>OY728142.1:164382862-165632862 GCA_963277665.1 Viscum album | reverse complement strand
TCTTTCATGTAATAATGATATAAAAACATTCTTCCCAGTACATCATATTGAAGGATTGTGTTTAAATACAATATATCCAAGAAATCCATGTAATTTCCTTACATGAAAATTGAATATTATTAGAAAACATACATCATTAGTAACTCAATTATATTTCATTATGTCATAGACTTTTAGAAATCTATTGGGATGAATATAATGTTCTCTATAGCTAAGTCCGTGAAATCATGCATATCATTTAAATATGTAAATTATTTAAAGATTCAATTAAAAGTTTCAATATTGACTATTAGTTATGTGATACTAGATAAGACTACAACATTGTCATGTCTTGGTTATTTTATAAGGATATTCCATGGTTTTTTATCTTTGAGGTGACTATTATAATGATGGTGAACTTTTCCCCTAGATTGGGTGACAATATGAGTTTTAATTCTCTCATATCATTGATAAATTTGTTTTTTATAAGGGTAACATAATGGACCTTTCCCTTTTCTATGATTTTATTTTTTATATGTCATATGTTTTCTAATTTATTAATTTATGTTAATAACTTGTGTAAACCATAGTGACAATTAATGTGAGATAAATTTTTAATCAATAAAATTATCTTAATAAAATACTATATTCTCCCATGAAATAGTTCTGCAATTTTTTATATACATTCATAATATGAATAGTTTTAAAAAAATTGCAATCATAGTTAAAACTATATTAGTGAAAAAGGTCAATATATAGGGAACATGAGTCTATGTCAATAGAGTTATTAATTTTTAACAATGTTCTTCGGATCAATTTGAAGGATTAGAATAATTATTATAAATTGTAAAAATTAAAAGAAAAAAACACTGACATTTTAATTTAAATTCATTAAGAAATAAAATTAGTAAGATGTGTCTTTGATAAAAAAATTATAGCATAAATGTATATGAAATCCAAATAAATACGTTTCCTAACTAAAAATTTAATTTTTCCCATTTATCACATATTTTAAAAGATATGAATTTTTTACAAAACATGTTATATATTTAAGTATATATATACCAATTCATTTGTGATATAAATAAATTATTATATTATTTAATTAATTAATATAGTGAGATGAAATGATATGTTTCTCAGAAATTCATGTCACGTATTTGTGAAAATATTAGTAGAATATGATTATTTATGTTGTAGTAATTCAAAAAGGAATAGTTTTAAATCATAAAAATTAGATTTTAAAAATAATTTTACCAAAAATATAACCAATAATTATAAAAACCTTATAAAATATATTTAACTTGAAAATAAATTAAAAAATTAATTAATAATATGAGATCTATAATAATTAAAAATAATATATTCACACACAGACGCAACAAAATTTCCTAGATATGGTGAAAAAAGGAAAACATGATATTCAATATATTAAAATGTGAAAAGAACATTTTTTTATCAAATTAATTGTCACATAAATATGAAAAAAAACAATATGTAAATGTAAAAATATGCTTCCTATAATGACCATAACATGAAATATCACTATGCATATCTTTAAAACATACTATAGTGTACTCTGCTAATGCAGAAGAACCACCACTAATAGTGAATGAAATTAATCAAAAAATTCATCCAAAATTTTCATTACATATTTAATTCTACAATTTCCTACAACACATATCCACTTTGAAAATTTTCACTATAGTGTAAGTACAATTTTCAATGGAAGCTGAATAGGGGTTTTCCATACGGTATAAAATCTAGTATAGTGGGTTATTGTTTATTTATTAGAAAATATTAGTGGATGGAGTTACAGGTAGGGTGTTTGGAGGCACATAATTAGATATTGATAATTTATTATGGTGATATTTGTTTCTAGTGATGTTTAGGGACACACTATGTAGGAAGAAGTTCTTTTTAGAAAATAGAGAGAATGTGAGTTGATTAGGGTTTCAGTTGGCCAATTTGTGGAGGATGGATGATGTTATAGTGCATATAATGATAATGCAGGAACTTGTTAGATGTAAATAGTGTATGGATGGATGATCATTAAAAAATTATAGTTCTACTGAAGGTTGTTGGAAATGTCAAAAGGTAGAAAGGAGGAAAGGATCATACGGGTTGGTTTTGATGACATTTAATATAGGAGAAAGACATGGGGTGATATATAAATTTTTTATCCATGACACTTATTAGTACAACCTAATGAGATTCACTGTTAAATATGGTGATATATGAAGAAGTTACATCATTAAAATATATATTATTGATGAAAATACTCTCCCATTAAATAACTTTATGTAATTCAGACATCAAAATTCAAAACACACAATGTAATCGAATCATATAAATAATAATAATAATAATAATAAGGACTCAAGAACTAATTGATCATAGTCCTAGAAATTAATTAATTAAAATATAAAAAATATTTAATTATAGATATGTTTTAAAAAATGTGGTGTGTAACTCACCCATAGCATCTAAATCCTCTAAATATGAATAGAAATTGGGAAATCTAAAATTACACATTGAGATAGCTTCTAAAAAATTTATTTCACAAAGATTCTTCCAGTAGGATTGATTATCTGTAAGAATGTGTGGAATAAATTAGTAAATTAGAAATATATTGAAGACATTATGACACATTTTTATGAATTATCAATAGTGAATTTCTTGATATACTCCGAATTTTCATAGTAAGTGTTCAATTGGATTCAACCCACATATAATTCCATTCAAAACTTAACCAACATAGGCTTTCCTAGTTATTCTTACACCGAATGTGATACACAAATCCTACCTATAATAGGCCAAGGGTTGGAAAACAATTATGAGTAGGCATATCACAGACATAAGAGGCCTTATCCTAATTCACTTTTATACATGTATGAATATCCAAGTACCAATTTGATGCATAAAGTAAAAAATATATTTTGTAAAGACATTCGTATAATATATCCCACACTAGAGTGTAATTAGTAGTGAAAAAAAAATTAAAAATCGTCAAATTCAAACCCATAAATATAGAAAATATCCTTCTATGAAGACAAAATAGGGGTATATACCCAAAATAAACATCTAGTATAAACTATAATATGGCTATCTCAACTATGTTCTACCTACTCCAGGTCACAATAAGACTTCATTTATAAGTCATGTAATCTTCAAAAGAAAGGACATGTGTGGGAAGATCATGTTTAGGGGTGAGTACAACAATACCCAGTAGGACACCATTAAATAAACAAACATAAAGAATCAATAGAAGAGACATCTCATCAACACAAAGGTATGTTAATCAGGATATAAGACATAACCATTCATAGAAAATAATATTAACCCAGATATGATTGATGGTAGACACTATGTCCCAAGGTCACAACCATACATCCATCCTAGGATTTTTATATAAGTAATAAATTAACACTTTCTTTCGAGAAATCACTCAATTGTAATTACCATAACTAATGGCACTCATCTAAGAGGTTTCACTCATGAGGTATTACTATATTGATAGAAATCATTTGATATAACATGATTTTAATTTATTTCCATAGATAATCTTGAAGGAAACATATATGACTCATCCAAGATACACATTTGACCAGACCACTCCTTATTGGAAGATAATAGATTTTAATACATTGATAGGGGATCACACTCAAGAACAATTGGGTATACCTTACCCTAAATCAAACATTGAATATCTGGATACAAAAATAAGAGATCTCTCCAAGGGAATTTGGGTATACCAGACCCTATATAGAATAAAACACTATTTAGGTGATCATACAACCATATAAGTTGGTCTCAATGATTCCTCAAACCCCACTTGGGAAGAAGATGAAATGCTAGAGGACCACACCTTATGTCACATGGAGGGATTCTAGAACTCTATCCAAGACTAATATCGGGTAAGGGATAACATCCTATGATTAGGATATAATGTCTCACTCTATACTCAAGGGAATGGTTAAAAGGAACACACTAAACTGAAAATAGGTCCATACTGAAGTAGTTTATGGGAAATCACATGAGCTCACTCAATAACTGAACATAGAAAAACAAGGGCTCCAACCTTCCCTTTAAGATTTTCATAGAAAGTCCCAAGGGGTAAATATAGTGTCTCAATAAATCATACACTACCCATTTCTCTTGATCACATGGAATTAATTTCTCTAAAATACATGGTGTGTCCCTAAAGTTACATGGAATGTGATGGTTAGACTAAAACTCATCATGCCACCTAATCATGCTCATGTATTTTAGGCCATGCCTTTATAATAAGGGTGTTCCTATGTACTCTAGTAATGTATGAGAACTTGGTCATATCCATCGACTTTTGAAATTACATGGGGTGTAATCTACATCACACCATTTGTAGGTATCGAGCTAGCACTTGGTGTGTTCCACCTATCCATGCCCATGTACTTTTGGAAGTACACGACATTTAGAACACTATAAATGGTGTGTTGGATCACCTGGTCTCCTAGGAGTATACTCCTTATACATGTTGAAATATCTGTATTACAAGGAGTTTTATCCCACCGCATGATGTGTGGGAACACATGGCCTCCTAGGTGTGTACTCCCTTTACATATTGTGTGACATCCTAGCTTTTGAAAAAGGTAAAAATTGTTAATTTTTGGTTCAATTCACTTTATAGAGACCTAATAATGATGAATAAAAGGTTAAATGGGGTTTTAGGTGCATCTAGGGATCTCTCGAAGCCCAAATACTCAAAATGGGAAAGAAGATTGGGTCGTATGGTTTTTCTGAAACAATTTGACCAAGGGAGCACAACTGTGTGGTGATACATGGTACAAAGTTTTTTCATAGGTTTCACATAGTTAGTCAAACTATGCACCTAACCATGTGGTGTTCCACTTAGTAGTAGTGAAGGGCACACTTTTGGTGAACTATTTATCCAAACATGCAACTAAACCGTTCATAGTGGGGTTTGGGGGTGAAATTACCATTTTAACCTCCTTTAATGTTTTAGCCTAATTTATCTCCTCCCACTTTAATTTCTAGTGGTACCCTCCTCCTCCACATTTAATCCCTCCCCCTCAAGAATCTAGGAATCAAGGTATACCCTCCATACAAACTCATAATCTTTCGTCGTCGGATCTAACAGGAAGCTATAGGTATGATCTAAAATCCTCTACAATCCATATAAAGTTATTCATGCCATCTATTTTACTATTTAGGTGAAATATATTTTTCCCCATTTTCATGGAATTTAATGGTTTTGTCGATTTCATCCAAACTAGCTCAAATCTAAGGTTGAAGCTAGACAAGGGAAGCTCTACGAGGCTAAGGTGGGTGGTCTAGATTTTTTCCCATAATTTCGTTACTTTTCATAAAATACGTCATTCTGTCATGGTTCTGACCCATCTAGTTTCACTCCGAATATGTCAATATAATTAAATTGATAGTCTTTAATGTCATTTTGACTGGTGTTAGTGGTGGATCTATCCCTTGGGTTGATTTCCTTGATATATTCCTTACATGTGGGTGTTTTATACCTTATTGGCCAAATGTCCCTTGTTCTAATTGTTTCTTAACACCACTTCCGGGGTTAAATCATTATGTAAAAAAAGAATCTATTGTTTGGTTTCAATTGGCTAGTGATCCCTATGTAAAACTCCATGCCATGATAAATTAAATGGTTTAATTTTGTGGATTAGCCAAATCCTTTTTTCTCCTTTTCCATAGAGGTTTTACCAAATGAAAAGTTTTACCATTTACGCCTAATATGATAAAAGTGGTTGAATTGAATGGAAAACCCTATCATTTAACCTGTTATAAATGTGTGATTCTTATCTGGTTTCTTAGGTATAGTGTTGAGGGTGATACAAGGAGTTACAATTTAAGGTCCCCTTAGACAGACTATTGTGACTTAGTTATATATTGTTAATGCATTGTAAAAACATCAGGGGTGATATCAGCTATGCCTGAGAAGGGTTCATTATGCATTATTGGTTTTCAACTATAGAAGAGTGACATCAGTAACATAGGGGAGACCCCTTGGATGTTTCTGATGGAGTGATTGGTTGTACCATGCTACGAGAGAGACTTGGTCCTCTACATGTGATACTAGGTGAATATTTGAAGGTTAGTTTGACTTTGACTATTTTTACACCATGCTGGAGTGACACATGGGACTTCATACTTGGGTCACCTTGGATATACTCCTTGACATTAAAATTTTATTGAGCCCTCCAAGTGATACTAGGAAAGTCTCTCCTGATTGTCATGGATGGGCTAAAGGGTTCTTGATATATCTTAAAATGGGATATTAAAAATTATTTCAAAAGTAAATAAATGTTTTCAAATGAGAATTGATGAGTTGGTTTAGAAAATGTATGGACGATTCCTCCAATTCTGATCACATTCTTTGGGATAGTCCATCCTGTGAAACTTTACCTTACCCACTTTATCATTTTAGGATCTCTCGGTTTAAACACACCAACTTTGGCTGAAGCAGGTATACTGGACATGTCTCCAAGTAGAACTCAATCCATTGTATTTATTTATTAATTTCTATATTTCCTTTTTATTACTATGGTATACCTATTATTTTATCATGTAAGAAATGGATTTTCCTAGTCACCATGGGTGATGGCCTACTAAGACTAGTATCTCACACCCTTCTTAGGCTCCATTGGTACCTGAGAAGACTTTATGATTTCAAGTAATGACAATGGGAATAAGCTGGCTTCCAATGCTTGATTGAATTGATTTTCTAGAATGGATTTGGGAGTAGAGGACCGAGCCTATGCTTGAGATGCTAGTTGTGGTAGTTTTTCCATTTTTTTATTTTTTCATCATGTTTTATATAATTTTATCTCTTTACTATGGTTATAAATTTTTGTATGGTCACTTAAACATGAAATGATCATCATATAGTACCACCTATTTATTTTTCTTCCTCCAGTTTATTTCTTCAATCATTCATGATATATATTTTGTTCCTGCCGCTATATGAGTATTACTGCATCTACTGTTTCTTATTCATTTATATTGTTGTGATATAATCTGATCAATGAGGGAATAGTCTCCCCACAGACTTAACCATTTCTCGTGCTACTAGTTGGCAGCTTTTGGCATTTAGGGAGTCACACTTCATGGATTTTTTCCAACTGTCTCAGATCACCAGTGAGTTGCATCTAGGACCGAATGCTACAAAGTCGTATCAGAGAATATATTTTTTACTATTTTGGTTATACAGGAGACTAGGATATAGTAATTTTGTTAAGATCATGTTCCTGGGATTATCTACCCCATGTATAGGGAAATCACAAATTACCTGGGATGGGGAAATGTTTTTATTGATTCATTCATTATAGTTTCAATGAACTTCATCATTGGGTGATGCACTTGCATTTCATTGTTACTATCTTTATGGAACATCTAATAATTTATCCTGATGTCATGAGGTAATAAAAGGTTTATGAATCATACTAGGAACATGAGATTTAAATTTTCATGCATTATGTTATTCCATATTTACTTATCAACATTCATTTCTTGTATTTCTTTTGATGGTTGTTGTGTCATGGTTATTATTCCTTGCACTGTGATTTTATTTTCTATAACGGAATAATTGGTTTAGTTAACCACTAACACCACTTTAGTTGGTTTTAATGGTGATTTAAGACAACATATCATCTAATCATAACAAATCCAAGGACTATTACACCCATTTTTTGTGTAAAGGTTAGGATGCAGTTAGATGATGTGCCAACGTCAATTTATAGGGTGTATGGGACCTTATGGATTAGAATTAGTGACACAATTAAATGGTTAGTTATTATAATAACCGATTAAATAAGAGGTTATCTTAATAAGTTAAAGTGAATACAATTTATAAATGGAATTAATACTTTTAAAGGAAGTGTGAGACCATAGCATGACATGGCCTTAGTAGTAGGCTATTGGTCGTGTCTCTTTATGATCCTTTTGTTGATTGTTCTTACCACCAAGACCTGAATCCTAGATTAGGAAAATCGGTGTGCCTCTATTATAGGAATTCTTAGTACCTGATCTATCTTTAAATATTTCCCTATATGTTATAAATCTTGTCTGAGGCTTGCACTTGACAGTTGTTGAGTTAATCCGTTGTGAAGACCTCATGATGTATTCCAAGAAAGTGGTGATAAGAATACTCCTAAGGTATTTTGTATTGATCCACCCATGAAACCTCCTATAGTGAAACCTAAGGAACCTCTTAAAGATCTTACAATGGGGGTTGATGCTTAGTTCTGAAAGAACTTCCTACACTTTAGGCAATCAGTGCACGGTGCACCTCGACCTGCCCCTTCTATGGAAGAGTTGACCCATTAGCTTCAGCAGGCGCATCCTCCCACCTTCTCAGGGGATCATGAACCTTAGAATGTTGAGTCCTAGCTAGAGGATATAGTTTCAATCTTTTTTCACATTGATATTCCACCAGAGTGGAGGGTCATCTATCAACCTATCTGTTATGTGACTCTACCAACCATTGGTGGGATGTTCTGACTCAGGCTGGTTGACATCAGGGTATAGTCTTGGAAAAATTCAAGAAAGGATTCTTTGACTATTTCTTACCTCATACCTTTTTAAATTTTCTCATTCATGAATTCATGCACGTAGAGAAAGGTGACATGTCAATGATGGAATATTCATCTTAGTTAATTGAATTGTAGTTTTTTTGCACCGACCTTGACTAGTGAAGAGCTAACTATTGTAAGATGTTTTGAGGATGGTCTTGATTAATCCATATAATTGGATGCGAATGACTTTCAGATAACCACCATTTCAGAGACCATGAATCAATACATCATCACCGATTTGAACCTGAGGGAGTCAGGCAATGTGATGCAGGGCATTCCAGCTTCCAGGAAAAGTATTAGTTTATCCAACGACATGAAGTGATGCTTATAGGTTACATGTGGGGGTAGTAAATCCAGTTGGAAAACACCATTATATTTGTGGTGTGTCACCAGTGTGGAAGGATAGGCTATAAAACCCTTGTGTACAAGGAACTTGATCGAGTGTCGGGCTTATAGAAGGATGGGTCACCTCCAACATTTTTGTCGATCTTTTCTATCAGTACCAAGTAAGAGGAGACATGTGCAAGTAATACCTTCAATTGAAGGATCTATTATACCACATCATGAATGAATCTAGACAAATATAGTTTGTTTAGTCTGATAAGGTGGTTGAGGATGAGGAAGTCAGGCTTTAGAGTTCCATCATCAGCAAAGTGGACCTACTATGGCTAGTTAGGCAGTATCTCAGGGCTTCAGTTCATGAAATGTTTATAAAGTGTAGTATGTTCTAGAGAATTAGAGTCGAGGGACATATATAGTTAGAGGTAATAGTATAGCACCCTCTACTCTAGTATCTAACTTATTTGATATAGGTGCATCACACTTTTCCTATCTGTTGAAACTTTGGGAAGTCTGGGCCTTGTGATTGAGTACTACAGTGGTTTTATGACCCTTGATACACCATTAAGAGTTTGAGCATAGTGTAAACGCCAGTTCAAGGAGTACCCCATTCAAATAGCTGGGTAAAATTTTCTATGGAGTTTCTTCATCCTCGAGATGACTGGATTAGACATCATTCTTGATATGGAATAGGTTGTTCCTTATCAAGACCAACTAGATTTCGATCACTGAAGAGTATCTTTCACATCACATGAGGGTAGTGTGTTTGTCCATAAGGTATAATAGGATCTTTAAGTTCATTGGGATGGACTCGAGTGTACAAGGATGGGTGGGATGACACCCCAAATGGCCAACCTCTTTTTGAACGAGTTAGGAATATAGTTAAAATAATTCCCTCCTGTGGAGGATCATTTCATGGATTCTTTCCCTAATGACTTCTTTAGCTTTCCACCATAGAGGGAGATTTATTTCTTCATTGATATTGTGCTAGGTGTGGCACGAGTGTCCATTAATCCTTATATAATGGAACCAATAGAGCTCCAAGAACTCAAGAAGTATCTTGAAAACTTATAGGGTAAGGGTTTTATCCTACCCATCACATCTCCATGGGGTTCACCAGTACTTTTCACCAACAAGGATGATGGTACCCTTCGATTGTGCATGGATTTTTGCCGACAAAACTAGATTATGATGAATAATATGTATCCACTACCTTGCATAAAATACATCTTCAACCATATACACAGAGAAACTATTTTCTAAAAGATCTATTTAAGGTCAGACTATCATTAGGTTCATGTGAGGCTAAATAACATGCCACATATAGAGTTTCAGAGTATGTACGGCTTGTATGATAATTTTGGTTATGTCGTTCGATATGAATAATGCACTGATAGTCTTCATGTCTTTTATTAATCAGGTTTTCAACCCATATCTTGATTATTTTATGGTATTCTTTTTTGATGATATATTAGGGTATTCTCAAAACAAATATGACCATGCCAATCATCTTAAGATTGTGATGATTTCCCTGAGAGAGAACCATCTATATGAAAATCTCAATTAAATCCTCTTTTGGATTAGTAAGGTTAACTTATTGGGTCCTATCATAACTGATGTGGGTATATCTGTTCACCCAGAGAAGGTGAGTGTTGTTGTTTCTTGGGAACATGCTAAGAATGTGTTTTACATATGAAACTTCTTGGGGTTGGATGTCTATTACAGGTAGTTCATCCAAGAATTCTCCCATTTAGTAGTTCTTTTTATAGACCTAACTAAGGAAGGTGTATAGTTTGTGTGGTATGAAGATTTTTAGATATATATTTTTTGAGTTAAAGGGAATACTTGCCTCAAAATATATCCTAATTCTTCCTAATCATATAATGAGTTATATAGTCTACTATGTTGATTCCGGTATCAAGTTGGGTGTAGTTATGATGCAAGGTGATTGATTTGTATAATATGGATCCCACCAGCTGATACCTCATGAGAAGAACTATACTATGCACGACCATTAGCAAGATTCTGTGGTTTATGCTCTACATTTTTGGATGAATTAATTTCTTGAAGAGAAGTTAATTGTTTATACAGATCATACACATCCCAAATACATCTTTACTCAGAAATAATTGAATCTTAGGCCGCACAGGTGGTTATAATACCGGTAATAATTTGAATCTGAACTTACCTACACACCTGAAAATGGTATGGTTTAGTGGATTATTTCAAAAATAAAACAAAGATGCAATCCTTCAAGGAGGCCAATAGTGAGTGGTAGTTGATGGATCTATTTTCTAATATACATATAGAGGTTCATGACTTGTATGAGAAACTAGTTTCAACAGCTATGGTAGTGACCTCCTCTCTTCAATAATGGGTTCAAATGAGGAATCAATATGATTCTGAGGGTAATGTTCGGAGGGAGAGTGTCCCAGGAGGGAACCTACCTCAAAGTTGGATTGTGGATATGAGTGAGACCCTAATATTATATGGTTGTGTAAGGGTCCCTTTGATGTATTAGAAGATATGATGAGGGAATCACATTCCTCTATATGGGTGGTTTATCCTACTCTCTCCAAGATGTATCAAGATATACAATGACAGTACTAGTGGCCAGGTATGAATGGAAAAATAACAGGTTTCATCACTCTTTACTCCACCTTTCAAAAGGAGAAGGTAGAGCCCCAGTGACATGCTAAACATCTATAGCCTCTACCCATTCCTAAGTGGAAATGGAATGGCTTCACTATGGATTTCGTGATAGGATTGATGAGATCTCTTTAAGGAAGAAATGAGATATGGTTGATTGTTGATCGGATAACCAAGATCACGCAAATACTACCAATTAAAAAATCCTTCTCTATTGAGAAGCTGGGAATGATATACATTTGAGGGATAATGAAACATTATGGTGTACTTCATTCTATCATTTTGGACAGATATTCCCATTTCACATCATTGTTCTGGAAACGGTTGTAAAATGTACTTGGTTTGTAGGTTCTATTGAGTAAAACATATCACTCTCAGACTGACAAGAAGTCTGAGAAGACCATACATGTAATGACCCACTTATTCACATTGGCTTGAGAATACAACGAATCTTTACTAGGCCATAAGAGACATCCCCAAGAATCCAAGGCCAACAATAAATTCCTAAGGGTTTCAAATAAAATCGGGGGATTATTTTTCCTTTAAAAATAAAACCATTAATTCAAAAAACCGTAACGAAATAGATCAATATATGATGCATGAACAAATGAAAGACTACTAAACCACTTCATTTATCTCAAAACCACATCAAAGTGTACCACAATGGAAGACAAATAAACTATCAATGTAGGTAGTGGAAGAACAAATAAAGGATCTATAAAGACCAAAAGACTCTATGATCTACAATCTCCAAGCTCCACAGTCACCAAACAACCCAAGTATCATGAGGTGGTGCTAAAAACATGTTATACATTACCATTTTTCATGTACTAAAAGATAGAATCTGCAAAAGCACTAAAGTGCCAAAGCAGCGGTGAGTATAAAACTCAGTATGTTTTACCCAAAGAAATCGCTACTCATGCCCTAGGATAGAAATGTTATCCATACTTATACAAAACCATTTATATAAAACAATTTTACAGAAGTTTATAACATAATATAATCATGTTCTAAATCCAATTGTAACCAAATGAAAACAAGAGCAATTGAAACCAATTTTACATAAAGTTATTTTTCCATATAATTACCTAAAAAACATTTGAAACAATTTCACAACATTACTTTAGAATACACAATTAATTACACACATCCACACAATCAACCTTGCATATAACATGTATCTCCCTATACTCACGAGTGGTGAGTCATCATTTCTCAATGTCTTCCCTAGTGAAATAATTTATAAGGGAGATCTCTAATCCTTATCCATCTGATTAATGCGGGGAGTCCCCTAACCCTTATCCTTCCCACATGCACCCTTTGACAGGGGAGATCCCTAACCCTTATCCATCCAGTTAATGATAGGGGAGACCCCTAACCCTTATCAATCCCACAAACCCATGAACACACACAACCATCTTGTCAAAAACCAAGTGTGTTAAATCAATTCAAACCATATCTTAAAACTATTATTTTATTGAAAACCATTAAGAAAACCAATTTAAACAATCCATTTCACTTCAATAAAACATTTATTTTTAATAAAATTTCACTTTAATTAAAAACCAAAGAAAAAAAAATTCCAACAACCATATCACTTCAATAAAACATAACATTTTTATTGAAAACATGTAAAAAACCATGTTCCAGAAATATAGAAAATTCCTACTTTAAAATATATATTTTAAAATTAAGAACAAAAACACATTATTTAGGACACCCAATTTTCCAGATATCCACAATTTGCCAAACCATAAAAAGAAGGGTTTCCAATAATTTCTAAATAGACAAATCACAACTTATTTATCACAAAGAACCCAATTTGGAAGCATTCCAATTAGTTATAATATGTGGAGTCGAGTGTGAATCCACCTACCTCGAAGGTTTTGGCGAAAACTAACAACTGACAATGAATTCTCTAGTAACCAGGGTGATTCTCCAAAAAACAAACAAAGATATCTTCTACTACCAATGAAGAACTCTAATATTAAAAAAAATGGCATCGAAAAACTTATATCAACCCATAAAAAATGTATATATAAGACCAAAAGAGGAGAGGATGAGTATATCTAAGTAGATATAAAGAAACATGACGAGAACAAAGAAGAATGTCACTTACCATGAGAATCAGGCTTGAAAATTCCATGGGAGGGATCTAGATCGGTTCCAAAATGATTGGGAGAGATTCCCCAACCTTCATTGGATATAAATATCAAATTATGCCCATTTAGGTTCATAAATGAGCAAGTGGGAGAAAAAACCATTATGATTATAAAAAATAGGATCTTACTTTTCCGTTGTGCATTGTTAGTCCACACAGTTAGACAAACCGTGTGCTAACCATGCATTTTCCACTATCCCAAAAGTAAAAGTGTGTGCTATTTATCCTAGGAGATTCACGCAGTTTTGAAAAAAATCATGCACAGACCGTGCACCACTCCTTTGGTCCCAAAATATTCATAAAATTTTACCAATCTATCCCATCCTCCACCCTAACACTTTATAATCATAAAAATAATCAAGTATGGGATACAGATCCGAAACTGGAGGTACTAAATTCTCCCCACCATTGGCCTTTCCATCCTCAAAATTTATAAAACCTTCAAATCCCTAAAAGTGTTCCAGCCATTTTACTTTCAATTCCTTCTCAGTTTCTCATGTA
Organism: Viscum album; assembly: GCA_963277665.1. Lineage (NCBI taxonomy): Eukaryota > Viridiplantae > Streptophyta > Magnoliopsida > Santalales > Viscaceae > Viscum > Viscum album. The sequence continues at coordinate 165,618,633 of OY728142.1, read as the reverse complement.
TCTTCCTGAATATGACCATGTTTCCAGAAAACCCACACTAGACCGATGGTCTTTCCATGAAATATTTTTTTATTGCATATCTACAATACTTACTAGAATATTTAAAAATGAATCATTTATATGTAGGTAAACATGATCCCTTCTAATCACATGGTAATAATTAGTCTGATACTTTTTCAACTGAGATATGTGGAACACATTATACACCGAACTGAATCGTAGTGGAAATTCCAACCAATATGCCACCTCTCCAACCCATTCTAATATCTAAAAACGGCTAATGTATCTCATCGATATCTTGATCTATTTCACTAAACATTGATGTACAATTCTTGGAGAGATCCTCAAGAACTCATGATCACTCACATCAAATGACAACGGTCTTTGGCAATGATCCACATAAGATTTCTGACGACACTAAGCCATCTTCATCCTCTTTCTGATCAACTGAGTATTATCCATAATTAAATGGACAAGAATAGGTCCATATAGTGAATTCTAACCTATTTAAACCCAACAAAGTGGAGAACAATAAGGTCGCATATACAATGCTTTAAATGGAGCGATATGCATCATGGCCTGATAGTTGTTATTATATGAGACCTACACTAATGGTTGATGCTCCTCCCATGAGCCACCAAAATCCATTGCACAATCCTGCAACATGTCTTCCAATGTATGTATATTTCTGTTGGATTTCCAATCTATCTAAGGATGATACATCGTACTCATATTCAAATGAGTTCCCAGGGATTTCTATATGGATTTATAGAAACAAGACGTAAATCTCAGATATCTATATGAGACAATAGAAAATTGTCAGCCATGTCTCTTTACCACCTCTTGGAAATAGATTTTGGATATATCCTCCACTATATGAGTTTTATGAATTGGAATTAAATGAGCCGACTTGGTAAACTGATCAATTATCACCCATATGACATCGTTTTTCTAAACCATTATTGGGAGAGCTGTAAAAAATTTCATTGTTATCTACTCCCATTTCCACATAGGGTATGATGATCCCAACCCCAGAATCCTGGATTTGGTGGCTGACACATGATGTGTAATGTTTCTCATGAAAAAATAAAGATGAAAATTAAAAATCTCATTCCAACAAAGAGAATATTTTCGTTTTAGGTTCTGGAAAACTAGATACAGCTGATACATTTCTTAAAAAACATGGCAAATATAGACTTCATTTTGTTCCCATCACATTGGAGTACTCAAATCTTGAAAAATTTACTAACCATGTAAAAATAAATTGAAAACGTTGGGTGAGAATTTAAAAGGCTCAGAAAGGGATTTTCAAATCAAATTAATGAAATTCCATTTTTTTAAAAACTTGTGAATTAATTAAAAAAAATTTCTAAAAAGGAAAACAACACTTCTTGAAGAATGTAATCAACATTATTCAATCTTTAATTGAATATATTTTAGTTAAACCTATCACTCTAGAATTATATGTATTTAATTAAAAGTTATAGGTAAAACATATATTAGAGTGCGTGTACATGTAAAAAAATATAAGGAATGCTGCATGATCCAGAAATTGATCAAACTAATTTAAATGTGACATGAAAGGTTACTGGTAGCAATCAGAACATGAATTAACACTTTCATAGAATTGCATAAGTAATAATATCATGATTAAATACACACTTAAAATGAAATTCATGATATGAAAGATGTGAAATCATCATCAGTATCAAAAGTATGATAATAGATGATACACTTATAAAAAAATTCCTAGTACATACTTTATTATTCCATATGTATTCATCACCATTATCATACGTAAAATATTATTAACCAAGGGATATTATACTTTTCTAATAATCACATGGTTGGTCATATACTAATACACAATGGGAGAATATATAATGCTATAATATTTCAAGTCCTTATGCGAAGACCATACATAATCATTCTGTTAAGCCCTCATGCCAAGACAATACGGGTAAAAACCCAACAAAATTCATCTCATGAGACTTAACTTTACCCAATTCATTAGAGAACTATATAATTCTGGGTGCACCCATCACATTCATTCATATTTCACTATATAATTTCGGGTAGACTTGTCACATTATATAAGTCCAATAAATTCCTCACATGTCTAGTATGGTCTTATATTCAAATTGTCCACATAAAATTGAATACTTATATTCTTAATCTAAGAGTTAGCGATGTAGATAAATTCCATTTTGGCTTACATATTCAGAAATGAATTGAATTATGTAAATAAAAGTAAAAAAAATGGCTAGGTTTGTCAGTTTTCTATTATAGATGCATCAAATTTAACAGTGACATGCATGGACTAAAATGACATGATTTTTCACTTGTGATAATAACTTGTGCACATAAAATGATGGATTGTCACGTAAAATAACAACTCTTATATTAAAAATATTTTTCACATGAATGTGAACCTTTTTTATATTATAGTTTACATGTTTTTGGCTTTGTGATACTTGATTTTCTTCTTTAAACCATAAACTATTAATTGAAGTGTCAAAATGATTAAAAAATGAACTTTAATAATTAAAAACATTCATTATGTTAAATTCATCACGAATTTAAATACAAATTATGGATGTAAAACCATTATTTCATGTGAATTATTCATGAATAATAAAATAATAAAACACATGTGCTTATGCATGTATATATATATTATTGTGTAATAAAATACTATTCCAACCGTGCATCCTAAAATTTATAAATTGGGAAAGCATGCGTGTAAAGTAAATTGTATTAACAATGTTATGTCTTCTTTTAGAATTTTTAGGCACACAATAATAAAACAAGGATTGTTATTATAGGCCAATTTGAAATTGCATCTTGTGTGTTATATAAAATCATCACCAGGTTAATAAAAAATTATTAAATAATTTATGACATGAATATATGTGATTTTGGTTCTTATATATATATGTGAGTTTAAAAATTATATAAAACCATATATACACAAAGTGTATAGTTTGGATTTGAACGACCCAAACAGTGTTTAATAAATCCTTATAAATATTGTACACTTCAAAAACATGATTAATTACTAAAATATATTTTATAAAAACCTCATTCAGATTATAATTAAAACTTATATGTGTATATATATACAAACATAACCATAAAAAACATATATGATTATAAGGTCACATTAATCATAACAATGTAGAATCCTTACATGATTTACATATACTTAAGGACATTATTTAAAAACATATCTTTAGCATTTGAAAACAATAAAAACAGAATATGTTTTTTTATAAATGAACGTACATATATATCGTATATGAATAAGTTCTAAACAAGGTTAATCATATGAAAAAAACCAAAATAATCCCTTATAAGAATCATGTTCATCAAAACATTAATTAAGCACTAACAAACACCATTTAAAAAATCTGAAATAGATTTGGTTTGGAATTTATATACAATTTTATACATAAATATATCTATAAAAACACAATAGTATATATAATGGTTTTCATAATGAAATCATAGAAAAAATAATCTCCTTACATGTATTAAAAGAGGAGAATGAGTTTGGTAGATTCTTGGAGAGTAATTTTAGAAGAGAGAACCTATAGGGTTGAGGTGTAAAAGAGGGTTTATATAAACTGTAATTATATATATATATATATATATTATACATCTATGTTTTTACATAAAAATTTAAAAAAATACCTCATATCCAACATTTTTAATATAAGAACAAACTTCCTAAACAAAGTAAACCCTAATTTAACTGGTTGTAGATAAGACACACCGATATATATATATATATATATATATATATATATATATTGTGGAAAAAATCATGAGGAATGTTTTGGTTTGATTTAAAAATAAATTACCCTAAAAGACTTTTTGAAAGGAAGAACGTGGATAAATAGGTGTGGAGAGAGAAGAAAGACTTCATGGTAGGAGGAAACCCTGGTGGAAAGATGGAAGTGGATGATGGTTTGGAACGAGGAAGAAGAAGGTGGAAAGGGTAATTCATGTAAAAGAATAGATGGATAGAATTGATGAAGGTTGATCAGATGACTGCGGTTGATTCTACAGTTTAAAAAAAGGATGGATGGTTGTGATTAAATCGCGAACTGGTCGGAAGGTTGGGGATTGATCTAGTATTTCAAAAGGGATAGACACCTAAGATCTCATATGGTGGGATTAGATAGTTGAAGAAATCACAGAGGAAAGAGTCGTGGTGGTAGGATTCGTAACTGATACAGGATCGTACAGTCCAGATCCCGCGTTGTGAGATTGAATGGTTGAGATTAGATCTACCTTTAAAAAGAGAACCCCACATCGAAAAGAATGGGGTTTGAAGACCACTATAAAACCCTCGACAATCTAACACTCCTAAATTAACTCCCTTTCCCACTCCCCAGTACCACCTTGTACCAGTTCTCCCATGCGGGTGCAATCTGTGCCCACCCTCTGCTGTCATTCCTCCCCACATGGTGGAACCTCTTTAGTTCATCCATGCATCCCGGTGGTCATGCACACCCTTACAGTCGGCATGTGCTAGCTGAGGGGCTAAGGCTCAAATTCCCACTCCTTGCGGGGGGGGGGGGGGGGAGGGGGGTAGTGCGAGCTTCCTCCCTCAGCTGGCTAGAAGGCTAGCCTAAAGTTAACACATTTTTTTATATAAACCTTGATTAAAAACATTAAAAAACTAAATAAACCATATAAGATCATTTAAAACAAAAGAAAGAAAAATGAAGTATTCAATATTTATTTCTATTAAAACAAACAATATCATTAATTTAATTAGTCTAAAACATGATTTCAAATTCATTTTAAACATTGAATGATTAAAATACATAATCTAACATATAATTTATACCATTTCATTACATAACCAAAATTATAACTTTTAATTATTAAGAGTATTGAAAAACATGATTTCAAATTCAAATCATTATTTTTGTATAAAAAATAATATGAATATTTCTCTTTAAATTTATTGAAGTAAACATATGTACATTTCTTTGAATTTTCATTTAAACACAAAAGTCATGATTTAAAATTCACTTTAATCATTACAACATTATAATTTTAAAATCTAAAGACATGTTCAATTAAAAACATGTTCAGAGATATAAATTTAAATCATTTTAATTTTTTTTAATTATTAATATAATTACATATTTAGAATATTTAAAATAATTATATATATATAATACTTAAAAATTTAAAAATACTAAAAATAACCAAAATACTTAAAAATTTCTAACGGTTATAAGATTTTATAACTGTTACAAAAACCAACGGTCACCTAAGGGCTGCAATGGCTATTAATGGTCACAAATGCCTTATTAATAATCATTTAGGGTGTTTCAAACATCAAAACCCAATTCAGTGAAGTTGGTGCTCTACATCCCATTGATGATTAGTACGATTGTCGTAGTACTTTCCATAATGTTTTTCATTGTGATAGACCTGAAGGATTTGCACTATTTTCTTGGTCTATTTATGGTGTTTAAGGGTCTCCTGGTAATTTTTATAGGCCTCCTAGTAGGAATTCTAGGATTGTGATGTTCTTTTGGACTTATGGAAATGTATGGTTTTCAGCATACTTATTTAATAAAACAAGTATTTATTTTTATTCTGCAATTATTTTATCTTATATGTACCATTATAAAAAAATCAACATAATAATAAAAAATATTAATACTACAAATTAGATATGTTCAGGTAATTACACTAGGATAGGTAAGTACTACATTATACCCATTGATCGCTGATGACATGACTTAACATACCGACAAGTTATGTACTACATGAAAAATTCAGTCACATTACTTTTCATGATTCTCTACCAAAAATGCACCTTCAACACCTTATACAATTTCTGTATTCCCGAATATACATCCCATATTTAATGGTGGTATATATAAGGAATTTTTTCTTGATAAGTATTAGGTATAACTATCCAATTTATGAACTACATCACTACATCCTCATCAAGTTTCCAACCCTCAATGGTCTCTCAAGAATTTAGTTTTGAACTAATAACCTGAAATTTTGCATCGAACGTGTGTGCCTCTTTTACCATGTTTACAAAATCAGGAACCACAAAAACTGAAAAGAAAACATCAACATCACCTTAGTCTTCACATTCCACATGAATTTCAGCTAAGACCGAAATCAACTACCATATGTCTGAAGCTTCTTGTTTCTAACCAAGCATACAAGATTTTTCTAAATTCATATGCCATTGTATTTCATTTTCCCAGTGTATAGATTAATTCAAAGTCAAACATTTAGAGATACTACATCTATTTCCTTTTACAAATATTCAAATATTATTTTGAGAAAATTTGTTCCAAAATATTATCATCCGTGAACACAAAAAACTTCCCACCAATGAGATATTGATTCCATGTCTTCAAAGCATGAAAGACTACAGCTAACTCCAAGTCATGTGTTGGGTAGTTCTTATCATTTGATCTCAAATACCTTGAACCATAAGCAAACACATGGTCTCCTTGTATGACATCACAACCCAACCCCAATCCTGAAGTATCATAGTAAACCACATACCCTTGTCCTGATTCTGGAAAACTCATGATGGATGTAGATGTGAGATAAACATTCATCTCTTGGAAATACTTCTGGCATTCCTCAATTCATTTTAATGGAGAATTCTTCTTTTTTAAGTTTGTCATTGGTGAAGCTATCCATGAAAAGTCACGCACAAAATATCAGTAATAACAAGATAGACTATGAAAAATTTGTATCTCAAAGATATTCTTTGGCGGTTTCCAGGGGATAACACCTTCTATCTTTCAAGGATCCACTGAAACTCCTTTTTCAGAAATTACATGGCCAAGAAAGTGTACCTCTTGTATCCAAAAATTATACATGGATAGTTTTTCATACAAACAATTATCTCTCAAGATTCCCAACACTATCGCAAAGTGTTACTCATGGTCAGACCTTGTTGTTGAATACATTAATATATCATCGACAAACACCATAATAAAAGAATCTAGAAATCATTAAAATATCTAATTCATACAATCCATGAAGAACATTGTTGCATTTGTAAGACCAAAAGGAATGAATACATACTCATAGTGGATATATTTACTTCTGAAATCTGTCTTTGGAATATCTTCCTTCCCAACTTGCAATTGATGGTACCCTATTCGTAAGTTAATTTTAGAGAACCCTGGAGCTCCCCTCAATTGATCAAACATATCATCAATGAATGGAAGTGGATATCGATTATTTATCTTAACATGGTTAATCTTATAATAATAAATTCATAGTTTAAGAGTTCCATATACTTTCATCATGAACAAGACCTATGCTGCCCATGAAGACATACTTGTCTGAAAGAAACCTTTGCTTTTCAGCTACTCTAGCTGCAATTTTTGTTCCCTTAACTCTATTGGTTCAGTCCTATAATATGGAATGGAAATAAGACTGGTCCCCAAAATGAGATCAATCATAAACTCCACTTTCCTTATAAATGGTAACCCTAAGATGTTCTTAGAAAAAACATATGAAAATTTATCCATAACTACTAGAAAATTGATCTCCTAAATTTCTTCCATTGATGCCAAAGTTAACACTGAAAACTAGTAAGATATCGTTCCCACCACTGCTGCCAATAAGCCCGTTTCACCTGTCTTTACAACCCATTCTCCACTAAGGAGATGCTTGATGTCATCCTCAGTTGCGAAACTCATTGTACTTCTATAATAGTCAATGTGAACCATGAACATGATCAACCAATTCATACCCAGGATAACATCATATACATCCGTCTCCAGCACCAGGAAGTCCCACTTCAGGTGAGCTTCATCAACTATTATAGAAAAAGCTCTACACATGATGGTTTGACATTCTCTTTCATCAAGAGAAGTTTAAAGTCTAATCACCGAAGGTGTTATCACCTGTTTCAAACGTAGAAAGTCAATAGTATGAGAAGAAATGTAAGAATGTGATGCACCAGTATCAATCAACACTTGCATAAGTGTAGAGTTCAGAATAATCATACCTCTTACTGTAGATGGTCCAACCTGATCATCCACGACCATCTGTTCAGCTCCATATAATCGATTCGTCACTAAACTCTACTCCTTGTTTCTTTTTTGATATTTACCTTATTGGGGAGTCATGGTATTCTGAGAATCACCATGGATACATCTTCTCCACTGACTAGAATGATTCTTCTAACCTCATCTTGTCAAATAATATGATGCATGTGACACCTAATAAGTATCTCGATCACCTAACCTCGGAGTACTACAACAATAGCACTATATATGCCCCATATTCTTGAAATAATGTAATTCACTAGGTTGTTTTGTTCTCTATCACATTATGTGGTCATGTGAACCACATTGGAAACATATGCTTTGCTCTTAGGATATAGAGGAAGGTTCACTGATCTAGCCATCTAATTTTGAGTCTCAATACCACCTTGGAAACAGGTGTCCCTCTTCCACTTTCTTCTAGTATTTGATTTACAACCATTTCCCATAGGTATCATCATACTTCCTCCTCCCATAGATCATGATATATCCTTCTTATCCACTATTTACCTATTCAACATCTCTGTATAATATGAAATATAGAGTACCACAATCTTTGAGAGAATATCTTGCCTTAACCCTGATATGAATATTCTTGCCTTCAAGGCCACACTTGCTGCAACTTTGGTTGAATAATGCACTAAATGCATGAATTTATCCACATACTCAGCGATATAGAGGGTTTCCACCTTCAGGATGAAGAACACTATTGTTTTTAGGATCCTGAATATGTGGGGATAGAATAATTTGTCGAACAATTCATCAAAACCATTCCAACTAGGACCGTAATCTAATTTATCCTACCCTGGGAAATCCCACCACAAGTATAAGAGATACCTGAACATATAAGTGGACAACTTGAAATTAATCTCTAATGGTGTTCTGACAAAATTTAAGATATGATTCATCCTATTTAGCCACACCTCATCTTTTTTGGGTTCAGAATCACCCCAGAAGATTGGTGGATTTAGCATCATGAATGGGATGGAATAATCCACATTCATTCACTCATCCCTATGGTTCCCCATATACATAACTTGAAAATCATTAATGATACTATAGACTAGATATTGGTTCACCTGTGGCTTAGGTGAAACCACGTTCTCTCTAGCTTCTTTATGATAGTTTCAACTACGCATACCGGGTTCCATTTTCTAAAAAAACAACAAACTCAGTAAGTCTCACTCCCTAGAAACTAATGTCTTAGAATTTAAAATTATATCACATCAATTATCACAACACTATTTTTCAAACACAATATTTTCCACATTTAAATTTTTTTGAAATTTCCATTATTTGTTTTGAATATCCAAGAATTTTTAAAATAAATCTATTATTCCATTTTCAAAGTCTTTCATTTGAAAACAAATTCTTCATTTTTCAAAAATCTATATATTTTCAAAAAATTATAAATCATTACTTGAAATTAATTATGAAATGCTAGTGGGATGACATTCCTCTACAATTCATTTCATGCGCGTCTCATTGGCCAAACCCATGACAATGAGATTCCACAATCCTATATGTGTTTCGAAAATAACGGTGTACCCAACTCCCTAGTAAATTGAGGTTCAACATAAACGGGTTAGCTACTTGCTTTTATGCTATAAATTTCAAGTCCTGACAATCTTAGTCATTTATAAGTTCATATCCTAAGGAATAAAATCACATAAATTTAAAATCAAAGGCCAAGAAACTAAAAACTACGTGTTAGGCAGGGACCGAACAAGCTGATAGCATTTGTAATGAACCATTTATTCAAGTTGGGTTGAGAATACAATGAATAATTATTGGGCCAAAGGAGACATCCACAAGATTGCAAAGGTTGGAAATAATTGCCAAAAGGTTTCAAATACATGTGGAGGATGATTAACCCTTTAAGAATAAAACAATTAACTCAATAAACCATAACCAAACAGCTCACTATATGAAGCATGAACAAATGAAAGGCAACCCAACAACTTAATATATCTCAAAACCACATCAAAGTGTACCAAAAAAATAAAACATAGAAACTATCAAATTAACCATATAAAGAACAACTAAAGAATCCATGAAGACTGCAAGACTCCATGATCTACAAGCTCTAAGCTCCAAAACCCCCAAACTACCCAAGTATCACGTGGTGGTGCTAAAAACATGTGATACATTACCTTTTCCTATGTCCAAAAAGATAACATCTGCAAAGCACAAATGTTCCAATGCAGGGGTGAGTATAAAATATAGTAGGTTTACCCCCAATGACTTCCCTACTTGCACCAATAGGATAGAAAATTTATCCACATTTGTATAAGACCATTTGTATAAAACAATACGGTAAAAGTTTATAACACAATATAAAAAATTTCCACATCCATTAGCAACCAAATGAAAATAAGGGAAATTGAATCCAATTTTAAAAAAATTTATTTTTCCAAAAAATCACTAAACAAATCTTTGAAACCACTTCTCAATATTCCTTTAGCATGCACAATCCATTCCACACATCCACACAATCAACAATGCTTGTAACAAGGATCTCCCTATACTCGGGAGTGGTGAGTCATCCTTTCACTATGTTGTCCCTAGTGGACCAATTGACTAGGGACTGCCCTGACCCTTTTCCATCCCATTAATGATGTGGGAGACCCCTAACCCTAATCTTTCCCGCATGCACCCTTTGACGGGGGAGATCCCTAACCCTTATCCATCCTATTAATGATGGGGGATACCCCTAACCCTTATCCATCCCACAAAACCATGAACTCACACAACCATCATGTCAAAAACCAAGTGTGTTCAACTGATTCAAAAAATTAAAAAAACTATTATGTTATTGAAAAAAATTCTGAAAACTAATTCAAACAAATCATTTCATTTAAATAAAATATTAATTTTCAATAAAACTATCTTTTTATTAAAAACCGAAGAACAATCCAATTTCACACAGACATATAACTTCAATAAAATATTTCCTTTTTATTGAAAACATCTAAGAAAAATCATGTGCCATTATTCCAGAAAAATGAAATTTTAAAATATCTATTTTAAAATAAAGAACAAAATCACTTTATTCAAAACACGCATTTATTCAAATTTTCCCAATTTTCCAAACCATCACAATGAAGGGTTTCCAATGATTTCTAAGTGGCCAAATCACAACCAATTTATCAAAAACAAACCAATTTTAATGAATTGAAATTAGTTATACTAAGTGGAGTCAAGAGTGAAGACGCCTACCTCAAAGGTTTTGTCGAAAACCAACAACAGACGAAGAATGATCTAGAAATCAGGTTGATTCTCCAAAAAAAATGGCCTTAGATCTCTTCCCCTACCAACAAAAACAAATATTAACAAAATTGGCATCCAAAAACTTATATCTACCCATAATAGATGTAGATCTGAGAATGAAATAAGAGAGGAGTAGATCTAAGTATATATAAAGAAACATGATGAGAATGAAGAAGAACTTCACTTACCATGAGAATTGGGCTTGAAAACACCAAGTGAGAGCTCCATATTAGTTCCAAAATGCTTGGGTGAGGTTCCCCAATCTTCAATGGAGATAAATCTATATTTTTGTCTATTTAGGAGAAAAAAGAGAGTGTATGAGGAAAAGAGAATAAGATCGTAAAAAGTAGGATCTTAATTTTTCCTACGCACAGTTAGTATACGGAGTTAGGCCAACAATATGCTAACCATGTGTTTCCCACTACCCCAAAACTGCATGTTTTCTCAGTTTATCCTAGGACCTATGCACAGTTTGGGAAAACTGTGCACAAACCATGCACAACTCATTTGGCCCTAAAAACTTCTTGAATTATTACCAATCTCTCCCATCCTCCACCCTTATACTTTATAATCATAAAAATCATCAAGTAAAGGTTAAATACAAGAAACTAAGGGTACTAAAATACAGATGTTGGAGAATTTTTTAAAAACTTGTTTCCTTGATTTTGGTTGTTTTTGGTAAAATATTTTTCCTTTGGTTGAGTTTCTCTACAAAAACAGCTTTTAGGGAACGATTCAGATTGTTCTGTATGGGACCTTTACAATAGACTATGTCATTCACATTTATTCTAGCATGAGGTGGGGGAGTAAGCTCTACCAGGTCCTTATCTCATTTAGGATACTTTAGATCATGTTTATCTAATTTTGAATTGTATAGATACAGATCAATCCTGGAAGAAGACTTTACTATTTGTTATCATAGACCTCTAGAGTTCGAGGTGGGACATCAGATCTTTCTTCATGTTTCACCTAGACTGTGTTATAGATGGATCAGGAGATAGGGAAAGTTATCGTCTCAGCATATTGAACCTTTCTAGGTAGTGGAGAGAGTTGGGCCAGTAGCTTATTGGTTTGTTTTACCTTAGAGGCATCATCCCATGCACTACATCTTCCACATATCTCAGCTTTGATGGTATCATCCCAACCCCTCTCATTCATTTGACCTTAAGGACATTGGGATGAAGTTGGATGTATCTTTTGAGGATAATCTGATAAATATCATTGATTATATCACAAAGGTTCTCTGAGTCAGGTAATTTCCTCTGGTCTAGGTGTTATGGCAGCACATACGCATACATGATGAGATCTAGGAGAAGGAAGTCGATGTGCATGTGAAGTGCCTGGAAATATTCATTGAAAACATTCTACTACCCTCATATGGGAAAATCGAGGATGATTTGTCTTAAGTAGGGGAGTATGTAATGTATTAACTTTTCAAAAAGTTATTAATTGTTATTTTTTTTCTTAATTTCCTTTAAATGACCCTAATAATGATACCTACAAGGTTAAAGGATGTATCAGGTGCATCTGGGGACCATTCAGATCCAAAATTCATGAAATGTGAAGGAAGAATAGGCTTCACGGTTTGTCTAAAACTATGCGACCCAGGGCACAAGGCTATGTGGTGCTACAGACATTTCAGATAGAGCTCTTTTTCACAGTTTTCACATGGTTGGTAAAAATATTCGCCTAACCATGTGTTGTTTTCCATAGTAGAAAGGAAGGGATCACGGTTGGAACATGGTTTTGCTAATCATGCATAGTGGGTTTTGGGGTGAAATAACCATTTTACCCTTCTTTAATGTTTTAACCTAATTTCTCTCCACCCCCTCTCATTTTACATCATACCCTCCTTCATGAAGCTGGGAATCGAGGTAGCCTCTCTGTCCTACCACTGAATCATTCACCATCTTATCCAATAGGAAATTAAAGGTGTGATATCAGATCGTCTATAATCTATTTCAAGTTCTTCATCCCATCTATTGTTCTATTTATGTGCAATCTTATTTTCCCCATTTTCAGGGAATTTAATGGTTTCATCGGTTTCTTCAAACCTTGCTCGAATCAAAGATTGACACTGAATGAGGGAATCTCTATGAGGCTATGGTCAGTGATCTAGACTTTTTTCCATTCATTTAATCATTTTTCATAAAATATGCTATTGTGTCGCAGTTTGGACCCTTCCGGTTTCACTCCATATTTTCCATTATAATTAAATTGATAGTTTCACATGTTGTTGCGAGTAGTGATGGTGGAAGATCAACCCATTTGGTTGATTTACTTGAGTTATTAATTCCATGAGGGTGTAATATTCATTATTTCCAAAATATCCCTTGTATTAATTATTTCTTAACACCCCTTGAGGTGTTCTTTCATTATTTAAATCACAAATCTGTTGTTTAGTTCATATTGGGTAGTGATCCCTATGTTAAATTGCATGCCATGATAAATTAAATGGTTTAATTATGTGAACAGTCTTAATGCCTTGTGCTTATTTTATGTAGATGTTTGTCCAAATTAAATGCTTTGACTATTTATACATAATATGATCAAATTTATTGAAATAAATGAAATTCCCTATTATTTAACTTGGATATAGATTTGATATGCTTTTATGACAACATGGTCATAGTGTCGAGGGTAGTAAAAGGGGTTCCTATTTAAGGAACCCTTGGATGGACTCTCATGCCTTAGATATTTTTAATTCTTTGTAAACACTCCTAGGGTGATATTAGTTATTCCTTAGATGGAATCGTCATGCATTTTCTGTTTTCACCTCTAGAAGAGTGACACAGTTGCATAAAAGAGACCCTATGGACGGTCTTTATGGCACGATTGGTTGCCCCATTCCATGATAGAGACTCATACCCCTACGTATGATACTAGTTACAGACTCAAAGGTTTATTATACATTGACTGTTTTCACACCACGCCAGAGTGAAACATGGGACTTCATACTCACGTCACCTAGGATGGACTCCTTGACATTGAACTTTTACTGATCCCTCCGAGTTATACATAGAAAGTCTCTCCATATTTTCTTGGATAGTCTCAAAGGTTCTTGATATGTTTTAAACTTCGATATTAAAAATCATATCAAAAGCAAATGAAAAATTTCAATTGAGAATTTATTAGTTGGTTTAGAAAACACATGGAAGTTTTATCCACAAACAATCACAAGATTGGGGATAATCCATCCTATAGAACTTTACCTTAATCATATTACCATTATAGGATCTCTATGTTCATACACACTAGATTAAATGAAATAAATTATATTGGAAAGGTCTCTAAGTGGAACCTATTCCCATGTATTTATTTATTCATTTCAGGATTTCATTTAAGTAACTATGGTACAATACTATTTTATCACACCCAAAATGGAATGGTCTCGTCACTGTGGGTGTCTTCCTACTGATATTTTTATCTCATACACTTCTCATGCACCATTGGTACCTAATTAGACTTTATGATTGCAGTTATTTACAAAGGGAAGAATCCAGCTTCTAATGCTTGGTTTACTTACTTTTCAATGATGGAGTTTAGAGCAGAGGACCGAGCCTAATATCAAGATGATAGGTACATTAGTTTTCTCCCTTTTTATATATTTTTCAACATTTTGTATATGCTTGTATCCATTTACCCTACTTATCCAATTTTTTATAGTCACTTCACCCTGACATGATCATCATATATTACCATCTGTTTATTTTTCTTCCTCTGGTTTATGTATTAAATATTTCATGATATGTTTTTGGTTACCACTACTGTCTGAGTATTACAGACTCTATTATTTCTTATTCATTTATATTGTTGAGTTCTACTCTGACCAATGATGGAATAGTCTCCCCACAGACTCATCCAAGGACTTCACTTCTAGTCAGCAACCTTTGACATTCGAGTAGGAGTGCTTGAGTTCATGTCACCAACTGTCTCAGAGCATCGGTTAGTTTCATCTAAAGTGGGATGATACATATAGATTCGAAGGTCTAGGTATCACACAGAGTGTGAGGGGGCCACCTGTAATGTGATATTAAACATAATTAGAATCCCTAGGTTCCATATAGAGGGGACTACAATGTATATTGTTTTGGAATTCACATAGTGTAGTTAGTATTTTCCTAGAGAATCCAGATTATCTCACATGAATCCACTAGCACTGATTCCTACATTGATCAATCCCTGACAACTACTATAGAATTAAGATGTAGTTTTGAATGATCCTAATTCATATCTAGTTTCCGGATTCCATCCATTTGATCTACTTGGGAACATTTTCCATTGTGTTTCACTGTTGTATCACCAAACATCACATGGACACCATCGATCCAATATTTGATTCACATATTAACTCCCATCACACAGTGTCATTCCTTGATCATTACCTAGATCTTGATCCCAATCCCATGTATAAAATCCATCTTTATAAATATTGAATGTTCAATGATCATTTTTTGGGTATCATCGAACTGTTGGTTAAACAAGACACCAACAATGAATATGTGAAGAATTTGTGGAGAAAGGAAAAAAATATACGATGAATGAACATCAGCCATTATTTGGATTTATTTTAATCTATTTTCATTAAAAAGATGAATGAATAATGATACGATCAATTCCCAAACAATATTAGATAAACCAGAACACATAAATAAATGGTTGGGCCACGAATCAAATTGTTTGGAGGTTTAATTTTTTTCAACATGGAATAAATTGAAAATGATAAATCCACATAAAAATCATTCCTCGTGTTTGGATTTATTTCTCATGAATAATTACTTCACATAATTGTCATTGGTGAGTCCAATGAACCTTTTTCATATAGAAAATCCTAGTAGTACTAATCCATTAGCACATGATCTATTGATGTTGTAATTCACTCCTCTAATGGTCTTCCAAAATCCCTAGGATTATGATATTGACCCTAAAATTTTACCATTACTATGTTTAAATGTAAAAAATTTTGGTTCATTGAAATGAATAGATAAATTTATTTATTAATCCTCCCATGAAAAATTTTTAACCAACACCTGACTCCACTAGAGGTCATATCACGCATAAGGTAAAACTCTCATATCATATTAAATTCTATTATGGATTTCTCATATGAGACTCTATAATAGATTTATTCCATTATTTTAGAAAATCAACTCACAGATGATATAATATTTTGTATATCAACACCCCAAGGATTTTTGGGCCTCAAAATTCTACACTGCCTTAGCGCTTAACATAGAAAATGTTCTTTAAATATTCCAAATTTTTACATGGAAAAAAATCATCAAATTCTCTACAAAATCAAGGTTGTTCATCTCAAACATGCACCCAAGGAAAACACCTATACACAAAGAGTTATATCAGTTTAGTTATTGAATTCCATCGGGAACCTCAAACTCTTCAAAAACAAAACACCACCCTCAATCTCTATATCATCCTAGTGAAAATCATGAAACAACTGGTACAAAAGTCTTCTCAACTATGAAACACTAAAAAAATTAACACCTAGATTAACTATGGTCACAGGGTCATGCGGTATGCCATATCACTAACCCAACACATTTATTATAAAAGGTCCTACGAACCTTGGAGATAGCTTGGAATCCTATCCAAATCCTTGTAATACCTGATGAGGTGAGATATCTCAAAATAGATGATCTCTTCATGAAACTCCATAGTCCAAATTCATTTGTCCGCAATGGAACCCTGACATTTCTGGGTAGTACTCATCTACCCCTAGAAGAATTTCACATTTTACAAATATCCCTACCACTAACTATATATCCACAAGTACAGTCTCCCACTCTCTATGAATAGCATCATAGTGTGTTGCAAGGTCCCCCATACATAGACTAAAATTCTTCTACACCTATGGTGGATTGGTAACTATTTTGATATGAAAAAAATATATGAATTATAGGAAATCCTCACAACTATATCCGATGAATAAAAAGTAAACTTGAATCATGTTCACTAGAACTTGAACAATCCTCTTTACATGGACATTGATTTGGGGTAGAAACATTGTTCTCAACTAGAACTAAGTCCCAAATGCCTCCTTCATCGTCTATATAATAGTTGAATGAAGTAAGAATCACAGTTTGAAATGATCATTGAGGGAATTCCATGAAGTCGTAATACCTCATGCACGCACAAGCATCCCAAAATCTCCAGTAATATATTCTCTCAGATAGTTAGGAATTAGACCAATATGGAAATACACTCAATGATCACTCAGATAGAATCATGACCTCTCACTAATTGTGGAAGCCCCATCACAAGAACATAAACTATACTATCTTATTTTTACTTCCATCTTGGAACCTCTACCTATACCTATCAGAAGGTAACACATAATGTGTAAAACATGGTAACATGATACAATATCCTTGTCTACAAATCATATTTTCCAAGGATCTTGGTACATTCACCCCTCTACTGAGTTTACTACCAAGGGAAAAAAGATCCTACAAATCATTATTTTCACATGACTAGTTCCATCATCCATCCTTGAAAGGTTTATGTAATCCTTGACTTCATAAAAATAAATCAGGAACATGTCTAGTGTATATATAATCATGGAATACCTGACAATAAATATCCCCATGTTGTGCCTCCCTATATCGCTAATGAAGTGGATGGGTAACAACTATCGACTGAAGATACATGGCACCATCCTCACACTCAAGGGACAACTATAAAGAGGTTAACTTATTTATCACCTCAATCAAAAAAAGTGGAATGGATTTTTTTTCAAGAATATTCTTCCATAACCACACCCTTGGGTGGATCTTAATCTAGAACTACTTCTACCTTTATTGGTTACACTATGGCTCCCATATTTGAGGAGAAATATCCCGAGAATTGGATTTCCTAAATCAATAACGATATCTATGAGAGATTCCCATAATGTTTTTCCTCTGGGATAATGTATAGAACCATCCATAAGTGTCTCTCATGCTTCACCACTACCATTGAGTACATGAGGGAACCATCAAATAATACTACCATAAACCAAACCAAGAAGGGTTGAAGGACCTGTTTCATAATTCCCACAAAAACCACTACAACATTCAACATGATAAGAGATATCACTATAAACTCAATGAAACCCTGGAGTCTTTAGAAATCCAATTTTTCTACATCATCATCTCTAACATGGAGCTGGTGATAAACTATCCTAAGGTTAAACTCTAAAAAATATTCCCTAACCATTGGTTGAAGAATTCATTGATTCTTGGGGGTGGATACTCCTCTCTAATGTTCACCTAGTTTAGGTGAATTAAATCAACACCAAACCTCAAGATCTCATCATCCTCTTTGGAAAAAAAATAGGGTTGTCTGGGTGGACATTATACATCTAATAAAGCCCATGATTTTCACATTTCTCCAACTACACCACCCTCTCTCACTATTATAGGGGCCATTCGATATGCTGGAGTAGATATTAGGTCATCCCTAGTTCAATTCTATGATGAAAAAAACACAATATGGGGAGGTAATCTTGGTACATCCTTAGGTAAGGTTTCCTCATACATCTCAAACACTCTAAGAAACTGAAATCTCACATCACTTGTTGATCTGAAGGTCATACAAGATTGATGATAAGAAATCAATTCTATCTTCTAGTACATGATCCCATCCCAATTTTCCTTTGATCACTTATCACTAATGGAGGAAAACTTCATCCCACAACTAGGGTACACTAAAACCCTCACCAGTAATAGTAAAATAGTCTTGGATGGTTGATTACTAGTCCATTCTGAGGAAAACATTGTAGGGTCTCACTACCAAAAAAAACGTTCCACGTGGGGATCTCTCCCCTCCCAGAGTTAGGTCACATTGTGGATTTAAATGTGTGATCACCAATACTCTTCATATGAGCCTCTAAACACAAGATTCAAGCTAGAAAAAGTATTATCTAATATCACTAGGTCTCGATTAGGGTTACATTCAGGTAAATGTGGCTAGTGACTCTATACTAAAACTATTGCTGGTTAAGAGAAGACACATGTCATACCTTGAACCCCAATTGTCGGTTTGGGGTCACAAGATCCTACCACCTTAATCTATCATTTCCCTTCTCTACTTATTCACTAAAACCAGGGCTTTCTCTGATACCTTGGCACATCAAGCAACCTTGAACACACACATTAAAGGAACTCATCCACCACACCATAACACTATAATCTTTGGGTAATAATGACTTTCCCACATAGTTTTGGATCAAATAATAAGAACACATCTAATGGGGGTGTCACTTTTCCTTGCATGCCTAAATTCATTTTAAACATAGAAAAAACGGGATCTACTAACTATCTACATCACTCTAGGTAGGTCTCACCACTATGTACACCATAATGTGGGGACCCATCTGAGCTGTAATTTCATACCACAGCTCATGAAAGTACTCTACCACTTGAGAAGGGGGTTTGGATCACCATGAAACTTTGTAAATATATGTCTATGAAACCTGAAAAGTAAACTCATAGTAAGTACTTTGTCTACTAATATTGTAATGTTTACCACTTCTCAACTTAAAGGGGAGTATCCACATTAACCACTAAAGGTGGGTTAGTATGCTGCTGAATAGGTGGATACATCACTCTCAATATACCTAGAGTAATCACTTATGGAAAATATCTTCAAAATGATGTTTTATCACCGAGAAGATCATAACCATGATCTCACTATACAACCCAAGTTGGATGTGACTGTTGAAACACCTGGTGATAAACAAGATGCACCATGATTGAAAGAGAATATCTGGGGAGCTGACTCAATAAGTACATGGAAACCAAAATCCATTCCTATATGATGCATGAATATTTTTTTCCCTATAATCAGAACCTACATGTGCCGAGTCACTATGAAGTTTATCAGAGTCCAAGTGAATGGATATGGAATATTCCACAACAACACCGGATTCCCTAACCTGAAATCCAAACTTGAGACACTAACACAATTTTTCCCTATTTTCCAAGACAAACCTCACTACTATAAAATATTTGAAATTCAGTACTATGATGGCTGTTATAATATTACTCTTTCATGATATAATAATTATGTCCCATCTATCTATTAGAAAGCGGAATGTGATACCCTAAGACCTCCTCCAATAGGCCAAGGGATGGAAACTAGCATCATGTGGGCATATCACACACCTGGGAGGCCTTATCCTAAATTATTTTTACACATTAATTAATCCCATTACAATAGTATAATGATGATTTGTAAAAAAATCATAATGTAAAGGAATTTATAACATATATCCCACATCATAGTGATACAATTAGTGAAATAATTGAAAAAGGGCCAAATAAAATCACACTAAAACTAAAAAGTATTCAACCTACTAATAACAAGGGAAAAGATACTAAGAAGTAGCATCTGGTATGTACCATGGTCTTTATAGCTAAACTATACTCCATATTCTATTGGTCTACCGAGGACTCTATCGATATGAACTATCATTTGCATAAGATATGATGTATATGGGTAGATCCCATGATAGGGTGAGTATAAAAACATGTAGTAGGACACCATAAAATAACCAAACACAAAGAATCAAGAGTGTATTCAGCTCATCCCCATAAAGGTATATCAATTAGGATATGAGACACCAAGAATAAATGTCACAACCATACAACTATCCTAGTATTATACAAGAGACTGAAAAGTAACACTTATATAGGAGAACTCACTCCATGAGCCTTTCCATCCCTCATGGAACCCTTCTTAGATATATCACTCATAGAGTGTCACTATACTAATTAAAATCATCTAAGAGAACATGATTGAAAGGTCTTTTGATGATGAAACATGAGGGATATTTAGGGGCTCATCCAATATACAAACTTTATCAGAATATACATCATTAGAAGACAAAAAATGATGATATATAGATAAAGGATCACACCTAGGACCTATGGGGTATAGCTAACCCTAACTGGAACTCTAAAGATATTGATTTTAAATAGGTGATCTCTCCTACGTCCTCTGGGGAATACATGAACCTACTTAGAATAAACCCATATGTAGGGGATCATACACCTAGGTAATTTAGTCAAAATGATTCTAAAAACCTCACATAAGGAAGACGAATAAATGATAGATGATCACACTGTGAATCACATGGATGGATTACCAAGCTCTATATGATACTAATCTGATAAAGGGGATCACATCCTATACTCAGGATGTAATTCCTCACTATATCCTAATGGGGATGGACCAAGGGAACAATCCCAACAGCAAAAAGTTCCACACTAAATTAATATGACAGAACTCACCCAATCCCATGCCAGAGATGAAATGAGAAGAATAAGGGCTCTAACCTTTACATTATATAGTACATGGAATTTCCCTAGCGGTAAATGGTGTGTCTCAATAAACCTAGAATTTTCCATGTCTCAAACTCACATGGAATTAATTTCTCCAAAATAGAAAGCATGTACCTATAGGTATAGAGAGTGTAACGGTTAGCCTATAACTCGACATACATTTTGCTCAAGCCTGTGTGGTCTGGATCATGCCCGTGTTCTCATGATGTGCCGATGTACTTTTTTTTTCTCTCAGTAGTTCGTTGTAGTCAATTATTTTATGTAGTAAATGGGGTGTATTCCATGTCTCATGGAATATAGGGTCCGTTCTAAAACTTTGTGTGTGTCATCTACCCATGCACTTGTACTTTCTAAAGTACATGACATGTTCCCCACCATACATGACATATGGGCTCACATGGTCTCTTGGGAATGTACTCCATGTATATATCAATCCATATGGGTTACATGGAATGTTATCCCACTACAGGGTGGATGGGATCACATGGCCTCCTAGGTGTGTAATCCCATTACACAATGACATGATTCTCTATGTATCACATAGTGTGTGAGAGGGACACACGGTGTGTGATATTTATATAAATATGAAACCCCATTCACTACAAATTGGTGACTAAAAAACATGTGTTTTTTGGACTACACTCTATGTTGTTGATATTTTCTTAGAAAATCTATACTATATCATGTGTATATTCCCAAATTGATTCCACCTTTAATCCTACCATGATAACTACCATGGAATTTAGATCTGGTGTTGACCGGTCCTAATTAATCTCTGGTGGCAAAATTATATCCATCCGATATGCTCAGGAAGGATTCCCATTATGCCACACTACCACATCACCAAACTACACATGAACACACTCAATATGGACTCTAATCAACATATAAACACCTATCACATATCCCCATGACTTTATCATTCCCTAAATCTCAATACTAATCCCACATATACATTACATTGTTCCAAAGACAGAATAAGCAATGATCAGTTTCTGAGTATCGTCAAACCGCTAGTCAAATGAGGCACCAATGATGAATGCATGAAGAATTACTGTAGAGGGGAAACACTAATATGAGGAATTTAACTTGGTCATTATTTAGGTTAGCCTCAATCCTTGTCCATTAGAATTATGATCAAAGAATGATAACATCAATTCCCAAACCAAGGACGATAACCCCTAACAAATAAATCAACATACAACCCACAAATTAATTTTTTAAAAGGATTGATTTACATTATAAATAGAATAAATAATTAGGGATGATCCAAATAAAACAAAAACCTTACCTTGAGTTACGATCTATCATTGATAAAGAATGATTCCATGTCACTTTTCTGGCGAGATCCATGAACATTGTTGTTGTAGACAATCTTAACATCACCAATCTATGAAACCATGATCCGTTGATTCCAAAATTCACTCCTATACTAATCCTCTCAAACAACTAGGCTTATGTGTCAAACCATTATATTTTCCAATAATTGGGTTTTAATATGATGATTCTAGTCCTGGGTAAATTAATTAATTAATTTACTAGTCCACCCATGACCACTTTTTAGCAAAACACCCAACACCAACAAAGTTTATGTTACACCAAGGGTAGTACCCATATTTTGGATTCAATGGTGTTCCTTTTTTTCCCATACAAGTCTCTATTTTAGAGTTATTGAATTATTTTATAAAAACTACTCACATCGATATAATATATTTAATATCACTACCCCAAGGAAATTCATGACTCATAATTCTGCATTGACTTAGTTACTAGATTTTAAAATATTCCTTAATTTGTTCAATGTCTTAAATGGAAAAAATAGATTCATTTAAATTCCACTCAACATTAACTATATTGTTAATATGATGGATTGTCAGAATGAGTTATTCCTCAAATGAAGATTCACAACCCTTGTAATGGTAAAACTATCACTTTACCAAATGCTAATATGTTTGAAATACACTTCTAAAAACCAAGGATCCTTGTTTTCCTAAATCTATACCATCAACATTAACATTGACCCACATTAGAATCAACAGAATGCATCAAATGAAGAGTATAACATGCCCTTTTCTACTCCTTTCAAGATCAATAAGAACACACATGATATATAAAACATATACATTATAATGAAACTAAAATATTTTAATATTGTAATATCGTTGAATTTATCTATAAATTTTAGTGACTCGTACACATATAGGTGATAATTTATTGAAAAAAAAAACAATACCATTCCTTTTTTTGGAAAAAAAATGTTATTACTATAGTAGTTTTATCCATGAAATGATTATGAATATATTAACAGAAAGAATATTCAATAATGAATACCATAAGGCTAGTCAGGACATTATCAATACATAATCTAGCTTAATTTTTTTTCTATATATATCCCCCAAATCATTCTCACAAAATGTTATTAATGAAAAATAGGTTATATATTTTTAAATGCATTCATACAAATAGTGAAGTCAGTGATATATTACAGGTTAGATTTGAAGAGTCAATCATCATGGAGAATTCTTTATTGCCATAAACATCATATTATATGTGTTCTATAAGTAATAAAATTATTTGGGTATATAGATAGAAATATATTTTTCATGTGTGTTTGGGTCACATATGATTTTAAAAACCAATTCATTCCCCCACCAAAATTTATTAAAAAAAGATATTACAAAATTTATAAATATGGTTCATTGAATTTTCACAAATATATTATTTAATGTATACAATACATAAATTACTATTAAAATACATAAATTAGATATTCACACTATAGGGGTTTAAATCGAAAAACCACTATGTATACATTCACCACAATAGTACAATATTAACTAGAAGACATTTTCTATTTTATTATCATCCCTAGGAAGTTGTGTCCCATTATAAGAGCTAATAATAACTTCAACCCATCCATAAGTGTGTGTATCCCTTACATGGTGCTACTATGTATCTACTCAAACATCACTACAAAAAATTGACAACCAATAAAATATATCCTTGTACAATTGATCGTTAAATATTAGTTAATAACAAATATCGCTTAGTTTACCTATGTCCAAAAAGAAAACAAATCATTGAAACCACCCTGTGTATAGACAAATTAGATTACATCCCAAATATATATATTAAATTAGCATTCAAATCAATTACTCAAGATAAAAGAAAATATACCCTCTAATGCCTTGGCTTTTCTAATTAATAAATAAAATTATAGTAATAATATAGGAATAAATAGAATATAATTATTGAAATTTTTGGAAATTTTGGATTATCCAATGTTTATACTGTGTTAGGAAAAACTATGCATTGTAACCATGAATCATGGAAAAATATAAATTCATAGTGGTGTTTTAGTTTTATTTTAATAATATTATTAATTTTATTATAATTATATAATTACATGATATTACTAATTGATATATGAATATAGAATGTGATATTTATTGTTATCTTTTATATAAATATTCAAATGGGTAGATATTTTTTGAATATGATTTATTATTATTATTACCTTTGATAACAACTTCTAAATGTATAAATCTATACATGTAGTCTAACATGAATCATATTTCATGAAAAAAATTTACACAATCAATTTAGACTTCATTTTTGAAGTTCTCAAGATGTTTTGTTTCAATGACACTATAATTGGTGGGTTGGGGAACATCTTTGATTCTTTCAATCATTAAATTCATATCAATGGTATTATAGAGTGTTAATTATCACGTTCTTTCTTGGTTTGGTAGGGTGATCCATTATCATTCATTATCTTTGGAATTATTGATTATTAATATAGAATACATATCCTTAATTTGATTGATCGAGGTTTTATTATCGATATCCAATACGAAATGGGTTTAAAATTTATATTTCATCTATTTTATAATTATTATTGGATTATGTTCTATAATTTAAGAACCAAAAATACTAAATCCCTTAAGAATATTTTAACATCCCATTACTGTTTCATGTATTGCAAACCTCTCCTATGTCAAATTATTAAAATATTAATTGGGAAAAATGATTTATCAGGGATATTTTGATAAATGTGTTAAAGGTGTTAATTTCTAATTAACACCTTGTAATATTCAATTGAATATTTTTGGAGTTCGACACTGAGTTTGTGTGAAATTCCAAGGCCCACAAAGTCTCGGTGATGACTGAATAAAAATATTAAATATAATATATTAAGTGCACACTTTTTGTTAAAAATAATTGAATAACTCCAAAATGGTGTGTCGTATAAAAAATATGAGACAACCAATGGGTTAGGAATGAGGGGTTTACCCTAGGTGGGGTATAACATTTGTATGCCTTGGAAATTTGGACGACTTTCTCATGATAAAAACCTTTTCTATAAATTAATAATTTTTTCTGATTTTTAAATAATAAATCATTAATATCTCTCCAACAGTTCTTCATTTGAGAAATAAAACACCACTATTGTGTCTGGAATGTGGGTTTTTACCCTAGATAGAGTATATTTGTTATGTGAATTAGGCATTTGGACTCATTGCACACGTTTATGCATTTATAATTTTATATATTTATTTCATTATTTTGTTCGAGTGAATTTAAATAATAAAATTAAGTGTAATTATTTATTATTACTCATTTAATCTTATATAAAACTCCATTACAACCATGGTTACCATGGAAGGATTTTGACACCATCAAACTAATAAATTTATGACTGATTAATCCTTTGAAACACCTTAATGAGATGATTTTAAACCATCTGTACTAATTATTTGGTTAAATAGCGGATTGATGAAGGGGTTTCAGTTCCTGAATGGTGGAAATTATTTTTAGGTTCTACAAGTTTCCAAGTGATTTTTCTTCCCTCGGATCTTACCATCTGAGTCTAATAGAGCACATAGTGAAAGTTGCAGATAGTGTCGATGTTGTTTTCTAGGTTTGTTTTCCAAGTGTAGTGCCCGACAACTATTTCTTTCTTCCTTGGAAACCCTATGCAAGGTTGGAAACAATATTTCCCTTTTAATTTATTATTTATTTATTTATTTATTATTTCCTCTCATTATTCCCTTTTAATTCCTTTGTACAATAATTTGAAAAAAAATGATGGTTTTAAAAATATGAAGATGACCAATTTTATCCAAGAAAATTCCATAATATCATGAAATGATGATTTAAAATAAACTATCAAAATTAGTTTCTTAAGAAAATAATTATTTAAGATTATTTTATAAAAAAAGATTAATAAATTATTAAAAAAAGATACCTCATGGATAATTTCAGTAGTAATTCATTCTGAGGATATAATTTATATAATTATCAAAATATAATATTGTTAAAAATTAATGATAATCACAAAGAATTATCATGAAATTAATAGTTATATGAATTTGTCAAATAATAACTATAAATAAATTATCAAAATGTAAATATTTTGAATTTATTAATAGATAATTTTTCATAATTATCAAATGATAATTGCAATGAATTATCAAAGATCAATTACATGGAAATATCAATGCAATATTTTACATATATTACTAAACGATAATTAATATAATTATTGAATGATAATTTCTTCAATATCAAAGGTTAATTATTAATATTATTAAAATGATAATTTTACATTTTTCAAAGATAATTATTCTTATGAAGAATATTATGTGTGAATGTGATGGCCTAGAAATACCATTTAAGAATTATCCAGGAGAGAGAAAATAACACCACCTGTGATATTTTATTTCCTTTTGAAATAAAATAACTAGTATTCGTTCTAGTAACCCTTTACGATTTTTGACCTTTTTTGTGTCAAAACATACAATAATAACACCGTGAGGAGGTGTATTGTACCACACAGAGTGGTTTAACATTACCTTTATCATCGATGACCTTGAGGTAGGTGGTTTTGTCCTGATTAGCCAAATTGACTAACCTTGAATTAATTGATTTAATTCAATTGTAGATTTAAATTTAATTACTAAAACTTTTTTTCAATTGATTTGATTAAAATATATTCTTTTGGATTGAGATATTTGATTTTTTTTGCACAAAAATTGTTAAAAACCTCTAATTCCATTGAATTAGGGTGTGTTTATGGAAGTTGGTTGATTTAAATTGTTTAATTTAAATTATATATTTGATGGAAATAATTTCAATTCAGTTTTTTAATTTAATTGTGGATGTGAATCACTAGATTTTATCTTTGATACAAAATTTATGGAATTTGTTAAATTGTAAAAATGGCTTTAAAATGTTTTGACAGAAACCGAGTAGTTTTATCTTTTTAAAGAGGCATGATTTTTTTTTTATAAAAACTAGTATTGGTTTTAAATGTAAAATTAGAATTTGAAATGGGAGAATGGGATTTTATTTTATTTTAACAAATCTTAAAATAAATTTCCCATTATTGATTGTGTAAGATCATATGAAATCATTAGGTAGATTGTGCATTATTTGGATACACTCTATGATTACTACAATGTTCTAAAACATTCATGCATTAGTTCACATCCCTTAGGAGATGGTAACGAGTCATCCCTAACTAGTGTCCATAAAATGCATTTGTACACATATTGTCATGTTCAATTCGAGAGTGCATAGTGCTATAACTGGAAATACTATCATACCTATTTGGAAGATGACAATGTTTCTCGCTTTTTTATTTATATATGAGATATAAATCTATTTCAATGTTGATAAAACGTTTTTACAATCCCCTTTTAAAAATTTATATAAACTATTTTACATTAATTTTTTAATTAATACATTATTTTAGAAATATTCTACCATTTTTATAGTAAATCATATTCCTAAAGTATTTCCCATCACTTGAACTATATAACATGAATTTTTAAAATATGTTTTGAAATTTAAAACCTGTTTACATTAAAATTGGATGATTTCCTTTGGTTAATATATTATTTGGATATATTATGGAATACTTTTCGATACCCTACTGGTATTTCTATATGACACCGTACATGTGCCTTTATGAGTTTTTAGATTATCTATTTCCTACTTTGAGCATGGGGAAATGATCTCTTGAAGGTGGATCCAACTTTTGAACACTGGTCATGGTGAGTTGTGTCTTTAGGGACCTTGGATTGTTTTCCCTATTTTAGTACTTGAGTTATAGTACCTTGGGATTATTTTTTACTTATTATATTCTGGTACATTACTTACATTGGTGTTTCTTTTGATATGCATACTGTCTTTCTTATTTTATTTATGCATTGTTAGTGAATTTTTTTTCCAAATATCAGTTTGTATGATGCCAAGTCCTAGTTGCTGACCCTTGGGGATTGGGAACTCTCTTAGGGTTCTATCAGGGTAGACCCAATTATCGATTTACGAGGGTACCTAGGTTGGTTTGTTAAAAAGTGGTATCAGTGGTCAAGGTTGAGCTTTTGAACTCAAGTCAGCATGATGTTGTGAAATCTTTTCAGGATGTATGTGGTAGTTACGATTGAGTGTCTAGCCAACTCTCACTACAGTAAACAATAACCCAAAAAGGGAGGTTGGGGAAAGAATATTGTGGATTAGTTATATTCCATTCCTTAATATGATTTGAATGCAGTGGAATCCAAATCTTGTTTGTTCTTTCTGTTGAGATGAATTCCCCCATTTCACTATTTGAGTACTACCTAATGTCTGCAATGTTGTATGATGATGTTGTGTAACATAACGCCTCTACGAAGACATGTGAATATGATCTAGGAAGAGGATACTATTGAACATCAGTTATTGAATCCTTTTGTTGATCCAAATCTTATTTATGTGTATTTTCCATGCTTTGGGGCAGGCGCCACCACCAATCCTCATTCAGGCTCTAGATTTGAATTCTCAGCGGGAAGTTCTTCAAAATAATTTTCAAGAGTTAATTATCCAAAAACCACATGTTTTCAAAGGATCCCCTAATCCTAAACATGATTAGGAATGGTTGAGAAGGATAGGAAATTTATTTATGTTCTTTGAGAAAACAGAAAATATCATGGTGAAGTGTGTAACCTTCATGTTAGAGGGTCCAATAATGAGATGATGGGACACAATGGTGATGACAAAAAAACATGAGGGCTTAGTGAGGAAGGACTTCAAGTTTATTTTCACCAACCATAACTATCTAGATTCAATTTTATTGTCCAAGAATGTGAATTTGTTAAATATTTAGAATGCTGACAGAACTCTAAATGTGTATCCCAATTCCTTTGTAGAGCTTTTGCATTTTTCGGCTGAGATAGTTTCTAATGAGAGGATGAAGGCTCGATGGTTCCAGTTGGAAATTCGATCATATAATAGTTCCCAATTTTTATATCTAATGATTCTTACTTATAACAATGTGACAGATAGGGAGATGATGGTTGAGATGGACTTGGTTGGAAATTCCAGGTTGTCGGGGGTTCCTTTTTCTCCCAATTCCAACATGAGATATTTTAACAGAAAGAGGTAGCGTGATGACTATCGTAGAAGTTCTCATTAAGGTCATTCTAGACCTCCAATAGTACCTATAAAAGTTCCTTTAGTATACTATAAATATGGTCCACTAGATCATTCAAAGAAGGTCTACACTAAGGAACCCATGAATTATGTCTCCTTAGGATGTTTAGTTAACTTGCAGAAGTTCGGTCACAACTTTTCTACTTCACGTATTGGAACATAATCATTGGATCCTCTTAAAATTTTGGGGAAATCAAATGATTCATGTACAAAAATAATTTAGCCACAGGCATCCAAATCAAATAATCTTCACATAGTGATAGAGTCTCCAGAGGAAGCTGATATGGGTCCAGCGATTGTAAGAGGTACCGTTACTATAGGTTTGTATTTCGTGACTAATATATTTGATACTGGTGCATCTCACTCATTTATTTCATCATCTAAAATTAATTTTCTTAATCTTTATATGGAGATTTTATCTTGTGAAACAGATATAACTATACCACTTGGTATGAAGAGAGAACATGGTCTCTATAGTAACTCTTGTGTCTTTGCTCTATCAGATTTGGAGTTTTCTTGTAGTTTTATAGTACTCAACTTGAAATATATGGAAATCATACTTGGTATGGATTGGATAATTTATAATAAATCTCAGATTGATTATTATATTTTATGGGCCTTCTTTACTACACAAAGTGGTGAACCTCTTTTCTTTCAAGGATAATAAGACTCAAGGGCGAGAAGAGCTAGACCTTCTTATCCAAAGTTGGAGAAATTGATATCAGTGTTTTATTTTGTTCTGGGTTGAGATTCAATTACTTTTGATCTCCCTCCAGTTTTCATGAGTTTCCCATCATGTTTCCTTATGAAATTTCGAGTTTATTTTCGGTAAGAGAGGTTGAATTTTCAATTGACCTGATGTCCGGTACTCAACCAGTTTCAATTCCCTCTTACTGTATGGAAAAATCTAAACTGAAATAGTTGAATTCCCATTTGGATGATCTTCATGAGGATATGCTTTGTTCTTGTTTTCACAACTTTGGTGGGGATTTGGATGATCATTTCAGACGGGATGAATTTTCTTATAACCATAGTTACTAGTCTGGGATCATAATGGATTTTTTTAGGCATTTTATAGTCATCCTTATAAATCTACA
Organism: Viscum album; assembly: GCA_963277665.1. NCBI lineage: Eukaryota > Viridiplantae > Streptophyta > Magnoliopsida > Santalales > Viscaceae > Viscum > Viscum album. Next base: position 165,587,391 of record OY728142.1, on the reverse strand, counting down.
TTGTGTTTTTCTGATATTAGTGAGAGTTCCTTGGTTGGAACGAGTTTGGTCCAAGTTACGATGTAAAATATTCACTTGATTTTTTAGAGAATGTTAACATCACAGAGATGATACAAGTATTATGATGACTATCACTGTGGAAATTTTTAATTTTCAGTTGGTGACATGGTATTCATGATGGTTTCCACTTGGTTGGGTCATTAGTGGATTGGGAGGAAAATGAAGTTTTGTCCCCATTTTGTGGGACCTTTTGATCTTATTGATTAGGTGGAAAAGTTTCTTACCATTTAGTACTACCACCAGATCTATCTTCGATACATAATGTGTTCAATGTATCGCAGTTGTGAAATTATCTCTCCGATCCATCTCACGTTTTGAACTAGAGTGATCTTGAGATTGAACCTCATTTATCTGTGACTTAATGGTTAGTTAGGGTTGTTGATTTTGATACCTTGATACTTCATGCGAGGATGATAAATTTGGTATGTGTTCAATTGTATCATGGTTCTGATTCTCATAAGACATGGGAGAGGGGTGTAGTAATGAGAGAGCTGGGACCTCATCTTTTTTATGTGGAGGCTTCTTTGTAAGATTTCTGGGGACATAATGTTCATATGGTGGGGACGTTGTAACATCCCAATAGTGTTTCATATATTCATAAACCCTCTTGTGTTAAATTATTAATATATTAATTGGGAAAAATGATTTATCAAAAAACATTTGATAAATGTGTTAAATTTGATTACTTCCATTTAACATCTTGGAATATGCAAATGAATATTTTTGGAGTTTTATACTAAGTTAATATTTGATTATAAGGCCAACAAAGTCTCGATGAATACTGAATAAAAATACTAAAAATAATACATAATGAACACATTTTTTATTTAAAAAATTGAATAACTACAAAACGGTTTGTCATATAATAAATCCAAGACCTCTGTTGGGTCTGGAATGAGGGGTTTACCGTTGACGGTGTATAACATTTGTACGCATCATATATTTTTGTGGATCACTCATGACAAAAACCATTTTCTATGAAATTATTTATTTATTCTGATTTTTAATTAAAAAATAATTAATATATCTCAAACGGTTCATGATTTGAGAAATATGACACCATCGTTGTGTCCAAAATGGGGTGCTTACACTAGACCAGGTATAACTATTATATGAATTGGATATTTGGACCCATCACATGCATTTATGCGTTTTTAATTTTATTCATTTATTTCATTACTTTATTATTATGAATTTAATTAATAAAATTGAGTGTATTTATATATTATTATTCATTTATTCTTCTTCGTAACTCTATTTACACCATGTTTTTCATGGGAGGATTATGAAACCATCAAACTAATGAATTTCTAACTAACTAATCATTTGAAACAACTTAATGAGATTATTTTAAACTCTCTACACTAATTACTCATTTGAAATAGTTTATTGATGAATGGGTTTCAGTTCTTGAATTGTGGAAATGAATTTTATGTCATATAAATAGTCGTCTTAGTTTTTCTTCTTTAAGATATTATTGACCGAGTCTGATAGATCATTGTGCACAATCTGCTAAAGGTGTTGATGCCCCTTTCTAGGTTTCTTTTCTAGGTGTAGTGCCCAACGAGTGCTCTTTCTTCCCTGGAAAATCTACTAAAGGCTGAAGAAAACTTTTCCATTTTAATTTATCTTTTAATTTATTTATTTATTATTTCTTCCCATCATTCCATTTTTTTCCTTTTTATAACAATCTTAAAAAAATTATTGTTTTAAGAAGATGAAAAAAATCAGTTTTCTCAAAGACACATCCATAATATCATCAATAAATGTTTTAAAATAAATTTTCAAATTAGTTTATTTAAAATATAATTTTTGAGGATTATTTTATTAAAAAAAGATTAAAGGATTCTCATAAGATGTTACCTCAATGATAATTCCACTCATAATTTATTCTAATGATATAATCTATATAATTATCAACAATTAATATTGTTAAAAATTATTTATAATCCCAAATAATTATCATTCAATGAATAATTATATGAAGTTGTCAATTAATAACTATAGTTAAACAATCAAAAGATAAATACTGGGAATTTATCAAAAAATAATTTTAAGAATTATCGAATGATAATTGCAACAGATTATCAAAAATCAATTGCATGGAAAAATGAAAGATAATTTTTAAATTTATTTTTACGGGAAAATTAATATAATTATCAATCAATAATTTCAATATTATCAAAGGATAATTTTTAATATTATTAAAATGATAATTATGAGTTTATCAAAGATAATTATGCTTAGGGAAAATATTACATGTTAATGCAATAAACTAGAAAAGTAATTTAGGAATTATCTAGGAGAGAGAAAATAGAATCACATGTGATATTTTATTTCCTTTTGATATAAAATGAATGGAATTGGTTTTATGAACCCTTGATGAACATCAACTATTAGTTTGTCGACTATTATGATAATATGTCATGAAGAGGTGTATTAAACCACACAGGGTGGTTTATCATTTCTATTGTCATCGAAGACTTTGAGGTAAGTGGTTTGGTCTTGATTAGCCAAATTTATTAACCTTGAATCGAATGATTTATCTCAATTTTTTATTAAAATTCAATTTCTAATACCTGATTTGAATTTATTTGATGAAACTTGATTCTAGTGGATTGAGAGATTTGAAATTGTTTTTGTAAAAAAATTGGGAAACCTGCCAATTCCATTGAATTGGGGTGTATTTATGATAATTGGTTGATTTAAATTGTTGAATTTACATTATTGATTTGATGGAAATTATTTCAACTCAATTGTTTATTTTAAATGTGAAAATGAGTTATTGAATTTGATCTTTGAAACAAAATTGATGGAATTTGTTAAATTGTGAAAATGGCTTTAATTGTTTTACATAAACCCAATGGTTTTATCTTCATAAAGAGGCATGTTTTTTTATTAAAACAACTTTGGGTTTTAAATAAAAGATAGAAATTTGAAATGGGTGAATGAGATTTAATTTTATTTTAGGAAATCTTAAAATAAAATTTCTTATCATTGATTATGTAAGAGAACATGCATGCCTTAGATAAATTGTGAGTTATTTGGACATACTCTACAATTACTACAACATTCTAAAACATACATACAATAGGTCACATCCCTTAGGTGATGGTGACAAGTCCTCTCTAACTAGTGTCCAAAGGACATATGTTTACACATGTTGATGTGATCACTTATAGGGTATAAAGTCCTATAGCCAAAAATACTTTTGTACATATTTGGAAGATGACCATGTTCCTCGCTTTTTTATTTATATATGAGATATAAATATATTCCAATGTTTATAAAACTATTTTACATGCCCCTTGTGAAATTTATATAAATTTTTATATATAAATGTTTTATTTAATCTGTTGTTTTAGAAATATTCCATAATTTGTAATATAAAACCTATGCTTAACGTATTTTCCAATAATTTGAACTATATAACTTGATTTGTTAAAATATGATTTTAAATTCAAAATTTGTTTACATTAAAATTTAATGATTTTATTTGTTTAATCTTTTATTGGAATCTATTATGGAGTCCTTGTTGTGGCCATACCAGTATTTTAACTCACACCCTACTTGTGCCTTCAGGTGTTTTTAGATTATCATCTTCTAGGTTCGTGCAAGGGGAAATGATCTCTTTTAGGTGGATCCATCTATTGAAACTTGGTCAGGGTGAGTTGTTTATTTAGGGTCCTGAGACTATTTTACCTATTTGAAAATATGATTTGTAGTACTTTGGTATTTTTTGGGCCTATTTGTAATCTGGTATATTACTCCCAAGGGAGTTTCTATTGATATGCATAATGTCTTGCTTCTCTTATTTCTACATTATTTATGGAAAAATCATTCCCACCGCTAGTTTGTATGATGATAGGTTCTAGTCATCAATCCACGGGGATTAAGAATTACATTCAGGATATATTAGGTCTGAATAGGTTGTTGGGTCACTAGAGTACCTGGGATGGTTCATGATAGATGTTATGTACCACTATGAAAATATTTCTAGGTAAATAATTGGCTAAGAGAAATTTATTATTTTTTTATCCACAATTTCAATCATAAATGGAAAAGCATTATCAATATGTAGTATAATATCAATGAAGATCAGATTCTATTTAACTATATGGGAATACCTATATTCGGAAAAAACTAGAGGTTAGTTTAATCAGTTACATTTTCATCAAAATCAAGGACCATCTAAGTGTCTAGAAAGGAAATTCCTTATCCCCTACAGGGAGAATATATTTTGTTAATGGTATGGTAATACTAAAATTTGAATATTATTTTATGGTGAGTAAATTTATTCTTTATCTTATCTAGACCATAAAATTGGTTATAAGAAACCTCATATTGAGTGGGAATATCATTGAGACAAAACTATTAACAGTTCCATGGTGTATCTATTTCAAACCAAATATGGACAGTGGAATGGATCTAAATAAGATGTTTTCCATTAATTAATCCCTTCAAGATAATTTATTTTAGATAAATATATCTAAAAAATATGTAGTTAATTAATTTCACAACTATTGGTTTATTGTAAGGATCAAATATGGTAAACTTAATTACATGTATTTTTCAGTTTTTAGATGTATTAAGAATGTATTGAGTTTTGTTATGAGGTATTAAATAAGGATGAAATGGATGAATTATTATCTATCTTATTATAATTATATTTTACTCTGTTTTACCTAGGGAAAAATATTCTAAGGGGTTTTTCTAGATTCAAAAATCATGACATAGGATAAAATTAATTTTCCATTAAATGATCTATATAATTCATTGAGGGAGTTAAAAAATGGTAAAAATCATCACTAATAAGGATGTTCTAATATGAGATCTTTTTAGAAATGAGAAGCTTACTTGTAATATATATTACCAATTATCCTTGGGAAGGCCTATTGAAATTTAAAAATGTATAATTCAATTCAAAAATCCATAGATCGAACCCTACAATTATATACAAGTAAATAAATAAGTATACAAAAAACTACCCACTGACCTATATTTTAGGAAAAACAATTTTGTTTTATGCTTTATATTCATCTTTTTCATGTATGGGGAAGAATTTATTGAGTATATTTTCTTCTAAGTATTTTTTTTAAATCCCTTTGGGTCATTGATATTCAATTATTTTGAAATCAGTTTTATCATTGTATCCACCATTTCTAGTATTATTTCTTTCTAATAAATTTTTCCCAACAAAGATAATATTATAAAAGGATTATTATTAGTATTTTTTGAGTTATAAAAAATTATTTATTGGAATAAGAAACCATCCAGGATTTATATCACGGAAATAAACTCAAAAATGGACACAATTAACAATTATTCATCTATCCAGATAGCTAAATATATGCATCCCATATTTTCCAACAAATTCATTTTGGAAGTATATATTTTTAATAGGCTAATAATTCTAGAAACATTGAGATGATACATTAGATATATTTAGGTTATTTGGAAACCACCTTGTGAAATTTGGATTAATATTAACACACTTTGGGCTATTGAAGATATTTTGAGACCATCAGGATGCAGTAGTATATTTATGGACCTTAAAGGTGGCACTCAAACATAATTTTTTAATGTTATAATAATTTCAATCACTTATGATGCACATATTAAGGGTGGAATCCTAGAGATTAATATTAAAAGATGAAATATATTGAGTAATACCTTATAGGAGGTGGACTCTACCATTATTATTCCTTTCATTATGTTCAACATTCTCCCCCTATGGATAATGGTAGTGTCTTGGAAGGACTACAAGGATTATTTTATGATTGTTGATTTTGTCATGCCACACAATTAGGGGGGGAATATGGTAGTTTTTATTTTGGAAAAATTGATAATGGGATAATAATTTTCTTATTATTCTCATTTATTGACGTAAAAAAATTTATAAGACTTTGTGTATTAACATTTTGAAAAATCTTAACACTTCTCTATAAATATATTGTGTCATAGATAATTTCCATAATGTGATCCTTTATTAATTATTATTAGAGTTTATATTATTTTTTTATTATGAATATATTTTTAAAAAATATGTAATAATAGGGTAATCAACACTTCCTCTACACTAATTCGATTAATATGGGAATATATATAATTAAGATAGGGTTTTCCATATTCTCCTCTATAACTCTCCTCTTCCTATAGAGATTATTCAATGAATTGAGTTATTCCATCCTTAATCACTAATTTTTTATTCTCTTTCTTCTTCTCTACCTTCCCTCATGTCCAACTGCATCTATGGTTTATTGTAAGCATGGATTTATTCCATGTCAAGGAAAAGAAACAAATTTTGATTTGGATTTAGGTATTAAAGGAAAGAATACCTCATATCCATCCCTAATCCACTACTAGTTATTAAAGGCATCATATCTATTTCACCATAAAGGAAAGTGATTCTATTATTTCCCATTTCATAAGTAAATCCATGTGTTATTTATATTTATAAATTTTTTTATACCTATAAAATATCCATTATATTATATATGATATGTTTAAGGAGTGTTTATTTTGCATGTTTCATTGGTTTTATATTATATAAAAGGTATTTCTATAGATTTTTGTTTTTAAAATCATACTTATTTTACTATAGAAATGTTGTATATTTAAATTATAATGGGTCTTATTTTTTTTCAAATAGAATTTATATTGAGGATTTGAAATATTTTTAATATTTACAATATATGCACATGAATGTAGAATATAAATCCCGAATTTTAAAAAGTGTTTTATAATTATTTCAACTTAAAATTAGGTAGCTAAATTTGTTGAGCAAAAAGTATTTATGATTATTATTTTTTTGATTAATGATATGAAAATTTCCCATTTGATGTTTTTAGAAGAATTATAGTGAATTGATAAATTATTTTTATAGTGAAATCAGAGGGTATAGTAGTGTCTAACATCTTTAATGTATTTTAAAAAATGTAATTTTTTACTTTTTAGTTATCCCTCTATTATATAAAATGAACCTATTTTGAATAGTTTTATTAATAAAGGATGAATAGTGTTGAAGTTATAGTTTCATGTATCATGTATTAAAAATATGAACATTTTTTATTATATAGATAACATCATTGGAAATATCATTGGGTTATTAGGGGGTTCCCTATATAAGGTACCTATCTAGGGTATTATGACACTATCTCTTCCATGAACCATTATAATTATGATGATTCTTAGAATATGTTGGACCTTTAATGATGAAACACTGAATTTCTCTATCATGGAATTTTTTCTAGTATAGGATTTTACTATAGTTGGGAACTATATGCAGTTGAATATAGATATAGGCATGGTTATATTTATTGATATGAAATTAAATATGATTATAGTTTCTGGTAAAAATGTTCTTTGTACCTTTACATTTTTTATTTAGGGTAATGGACGTATTGAATGGAAGTTTAGATGTGATTTAATGAAAGAGGAGTCAGAGATGAAATTTTAATAGGAAGATTGGGTTCCACCATTACCACATACACCACATCATAGTTTGTTTCTTGGAGAAGGTGGATTTTTATATTTTACAAAAAATTTCCATGATCACCAAGGTTTTATGTGAATAAATTTTTTCTAGGGTAAAGATATGTTTTATAGCGTGGATAGTAATCCATGACTTTTTTTCAATCTATTTGGTTAGAAATTATTGGATGAATAATTATTATTCATGTTGGGGCATAACAAGACTTTGTATATTTTGGTTTAATCACACGTACGGTCTATTTTAGCATGGTGGATGGAACTATTCCATGTGTCACTAGCTATAAAATTCCATGGTTTTACCATTTTGGGATTCATTTAACCATATAAAAGAGTTCAAAATATAGTAAATGTCTAGGGTTTATTGCGATTGAGGCTAAATGACATGAAATGACCCATTGGGAACCCACCTAATATAGCAGTGAAATGGGTGTTCCACCCCCCATCCACCAATAATACACCAAGAATTTATGAATAATACTAAAAATACATGAGCATTTATGAGAGGCCTAAAACTATATCATCCTATAATGAAAATAAAAATCAAATAAACATGTTATATCTAATTACCATTGTTGATAAGAAATATATAACGTAAATTCACTATAAATGAATTTTTGACACAATAACTAACTGATACAATTCCACTGGTGATAATATTAAAGAAAACGTTATTTAGTATAATTGAATTTGGTTTTTGGTATGTAACTATTCACTATAAAGACTCCTATAATGAACTATTTCATCCACTATCATGACCATTTACCATTTTATGCTACCATCCACCATCTCAATAAACTCTACCTTCTACATGCCAACTGATGAAACATATAATTGTGAAATATCTTCATAGACACAGTATTTGTGGTCATAAGGCCTGTTCATGGGTGAGTATATATATACCCAATATCATTCTATGAAAACAAAAAGAACGGGTTGAAATAGTATGTCAGGTCTAACCTAAACCTAGATGTCAAAGAAAAAACCCAATGATATTGGATATTCTCTAAAATCAACACGTCCATTAATGTGGGAAGAATCTAATGCTTTGTAGTACATCTCAATCATGGTGTATATCATAAAAAGAATTAGAGAATATCTAGAGACTCGTGAAATTTTATGTCAATGATTTAGTTTTACATCATATCATGAAGACACTAGATAATTTCTACTATATTTTATGACTCTTGGTATAAAACATAGACCACCACATCTACCATAGCTCATAAAATATATCCATCCTCACTATAAGTGTAATAGTGGACCAACACTTTGTTGAGGAGTACATGAAAAACATAGGGGTACCAATACCTAATGAAACATGAAAACGTAAAATATCCAATTGGAAAATAATATCATCTTCAGATAGAGGCCTCATACCCCATCATATAAGAGATAATAACCCCACCTAGATTATGGGAGACCAACTCCTCAATGGGAATGATGAACTACTACCCCCATGCCTGAATGGAGGACCTATGTACTAATAAAGTAATCCAAATTTTCTAATCCTTTTGTATGGTTAAATAATCCAAAAAATACATGTTCACATTTTTTTTATCCTATAAACATACCGAGGGTGGGTTACAGACCCCTTTCTAACACTAAATGACTTTTTGAAAAAACTAATGTTATGTTTGTGAATATAAATAAGATTAATTATCATATAAATTTTTAAAAAAAGTATAAATATTAATTATATATATTCAATAGCACCCTTTATTGAAAATTTATAAAAATTGATTACTAAATCATCAAGTTCTAGAACCCAGTTGACAGGAAATGAAAAGTACTAAATATTTCCTAATCCACTATATGTACTCTTATTTACATAGCATATAAGTATCTGGTGAAAGCTAGGAATGTAACAATATTACCCAATTAATGTTATGACATTCCAATATGGTGTTTCCTGGTATGGTATATGAAGTTTGGGTCTAATGGTTTCACCAGGTGTTTATACAAAATAAATGGAATCATTCCATCTTGACATACATGATGTGTTATCTAGTGATAACTAACATGTGTAATACATCAAATTAATTAGTATATATAATAAACTAGAGTTTCCAAGGATGTTATTAATCATATAATGTTATTATTATTTTCAATATTCCAACCATTAATATCACTATACATTGAATAATAATTATATACTTAATTAAAATTAACATTTAGTTAAATGGTCAAAAATAGAAAACATTTTACACTATAGAGTAATAAAATTTATCATAATAATTATTTTTAGTGAAAAAATAATAATTATTTAAAAAATTATTAATTGGAATAATAATTTACTTTATCATCCATATTTATTCCTAATCGCACTGATTTTTTACACAACACTTTTTTCAATTTATGAATAATAATAAATAGATATACAGGTGAAAAAATGGTAGACTATGCCTAAAAATTTATTAAGAAAAAATGAAAAGAGGTTACAGGAGACATATTTAGAGTTAGGTGAAAGTATCACCTTGTATAGTAGATTAATTAAAATAATGAACAAAATCATTAATAAAAAATATACTAAATAGATTCATGTCCCTCAAAGGATATCCTTTATCATGATTTAGTAACCATGTATCCCTCTCTGTATGTTTATGATTCCATGTATCAGATATTTCTATATAGAGGAGAAACTGCATCAAATATCCTAAAATATTCCATTATACTATATATGATCAACTATTTAAAATTTTGAAAATACACAAGGATTAAGTATTAGTCTGTATTTTCTCTCATACAAACTATATAGTTTACATGATATCAAGGATAAAAATCTAATTTTACACTTAAAAATAAATATAGATTTTATTAACAATATAGAAAGAACCCTAGATGAATCTCCTTAATGTTTTGAAGAATCCACCACACTTTAAAGGGCTAGGATCATCCTAAAAAGCTCTATTAGTTTTAACCTAGATCTAAGAAGGAAAAGTATGTATCTATATTTTCTACATTCGTGGGAATGGTTTATATGGAATTACATTATTCCAATATGTTTATAAGGTAATTAGGTACGTATTTGAGTAAATAATATAGTATTTTAGGATTTTAGAATCCATGTTAATGTCTCTTAAGGTAAAATTAATGATAACTTAACTATTGGTTCCCTTATAATATAATCTTTAATAATTTGTAGACATCCAGATATAAAGGATTAATTATAAAATGGAATATGTATGTGGATTCATCAACTAGTAACTTATCTCTATAAAAAGAATAAAATCCATAAATGGGGAAATTCATAATCAGTAATAGTATTTATTGGAAGATATTTAATAGATGTATCATGATTCATTTGAAAAATCCATATTGAGAAAATAATTTTTTTCTAAACTCTTCACTTTTCTAATAAAAAACACAAATTAATGTCATATTCTAGATAGAAGCCCTTAATCTATCATTAGTTGGTAAATCATTATGCCAAATCTTCATGATTTTGAATGGGTGAATGAAATTGTTCTTTTAGAAACCCATAAATGTTTGTGGGAAATTAGAAACCTACACATGACAACTATAATGAAATATAAAGTTAAGGATTCCCAACATAGATAAGCACTATTGAAGCCTTTCATCAATCATGATATTGAAACCATTGTTTGGTTAGATAATGTTTCTATGAATAATACCTTCATTTTTTTATATAATCCCAAATTTACTTTCAATAGAAATTAATTTAAAGGTATGTGGTACCTCCATATCATCAAAAACTTTAGTATTAATCCATATAGTTTACTAAAAATTAATATTTATAGTTCATGAAGGGATCAAAAAATTATGTTTCATAATGTCATCAACGAATTAAATAATGGTAGTCATGATAGATGAACCCATGTTGAAATGATTTCCCCTATATAACTTCTCAATGAGATATCATTTTGGTAACCTAATGGACTCAGTAGTTCAACTGAGATGATAAAAAGTGTAACCGTTAATAAGAGTAGAATTAAATATATTCATGTTCTTCTTGACAACCCCACCCAAGTAAAGGGTATTATTTGATTTATTCCTATAAAATAATATTTGTTTAATTTCATGTACATAAATGGATCATATATATTTCTTAACTTGAGTATCGAACCTGTTGAGAAATTCCTTTTTTCCATTAATACATGTGAAAGGAACATACAAACATAGAATTGGTAAATGATATTATCAGGAAAAAAACATCTAGCCATGAAAGGATCCTTCCATTCCAACATCTCTTTTTTTGAGGTGATATTGCAATAAATTATTTCCAAGTAATATTATGTAACTCTCCAATGAAATAGGGTGAATACTGAGTAATTAATGGGTATGGTTGCTTATTTTCCAAGGAAGATATTAGTGATATACATTTTCTAGATTTCAACAACCCCTTTTCAAAAAAAAATATTCTCTATCATATCCTACCTTGGAACAATTTAAAATTTCTTGATGGTATACATGATTGATTTCAAGTTATTGTCATCATATTCACAAAAAATAAGTATATCATCAGAACAAATAAGGGACTAGGATTCTTTAGGTTACATTATACTTTCAGAGGAGAGAAACAACTAAGGTACACATCATTGTGTATACATCTACTAAGGTTTACTTCAACGATTCTAGGGGAATTGAAAGTGGGTGAAACTATCTCACTCCTATAGTTCAATTGAAGAATCCTATTAGGGATCCACTAATGAAAACTAACATCCTTGAGGTGATAATATGAGAGTGAATGAATCTGAAAATCCTAGTTGAGAATCTATACATTTATAAGAATATTATAATGAACCACTAGCTATGTATTTGAAATGCTTTTTAAATATATAGTTTTAATAAAATGTAACCATATTTTTTCTTTTTTCCATAAAATGGGTTTACACTCTGATATTATATAGATATGGTCTTGGATCTTCCTCCTTAGTGAAAAATTTCATTTATATGTTGAGACAAACTGATTGAAAATTATCCCTTTCATAATAGATATAAAATTATTAATAATCATAGTAAACGTGGTTCCCATAATAATGGGGAAGTAATATCTAACAACTATTACATGTTAAACCATAGAAATAAGATTTATTAATTGTGTGTATCCTTGAATGGTCTCCAATTAGTATGTGGAGATGTTATAGAAATATTAATAAGCATCTAGATGGGTAATATTCGAATAATATATGAAACATTTATTTGAAAAGTATTCTTGTCTATAATCACTATATTGGTTGAGAGGAAAAAGGGCTTTAAAAATATCCCCATATAATATAATGGAATAACTGTATAACATCTATATATTTATCGTGGATAAATTAATTATATAAGATACATTAAACTTCTCAAGGGAGTTAGAAGCATTAATAAATAGTTTGGTGAAATATTTAACAAAGACTCTACAAATATCAATATCAATGTGAAATAATTCACCATTAATCAATATATATGTGATAGATTTCCTCTTCCTTCATTCCCATTGAATCGGGAGGAAAAATATATAATTTCGGTTACCCTCCCTAATTCATTGAAGATGATATTTTTATTTTATAATAAATTCATTAAAATATATGAGTTAATACTACTTACACCCATATTTATATTCATTATTCTGGGTCATGTCATAGAATGTACTTCGGTTCTAGAAATTTAATAAAATTAGATTTATATTTTTTAATGTCATTATCCATGTTTCAAAACATATCCTCATTCTAGAATCTTAATGAGAGGTTATAGCTCTTATCATTGGTATTTATATTTTAAAAGGATAAAACCATTTCAATTTAAAAGAATTATTTTAAAAATTATCCCTTAAATAGTTAAAAAAATATACGATTAATGAAACATAAATATAATGTGATATGTTTTACCAGTAACCATAAAATAGACCAAAGGTGGGTTGTGATCAGGGTGAAATATTGAAGGATCCCTATAAGAGAGACCTATAAACCACCATAGAGATAAATTATTGATAAAATATTCTATTTTTCTATAATTAACTATGATATTAGAAATGGTAAATTTAGCGCCATCAATTTTGATCTCAGGGAAGAAGCACATATAAATGATAGTTTTATATTCAATGGAAGCTGCATGATGAATTTGTTCCTAGGAGTTTCATTAGGGTAAAGGAATTTATTTATGTCACCAATGTACCTCAATGGGTTTTGGTGAAATAAATATTTTCATTAAATTTAATTTCTTTGATAGCTTATGTTATAAGCAACACTGAGTTTTAATGAACTGTAGTATTCGTTTAATATTATTATTGAAACATGACCAATATAACTAGAATTTAAACTTGGTGGTATGAATAGGAATAATTTTTTAAAAAAATTGTGTATAATATTTATATATAATTATAACATATTTATAAAATAGTAATTAATTTTTTGTGAAGTATTTCAGTTATTTGAAAATACAATTTTTACAAAAAAATGTTTTTACTATTTTTGTTGCAAAATAACCAAAGTAATTTTTTTATGATTATATAACTTATTTTAAAAAATAAACATAAATTTTTAGATCTTTTTTTCAAAATGATCTTTGGGTTAATTTTTTAGTATCTTCTAAAATGAATAATTTATCTTTGAATTGTAAAAATAAAATGATTTTTATTAAAAAAATCCTATTATATTATAGTATTTAAAAGATATATTTTATTTTAATATGTTTTAAAAAAGTAAAATTAGTAAAATTATATATTTACTAATCAAATTTAGGTCATTGGGATCAATTTTATATTGAATTTTAATATTAAAACTTTCTAAGATTATGGAAAATCTTCTTTTAGAAAACCACTTTATCATCGCATCTGCGGGTTTTATATTAAATTGAGTTCATAAAATTATGTGAATTGAATTTAATGAAATAGATTAATTGTTAGGAATATGAATAATTTATTTTATATAATTATTTCAATTTTTTCATAAATAGTAGTAAAAATGGTAAAAATTATTTAATATGGTTAAGGTTAAAAAGGTGTTTTGCGTTTTACTTACACTTGTATTAAAAATAATTTTTAATACATATAGGAAAATTACTAATAAATTGGATTTTATATTTAGAATAAATTGTTCAGAATTATCTACTATGTCTGATTTTATTTTTATTCGTATAGGATAAAATACCTATGTAAATAAAAAGAGACAAGTTACTGTGGTGAAAATAATATTGGTAAAAATGAGAAAACATAGAGGCTATGGAAAAAACATGTTTAAAAAAAGTGTGTTTTATTGTATTGGTGGTTTATCTCAACAATATAATCCATCATATATATTAGTTATCATTTTTAGGCACTTGGGGTGATAGTGACTTCCCATTATTGAATAGTTTTGGGTATTTACAATAAATGTCACTCCTCTTCAATTATAAAAAATAACATCCTCCCCTCAGTTCTTCACACCTCTTAAGCCCTTTAGATAGACCAACCACTGAAAAAATATATCCCTAACATACTTATAAAAATTATATATCTTCAATTCATCCTAAAAGTCTATCCTTATGGCCCTTTAATAAGTGATCCAAAGAAGGTTGTTCTAAGAGAAGGAGGTTCGAACATGTATGAAGGAAGTCGAGACTCAAGGTAAGGGATTTTAGTCTCACTTTTATTTATATGAGACACATTCCATATTAACCACCTGTTTATTTATTGTAGTGTATATACTTAATAGTAATTTATTTTATGATTCTTCTTATTAAAGATACATGGATTTAAATTTCAATCTAAGGCTCTTTCCTTCATGGGAATTATGATTCAACGGTTACCAAAGTGGTAAATATTTTATGTTAAAATTTATTTATTTATTTGGGTTGTTTATGATAATGATTAAAATGATGATATATTATGATATAACTCTCAATATAATCATGAATTTTCTTCAATTATAGTTATTTCTTGATATTACATGTTTCCATCTCATTTTCATCCCATCATGTACTCGATAGTCCAAAAGAATAATTTTAAGGACAACTGATATTATTTACCACTTCAGTTGAAAATCCATTTTGTTACATTTCTATATTTTATAAAAATGTTTTAATTAATGTTTTTACTATTATAAAAATATTATTTAATTTCATTTTTACACATGTATGGCTGTTTTAAAATGGTTTTAATGGAATATTTTTTTTGGTTTTCCTAATGAGATTTTTTGGAATTTTTTTCTAAAGTGTGAAAGGAATCTTTGTTTTAAGATGTTAAACATGAATGTAATATTTTTTCAAATATGATCAATGATTTAAATCTTTATTTACATGTTTGTATGTTTATTTACAAATAAGATGTCTCCTTTAATAATTTTTTGGTGTTTAGATTTTATGAAAGTGATTTCAAAGTGAAAAGGATATTTTCCCTAAAAAATATTTCAAGTGACCATTCGAAATCATTTTCCATGCATGATGTCATACATTGATGTTATGTAATATTTAATTGAAAATAATCCATTTAACCATACTTATAATTTCTCAGGGTTTTTATTACAATTGTGAAAAGTTGTTTATGAAACCTCCTTCTTTTAAATGGGATATTCTATGATTAAATGTTTATGAAAGATATTTTGTTTTTATGGGTCATGATATGATAAAATGTTTATTACAACCATTTATTTTAATTGTTTCTAATATGATAAATGTTTTATGATACTCTTCCACACATATATATTGTTTTCATTATGTGATGGTGATTATGTTATAAACAGGTATGGTGGTTGTGTTATAAACCTGGATGGTGGTTATGTTATAACCAAGGATGGGTAAAACCATTTTATCCCTCCAATGAATTGGAAAATGATTAATATTATATGAGATAAAAGTGTACACATTTAGTTATCCCAATATCAAAAAATAGGATCATGGGATGTTATCCCAATTCCAAAAAATATGGTACATGGGAGGTTATCTTAAGCCTGAAGTAGGTACATGGATTTTTAGCCCAAGCCTAACATGTTATAAATGTCATGGGGGTATCCTTGAAATAAGGTTTTCTATGAATATGAGTATGCCATAAATCTTTATCATATTCAAATGTTATCTTCTAATGGATCATGTTATTTTATTACTTTATTATTAATTTCTTATGAACTTCCATGATTTATGCCATGAATCAATTTTATGATCTACGATATGTTTGGTATGGTGGTCAAATGTTATTCCCATGTTCTCATAAACTTATGATCTTGGTATATATCCCCCATGATTACCCTTACTGATCATCTAAGCTCACACTTTCTTATGTTTCCATTCCCCATGTTATAAATAAATATTTTAAGTATGGTATGTCTATGAATTGTACTATGTGGGAAGATATTTTTGGGTGATGATGGAGATATTTCATGAAATATGATCATTTTGCATCTAGTATCCAAAGTCGGTAAACCTTTATATCCTTAGCATTTGTATTTTTGAAATGTATTGATTATTCATCTGTTAAGATTTAATACCAATATATAAAAATATTGAGATATTATAGTTGTTATCATAACAAAGGTTTAGTTAACCTTTGGAAATTAGGATGAGAAAATTTTACGGAGAACCACAAGTATTAGTCAAAGTAAAAGAAAATGCCTTAGAATTTTGGTGAAGGATAGAGTCGTCAGTTTCCATGAAATTTCATCCATTTCTAGAAACTAAAATCCGATTTTTTTTAGAATAAATGTACCTAGGGTTAATAACTCTAAAAAGGGTGTATTGCATAGGACTTGATCGTCAGATGGTTCTTGATAAAGGGCCTTACTACCCATGTGGTTAGACACTCCCATGGGATATACTTTGTAAATTCACAAAACCCTTATGATCCTATATAAAGGATTTGAATAATGACCATGGATGACCTAGGCTAATCCTAAGGTGTTATAAATTGGAAATATTATGTCGGGATTTAGACATCCTATAATTGATTTTTTTATGATTATGTGGTTTTCCCACTATGGTAATTCTTGTTGGAACTATGTTTTTTGGTTTCATTCAATGGTTTTAACCCATAGTACACATGTTAATGCTGGATTTAATATACAATGCAACGAATTTCTTCCTGATAATCCAAATTTTATGGTAGAGGGAATGAAAAATCACATTATTATTCTCACATAACATTATATGAATCATGTTGAACTTGCAAATGATAAAATAAGTAAACAAACATTATATTGAGTCCTTCACGAGGAAAAATCCACCTTCTATTAATGGTTATACAGATTGTCTTGTTTTCGAGAAATGTATCGATACTATTGAAAAGATATTTTCTTTTTCTAATTTTTACATCATGAAAAAGTAATTTAGGATATCTATCATTTAAAAGATGATAAAGACAAATGGAAATCTATCATAAAAAAATACGGGGAAACATGAAGAATTATAATCCATGGAGTGGGATGAGTTTTAGAGATTTTTTTTAGTAATTACTAACTCATATTATTAATATGGAAATATAGAATGAATTCCTTGAGTTAGATCATAAGGATTATGTATCCATTGGTAGTTATGAGTAAAATCTTAGAATAATTTTGAGATACACATCTAGTATTATCACCCAACCTAAAATTAATTTTTATTGATTCTTCAGTGTCTTAAAACCAAATCATCAGAGAGAATTATCCATAAGGGACTTTAGTAGCTATAAAGAAATCATTCAATATTCTATCAAGGTTGAAATTGATATTGGGGTTACCCAATAATCTCACGGTTTTGATAATAAAAGAAACATATAAATCAAATGAAAGTTTAAAATCCTTAGAGAAAAGAATATGATATTTCCTTTATGCTCGAAGTGTGGAAGGAAACAAGGATGAATTTTTCTTAAGGGAACTATTAGAGTTTTTATGTGTGGAATAGAATGTCATCGAGTGGATAAATTATAAAGTGATTGGAACAATTTAGTTAATGATGTGAATACAACAAAATCTCTTTAGAATGCACCACCCTCACATAAATTCTACAGATTTAAGGAGTTTGAGAATTATGAGAATAATTTCCCTAATCAAAGGGCTAATGAGGATAATAATACATAAGAAACTATAAAGGCAACGGAAAATGTGGAATACTTTTGAAATCACAGATGTTGAAGTGAGTCATGATAATTAGGGCCCACTTATCCTCCAATCTAGAGTTGGGAATTTCATTTTGGTGTTTGTATTAATAATCCCTATGAACACCTTATTGTTTATCCTTTGGTGAAATTTGATATGATTCCGAGAATTTATAATCTCTTTCCACAAAGATTATGGAATAATTAAATCATAGTTAATATTATGTTGGTTTAATGATGAACCCAAACATCCAATAAAAATGTGTATTTCAAAGATAATATCTTATTTAAGGAATAAAAGGTTAGTTATATTTTGTATGTTTATATGTCTCCATTTAATATTAACATAATATTAATGGATACCATCATGGGTTTTTTAGTTTAAGTTTGATCAGAAGTTCATTGTCTTGTACAACCCATTTTAGTTTTTATGATATGGGAGTTTATCAAGATTATGAATATTATGGAAAGAACGTATAGAAATACAACCCTTTAATTTTATATTTTAGTGAAAATTTATTTGAAAATGAATTCCTTTAAATTATATGGGCATATGATTAAAGGTATTGGTAACCATTAAGGTTTAACTTATATTTTATGTTGAATTATTTATGGGTTATTGAAATTTGGGGAAATTATCTGAATTATACTAATATAGTATTTGAAAAAAGATAACCTGCATGTTGGGAAAAAACCTATCTCATCCATCAAGGTTTCAAGGCATGAACCCATAATCGAAGGGTGACAAAGGTATATTTCCTACCACTGGCCTGCATGAAAGAGTATTTCTAATGGGATAAAATGATGAGATATATTGCTAAATATGCATCTCAATGCTTTAGATGTCAAAAATTTAAGACTGAGAGACAAAAGTATAAGGGGGTGGTACAACCATTATCCATAAAAAATGAAAATGGGAGAACATCACAATAGATTTTGCCTTCAGACTCCCCAAAACATCTAAAGTGAATAATACTATATGGACTATAGTAGAACACCATACAAATTCAACACACTTGATTACTATAAGTGAAAATTTCTCTCTAGATCATCTTTCTAGGATATATATAAAGAAAGTGGTATGTAATCATAGAGTACCAAATTTTATTATATTTGATCAGTATTTGAGTTTTAAGTTAACATTCTGGAGAATTATTCTATAAAATTTTGATGTAGAGTTTATTTTTAGCATTTTGTATCATATTTAGATATATTTTCATTCTAAAGGAACAATTAAAACCCTAGAGGATATGGTAAGATCTTTTTATACAAATTTTAAAGGAGGTTGGGATCAACATATTTCTCTAGTCAATTTTCCATACAATAACATATTTCACTCAAGAGTTCAGATGGATCCTTGTAAATCACTCTATGTAAATATGTGTAAAAATAATACATTTTGGTATAAATTTGAATAATTTAAACTATTGGGACCATATATTGATGATGAAATGTCATAGAAGTTTACAGCTATTTAGGAACACGTAAGGGAAACACAAATTGGATAGAAAAGTTATTCTAATAATCATTGACATGATCTAGAGTTTGAAGTAATTTGGAAGGTTTTTATATAAATTTCTCTATGGAAGAAGGTTTAAATATTTGGAATGAATGGAAATATAATCCCTTGGTATATATACCCTTTATAGATTATTGATCAAATAGGGATGGTTTATTATCTCTTGACACTTCAATAAAACTTATCTTTATTCCATGACGTGTTCCATATATCTCTCATGAGGATGTAATAACATGACCTCTCATATATATTAAACTCTGATATCATACTAATAGAGAATTACCTTTCTTATGAAGAAAAACTGGTGGAGATTCTGGATTATAGAGAGAAAGTCTTATAAAATAATACCACTCACATAGTCAATGTTTTATGGTCAAATGTCTAATTTGAAGAAGATATATGGGAAACCGAGGATACAATGAGGCTGGAGAGTCCTTATATTTATATATTTGAGTGATTATTTTTATGGGATAAATTAATTTTAATGGTGGTAGAATTTAGAACCACTATTATTTATGAAATATTTTTTTCTAAATAATTTAATTTCATTGATATACTGTGATACATGAAACACTGAGTTTTAATAAGAAATGGTATACTATTAATATTATTATGTAAACATGACCATTATAACCTAGACATTAAACATTTTGGTATGAATAAGAATCAATACATGTTAAAAATTATGAATAATGCTTGTACACAAAGGCCTGATTTCAAATCAATAACAAACTAAGTGAACCTATTTATATTTATACATGATCAAAATGTTATTATCTTATGTGTATGCCTCAGGTCTATGACTAATTCCAAGGTTATTCTCTCATGGATTATGTTATTTTATTCCTTTAATAATCATGTCTTATAAACAACCAAGACTGATTTCATGACTTATGTTTATGATCTATGATATGGAGGGTATGGTTTTCAAATTTTACGTTCATGTTCTCATAACCTTATTCTCATTTCATTCTTATATGACAGTTCACACATCCATTTTTATTCTTACTAATCATCTGATCTCACAATTTATTATTTTTTCTTCCCCATGTTATAAAGAAAGGGTTTATATTTGATAATTATAAGAAATGGGCTAGATATTAAGAACATAATGGGAGAATACGAAGTTCACATATGAACTACTTTTTTATGTTTCCAACTTTCCAATGGCACTTGACCTATAAGATTATAGCCTGGATCATTATGTTATGTAATGAATATTCATCTACTAAGATGTTATATCTATGTATGAAAATTGTGTTATACTCTAGTTGGTATCATATTAAGTATTTCTTTTCCGTTAAAAACTATAATGAGAAAACTTTAGTGATAACTATATGGATAAGTCTAAGTATAGAAAAATATACTAGAATTTTGGTGAAGTATAGAGTGAGTGGTTTCTAAGTAATTATATCCCTGTCTAGATTTAAAAAGTGGATATTCCTCTATTACAGTAGTGCGTAAGGGTAATAACTCTATGAAGGGTTCTTTGAGATGGACTAGATCATTACAAGGTGTACAACAATGGGTATTATAGCACACCTGGTTTGACAATCCAAATGTATATGTTTCTAAATTCACAAATTCTTAATGAACCATTTTGAAATATTTTGAATATATGATAACTATGAATGACCTAGGTTAAACCAAAGGTGTCATATAATGAAAATAAGGTTTCATTATTTAAATATGGTTTGAATTATTTATCACTCTCATCAAAAATTCATGATGGTCAAACTGACCATTTTGGTTTTACTAATGGTTTGAAGATATAAAAATGAAATTAGGGTGGTAAAAGGTATGCCTAAATACTAAAATACACTATTTGAGACTATTTATATGAATTAATTTATATCATGAAAAGTCTCTAGGAATTTTAAGACCTATCATCAACAACTAGATATTAAATTAGGAGTGAAAACCCCTAATGGTATGATAATCACATCTCAAGTCTATGATTCTTCTCCAATTGAAGTGTGTAAGAGTTTCATTACTAAAAAAATAATTATTCTCCCACTTGGTAATGTTTTATATTATATTAGGAAAATATTGAATTTATCTACATAAATAACACATCAATTATTGAGGAAGGGAAGTCATATTTTATATTACAAATCAAACTATGATCGTCGATTAGTGCCAGGATAGATATGAACTTTAAATTGAGATCACATCGATTGTATGGGCTTTTATTACCATTAAAAAGGGTAATTTATCTCGTATGGATGGGGAGAAACTAACTTTTTTTGATATGAATATTATGTAGGAGTTTTTTTATGTATTTCCAAAAAAATCACCCAGCCTTCCACCGAAACATGAAGTCGAGTTCTCAATAGAAATAAAACATGGAGCCACACATATTTAAAATACTCCCTATAGGATGGGTAAAATTAATTTGAAATAATTAATGAAGAAACTATAAGAGAACCTTGAAAATATATTCATTCAGCCAATTGATTCATCTTGAGGTTCACCTATTTTATTTGTAATGAAAAAAGATAAATTGATGTGAATCAGTATTGACTGTCATGAACTAAAAAAGATCAAAAAAGATAATAAGTATCTTCTATTATATATTGATGAATCTTTTTATAAACTTAATGGACCTTAATACTTTTCTAATATTTAACTTCCTTATGGAAATCATCACTTTTGGTTCAATAAGAAGGATATACACAAGAAAACATTTTGTACAAGGTATGGACACTATGATTAGTGATCCCATTTGGCCTTAAAAATTCCCCCACTATCTTTATAGATTTAATTAATATATTATTTATATATTACATTTATCAATTTCTGGTTGTATTTATAGATGATATTCTTATATATTAAAAAATAATGGATGATCGTAAATATTACTTGAGATTTATATTGAAGACCCTACAGATGGAGAAATTTTGTTAAAATTTTACAAACCATGAGTTCTGGATATAAATGGTTTAATTTTTGGGACATATATTCATAGGAGAGGTTTTATCGATGGATCCATAAAAAATAGTGGCTATTGATCCTTTTCCTAGGCCAACCACGATAACCGAGATCCAATTTTTTCTTGGTGGGGATTGATATTGTCAATGGTTTGTGGATAATTTCTCAAGATTATATAAACCACTTACTAAGTTAACATAGATTGGAACCAATCTATCCTCTATGGATGAATGGTAATAAATTTCAAGGAACTAAAGAGAAAATTAGCCAGCAAACCTATGCTTACATTTCCCTATAGAGGTGAAGGGTTTGTAATCTATACTGATGCATACATGAAGGTATTGGGATGTATTATAATTCCATCTATAATGACATGGAGGAATTATTTTTATGTAGAAAAGTGTTATATATATAATTATCATAAATTTTTAATGTATATATTCCCATTGAAGGAGATAAACATTCACTAAAGAATATGGTTAGAGCTGATTAAAGATTATGGATGCTCAATACAATACCACCATGAAAAAGAGAACATGGTTAATGATTATTTAAGATGAAAGGATCATGATATCTTATCCATGATGAGAAACAAAAAAGATACAATTTTTTTATATTTATAAACGATGGATCATGAAATCTTGAATGAATCAAAGAAATATTTCTTTTCTAAAATGAGTGTTTGACCATCTATCCTAGTGAAGATTATAGGGGTGAAGAAGGATTGTGTATAGATATCTAAGATGAGTAAACATGTTCCAGACATTAAAATTTATTTTGATAGAGTAATAAGGTATGATAATGGTGTTTTCCATCAATATTGGTTTTGATGTAGGGACTATTATAGGATTATCATATTTCTTCAATTTTTATTCATCTTGGAAGAACAAATATTTATTGAGATTTGAAAGAGTATTTTTTGTGGTATGGAATATAAAAATATATTTCAGAGTTTTTATTTTGGTGATTGTTATGTCATCAATTTAAGGCTAATAGGAAAACATCAAAGTGATGTTACAACCATTTACCATACCATAATGGAAATGTTAAAACATCACCATGGATTTAATCATTGGACTCCCCAAAACATCTAAAGGGGGAAATTATATATGGGCTATAGTCTATCATCATTAAAATTCAACACACTTCATCACTATCAGAGAATATTTTTATTGGGATAATCTTAAAAGGATATACATAAATGAAGTGGTAATTTTGAATAGAGTACCATATTCTATTGTGTCTGATCAGGATTTAAGGTTTACCTCAATATTCTGGTGAATTATTCAATAATATCTGGATTAATAGTTGAGTTTTAGAACTGTGTATCATCCTCTGATAGATGGGTTGTAAGAGATAATAACTCAAACCCTGGATGATATTTTTAGATATTTTTATATTTTTTTAAAAGTTGTTTATTATCAATAACTTCCTCTGGTTGAGTTTTTATACAATAATTGCTTTTACTCGAGTATTTAGATGGCTCTTTATAAATCCCTCTATGGAAAGAACTGTATAAATATAACATATTGGGATGAAGATAGGTAAATAAATAACATGAGGCCTAATAAGATGAAGAAATGTAAAATAAGGTTATAACTATTCAGCAACACATAAGGGCATCACAAAGTTGGTAAAAATTTAATATTGATAATCACTTTCGTGATCTAGAATTTTATGTTTGCGAGAAACTATTTCTAATAATTTCTAAAAGGAAAAATGGTATTGATATTTGGAAAGAAGGTAAAATTATTCCCTAGGTATATCAATCCCATAGAAATTATTGCTCATATCAGGATGGTATTTTATCAACTAACACTTCCATTGAACCTCTCTTAAGTCCACGATGTGTTCCATGTGTCCCTATTAAGAAAGTATATGCATAATACATCTCATATACTAAACACAGAGGATGATCTGATAGAGAATGATTTTTACCATGAAGATCAAATGGTGCAGATTATTGATAGAATAATGAACATTATATGAAACAAGACAACTCTCTTGGTCAATGTCCAGTGGAAAGACCACAAAATTAAATAATCTAGGTGGGAACCTAAGGATATTATGTGTCAAAAGAATCCTCATTTTATTGTATTATAGTGAAAAAATTCAAGATAAATTTTAATTTAATGGGGGGGTAGAATTTAACACCATGAATTTTGATGAATTTTTTTTGAATAAATTATTTTCTTTGATTGGTTGTGTTATACGCAACATCAAGATTTAACAAACCATAATGTATAATTTGAATTATAATTTAAACATGAGCATTAAAAATTATACATTAAACAAGGAAGTATGAATATTAATAACAAACTTTAAAATATTTATTATAATTTTATTATATAAATAAAACTTATTAAAGTACTTATTTTTTAGTAAAGCCTTTATATGATTCAGAAATACTATTCTGTCAAAAAATATTTTTATTGCATTTTGTTAAAAATTAATAAAGTTAATTTTTTCCACATTTAAGAATTTTATTTTTGAAAATAAAATTCATTTTTAAACTCTTCGTGTTAAAATTATCTTAGGGTGAAGTTTTAAGAATTTTTTTTAAAAAAATTAATTTTTTATGAATAGTGAAAAATAATGGTTTTTGTTGAAAAATGCCTTCTCGTTTAAAGAATTTATATAATTAATTTTTTTAATTTTTTTTAAAGTAAAATTAGCTTAATTAAATTAAAATTAATCCAAATTAGGTCATTTTAATCAATTTCATATTGAATTTTGATATGAAACCTTTTAAACATTTAAATATTTTTTCTTTGGAAAACCACTTTTCTGTCACCTTTGTTGGTTTAATTTAAATTTAAAATTTTCCAATTATATGAATTTAAATTAAAAAATGGATTAAATATTTTTAATTATCATAATAAATATTATATAATATGATAAACTAAATTTTTGACCATAATTAATAGAAAAAATAATAAAAATTAATTACCGCAGATAAATTTAAAAGAGGTTTACTTTGAGGTTAAACTAAAATTAATAGGAGTAAAATGACTAATAAACTTGAAAAATTTTTATTTTGGGAACAAATATCAAACCTATAACCTCTATGGTTCAATAATGACCCATTTTTGGACCCTTTGGAATATAGAAATTGTGGGTATTCCTTATTCTATTGAAAAATTCCATGTGTGTCCTCTCCCCCAATTATAAAAGGCCACCCCATCTTATCTCTTATTCACACCTAAAAAACCTTGCATTTTATCTGCTAAATTCCCAAATATTTTCCCTAATTTTATATCCACCTTCTTTAGTCCTTAGGTCGATTATTAAACCCTCCTAAGAAGGAGTTATATATAAACATAAATATATTCTCCAAAAAAGAGGTAAAATTATTAACCTTGTGCTGCTGTGCATCCCCCACAGGTCGAACGTTAGGAAGATTGAACCTCCAGGGACTTGAAAGGTGGGAAGAACCCTAGGAAGCTCTGACCATTGGCCCTGTCTCCACCCAACTAATCAAGAGGGAAGCTACCCAAATATTCCTTTAGTATTCACCTTCAAGCATTAGAGGCTCCCGACAGTAGCCCATACATGTGTACAAGGTATAGTTTGAAACTATTGCAATCCCAGGAGTGATCTTCCCCCCTTCTGAATAAGAACAAGATTCCTAGGAAAAATATGGGTCTTCTTTTTCCCAATTCTTCCCATATTTATATGTAAATCCTAGAGGTTAGGTGCACGGGTAAAAACTGATTTCATAGTCTCAGAGTCCAGGAAACACAAAGCTCAGATTATGGTAGTTATTAAGAACATACAGGCTCTCATAAAGACTAGAGAGTTCATGTGTAAACTTAGGATGCATGCATCCATGCATTCAAAATAAATCAACTGGAATATATAGATATCTTGGACCAAGACTATCTCTATCAACTTTTTACAGGTGGGTGATCAGTATATTATGACTAAGATCTCCTCTAGTACATGTTCTCTTTACATGAACTTTCTGAATAGTAGTTGTGAATCACAAATAGTGGAAGTTCTGTGGCACGAGCTTAGTGGATTCAACACAGGGGTATGTCGTGGATTATAGTGGGTGACTTCAATGCTATAACAGAGCCCGCAGAGAAGAAAGAAAGAGGGGCGGTCTCGCATAAGGCTAGCATGGAGTTTGTCGAATTCATGGCGAGGATGGGTCTCTTAAAAATGGGTTATACAGGGGACCCCTTAACATGGGGAAACAATAAAAATGGGGTAAAACATTGTTGGATCTGTATAGATCATTGCCTCGCCAATATCTAGCCCCTTTCGATGTTTCCCAATACCAAGTAGACTCATTTGGTTCACGATATCTCATATCATTATCCACATCTGCTCTCCTTTACTCGACGACATGCAATGCATGATAATTTCAAATTTGTTGGTCGGTGGACAATTGATCAGGGATATCAATAGTTGATTAGGGAGTGTTGGGGTAAATTGTCCCAATTCCACTCATGGGTTCACCTCCACAATAAGCTTCAACGCCTAAATCAATGCCTTCAATATTGGGCTAGGTATCTCCCTTCAGATGACTAGGACCTAGTAGAACACCAACATGATATGGAGATGATCTAAACCATCCTTGAGACTACGTGTGATGAACTATTTTTCAGTGATCTATCCAAAAAATAACACACCGTTAGAACTAATTCTTTCTCTGGAACAAAAGGCAAGGGAGGCCTCTAGGATCAAATTGCCTCGTGAAGGGGACAAAAACACTACATCTTTCATGGATTTCATCAAGGAGAAATTTTACCCCATAAAAAACATTTTATTGGAGGATGGATCATTTACTAATGAAATATAGGTGGTCGGGGACATGAATCATTCCTTTTTCAAGGACCTACTAGCTGGGCTGAGTTTGAACTTACCAAATGGTTACTCGGATGGGTGAGATGTGATATGGGATGTGATCCCTTGTTCTATTACTCCTCATGATAATTACTTATTCAATGTGATTATAGTGGAGCATGAGATTCATTTAGACCTAATGAGATGAAACCCTGAGAGTGTGCCAGGCCCGGATGGTTTCACTGGTGTGTTTTACTAGGGAACCTGGTAGGTGGTATGGGAGATGTTGTCGCTGCTATCCAGGACATCTTCTGCGGAGGAATCATACCGTGGGTTGCATGTGAAACATCTCTGGTTCTCATACCAGAGATCAAATACCCCTAATCCCTCCTCCACTAATAACCGGTGATTATGTGTAATTTCCCCTACACGATCCTGGAAAGCATCCTCAATACTCGTCTATCACAGTATATCCCCCACTGGTTATCCCTTGAGAAACACAGTTTCGTCAAGGGCCACTCAATACAAGGGGTGATTGCATTCTCTATAGACATGCTGAGATATTTAAACACGAAGTCCCTTGGATATAATGTGGCCATAAAATTGGATATGAACAAATCATCTGATAGGGTTGAATGGGGTTTCATCAATTGAGTGATTAATAGAAAGGGGTTCTCTACATGGGCATATGACCTCATATTTAGGTGATTTAGTTCTTCCTGGATGGCAGTCTCCTTCATGGGATGCTCTCATGGGTTTTTAAAGTAGTAAGGGGGTTGCGACAAGGTGACCCTTTATCCCCTAGTATCTTCATTTTATTACAGGACACTATTAGCCGCATGATTAATAGTGGCACGTCCAATGGTGATATTATCCCATACTGAAGGAAATGAAACTGAAACTCCATCTCTGATTTGATGTTTGTGAATGATGCATTAATCCTCATGAATTCTAGAAGGAGATCTATATTTAGCCCCACCAGGATTCTCGATGACTACTGTCACTGGAGCAGCCAAACGACCAACAAGGATAAGAGAATCTTCTTCATTTCGAAGTGATGCGTTGTAAATGAGTAACGAATATTAGTTTCAGATTAGGCATGAAACATTGTTCCTTCTCCCTATAGTATCTTGGAACTCCTATATCCTTAAGAATACACCTTATTCATGACGTCAATCATGTGGTGATCAAGATCATGGAACAATTCTTCAATTGGAAGAACCAATTTTTTTCCTTTGGGTACTGAATCGCTCTAGTGAACAGTGGCCTTGCAGCCATGTCAGACCATTCTCTGTTCTCCGCCTTGGTACAAAAATATATTATCAAAGACATTGAAAGAGTGCTAACAGGCTTTATATGGGATGCGATCCGGGAGGGGAACCGCCACTGGGTTTCCTGGGAGAAAATGGAAAGGACCATTATCAAAGGAGGGATTAATGTCAAGAGTCTTTCTGATAAAATCCACTACATGCACGTGAAACTTGCATGAGAAATTGTCGAGGGTCGAATTATGTGGGGGAAAACCATGTCCTGTGTCTGGGGGTGGTAATGAAGATTACTATTTTTTCCTAGATCTCACCTCTCGCCCGAGCATGGTTCTATCCTTTCACCTCTCCAGAAGAACTCTCACTATATTATAGGGAGGGAAATATCCTTTTCTAGTATCATAACTAGGTAGGAAACTTTGTTGGTTACCCAGGATTCCCTCCTCCCACCATCTCTTTCAAGGAGGCATGCCTTGATCCATCCTTTTTCAGGACAGTCTTGGAATCAAATAGAAAATAAGTGTTTGACATCATTTCCATCAACTTGGATCCTGATCGATGTGTCTTCACGTCTTCCAAGTTAGGGAGGCTAAATTCAAAGGACTTCTGAAGGTATTCCTATACTCTGCTTCAGCAAGATCAGTGGAAATCTCAGGTTTGGTGCAATAAAATTCCAACAAAGTATAATTTTATCACTTGGAGGATCAGGAACCAAGCCTTACCTTCATATGACAATGTTAAGAGGATGGGGATCAACCTTTTTTCATGCAGCAACTGTTGTAATTAGAGGAAATAATAGAAGACGAACCAAATATTTTTGGAAGGAGATTGGGTGTAGGATGTATGGAGGGCCTTCGGTGAGATTACTACTTACTCATTATCTGAGATGAGGAATAATCCCTTCCTGGAATGTTTGTAAAAAGGTACTGGGGAATCAGGCCTGGAGGTAACAGGGAGAACTGTGATACTTAGTGCTGGGTGCTGGTGTTTATGGTAGGCCCACAACATGGCTTGGTATGAAGGGTTTCCTACTCTAGGTAGGTCCATCATTGTGAGGGTGAGGAGTATTCGGGTGGACACGATGTCGCTAATTACCAATTGGCGAGAAGATCCCTCTTTTCGGGTGTTGTGTCCCTCTAATGAAACAGATCATTCTCATGTCCCCGGGCTTGAGGGTCATTGGGTGTAGTGGTCTCCCCCAGAATCTGGCCTTAAGTTGAACACAAATTGATCTTGCAGCTCCAGGATCATGTGTGGTGGAGGAGTTGTGTGGGATTTCATGGGAAGTGTGTGGATGTCCTTTATAATGTATTATGGAAATGGTACCTCCATACTGGAAAAGGTAAAATAAGTTCTTACAAGTCTCATTATTTGCAATCAAGAGAGCATATATCTCTCCCAGGTTGAAACAGACTCCATGGTCATTTATGAATACTTACAGGATAGAGGTCCCTTGCCTTGTACAATTTCATAGATCATCAATGAATGCAAGCTACTTCTAAACAGAAATGTAGAGGTCACTCACACTCGGCGTGCGAGGAACAAAGTAGCAGATCACATGGCCACTCTGGCAGATCAAGGCTCTAATGTCACATGCTTGTATCACATTTATTCCCTCAAACCAGAGGGGGTGAGTTGGATTTGTGGGGATTACCTTGGTCTCCACTACTTTAGTCCCTCCTAGGCCTTATTCTCCCATGTTTCCCATGTTCCTTTACTTTTAAATAAAAAAATTATCATTGATTATGATGTATGGATGACTACCACCTCGTGAACAAATTTGATGTGTTTTACATTTTTTGTATTACATGGATGATAATAAGTATCGATTAAATGAATATATATTATATTTTTAAAATAATTATTCATTTTTTATTAGTATATGACATTTACCTTCTTAACTTCTATTATTTTGGGATATGATAACATCATTCATGTGTTTGGCAGATTATTTCCTCGTAAAGGGAATTCATTATTTTTTTCACTAACACTTTCCATGGTTGGTAATAAAGATAAAATTAATGAATATATGTGATATATATGTCATAAAAATTATTATTTAATGGTAATATATTATTTATCTTCCTTTGTTTCATCCATCATGAAAATGGAAAGAACGTTCATGTGTACGTACGGCCCACCTTCTCCATGAACGATGTATTTCATTTTCTATATGTAACTTTTATGGGTTAATATAAATACATATGTAATTACTAAATATTATATTTATATCATGTTTAATTTTATTTATATTTTGTTACCATAATCAAATAAAAAGGATCAAAAATAAAAAATCAATACATATATGGAAAAGAAATCAGTAATTGCCTGATATGTGATTTTAATAATGAATTGTTAATAAATGGCTAATAAAAGTTCTTAGTAAATAATATATGGTATGATATATATATATATGGTTATGTAATAGATATATAATAAAACTATATTTATTGTATAGGAGGTTTTAAAGTTTGTGATGTAATTTCGGACTTATGGAAAAGGACTTTGGCCTCAATTTTATCTTCTTTGAGGAATACATTGTGTTATGAACCTATCTTTTTTAGGGGGTTTATATGATTTCCCTTTGATGTTTTATATAATTAATATAATTTTATTCATTATATTTTTTTGATTTTATTCATTAATGGGGCTCAATATTCAAATGTAATCAATGTGGTAAGGGTTTGATGTTATAATCTCATTGTTTGTCTGGATTGTTTATGATTATTATTTAGATGATGAAATATTATGACATATTTCAAGGTAAATTCATTTATTTTATTCCCCTATGGTTATTTATTGATAATAAATATTTTTAATTCATTTTACACTCTTTATACACTCAACATTCTAAAATATGTTTTTAAAATAAAACCAACTTTATTTCTCTCTTCAATTGAAATTTTTTTTTTCTCCCATGTAAATGTTTTCTAAAAATGATTTAATAAAGATTTTACAATTCTAAAAATATTGTTTAAATTCATTTTTACATATGTTTTAATTAAAAGAATTAAAAGAAAACTTTATGTCATTTTCTAAACAAGTCTCATTTGACTTTGACAGAAAATATGAATGTAATACGTGTTTTAATGTGTACGACATAAATTTTTCCCCCCATCATATCTACTCAATGTTTTAAACAATCCACTATTACTTTTAAATTTCATTTTCAATGAAAGTTATTCAAAAATATTTTATCAATTTTTATGTTCAAAAATTGATTTTCAAATAAAGGTTATTTTCCTCAACAAATTTTTCTTCAAAATCATTTTCCATATAAGATGATATAATTTGATGTTGATAAAGTATTATTTCATAAAATATCCAATGATATCATCTTTATTCTTTTTTTTATGGTTTATATTAATTTTTAAATGATTTTTATGAAACATGATCGTTTTCCATGGGTTATACTATGACGAAGTGGTTACAAAACATATTTCTTTTCATGGTTTTTGATATAATGAATGTTTTAAGATCTTGTGGAAAATGTATTTATAGTTTTACATATGTGATAGTGGTTGTGTTAGATCCATGGATGGTGGATACTTTATAACCAAGGATGTTGGTTATGTTATAACCATGGATGGTGGTCACATTATAACCAAGGAAGGTGGTCACATTATAACCAAAGATCAGTGGGACCTATGTCTCCCTCCAATGCATTGGGTAATGATATGTTATAAATTAAACTAAATTCATGTTCACAAGTTTATGAAAGGACCTATTTTCATGTCTATGACATTATGTGATGACCTGGGTTCATGTCCTTAATGAAATGATTGAACCTATTTCTATTTATAAATGTATACAATTTTATAAGCTTATATGTATGCAAAAATTCTATGTCTGATTCCATGGTTTTGCTATCATGGCTTATGTACTTTGATTCAATTAGGATTCTTGTATTATGAAATTCTAATATTTATTCCATGATTCAATTTTATGGTGTATGATATACAACTTATAGTTTTCAAATGTTATAATCATGATCGCATACCCTTATAATCATGTAATTATTATGTGATCATTGATATATCCCTTGTATACCCTTACTGTGCATCTGAACCGACGCTTTATTATGTTTTTACCCAAGTTAGGAAGAATGGTATTATGTTTGATAAATCTAAGAAGGGTGATAGATATGAATCGCTTAGTGGAAGAATATGAAGTTCACATATGAACCAGTTGTTTATGTTTCCATGTTTCTAAAGGCATTAGTCTTATATCATTCTGGAATGGATCATTATGTTATGTAATGAATATTAATCTATTAAGATGTGGTATATATATATATATATTAAAAGTGTAGTATGTTATACTCTTGATTGTAAGAATAATTCTTCTAGTCCTGTGCTGATTTCATCTTCACAAGAACAATAAGAACTTTCTTTGTCATGTTATGAACCATATTGGGAAAAAAAACTAACAAATCTCCAACCTTAGCCTAAAAAAATAGAGAAAAATATAGTGTCCCATAATAATCCTCAAACAGGTATATGAACATGGATAAATGATACCAGTTATTTAAAAAAATACCTAAGGAAATTTCATTTACCAACATCCACCAATGTCCAAGATACTTGCTCACAACATATCCTGCAACATATAGAGTGACTTCTCTATCTTCTCATCCATATGAGAGTGGAAAGTGGTGTTGAGGTGAAATTGAGTACCAAAATCATACCACAATCCTCACCAAACTCATAAGGTATTTCGAGCAAACTGGTCCAAGAGAAAGTACCTTAAGACACCAAACATACAAACAACATCATACACATACCGCCTCACCAAAACATCTACAATGCTCGACTCCTTGATTGTCAGGAAGTGAGATGATTTTATTAATCCATCCATGATTACCTAGATAGTGTATAAAAATCCCTAACCCAAGGGTAAACCTATGAAAAATTCTATTAATATTTCATCCCACTTCCACTTGGGAATATCCATAGGTTGCAACAACCCACCAGGAACATGATGTTCTACCTTTACTTACTGGAAAACCAAACACCGGCCCACAAACATTACCTCCAATCATTTCATCCTAGGCTACCAAAAATATTTCCTTAATACATTGTATATCATTGATACCCCATGGTGCACCACCAAATGTGTGATGGTTTTAGGAACAATGGAAGCACCAGATGGGGGCATGCCTAACTTAGATTTTTATCATGATCAATGATTAATCAGAGATTTACGTGATGATAAATGTTCTCAAAATGAAAATAAATAAAATATATATTCATAATCAAAAACTATAACAAATACATAGGATCAGATCATATTATTTATAATTAATTAATTAAATTAAATAATTTCCTTGTGAGGAATTCATTCTTCATTGATTGATCTAACAACATCTCTACATTATACTATCGTTGTTTGGTAGGAATCAGTAGTAGATTCCCTGTAACAGTTATCCATACATGTTCCACAAACCCCAAAATGTCATTATAAGAATATATGGGTGCTAACATAGTTTATCTTTATTCTTGTATCATTCACTTATAATCGCCTTGAGAATCTCTTCAAGGAAGGGATCTCTTCAATCTCTCTAGACTTTGGAGTGGTGCTGGATACAGATTTCTCTCCATTCATGAGATCGTTTTTGGAGAGGGAGCTATGTAGGGATTTTATAGGATTCTATTTAGATTTCATTGTGTATAAAAAAATTAAATTGAAAACCCTAAGGAAATAATATAATTGTGTTTATATACTGCTACAGTTAGAAAATAAAAATTACACATGCACCCTTATTATTTTTCTTAATTCATTCCGAACACCATGTCTATAAAAATAATAACTATATAATTATTATTATTTCCTAACACATGAAAATCTAGTGAAATAAATTAAAAATATTTTATTCAAATTATATTTATTATTTATTATTTCTCTCCAGACTATTAAACTCGGTCCTCCATTCATCCACATTATTTTTCTCACCTTGAATAAAGACTGTTTATTTAATAAGTAATTACCACTACATTATTCACCAATAAATAAATAAATATTATATTCACTAAATAATAAAGTAATATTTATTAAATATTTGGATCACAAAATATTATTTCAAATTACTAGTGATAGAATATATGAAATCATAAAAACATTAATAATTATTTAATCACATACAGGAGTAATATTTATTCATCTTATTAAATAATAAATAATATTATTATTTACATGAGGTTCTGGATAAACATAGTCTAATACCCTCTATGCCTCTTTCTCAGTGGCATTATTAAAAGAATCCCAAAGTCCAGGGTTAGTATCTAGCAACACTCGAGGCCATTCATAGGGAAAGTAGTTAATGTCACAATGATATAAAATCACATATAGATACATATTTCTAATATAATTCCTTTATCTCAATATCTTTATTCAATCTAGTTTCATGCTAGTGACATAAACCTATGTGCTCAATGTCTCTTTATTTAACATTCCAGAAATTAAACCTTTATACATAACACCATGTCCATGGATTTATTTAGGCTATATAATTTCCATCAAATGAATTGATATATCAACTTCTGTTAAAGAAAAGAATGGAAAAATACTTTCTCACAATATTAATTAATGTAATATTACTCTTAATGCACCTAATATATCCAAATTCACCATGAACATATGTATTCATGGTTTTCATCAATACATCAATGTATGTGACTCATAACATCAATTAATAATAATTTTAATGTCTAT
Source organism: Viscum album (assembly GCA_963277665.1). Lineage (NCBI taxonomy): Eukaryota > Viridiplantae > Streptophyta > Magnoliopsida > Santalales > Viscaceae > Viscum > Viscum album. The sequence goes on along the minus strand of OY728142.1, from coordinate 165,551,636 downwards.
ATACCAATACAAACATCCATATATAAGAACATCTAATGACCCATATAAGTATGGATTTCTTACTCATGGATTTTGTTCTCATAATTTCCTATATTGTAAATTACTAAGGGAATACACCATGAAAAGATTCCTAAAAGTCTTATGTGTCTCTTCCCCTGATTTAATATATTATTTTTCCCAAAAATTATTTCATCCATCTACAGAACATATATTTTAAAATACCATCATAGAACTTTTGGGTTCTCATCATAACAAGGAACTTCTATAACCTATCAGTGCAGAAGCTACTCTTAGGAAATTATCCCATACTATGTCACATTCGAGAACAATCATGATATGATAAAGAGTTTATTAATATTAATATAATGAATACAGGTATCACAAAGTACACTAATGATGATTCTAAGGAACCAAATCCAACAGACTCCCACTTTCACTAGATCTATCTTTTAATAATCTTCAGTCCTTAATATCTCACATGATACTCATGCTTATGTTGAGAAAGGACTTTAGTTAATTGGTATACAAATTTTTATTCCATGGAAACTCTTCTTACTGCAAATTCACCCCTTTGAGAAAAATCCCTTAAGATGTGATACTTCTGTAGTGTGTTCTTTATCAATTGGTGTGACATTGGGTGTTTTAAAAGAGTCATTGTTATAGTATTATCACAATATAATGTTATTGTTTCTTTCTACAAGTTACCACTTAAATATCCTAGAAAAATTTTCATATCCTAATGGATTCTTTGGATACATTAAAAGACACTATATATTCAGACTCCAATGTAGAATCAGTGACAACGGGGTACTTTGAACTCTTGCTTCTCAAAGCTCCCCCATTGAGATAGAAAAATATCCTATCTATGATTTCATATCATTCTGATCTTTTTGAAAACTAGCATTAGTATAACCCCTCATGACTAGCTCCTCACCTCCTCCGTAAAATAAGAATAAATCCTTTGTACTTCATAGATACTTAAGGATATCCTTAACATCAAACAAATTTTTTTCTCTTGTATCAACTTCATATCTACCTACAATTATTAATGAATAGGAAACATCAAGTCTAGTACAAAACATAGAATATATGATTGATCTTATCACTAAATCAGGTGGGATATTACTCATTCTATCTTTCTTTCATTATGTTTGAGGACAAATTTTATTAGAAATATGTATACCATTTGAAAATAGAACCAATACCTTCTTGTATTGTTCCATATTAAATCTATATAGTATCTACACAATATATGTACCTTGAAAAATTCCAAGAAACCTCTTGGATATATAAGAAATGATCTTTATCCCTATAATGTAGGCTGCTTCACCTAAGTCCTTCATGGATAAACACTTGTTTAACCAATACTTAATAGACTATAACATTGTCATGTCATTTCCAATAAGTAATATTTCATCAATATATACTACTAGGATAATTCTATAATTCCCACTAAAATTCTGGTAATCACATGTCCCACATTCATTCTTAATGAAACCAAAATCTTCAATAGCTTCATCAAATTGAATGTTCTGTGACATAGATGCTTTCTTCAATCCATAAATGTATAATTAAAACTTGAATATCATTTTCACATCACCTAGAGTCACAAAAACTTTTGGTTGTGTCATATATACATCTTACTAAAGGTTCCCATTAAGGAAAGTTATTTTGACATCCATCTTCCAAATTTCGTAGCTATGATAAGTTGTTATAGTATGTATAATTGTAAGGGATTTCAGAAAAAAAAACTAGTGAAAATGTTTCATCACATTCAAAGCCATGACTTTTAAAACCCTTTATCTGTTTTCCTTTCTTTATAGTTGCATACATTACCTTCCATATCAAGTTTTCACTTGAATACCCATTTTCACCCAATAGGATTTTCATCAAATAGTGAATTAGCTGATACCCAATCCTTTTTCTGATATATATAATCCATTTGAGAATTCATGTAATCTTTATATTTTAAAAATATTGAGATCTCTAACTCCTACTCATAGGAGAGTAGTTCATTATTATCATAAAACAATGATTTATCATCATTATCCACTAGAAATTCATATCTCTCTGGTTCTCTTACCTCTCTGGTGCTCCTATATAGTACTTGTGTTTTCGGAAAAACTTCTTTCATAAGGACCCATGGAATATGTTCTTGTATCAAATCATGTATATCTTGAGTATCAACATCTTCTAATTCATTCTTTCTCCCACTATCCTTCTTGAGTATAATCTCCCTCTCAAAAAATATGGCTTGTCTAGAAAGAGTCACATTCTTGTCTAAGGGGTTTTATAGTTAGTATCCATTTGTTTCCTTAGGATAACCTATGAAGATACACTCTTTTATCTATGGTACTAGTTTGTTTCCTAATAATTACTTAACAAATTCATTTCAACCCTATAAACATTTATGTGACAAAATAGGTTTCTTTCCACTCCATAACTCAATGAGAATTTTTTTTACACTTTATTTGGTACTTGGATTAATGTGCAAGACACTATTTGTAATATATATCCTCAAAAGATAAAAGAATATCTATATGTGTCATCATCGACCTTACTATGTCTATAATGATACAGTTCTTATTTTTACTAACACCATTCCACTATGGTGTGTATAGTGTAGTTAGTTGATATAGAATCCCAAACTCCTGTAGAAAGTTGATAAACTCAAGATTAAGATATTCATCACCCTAATATGATCAAATATTCTTTATCTTCTTTCCATGTTGATTTTCTAATTAATTCTTGAATTCTTTGAATTTATAAATGGACTCAGACTTATACCCTCATAAAGTAGAAATAACCATGTCTACTCAATTAATGAGTAAAATTTATGAAGTAAGAATACCAACCTCTACCTTATATTGTAAATAGTCCACACACATCAATGTGTACCAATCCTAGAAGATCTATAGCCCATTCACCGTATCCACCAAATAGTGGTTTGTTCATTTTTCCTTATAAACAAACATGACATATTTCATGTGGTGTTATCCCAAAATAGTGTAAATAACCATCTTAATAGAGATGTTTCAAATTCTTATCATTTACATTAAAAAAATGGTGATGTCATATATGGGTGTTATATGAGTCTTGTGAATGTGATTTGTTATCAATTTTCAATAATGGGTTTTCATTATTTAAAACATAAAGACCATTATTTAAATTTTCCATACCATTACATATGTTGTCTTTATAAAAGAAATAACTTTTATTTCCAAATTTGAAAATAAATTCATCTATATCTAGGTAGGAAATAGAAATTATGTTCATGGTAATAGCTGGAACATAAGAAAAATATTTTAAGACCAATATCATTCATGTTCGAAATGAAAGGTGGTAGTATCCAATGGATAGATTATCCAAAAATTCACCATTGGAAACATAAAAATCCACCTCTAATGTAGAAATATTTTATAATATACTTGGTTCCTTAATTTGGATATAGATGTGAGCACCAACCGATATATGTAATACCCATTATGTATATATATTGAAATATTACACTTGATGAGAAACTCATATTTAACATCCCCCAACTTCTAGGTTTTCTTCCTCCTTCAGTGTCCTTTTTTTACATATGAAAAACATACTACTTCCTTTTCATTTCCATTCCTCTGGATCTTCTTCTTCTTTCAAGGGTGATTCTTGGGAGATATTAACTTATTATAAGTCTTAGAGACCTTTTTCATTTACTTTATTTCTTTATTCACCATATGGATAGTGGATTATCACGCCCCATATCCTTGTCTATATGAAAAAATAGAGTAATATGTTCGGAAAGACTCTTCTCATTATTTCTTATGTTGTAATTAACAATAAAAGTTGAGAAGGACTCAGGTAGTGAGGAAAGTATATTATTTATTCACAAATCATCTGGAAATTTAATCCCTATGATGTCTAAGTATTCAATGTTGCCACTAAAAATAACTACATGAGACCCATCAGGAACCTAATATATAAAATTGGTTATAAATAGAGAATTTCAGATCTCGTATCTCAATTGTCCAACCTTCTATTTAAAATATCTTCAATGTGAGACGTCATGATATATGTTTCCATGTCCTCATGTTTCTTTATAGTCTCATCGGTAATGGATGACATCATGAAGCACTGAACATATATGGCATTTTTCAAATGTTTCTCATAAAGAGGATACTTTTCCTCATTATCCTCTTTACTAGGAACTTTAAGAATATGTTCTTCCAACACATTCAATTTAATTTTATGACGTACGATTACAAATAAGCGCCTTTCGTATTCTTTGAAATTTGTGACTGTGATAAGGTTATTCTTATCAAGTATGGATCATAGTGATATATTTGAAGTCATATTTATTGTGATTTCTAAAAAATTAAAAACATTATTATAGTAATTTATCTTATAAAAGTAAATAAATAAAAGTTATTTTCTATTTATTAATCTCCTAATATTTTATTAAAACCCAATATCACTCACCACTAGATTTAGAATATAATATTTCTTGTAAATTCTAGTGTTTAATATTAATATTCCACTTATCATTTCCCAAACATTAGTCAGTCATGAAATTTGGAGGGTTTTAGGTAGTCATTCCAAATTCCAACTACATTAACTCACAGTTCCTTCATCTTTTGAGTGGACTCCCCAATCCAAAAATCCTTAAATTTGAGATTATCAGAATTTTACTATTAGTTATAACAATTTCCTACTTTGGTAGTTGACCATTTTTGTGAACTAAGTTATGTCAACCAAAAAATTCAATACATAATTCCTTAATGATTGAAATTACCCCAACATTGGCTGGTAAGTACTTTGAACTATAGTTTGATTTTAACTTAAGTAGTTTAAGGATACATAGACTTGTTATATATAAAATTTAGTGATTATACAATAATTTTTTATATTCCCAATTTATCTTCGTGACTTTCTTTTTAAAATTATGTGCATTTACTAATGAATTAACCCTATCAAAGATAAAATTTATGCATGATCCAATTAATTTTATTTCTTTCCTGGATGCGTGTTATTTCATTAATGTATGTGATCATGAAAAAACATCCATAATGAAATAACCATGGAACATGAAAAACAATAAAGTGGTATGATCATGATATTTTACAAATGTTTATTTTATCTAAAATATGATAAACTAACCCTCAACCTATGGGAAAAAACCTTGAACCACGAAATGGTTCATGTTGTAGGTTTCCTCTTATCTGCCTATATTTCTCTGTTATGTAAGTTTCACCTCCTCTTTAAACTATTACAACCAACAATATCTTGGGAGCTCCATATATTATATATGCTTTCACTCACATGAAAGTGAGGGAACAAATTGATTTTTTAAGTGGTTTAAATAAAAGAAACCATGGGATTGCATACCCTTACATAATAAGAGGAGGGATGAAACACATGACATCGATTTAATTTAGTAATAAATTAAAAGGAAACCAAACACATACAAATGTCTAGCCTATGAACATGATATTCTATATACACTACTAGAAAATACACCTTTAACAGTGATAACATTTATCAGCGCTAGAAAAATTCATTGAGAAATTCCATCTTTAACAGTGCTAAAATAAGCGCTAATAAAGTGGGACCTTTATATGCAATTTATTTTAGCGCTGATAAATGTTACACATTATCAGTGCTTTATTTTTAGTGCTCATAAAAATTAACCTTTTTGAGAACTAAAAACAAAGTGTTGATAAATATAAACCTTTATCCATGATAATAAAGGTCCACCATAAAATGAAATATGTAAACAAAATAAAATTAAAAAATGTAAAAATTTCATTAATTAAATAATTATTTTTAAATATTGAAGAACGAAATATACATATATATAAAATTTTAAAATTAATAAATAGATAAACACAAGTTATGCCAGAGACATCTTGTCATATTGTTTTACCCCAAGGTACATCTATGCCAGATCCACATCCACTTGTAGTATCTAGATAAGGATATATAATTCTAGGTAACCACTCACTATATCCATTACCAAAATTACAGGATATTTTCTTAAACATTAACTCATCCTTATACTTATCCTTAAAGAAATCCCTATACATACCCTAATAATTATAAATTGTGATATCACTAAACATTTCTCATTCTTGTTTCCAAATTCTAACTAAACCATTGCTCTGATACTAACTATAAAGTCACAGTCTTAACATACAATAACATTATCTAAATTTTGAGGAATACTTAAAACATTTTACAACCTAATTCCCAGAGACAAACTTTGGAAACATGGAAACATAAACACCGTTATATAAATGAGCTACATCATCTTCCACTGTGTTCTTCTTGACTAGTACCCTTCTTAGACTCATCAACATAATACATATCTTCATAACCTATGAGAGGAATCATAAAAATGGGTGGTCTCAAATGCTCAATAAGCGTAATAAAAGGTGATATGTAAGCATAATCATGAGAAAAATGGCATTAGAAAATGATCATGAAAACATAATATCATACCCTACATATCAAAGAAAATATAAATCAATCATGGCATAAAAGATGGAAGTCCACAAGACATGAATCATAAGAAAATAAAGAACATAAGCAACGAAAGCATAACAAAGGAATAAAACATGGAATTATTGGAGACACATAAGCATATAATATAATTTCTATATTATCCAAGGCTGACACAAATATATTTAGGTAATATATAGAAACACACACACCTAATATTAATGTAATTTATTTAAAGTTTAGTATAATTTATAATTTCATTATAACATGATAAATTTAATATATTATTTTTTTAATCAGTCAATTTGATTTATTTATTATTAATACTATTACAGTAAGGGAATTCATTTTTAAGATTTTCATATTTTTTATTTTATTTCTGAATTCCATCATTTTATATTATTTATTTATTAATATTTATGTACTATGTTTTAGTATTTTCAATATATATTCATCTTACTTCAATATATATATATATATCCATATTTTTTTAATAATTTATATTTAATTAATAAAACATATCCATTTATTCAATATTTGTAAAGTTTACTCATTTCTAATTATTCAATTTCCCTCATTTTTAAAATGCTTTAATTTAAGATTATATATCCACTAATAACGTTAAAATTTTATTTTTAAATAAATATATTTATATATTTATATTTACTATATTTTTAAATTTTTAAATTTATAATTATAATAAATAAATAATTATTATTTTTTAAATAAGTATTTTTATAATTATAAATAAATTATAATATCTAATTGATAATTTTAAATCTATAATAATTTTTTTTAAATATATCCTTTATCAATGCTAAAAAATCGATGTTAAAAGAATCATTATCGGTGCTAAAATATTAGAACTGATAATAATGTTTTTATCATCACATTTTTTGCACTGATAAATATCCCTTTTTTCTGTGCTTATCAATTTAACACTGATAAAAGGTATATTTATGAATTATTTTCTGAAGGAACTATTAAAAGTGTTACCGATCTATTTAAAAGAACCCTAATAAGAACTCAGTCAGTCATGATTCTCAAGCTCTCGCAGAACTCCTCTACTGCTGGAACAACTCTTCTATGTTCCTTCGGATGAATCAAGGATAGAATACAATGTATAATATTTAATGGTTTTCCTCTACCATTGTTTGATATTTTAGGTTATACATTTCGGGATTTTCATTTTGCGCTGTTCTTAACTATGACGAACCCTACATCTCATCTCCCTGCCACTGTTGGTGGGAATCCTCTCGGTTGATGTAAGGATTATAAATTTGTCCCATGATATTAGTCACCAGTTTTGTGGACATTAATGATGAAATGTATCTTAGTATTCCTCCCTAAATTTTTTACCTATAATCTGGTGAAGGAAAAATAATAAAACCAATAAGTACACTTTCAATACTTTCTTTTCTTATTAGGGAATGGGATGAAACCATGATGGTTTTCTTCACTAGTTTTTTAATAAAAACAAAATAGAATGATTTAATGTGGGTTATAGTGGATCACCTAACTAAGATGAACAACTTATTACATATTAAAGATACTTCCTCAATTAATGAACCCAGTTAATTGTATGTTAAGGAGATAATAATGCTTCCAGGTGTCCCATATAGTGTTTTATTTAATAGGGATATGATGTAATTATATTTTATATAGAAAGGGAGTTAATTTTAAATGAGGTTATAGTTTAAATTTAATAATATAATTATTCCACAAACTAACTCTCATTCTAATATAACCATCTTGATGTTGGAGGATATTCATTGAGCCTTAAATTCTTGAGTTCAGGGGATCCGGGAAGGATTAACGTTCCTTGGTGGATTTCTATTATAAAAATATTTATCAATAACTTATCCAAATGGACCTATATGAATAATTATATTAAATAAATTTTCACACTCATTTATGTTGGAAAAATATAGAAGAATATTCTATGAATAGCCCTGTAATTGTCTAAGAAATAATATACCATGTTATGTTAGTTCAAAAAAAATTGAAACTACTCAAATTCAACAAATTTCCTACAATAACTAGTAGTGGTGAACCTTTTAATTTAATGTTAATGATCATGTGTTTATTTATGTTTCATTGATATTGGTTCACTAATTTATTAGAATATAGAGGAAATTAACCTCGAAACACAACACCCCTTTTAATATTCTTGTGAATGTCTAGGAAATTTCTTAACTGCTAGCCTTACACATATGAAAACCCAATCGTTGATATATTCCCTCAAGAATCTGGTTGAATCATATTGAGCATGAAATTATTTAGATTTTGGAGATTTTAAATGCCCCATCTGATATAACAATGTAATTTCCTTTAATGTTAGTACCATAGTCTCATTTTAGGAATATTTTGTGTTGAAGGGGAGTTAAAAGTGTGGTTATAGTATTTGATAGGAGAGAGTGGTTAAGAGATAGTGGTTCCCTTGTGTGGTAGGCACTAGTTACCTGATGGAATGGAACCAAGTACTTGTTGATAGGATCGTGTAAGTAGGGCCACTGTTAACACAACCAAGAACCAAGTTCCCTATTATTATGTATATGGTGGTACTTTTGATATTTTATTATTATAGGGGGTTGTTGATCTTTTTAATCATAGTAAAATCATATACAATGTAAACTATGACCCAATACCATGTCATCAGATTAAGAATGACTACTAGTTACTCATTCTAGTGGTTTAACGTGAATTATGTATTGTTTTGGTCTCAGTTATTGTGAGTAAATTTTAAAATGAAAATGAGTTCGAAAATTAAAATGATTTATTTCAAATGGTATTAGATTTTTAAAAACATAGTTTTAAAGGATAATGTTTTGGATTAAGAATTTGGGAAATTTTTGGGTTTGGTGATAAAGTTGTAAGTGTGACCCTCGGTATTCTTTATGAGAATTTTCATATGTGTGGGTATGTGAGGAATTGATTCTAAACTTGATTTTATAATTTTCTTGTAATTCAAAACATGCTAGCTTGAAACGTCCCTGAAGTTTATAGTGGGTCACACCCTATTTCTAGTTCACCTTAGTTACTTCCCATTTTCTGTGGTAATCGAGGTTAGTTAGAGGCAGTGAAGTGCCTTGAAGAAGTTGAGCGTGTCTACGGAGTGTTAGGAACCCCCAAAGAAATTATATTTCATGTTGTTCTAGGTCTTCTTGGGGGGGTAAAACATAGAAAGATTGGGTGTTTCCCCCCTCCATCGATGCATGTTGGGATAAAGTGGGATGTTTTTAAGTCCTCCATTTACGATGGTTTATACTTGAGGAGGTTAATTCAAAGAAAAAGGTAGAGTTCATGAGTGTCCAATAAGGTCAAATGATGGTGAATGATTTTCTTGAACACTTCAAAGTGCTAGTTTTCTTTTTCTCTGGAGGTGGTGTCATGGGATTTTTTTGAAAGAATCACTTTTCATTTGGGTTCTTCATCCATGTATCATGGAGTGTGTCCTCTTCTCCAAAGATCTCCATTTTGAGAAGTTGGTAGAGGAATAATATTTGGATGAGTTGATGTGAAGGAATCATATTACACATTAGCTCAGTTTTTGACCCCCATGTCGGGGTGAAGACATTCAGAGTTTCCTCATTTTTGTTTAGTGGCTGTTGTATGTTCATATTTCATTATGAAAGATTGATGGAATCATCCTTTTGTATTTCAAATGGTTTTGTCTGAATATGAACCTTTAAATGATTATTGATTCTTGAATTAGTTCCCCTATTTCTATCGTGCCTATTTGAAGATGTCTATTTTTTGTATAAATCACACTCTGTGCCTTATGTGTGGGTTCATTGTTCGGTTTGGGATCTTTTTTGTTGTTTATTAAAAAAATGATAGCATTTTATATGATTCGAAAAAAAGTTCTATGAAGGCGTGTACTATGTTTACAGTTAGGTAAAAAGTTCATATGTCATTTTATATTTCTATAAATTAGTCATACCTCAATTTGATGCATGGTGTGACCACTATGAATCCATGTGTCACGCCTTCGCAAGAATCAGAAGCACCTAAAAACCGAAACTACACATTCAGGTCATTTTAATACTTTAGTTCAAAAAGTTTCACTCACTGAAAACTGATCAAATGTGCTCAAATTTTCTTGATAATTTAGAACAATTATTCATAAGTCATTAGTGACATGTAGGAATACGTTTCACATCAAAATGATACAATATGTGATCAGAATGATTCAAAAGTGCATGTTTCTATTATAAAATAAAATTTTAGTAAAAATATCAACTGACATACTCAAAATTGAGAAAAAAATATTTAGATTGTTTTGATACTTTAGAACAATTATCCACAATTTGATACATGTTGGAATCATATGCATCTTAATCCGATGCATGGTGTGACTTGTATGACTCCAAGTCCATCTTTTTATTTAAAATTAACATTAAATTTATTAAAATTAACACTCTCTATTAATTTATTTATATATAATATTACTAACATAAGAATTTTTTTCTTATACATGTGTGTTATTTTTCTCGAGAAGGGGTGGTTTTTTCGGAAATATCATTATTCAGGTCAGGATTAAAAGATAAAGGAACATTGATGTTTTTGAATGTATGTAATAATTTTTATTTATGAAACTGTATAAACCAATGTTTGAAATTTCTATAATATAGTTTTTTTTCATGTTTATGTATTGTAAATTTAATTTCATTTAAATAATATATTGAGACTTGTTTTTTGTTGATATTTGGTGTGTTTTTCATGTTGTGGTGTGTTGTTATAGCACAATTTAGAATGTCCCTTTATTAGTGCTTTTAAATGCACTGATAAAGGGAATCTTTATCAGTTCTTTTTCATCACTAATAAAAGTACATGAATTTTTACCTCGCTCATGTAGTTAGTTCTTTTCCAGCACTGATAAAGGAAATTTATAGTGCTGTTAAAGGCCAATTTTTTAGTAGTGATGCATACAAAAAATTATTCATTTAATAAAAATAGAATTCCATTTTAATTGTTATTATTTAAGATAAATCACATTCCAGTTTATTAATTATCTTCTTCAATTAAAAAATTATATTTACCTTAATTATCATCTCAGTTTTTCTCAATATCATCATCCATATTTATTTTAAACAAATTTTAAAAAAATATTTAAAATTAACTTTGTATAAAAAAATGTGCCTTGGAGATAACATAGTGAGTATATCTCTAACCTACCCAATGTGTATTATATTTTTATAATGTTTACTCATGTGACATGTGGTATACACATCTTAACATATAATTTCATCGTGTGCACTATTAACTTAATTACCACCCAGAACACATTGTATTTTTATAGCGTGTTATTTTTTAATGTGTGTAGAGTAGTGATTGAATTAGACTTATACACGATATTCAGTTTCAAACATTACATAGAAATTAATTAAACATTTTACATATATTTATAAAACTTGTTACATGGTGTGTTATATCTATATAATTACCATATAAGACACATTTTTATAAGGTTTATGTAATATAATAAAATAATTTTTAATTATGCATAATTTTGTAATATACACACCGTGTACAATATAGCTACATAGTGTGTACATTTCTCACCGTCTATCTACAACACAAGCCTAGGGACTCAGCGTATAATCATGTCATGGAAAATAATGGAGTATATATTTTGTACATGGGTTACATGGTGTGTGGTATCCATGTAACATGATCATCAGTCATGTAGGACATTTATTATGATACACAACCCATATTTGAATAATGAACTACAAATCATGTATGAATGTTACACACTGTGTATTATGGCTGATCATGTGCCATCATGGCTCAGTCAACACATAGTGTATTTAAATACACACTCTGTGTAATAAAATCATGTAACATGAAGGTGAATTTAACATGAGTACATAGAATTTACCAACATGCTACATGGTATGTACTCTTATGTTAACCAGCTAGAACTCTCGACACCACCAACTATGTTCATTGAATGTTATCTAATTATAAAATTAATTTAATTGAATATATTTTCAAGAATAGAGAGAAAGACAAGAATATATCAGGATTCATTTTAAAGAACAATTAAACTAGACTTCAAAACTAAAGATAAGTGTGTAAATCAATTAAAATTATTTAAATATTTATAAATAATTATGCGACTAATCTGATAAAACATGAAAATTTCGTGCATAGAGGAAGCACTGGATGAGGAATTACCAACACCTATTTTTTCTTTGATCGACGATTAATCCTAGATTTACATGATAATAAAAATCATGATCAACAAAAATAAATCAAAGATCTATTGATGGTTGAATTCCAAAACAAAGACACATGATCGTTGTATATTATTTATAATTAATTTAAATAATTAAAGAATTACCTTGAAATGAATACTTTATTTGTTGATGGATATGAAAATTTATCTATGTCGTACTATAATTGAATTATAAGAATCGAGAGTTTATTCCCTCTTACATTTATCCAAAAATGTTCACAGAACCTATAAACATCATCATATGAATTTTCGGGTGCTAACATGGTAGATCATGTTGCTTGTGTTGAATACTTTAATCTCCCTAGGAATCTATTCAAGGAAGGATTCTCTTCAATATATGTAGAATTAAGAGTGGTAGTAGAAAAGGATCGCACTCCATTCTTGAGATCTTTCTTTGAGAGGGATATCTCTATGGATTCAAGACGATTCTCTCTAAATGTCAATACATTCTTCAAAATGAAATTAAAAAAACTAAGGAGATAATATAATTTTGTTTAGATATCGATAGGGTTAGAAAATAATAATTTCTCACCCCCTTATTATTTTTCTTAATTCTCGTGGAACCCCATGTCTATAATGACAATATTGTTGTTATCATTATCTCCTGACATGCGCAAGGCCGTTGAATTAATTTAAATATTATTTATTCAAATAATATTTAGTATATATTACTTCTCAATGAACCATTATACCCATTCCTCCATTCATCCACAATATTTATTGAACATTGAATAATGACAATTTATTTAATAAATAAACATCAATACATTATTCTCTAAAAAATAAATAAATATTTTTTTCACTAAATAGAAAATGGATATTTTTTAAATATTATTCTCACAAAATATTCTATAGAAAAACTATTGATGAATATACGAAATCAGGAAAACATGAATAATTATTAAACCATGAAAAGAAATAATATTTATTCAAATTGTTAAATAATAATTTATAATATTATGTAACAGAGGTTCTGGATACACCTATTGTATGACCCTGTAAGCCTATTTCTTATTGGCATAATAGAAACAACCCAATGTATGGCGCTATATTCTAGAATAGTCAATGGGACCCTTAGATAAATAGGTTAATTTCATAATAACATAAACCATATACAAATGAAAAAATGTAATATAGTCCCTTTTATCTCGATATTTCTAGTCAAGAGGGTTGCATGTTGGTTCTATAAACATATGTCCTCGATGTCTCTTTCTTTAAATTTCCAGATATTTAACTTGACTATAAAACACTCTGGCCATGGATTCATTTATGTAATAATATTTCCATCAAATGGATTGAGATATCAACATTCATTATATAATGTAAGGGAAAAATCCTTTATCTCCTTATTCATTAATGGAATATTACTCGTGATGCACCCATGGAATCCTACTTCACTATAAACATATGTCGTCATAGTTTTCATTAATTCATAAAAGTGCACGACTCATAACATCTATTAATAATAATTATAAGGTATAAGGAAAAATACACACATACTCAAATAAGAACATCCAACAATACATATAAGTATGGATTTTCTACTAGGGGGTCTTTTTCTCATAATTTTCTACAGTGGAAATTACCAGCGGTGTACACCATGAAAAGGTGCATCAAAATCCTATAAGTACCCTCCCCTAATAGCCTATATAATTTATGTCCCAAAAATTAATTCATCTAGATAGAGAACATATATTTTTAAGAATATTTTCATGAAACATTTGGGTTCTTATCATATCAGGGATCTTCTATAACCCTTCAACCTAAAAACTATTCTTAAGTCATTATCACATACAATTCCACACAAAAGAATAATCATGATGTGATAAGAAGTTTATTAATATTAAAAATAATAATATATATTATCATAAAGTGAAATGAATTTGGTTTTCAAGAAAAAACTTCAATAAGGTGAGCTACGAAACCCATGAAGGACTCCCTCACACATCACTACTGAAAACAAATGCCTCCCCTGGAACAAAATTCAGTTCAAACCATAATCCAACCATACCATGGGAGTATCACCATGTACAACAATATCAATCATCACCTCTACCTATGAGTCTCCCTCTTCATATTCGCACATCTTCTATATCAATGAAGAATGCACTATCCTCTGAAATATGAAACCTCCTCCATCCAGTACACTCACATTTGTGTGTTGGGTTAATAACTCTTACATCACTTTTCAAGAATCTATGGCAACTGAAACCACATCCTCCCATGACTTCCTTCTAAACGTTTCATCCACAAAATTACCTTATCTTCAGTTTTAGGATATCTCAACATCATATTCCTAAATAAACTCCATCTCCCTCTATTATAACATATTCGGATCATGCTGAGAAAAGATATTCCTCAAACTCTTATGATTTATGAAGCCCACAATGTTCTCCCCAATATGGTAATGTCCCAAAAGATTTAGTACAATCACTACCATTGATAACTCTATATCATGGGTGGTATAGTGATTATTTTTGGTACATTACTTTCTATACCAACAAGAGATTACTATATTATATTTCATCAATAAAGACCCCCAAGTCCAAACATGATGCATAGAAAACATCTCCTACATCACTCATTCCTCTGGAAACTGAAGCATAGTAATACTTATCAACCACCCCTTTAGTTAGTAAAACATGTCCTAACACTAATAAGTTAAGATAAAATCGAGGTCCCTCCATGTCAGATCTATCATTGGGGCTAAAATCTGTGAGAAATTGGATATGAACATTTGGTAATATCCTGAAAGACCAAGGAATATATGAAACCATGACATGTTATTAGGTATTATCCATGAAAAAACTACCTCGATATTTGATGGTTCCATGGTCACACCATGATAGGACACCAATTTCCTAATAAAATACACTTACTGTGTATAAAACATACACTTAGAAAACATTCCATGGAGAATGTGTCATTAAAGAACATATAAGACATATTTGTTATGATTTCTATACTCCTATACTAAATTAGAGAATCCAAATATTTCATCTATGAACATGAATATTAACTAGTCTAGGAATTCATGTAATGTAATGTTCATGTACTCTATAAACATGGTCATTTCACTCATGATACTAAACTACATGACTACAAAATGAATGCGTTCATACATGCATCGAACGGTAGTCTTTGGCACAACATCCTCTTTCTCCCTCAACTGGTGATATCTATACCACATAACCATATTAAAAAAATAAACTATATCACCTCAAATGGTCGAAAAGATCATATATTCACATAAGAGGGTAAAAATTATTGATTGTCTCTAGATTCAAGCTCTGGTAGTCTATAAAAACCCTCACACTACCATCCACCTTCTTGGATAAGGACATCAGAGAACCCCATAATGAAACAGTGGGATAGATAAACTATTCTAAATCAGATCATCTATCCAAATCCTCATCTCATGTGACATATAATATGATATCTAATAAGGATCCACCTAAATCAGAGAAGCACCCGTTTGCAAGTCTTTCCCAAAATCATTATCACCTCAAGGGGTAGCACCATAACCTCCCCAGGAAAGAATCTAGAAACTCCTTGAAAACCCTAGGAGCCTCCTCCATCCCATCATCTATTGACTCTATGGAAAACTCAGCCACTAAATAGAGATGGTTCTCCATACATCTACTTCATACCTAACAAATCTACTCGCCAATGAAAACCATACACTAACCACTTGAATCCATGAACACGAATCTACTCTAGAAGAATTTGATAATAACTTGAATTAAATACAACCATTTGATTATATGAATGAAATTTTATGGTGATATCTGTATAAATAAAATATATAAAAATTAATTTTCTGTCTCCATAAAAAATTTACACCCTCGGTATACATCAATCAATATGTTCTATCCTTTAACTAGAATATTCAACATCAAGGGAATGATAATCCTCCTTATATCTATCCCCATATCATGGAATAGATAATGGGAAAAAAGGATTTTAAATCACTTGAATAAAATAATGCATGTAAAATAGAAGAAAATAAACTAATAATACCACTAATGATATCCGGAACCTCTAGCATTGTCACCACCATCGCATGAAACTGACATCTACCAACTCCTCTTCCTCTCTACAGATGGCCACCTCTATGTTCATACTTAGGTAGGGGTCCTTGATGATGGGGAACATCCTAAAGTTTACCTATACCTTCCTTATATCCTCTCAATAAAGAATAACCCTAATTCTCATGCGAAATAAATGGAAACACCAGAATATGGTGTTGGGGATGATGTTGAACCTAACTTCCTCCACCATACTGAGCTCTTAGAATAATGGGACACTGATTTTGATGACTGCCACAACCTCCATATGCGAAACACACAAGACCAAGGCCCCTAGGAAAAGAATATCAACCAATGGACCATGAATAATGAAAACAAATATGTTAAGGTCAACTCCCTGCTAGTCAAAACCTAAAATCCCCTAGTTTATGATATCTTGGATTGAAAACACTACTCCATGAAGAACCATGTTGGTTCCCATCTCATATTAAACCTCCTTGTGATTGAATACAGTCAATCACTTCTAGCTTTTTCGGATCCTCAATCCAAATTAACAATATAATAGTACTAACTTTATACTAGGCAGAAGGATGGAGTGCCTCCTCATTTCATCACACATGGGAATCCTCGTTATGAAAGTGGTCCATGATGAAATGAAAATTATCCTTGAACATGATTCCTAGCTTCCACGAAAACATAATCTCCTATTAAAGGGATATTAGATCCTACCACTTAACTACCTTTACGGCCGAAGAGATGAAATTTGTTCATATCACTTTTTGAAAGTCTATCAATGAAATTTTTTCCTTCTTCTACTCACTAAGATACAACATCCACCACTAACATGTAGCTCATTACCTTTGAGTGACTGCCAACAGAACCTGATACTTCAACAAGACCCAAATCAAACTAATGATGATCTTATTCTCCTTCAACTAAATCTATCTCCATATTAGAGCCACTACCCTTATAATTCCTCAATTCCTATCACTGAATGGTGTAAAACATTTTCTTCCACTAATCATCCTTCTCAACTGGATCTACACTCTAGTGATCAATAAGATCATCCTAATGAAAATTTAATACCTAAACCAAACACATTCGACAAATATGATTAATAGATGAAAATAGAAATGAGGATTTCATAATCCTAATAGTATGTTATTTTATTAAGATTAATTTAATATATTTTAACATCCCAAAAAAACCAAATTTAAAAAGGAAAAAAGTTAATTATGATTCATGTACCTCTCCTTAGTCTCTACCCTATATGTGGCGTCACCTTACTTAATCATTCAGTAGGCTCATATTCCATGTATTAGATCATTGTAGGGAACAAAATCCCATGTCCTAATCGATCTCCACTTTCCTAAGTCACACACCAAGATCAACTGAAGCCATTACATTACCAACCCTTTCAATCTTCATTGTTCCTAACATCAAACTCTATCATATCCATCAAGAAAAATCTCTAATACCACTCTATCATGAACCCCTCCATCCAGAGTAACCCCTCTTAGGTCGGCAATGAAGGGTCATTGATAATTTCCTCTGAGTACTGACTCTAGTAGGCCCCTAGTTGGATAAAAGCACCGAGGGTATAGAAATATCACAAATATGAGACGTGTCCCTCTATAATAATAAAATCAAGAGATATGATTTATCAACCATAAGAAACTGTATAACATAAATTAATAAAGGAAACCAAAACCACCCCATAATGCATGTATATTGAAAATGTTATTTTTATTTCACACATTTATTTTATGGAATTTTAATATAATATTTTGTATATTAATTGAATAATATTTCAAATTCTTGGACTATTTGATTTTTTGATGTTTAATGGAAGGGGACAATTAATCTTGGAAAAAAAAATATGTGATATTTTGGAGCTAAAGGACACTTCACACCATGAGATTCACTCATGGTCTGGCACCAGAAAATTGATGATGTAGCAGATATCGAGAATATACAGTTGGAAATTTATACATTGTGTAAGCATTACATGGTGTGAATTTTTTGGGAGAAGTTTTTTTGGAAGAGATTCATTAAAATTTGTTATGCATTCTTAGGGATTGAAAATTATAATACTACATGAATTCTAGGATTTACACATCATCAAACCATCAGGAAACAAAAAATTAATGACTCGTGGGATGAGGGTTTGACATGAACCCTTATAAAAATACACCATTGGCCACACCTTTGGATATATTTGGAGGGGGTTGGATTCAAGATGACACCTTCGGTACTAACGAGCACCACCATGAAGATTTGATTCATTGACTTTCTATAGGGTTTTTTTATTCCTTTTTCACTCTCTCATGGCTATAATGAGGGGTTATTTATTTTTTTCATGAAGTAAATGATGAATATTGATTTATTTTATGAGGTATTTTATTTTTGATTTCAATTTATATTGGCATTTTATGTTTGTTCTTCATTTTTTTCTCTTTCCTGATTCTTCTTACATGACCATTTTGAGCAGGGTTTGGAAAAGGGTTTAATTTATTTCTTTCTTTGAGTATGACCATTATCTGAGTTTATTGAATACATTTTTTAAAATGATTTATAGGGTTTATACTTATGCCATGATCGTTGGGTTTTCCTCCATCCTCTGTTTAAATAAGGTTTATGGTTACCCATTCTTTGAAATATGAATTACCTGACCATGGGAAAAAGACAGTTTTATATAGATAGCGTTTACCATGACCATTGGACTTCCTAGGACCTGATTTTGAAAACTTCATGATTTTTAATTAATCATTTCATACATTTCATCCCATAAAAATATATTCACTACTTCATGGAACCCTTTTCTTATTATATTCTCCCATATTCTTCAGCAATCAAATGATTATTGATTTAGATTTACTTTATACAAATCAAAAATAGTTTAGGTTTATTTTATTAAATTAATATTTCTCTAACCTTGGATCTGTGGGATCGACCTAAGACATTCAATTATTATAATACCATGTATTTTAGTGGTTTGGTTGCCTCGTGGTTATTGTTAATTCCCTATAGTTTTAATCAACATGAAAAATTTATAAAACTCAACAGATGCAAATAAATAATTAAAATGAGTAAATAATATGGTTGAGGTAAAACCATATAGAGGTTCAATTAGATTGATTATGTTTTTAAAAATATTTGATTTTGTTAAATTGAACAATGATGAGAGAAAAAACTGGTTTGATTAATTTTAAGAATGATAAATAAAAACAATGAAGATTAATTAATTAGTTCAGAGTATGATTTAAAAGCATTATAGGTTTTGGTAATTTTAGGGTTCAGGTTAAATTATATTATAGAAAATAAGTTTATTGATCCATGATTTCTGTTAGATTCTACACGTGGGAGATCCAATGGTCATGGTATCCCCTCCTTAATTCGGAAATCCTTTATTTTCTTTGGTTTGGTAATTTATGGTTTCTCTAAATCATGTTTTCCTTGATACCATATTGAAAACTGATTCCCATTAATTTTAAAATGACCATACCTACTTTAGGATTTTTAGTTATGAAATTTTTAGGTTCCTTTTAGATTTAAATATCAATGGTAATGATAAAAGTAAAAGAAAGGGATTAGAAATTGATTGAATAAATCACCGAAACCCAAATATATTAATAAAGAAAATGAAATAAATCTAACATCACCTCCCCCATTATATTAAATAACCCTAGAAAATGGTGATTTTACCCCCTCATTATAGTGATGAGAGAATAAGAGGGGAGGGAAGAAGAAAAGGAAAGTATAATGAAAGTGGAGATGAAATTGAGGAGGACCCTGTGCATTACAACTTCTCACTCCAAGTTTTGGTCTCTAGGTTCTCTTCTATATCAGTAAGCCAATCTTCAATTTACCAAGTTTATATGGTCTTTTAAATATTTTAATTTCATGAATTATTTTAAAAAAAATGGTCACTGGTGGGTCTTGAGTGTTAAAACATGTAAAGAGGATACATCAAATATGGGGTTTTTCGTATCGTCCCAAATTTTTACATGTCATGTAGTGATTAAACCATGTGTAAATTTTGCATCACATGTATTTAAATCATGACATGTAGGATTCTATGACATAATAACTTGTTTCATGGACTAGAACATGTCAAATTCATTTCTGGCTTCTTTTCTCCACTTTACGACATGTCTCACTTTCATGAATTTCACCGGTTCATGATGTGTAATGATAACACGACATATAATATTGGTTTTTTCTCTATAATCCTCATTTTTCGTTGGTTTTTTAGTTAGTTTTCTTGTTATTTCTCCATGATCATCCTCAAAAATCTGATGTTGCATCGCTTTTCTTTTCTCATAGCACGAGGTGCATTTTTTCTCCTTTTTCATTTATCTACTGCATCCTTCCGTAAAACAAAAAATGAGTTAATCCATTCAAAAATTGGAAATAATAATTATTTATATATATAAATAAATATTTTAAATTAGATTAAAATACATCCATGAAATATAGATATCAAATACCCCACACTTTAATTTATACATGTCCCCAAGGATGAAATCTCAGCATACTACAATAGACGCTTACTCAACCATTATTTAAATTAAACGTCAAAAAATTTATCAAACAGAAAGTAAAATTTTCCATAATCCCATGTAGAAAATTTATCAATAATTAATTTTTTAAAGAATACAAATCGACCAATTACTTTACTTTTCCTCATTTAAAATATCCAATCATTTTTATTCATCCATTTTCATTTTTTAATTCCTTATTAATATGCATACCATTTGTAATTTACCTCACGTTATTTTTTTACTAATAATTGGGGTATAATATTAAATATAATCATGCACATACCTTAATAACATGTCACTTACCATAGGCTTGGAAGGCATCTAACATATCCACCGCCTAATGAAAAAGTCACATATAATCATGAGGGATTCAACATTTATGATCAAATGACTCTGAGGATTTAGGGTAGGTAGGTAAATGATATAAAAAGAAATGTAAAAAAGGTGGTTTGACTATAAAGTGTAATTAATGAACTCTGAAAATAATCACAATAAAAAATCACCCTTTATAGATGTTATTTCTCTCTACCACCAAAAATCTCAATGTTGACCCATGATATATGTAAATAAATATCAACCTATCTTTCTATCTTTTTTCTTTTTTATTATTTTTTTCCTATTTTGAAATCTATTCTTAAGAAAAGTCTCACATCCACCAACTAACCACATATGAACAAAAGATTATCGGTCTGAAAAATGGTGATTTTTCATCCTCCTAAGTCACAACCAATTTTTTTTATTTTTTAGATGGTTTTTTAGAAGGAGAGGTGAATAATAAAATACAATGATAAATACATGGAATTATCTCAAATCATAATAAAAAATCCCCTGAAAAATATCCTCAATGAATAATAACCCGGTAAACCCTATAAAATCCCTCCCCCACACTTATTATTTTAAATATCATGAAAAACATTTAAAAGATGTAATGAATGGATAAGACATTATTGTAACACATATCATTTCCTAAAAATTTTATTCATGGACTATACAGGATCAAAAGTGATTAATTTTAGGTGGATCCAAGGATAAAGGGATAACAACAGATTTAATCAATAATATTAAAAGTGATAAAGTTCTTTCATAGCTTTTATAATATGAAAATAATGTTCCTGAAGAGAGTATGTTTGAGTTTATAAAGAAATAAACAAAATAAATAATGAAAAATATTGGCTTAGTGGATGTCTCAATAATGAGATGAATGGTTCTTAAAATCACTCATCAAAACACATAAGAATAATTAAATCTATTACTATAAATATTAGAAATTAAAAGCACATTCAAGTATCATAAAAAATGCATTTAAAATGATCAAAATGATCCCCTAAATCATTATTTTTCAGATAATAATCCACAATATTATCTATAATAATTCATTTTCCCATTTTTCTCATTCGAATATTTTGATAAGGAAATTTATATTCAAAGTATGATAATTTTCTTAGGTACTTTATATCTCCAAGTTCAGTTCATTATGGAATAAATCTAATATGGGGCGTGAAATTAGAATTCAAAAATTATAATTAAATGTGGGGATTATATTACAAAAATTATGGATTGAAATGATTACACCCCTTATGAGTGTTTATTTGAATTTGATTGTGATGGTTCTGCTTATTATAGATTCATGATGTTTACTTCTATCATGACATGTAATTTTCCTACATCCTCTTCTTGTGTTTCCTTATGAATTATACTAGCATGGGTCTTTATTGTCTTGCAAATAAAAAATAAAAAAGATGACATCACATTCCATTATTAATGAAATTTGAAACATTTTAAGCAAGTGTATGCACTCTTAAAACCAAATAAATAACAATTCAATAAGAAACTTAGGTTGCCTCTTGAAAGCACTTTTGTTTACTATCATTGGATCTATTATACCTCCGTCAGCTTCAACTCACGTGACGGATGACTAGAAATTGTGTAACTAGTCATGGTCTGTAAATTGTATTATGTGTGTAATTTCCACATAGTTCGACCACTATTCTTCCTCTATAAATAGATTAATTCTTCCTGATGTAAATATTTTCTTAATTTACATTGTATCGATCCACCATTTATTCCTCAGTCATGATGAACTAAGTGGAAGGTCATGTACCATATATACTTGTTTCCCCTTCTAAAATGTTGCGGAGTTGGTTGCTCCTCCTATTTCATTGATCATGGTCCACAACATCTTTTTATTATTTAGTTGAGCATCCTCTTGTGAAATAGAAGCCAACTCAAGTAACTATTAAATTTTAGTGGCACCCTAATCTTCATGTGCCTTCTATTCTTCAAACTCATTATCCTCTTGTAAATCATAGTTATTCAATTCACAGTGGATGTTGAAACTTACTTGATCACATCCAAATCTCTGATAGAGTTTTCTACTTTTGATGTTGATCATTTCACGCCCATTGTCTAAAAATGGTCTCCTTGGAATGATTGGATTTATCTCCTCTTCTATATATAGAACTAAGAAGTACATGGGAAAGATAAACGTGTCAATTTTTTTGGGATATCCTTAAGACTCCTTGGGGGTATTTTATTGTTTTATCTTCTAATTGAAGTGAAATTAATGTGGTCATCAGGCTTTCCAATACCAAATTCTTGAATGTTATGTACAACATGATATTTACACTCTCACTTATTTTAAAAAAATATTTTTTACATTTTTGAGCTTTGATAAATATGATAATTGAAAAGCTACCTAGATCATGTTTGGTTCGTAGGTCGGTCCATAGATACCACTATCTAACACAATCATGTGAGTGGAATTGTCCCAATCTCTTCCATATTATTATTTTTGATTTCCATCTCTTTCCTGAATTTTTCATACGCTAGCATGTTCACAAGAGCATATAAAAAATGTATATTAATATAATTTTTTTTAATCTTTTCTTAAAATTAACCATTCTGTTCTTTGTTTTTTACTTGAACCATTAGTTTTGGAAAAGGAAGTCTTGGATTTTACTAAGGAAGTTCTTCTTCATCTTCTGCAGCTACTTGTTACTTGATACTCTTGAATTTTTTTTTCTTACATCAATTGGTTGTTTTCTTATAAATTTTATACCACATCCTTGTGTTTGATTTCAACTTATGAGGAGTTATGATTTTAAATCTTCATGTGGGAATAGTTTAGGGCATCCTGGTAGTGCTCCTCTTGGTGTCTCTCTAATATGATCAGTAATATTGCCAACTTGATGCTAAAGATTCCATAATGTGGAATTCTGCTCTGTTGATTATTATTTTATTCCCTTGAGTATATCTCGGTGTGGTTATTAATGTAGCCATTGTCACTTCCAATGTATGTACATGGATTGTAAGTGTGGGACCTTGGGGTTACTACTGTTCGTACCCCTGTGGCCATTATTGATATCCTTGTCCTTATTGTTGTTGAGGCTCCCAACCCTGAAATTGATTACCAAGATTGTAATAAGCATAATTTACATCCTCTATATATGTACCTTGAGGATTTTCTTACTGGCCCATCATGGTGTCAATATTCTTGGTAAATGATTTTATTTATACCGTTATGTAGTCATTGTTTTTGATTTCATGAACACATTTTCTTTCATCCCTTCTAATATCCAATGTAAACCATTACAATCCATTTCATCTATTAGGCTATATCTTTATTTGGGAGAATTTTTCATCAATGATCCTCCAGCTACAACATCTAGAATTGACCTGTTTCCCTATGAAAAAAACCCTTATATAATTTTTGGATTAGCATCCATAACTCTATTTCATGAAGGGGGAATTTTTTATTTATATATTTATGTCATTCCTAGGAAGAATATAGATACTCATATACAAATTCGGAAACACTATTAATTTTTACCCATATATCCATTGACTTAGAAGTTTGAAAGAAGTGGCTGAGGAAATTCTTGGCTGGCTCATCCCATATAGTGATGGAATGTGTAGAAAATATTTGGATCCAATGTTGAGAATGATCATGCAATGAAAATAATAAAATATGAATCGTTACCGCATCACCTGAAATATTCTATAATTGGAATGTGTCATAGAGCTCAAGGAAGTTTCCCTGATGCATTTTTGGATTTTCATATGGTAGTTCAGTGAATTGAACAATATTTTTTGTCATTAAAATTATTAAAATCTTGATCTTGATGTTGTTTTCTGCAATGGGGGAGACTGATGAGAAATACCATAGAGCCCTACTTCACGACCTTTCAATAGGTTTTTATTTATTTTTTTCTACATCCCCTCATGGATATCATGAGGGGTGATTTTTTTTCATGGCATGAGTGATGAATAGGGATTTATTGTATCAGGTATTTTATTTTCAATTTAAATTTATGTTGGGATTTCATGTTTTTTATTCATTTTTTTCTTTTTCTTGATTCTTCTTGAATGACCATTATGAGAGGGGTTTGGAAAATGGTTTAATATATTTGTTTAGTTAATAATTAACATTTTATATGTTCATTGAATACATTTTTTAAATATTAGTTGAAGGGTTTAGACTTCCTCCATTACCATTGGGTTTGTCTCCACCCCATGATTAAATAAGGTTTCTGGTTATCCATTCTTTTCAATCAGATGTACCTTACCATGATAAAGTGAGTGTTTTTTATGGAAATCATTTACCATGACCATTGGACTTTCTAGGACCTGATTCAGATGACTTCATGATTTGTAATTAATTATTTCATACCTTGTCATCCCATGAACATGGATTCATTACTACTCGACACCCTTTTCCTCTTTTCTTCTCCCATATTCTTCACCAATAAAATTCTCAGTAGTTTATATTTAATTTCTACAAATCACAAATAGTTTAGACTTATTTTATTAAATTAATATTTTCTCAAACCTTGTCTTTGTGTGTTCGACCTCCGACTTACAATTCCTATAACACACTATAGTTTATTTGTTTATTTTTTTCATGTTATAAATTTCTAAATTTGGTTTCCCTAAAGGAATTAACAATTCCCATGGGGTATGAGTAAATAAAAAAAATATTCTACAAATAAATATCTAAAAGAAAAGCTAAGGTAGTAACACATTACCATCTCCAATGCTCGAGCTAGATTTGTCCAACATGATCCACGAAGTCCTCCTCAAAACATGATTTTTTTTGTATATACCTAGGTTGATCATATAAGTTTACTTAGTAGGATCACACCCAAATTATACTATTCACATGTGAAAAAGAGTATACAAATGAACGTATTAGAAAATAGTAGAACCAATAGCAAATATGCAGGTCAACAAAATAATATCAACTTGACCAATACATGGTCCCCAAATAAAACATTAAAGTACAATAACATAATAATAAACATATTAATAATGATACCCCTCACCACTTTCCAACTAGTAAGCCACTCTCAAACCCCCAATGAAGTATGTCATGGTGATCCCATATCTTCCATATAAAAAACATTCCAAAACACACTTTTTCTATCACATCAAATCTTTATTAAAGATAACTTGTCCATTACATCACAAAAAATCTCACCCAAAGGCACATGAGTCATCACGTAAAATCACATCTCACCTGAAGACACCCGGGTCATCACATCACATCAAATTTCCCCTAGAGACACCTGGGAAATATCATCACATCACATCCATGACCATAATAGAAGGTATCATGAACATAAAGAATATAAAACTCCTGACCTCCTCCTACCATCCATGATACCCGCCATAAGACAACTCATCATCTCATCAATAAACTCCAATTATTACACATTTAACTTATATCCACCACATCCCATGCATATCTAACTCACCTAGAAGAGATAATGGAGAAGGTCGAGTAACTATCCATTCCTCCAATCCATTGGGGTGTTGGGAAAACACCCTCAAAACATTTAGTTGTCGAAACATAATGGTTGACATGGGTAGGGTATGTACAGAAATCACAATAATCATACCAGGCACACACACACACACACACAGATATATATATATAGTCACAAACAATCCCAACCTGTGGGTTTAAAATAAACATACTAACCAACTTATACTATCACCACCCAACATTATAACAACACCATATTTGTTTCCACCACTAAATTTACAACACTACACGTTAAGCTAGATGTCATGAGATTCATTTCATCTTCATTATCAAATTAATCCATCTTCTATATTTCACAAAAAAAACCAATTTTCACTTTACATACCTTTAATATCACATTAAACATAAACCATAATTAACCACATAGCCCATTTTAATCCTTTTATTAATTAACTATTTAATCCACGCTATTAGCATTTATTATTAACCAATTAATTTTCATTCTACATGGGAAACTGGAATAACACAACATGCCACAACAATAAACAACCCATAATCCAAATATTCTTCTTAATCCAAATAACCCCACCTCACCACTGTTTTATAACCACAACCCATTTTAATTCATTAAATCTCAAAACTCCGTCATTTTGGCTTCCACCACAAAATTCAAAAAACCAAACATTAAGACACAATCCACAAGTCACATTTCATTTTATATATCTATTTAATCAATTTCTTATATTTTAAATTACCAAAAAACATTCATTATACAACCAAATTATGTCACATTAAACATCAATGACATTTATCCACATCACCAATTTTAATCCATTCATTCATTTCTAATTCATCCCATTCCATTACCATTCATTATTAACCAATTAATTCTAATACTACTCAGGGAACTAGAATAACACAATATGCCACAAAAAATAAACAACTCATCATACCCATACCCATGTTAAGATAATGAACCCCACCTCACCACCATTTCACAACCATATCCACTATCCATATCACAAATTCCCAACATCAAAAATAGACATCAATTTCCAACAAAAAAACCATTTTGGCTCAATAGTGATAGAAAATATTACAAGAGATGGGTGAATAGTTATTTAAAAAAATTAAACACAAAAATTTTCATAGTTTACAATATTAATATTTAAGGAGTTCATTATTCTTGAAAGAGTTACAGAAAAAATAAATTGAAAGAACAAAATAATTTTTAGTGGTTCAGATAAAAAAGATCCTAGTCCACTCCTTAGTCTCCTCTACTCCTCAAAGAGATTGGTACCCACTAATAACATCACTTTTATAGTTGTGAGAACCTTGTTACAAAATATTCCTTTTAAACAACATGAAGGGACAACCTAGTCTGGATATAGGAGACCGACCTGGTTTTTTATCTAACTATTTATCGGGAGTCCCAACTATAGCATCCTTTTAAGTGGTAGAATACCCATATGATGAAATAGAAGCCTTTATGGGGGAAAATCATAAAGGAAACACAAAAAAATAAAACAGAAAGAAAAAAGTCAACATGAATATAAAATAAAATAGGGAAATTCGCATATGATCAGAAATATTGAAGATGTTGAAGCTCAATGATTTTTGATCACCTGGAAGAAAAATGTCTAAGTTGGAGTCCTTAGATGATCACAACCAAAGTACATAAGTCACAAATGTTCTTAAATAATTGAGATAAGTAAGAATGTTGAAGACCTATCAATAGTTGTCTATGAGAAAATATTCAATGGTGTTGTTATATTCCTTGAAGATATCCCTCATATCATTAAAAAGGGATCCTCTAGGATTGTGTTCATCTCTAATATATCCATGAAACTTATTATAGATTAAAAATGAAATAATATGATTTTTACCTTTGTTTTTTAAAGTTGAGATGAAAAAAATAGAACAAACAAGATTTATATTTATTAACTGAATATTAATATAAAACTATTAATTTGTTAAGTAATTCAGTTGTAACCAATTATCAATTATAAATAAACTAATAAACAAAAATAATCTGGTAGATTATAAAGATAGAAAAATTTAGTAAAACAGAGCATCGTAAGGCTTCCAAATAGAAAGCATAAGTGTACATAAAATAATGATATAATTAACTTTCACACATGTTACAATTTTATTTAAACATAAAATAATAAAAATTTTAACAAATAAATTATTTTAATATCATCAATTAAAAAAATAAGAAACAAAAATTTAAAAAAAAATTATTCTTTTTATATCTGAAAATAGAGAGAGGTGGATTATTTTTTCTACTACTAAAATAGAGAGTAGGGGTTTAATTTTTGATACCACTAAAAAAAGAGATTGGTAGAAGTATAATGGTGGAAAAAATAGACCATATTCTATCATTATACTTTCATGAAAAAATAATGGTATCCAACCAAAAACAAAACATATTCCATGCCACTACGAAATCAAAGGATTCTAGAGAAGCAATAAAAAGTTTCACCATTAGATGTCCAATAGTGAATGATGACCTACCATTGGATATGTACAATGGTGACACATGAAAAACAAATCCAACCATAAGGATGAAATAGTGGGTATTGAAAGCAATAGCAAGGACACTGTCAAGATCATGTTGAAGGAGCCAGCATTGGAGATGTCCAATTGTGGAAGATTGAAAACATATGAATCGAATGAGATACTGAAAAATAGGATGAAAAAACTACAGAGAAAAAATAAAAAATAAAATAAAATAGAAATAAAACACTTATGTACTCGATCAAATAGGGAGAATAGATCATGTTAGAGCTTAAAGAAGGTTATTGGAATACTCTATAAATCAGAAATAAATAAAAAATCAATTACAAAAAGACCCACCATTGATGTCCAATGGTGAGTAAAAATAAATCATCATTAAATTCCAATGGTGAATTGAATCTACATTGGTGTCTGACGGTTACTTGACTCATTTTTTATGTCCAACGGTGTCACCATTGAGAAACCAACAAAGGGGAACTTTGAACCAATGGAAAAATTCCATGAGGAAAAAGATGAATATATTATTTTTCAAAACCAAGTCATGATAACCAGTATAGTAATCCTAGTTGAATGAAACAGTTTGAGATCTTGAAGAAGATTGAAATTTGTAAGTACGTAGGGTAGAGAGAATCTGTGAGTGGAGGATCTAAAAGGAACTGAAGATAGAAGATGTCTGGATTTCAAATAGAAATTGTAGGGGAGTTCAAAAAAAAGCATGGAATAAACATAAGGATCATATGTCTTATAGGGCTTTGATCGGATGGTCGAGTGTTTATCTGAGTTTTAAGGTCAAATGAATAGTGAACATAGATTGATGTCTCACGTCGGTTTTTAGAAGTGTATGTAAAGCGATATAACATGAAACCCATGTTGATCCTCAGTAAGAGCTGGCTACTATGGATTAACATCTTTTTACATAGTGCACCACATGGTCCTATGACCCAGTGGGTGACCAAGCCCGACCTGTGTGCTTATGTGCATGCTCTGTGGAACTTAAACATAGGCCCCCATAAATTAAGTGTGCATTATGAACACTTAACTCAATTTCCTCCTTATAGACTACATATAGAGGGAATTCCCATAGGGTTTCCCTAATGGGTCCCCTAAGTGGTTGAGGCCTATCTAGGTGGCTCACTAAGGATGGCCTCAGTTTTTTTAGAAAAAAATATAAAACTTCGGTAAATAGAAATATATATTTTAAAAATAACATTATTAAAACATAAATTTCATTAGAAAAATTACATAACTATTATTTTAACTTTTAATAAAAAAATATTAATTAATGAAAACAATTGAGAATATAAATAACTTGGGAATTTAATAAAAAGTTATTAATTATTAATTAATCAAAAAAAATTGTTAAAGTATTTAAAAGAATCTAAAATAATGGGGAACTCTCTCTTTTATAAAATACAAAAACAATCATTAAAGTTTCAACAATAATCTCCCCCATAAAAGGTACATAAAATAATTATTATACAAAACAAAGTATTTTAATCAAAATCAACAACCGTAAAAGTAATAGAGTAAAATTTTGACAAATATAACATAATTAAGACTATGTAAACGTTTTAAGAATTAAAATTTTAAACATTATGAACCAATTTCCATTTAATCAGAGTGGAAAATATTATCAAAACAGAACATTTATGCAAAACAAAAAATATAAATCTTCTTACATGTTATGTTCAAACACTATCATATTCCAAAAAAATATTATATTTAATGAAAACCTGAAACACATTTCCATAAACCAAAAGATAAAAAATATGCTTCCAAAATAAATGAAAATTTTATTTTATTTAAGGGTTTTAAAAACAGACCCCCCCTGAGTTTAAGAATAAAAAATATTAGATTAAAAAATAGATCAATAGATCAACAGATCAAATTTTATTTTCATAATTATTTATAACAATTTAGAGAAATAATATAGATTTTAAAAATTAGAATAAAATATTAAATAAATTAATATTCCAAGAAATTTATCTTTATTTACAAACTATGACTAAATTCACTTTGTCATCATTAAATCAATTTTAGAAAAAATTTATTATTTAAATAAATTCATAGTTCTAAATAGATTTGAACTAATAATTATGGAAAATCAAATTATAAAGCACATAAGATATTTGGTATAGTATAATAACTTCACCAAATTAGTGGTATATAAATTAATTCAAATAGAGTAGGGAATTTTTAATTTTTATAAGCTAATTTTTCTACACTTATTTAAAAATTAAATAGCAATATTTTTTTTCAAAAGAAAACAATGGTTGAATTCCCCTCATTTTATGCATATTTAAATATTGATAAAACAATATTGTTAAAACACTTTATAGATAAGTAAAAATATAGTCATCATATTCAGAACTAGAATTTTAACAACGTTATCTAAATCAATTTTATTTTCTAAATAAATAAAGATAGAAATTTATGCACATCCCTTGAATCTGAAAAAATATTAGTTTTCAAAATATTTTAGATATCTTGTATACAATAATATCAAATTATATTAGAATAAGAAGTATGTATGTTGGTTTTAAACAATACTTATCTGGGCATGGTAACTAGTTTTGGTCCAATAGGATTTGAGTAACATCCTTTTGGTACCCATGTTGTCATAAATTTAATAGAGTTCACATATGGTATTTTAACCACCTAAATAGATTTCAAACATTTGATTCTTGATTAATTTGAAAACAAATTGTAAGATAAATCAGTTCTAGTGTGACCAAAAGATTGAGTGAATCTCATTGAGAATTCGTTAGCATAATTCCCTTTCAATCTACATTTAAAACAAGTTGTAATAGAAATACTTCCATTTTAACTTCTAAGAATGTATTCTTATTCAAGTTTGGTGTAAAATTATTATAGCCAAAATATTTTTTTACTACTTGGTTTTACCATTGAAATAATCTTATTATATTATTCATTACCTTTTAAAAAAGTAGATAAATCCCCTTTCATATTTACAACTTCGTTTTTCATAACCATATTCTATTTTTGAATAATTTCATGTATAAATAATTTCATTGGATCCAAAAGCTAGGTTTCTTATGTTTTTATTTTCTTACTTTAATGTATTACACTCATTTTCATATTTAGTCAAATCATCCACATCTAAATTAAATCTTCTATCATGTTCTTTATTATTTACTATGAGAAAGTATTTAAGACTTTCATTTTCATCTTTCAGTTTCAAAATCTTAGAATCACAATTCCTTTTATATTATTTATTTTGGGAAATAATGATATTCAAATTTTCATATTCCCTTTTTATTTATTCATTTTCTTTGACTAATTTCTTATTTATACATTTTATTTCGCAATATTTTTCAATCCTTTTGAAACTATAATTCCAAAATTCTTTATTTTATTTAAGAAATTTTTTAACACTATAATTATTACAATTAGAATAATAATTAGAATCAAAATCAGTATCTTTTTCATTTTCAGATATTTCATTATGATCAATATTTTTAGGGGTTATCAAATGATTAAAAATTGAATAATTTACCTCACACAATACACCAATTAAGGAATGGTTACTTGTTTCTTTTTCACTTCCAGAGTCACTTATTGGGTTGAAACCATCTGAGTTGTCCCATCCTCTAAACATAGACTGTTTTTATCTCATCCTTTTGTCTTTGTACTTATTTGAATGCTTGAGATTGGGGAAATTAGGCCTGATGTGTCCTTTATTTATGCACTCATAACAAGTTAGATTTGAAACATTATTATTCTTACTTAAATTACCTTTATTTTATTCTTTTAACTATTCTTTTCAAACTATCTCTTTCCACCAGTGTTTTTCATAAATTTGAAATTTTATTGCTAAAGTGATCCATTTATTTATCACTTTCATGGAACTCCTAATTAGAGGCATTAGAGGTATATATTACATTATATTTTAATGCAATACATTTTCCCTTTTTAGAATCCTCATCAACAATATTTTTTGGCTCTAACTCATACTGCAGCAAAGAGCATATATGTTCTTCAAAATTATACTCCTTAAAATTCTTACTCTCATCTATGGGCACCTTCTTTTCATGCCATATTTTTGGAAGAGCTCTCAGTACTCTTTCCACTTGATTTGAGTTGTCCATGTATTTTATATGATAACTCATACCAATGGATATACTTATGAACTGATGGAGCATCTGGTTTACAAATTCTTCATCTCCCATCGTGAATACCTAGTATTCTTCATGGAGCATTCCGAGATTTGTTCTTTTAAGCTTTTTAGTACCATAATGAGTCACTTAGAGTATCCTCCAGAAGTCATGAGCTATATTAAAATATGAAACATGGATTTGGAAAATTCTACTTATAGAACAATATAAAATATTTTTATCTTTATAATTCAAAATATATTTTACCATATAATTTCCTACCAAAGTCTTCAGATCCACTTTGGGTAGCTCATATGGATTATCCATGATAGTCTAGTGATTTACATTAAATTGTTTCAAGTAGGATTCTATTCAATATTACTAGTTTCCAAATTCACTCACATAAAATAGTGCGTGTTTCTGTGGAATCCAACCATCACTAGAAATTACACATTCTATCATAAAAGAAAACATTTTCTTTTGTTCCTTAAACTGTTAATTATAGGATAACAGGTTATCCTAGAGATAAAAATAAGAAAAAAAATCAAAGAGGACAACTATCTTTTAATTATTGTCCGACACTCTTATACCAATTTTTGGATCAATAATGATGGAAATTATGACTAATGGGGGGGTGAATAGTAATTTAAAAAAATAAAGAAAAAAACAATTAGAGTTTATAGTATTAAGATTTAGTGAGTGAAGTGTTCCTAAAAGAGTTACAACAAAAATAAGTTGAAAGAACACAAGGATTGATATGTTTAGATGGTATGTGAGTATGATATACTCTATAATACCAAATGTAGGATCGAAATAATATAGATACTGAATAAAGTATCTAATGATGCTCAATATACAAGAGGGGGTGAATTGTATACTTTAACAAATTCCTTTGGAACTTTTAATGATTGTTATGTTTAACATAGTTAAACAAGGTAATTCAAAAAACCACTAAGTTCTACACACTTGCAAGATTCCGGAAATGTGATTCCGAGAAAGTGATTCCAGAAAATATAGGTCCATAAAATGAATCATAATGAAAGTTAAAAAGCTAAAGGTTCTACCTTAATGAGTATATAATCTCACTAAAATAGAGGACAAGTATAAAGAATTATAAGATAGTTATATTTTCCTCAAAAAATAAAATGCAGCAGAAAACTTTTAACAAAACAAGTAACAAGTAGTAAATATTTTAACCAAAAGAGAAGGGTATCCAACAACCTTCGATAATGGTCCCTTGATTTATACATTCAAGAAAGTCTGTTCTACCCACACCAGGGTATGCCCTCAATAGGATGATCAATGTCTTTCTTGTTATCCCCGCAAGCCCTCAACTTCAAGGTAGTCAGCACCTCTGTCTTCCTTAGAAAGGAATCCCTCAACTTCAAGGTAGTCGCCACCTCTATGTTCTTATCCCCAGAAGCCCTTGATTGTACATAGCAACAATTAGTGCCGCACAATGCAAATCTGAACAATAAGTTCAGTAGTCAAAAAGAAATAAATCCTTTCTCTCTATAAATCACTTTAGACGCATGTAATATCTAGATTGATCAACTTGTTCATCAAATGTATGAGCTCTTTCAAATGAGGTCTTATTTATAGGCACAACTCCAATGGTCTGGTCCCTCCTCCAACCATCATATTTCTCCTTGAATTTTGGAGGCACCTGTACACGTGTCACTCAAACAACGGTTAGTTAGAAACAGAATGTATGACATCGTTTCATAACTATATCAGAGATGAGAAAAATATGGTTTCTTAATAAAAACCAATTTTTTGGAGTGTAAGAAAATAAAATATCACAGTCTAGCCAAAAACACATTCGGTTTCTGTAATACAAGGATATTCAGATTCTATTTTTTAAGGAATTAAAAACCTGAAATCTATAGAATTCCGGAGTCTGAATTTCAAGGAAATTCAGAATCTAGATTCACAAGAAAATGGAACCTGAACATACAAATTTCGGAGTGAGAGTTCATGAGCATTCAGCGTCAGAACTTACAAAGTTCAGATTCAGAATTAATTAGAATTCAGATTCAGAACTCACAAAGTTTAGAGTCTGAATTCATTATAATTCGGAGTCAGAACTCACAAATTTCAGAGTCTGAATTCATTATAATTCGGAGTCAAAACTCACAATGTTTAGAGTCTGAATTCATTAGAATTCGGAGTTAAAACTCATAAGAGTTCAGAGTCTAAATTTAGAGAACTTGGAGTCAGAACTCATAAGAGTTCAGAGTCTAAATTTAGAGAACTCAGAGTCAGAACTCATAAGAGTTCCGAGTCTAAATTCAGAGAACTCAAAGTCAAAAATCATAAGAGTTCAGAGTCTAAATTCAGAGAACTCAGAGTCTGAATTCAGAGTCTGAAAACAGAATGCTCTTTATATATGTATTATATGATTCCAATTTTTTAGATATGAAACCGAAATTTACACTTAGACAAGATAATGAACAATGAAAAACATGGTAAGGATAAATTTCATTGGGGAATGAAAATTTTTCTTTATAGAAGTTAAACACAGGGTAAAATGAAATTTTCCTTAAGATATGGTGTTTGTGATTTTCAATACAAGACGAAATGGTAAATTCATAAGGAATCCTTATTGACTTAACAATCTCCCCCAAGTATGAAGGAATGGAAAAGTCATAAAAAACCTTATTGACTCAACAATCTCCCCCTTTTTGGAAAGGACAAACATCCTTAAGAAAAAGAATATAAGGATTTAGAAAATATTATTCTAAAAGTAGAAAATAAAACTTATCTCCCTTATTATATGGGCAAATATGAATACGACTAACTCCCCCTTAGGCATTGGAACACTAAGAATCGTATTCTAGATTTTCAGAATGAGATTTTTCATTATCCTGATTATGGAAATCTCTGTAATAAAAAATCCACATTAGATAAACTCCCCCTTACATAGTGATATTTATTCTTTTCTTAGTATTATTTTTCCTTTATCCTACTTTGTGATTTTCAAAAAGAATTTGATGGAATGGAAACGGAATTATAGTACCTGAAATTTTAGTACAAAGTATCCAAAAAAAGAAACCAAAAGTTTCATTAATATAGGAAAAAATTGTACAAGTAAAGAATACAACAAAAGATCGAATTTGATCTATTTTCCTTCCTTCTCCTTGGGTGTAAATTTCTTCACTATGGTTTCAGCTTTTTGATTTCCTTGTGGTCTTCCTATACTTGCTTTAGGATCTGAACCTGATCCTCTTCTTTCTTTTCTAAAGCTTTGATTTTCTCTTCCTAAGCATTCAGAGCCTCTGCCTGAGCCTTCAAAAACTCATCTTACTTAACTAGATTCTCTCTGACCTCGATCCGAAGATCCCTTTCCCTCTTCCAATTTCGGGCAACCGAATATAGCTTACCATTCATATCCTTTACCTCTTGAATCCAAGTATTCTGCTCAAGAGTTAGATTTTCCTCAAAGATAGTCATGAGATCCTTGATATTACTATGTTCAATATAAAAAGATTCCTTAACTTCATGTTGAAACTCATAAAGATCTCTAAAATCTTTAACTATTTTCTTTGACCAGTTAATCACTTTCTTACAAGATATTTTGTGGGAATTTTAGTTAATGAATATGTACTTTAAACCAGCCTTATGTTTTACATACTTATCCATCACCAATGTTACTGAATCTGATTTTTGATTCAAGCCGTGTTGGAGCATCTGACATCTCAAGTCAATGCTTGAAGTGATCAGAATGGTGTCAACAAGCTTCTTTAGTGATTGAATGATGAAATCAAGTCCTAGGGATAATGATTCTGAATCTAAGACTCTTCTTGGTGAGGTCTCTTTATCTAGATTGAAAAGCTTCCTATTCGAAGATCCACCAGCTTCCTTCTTCTTTAAAAAAATTTTAGTAGGTGTATCCACAATCACATGTTTCCCCTTATCAGATCTCGGAACAGATTCCTCATCCGGAGACTCATGTTCGCTATCGGACAGCTGGACAATTCTATATTCATCTATCTTCTTCTTTTCAGCACCTGCCTCAGCATATTTAGGGTGAATGAAATGATGATTATAACATTCTTCCTCAGAGGGCTTATTCACTTCATCTTCAGCTTTTTCATCTAACCCAGGAGTTGCATGCTTTGAAGATCTGGCTTGAGAGGTCCGGATTGACAGTTTCTCTAATGCACATTCCTTATCATGAAAGTATTCAGCTTTCTTTATGAGGTCTTCTCAGTCACCACTACTTTCTTCTTCTTGCACTTCTTCCAAAACATCCTTTTCCACAATAATCTTTTCTTGTACTTTTTCCGGAGTGATAAATTTCTTCCTCGGAGACTCTGGTAAGGCTTCTACAAAGAAGGATTTAGGTACATGGATTTGTTCAGAATATTTTTCAGTATACCTCAAAGGGATTTCACAATATCAGACTCAGACATCTTTTTCTTTTTCTTTTGTTCCATAGCTTTCTTCTCAAGCTCATCTGCTATTTTCTCATTCAAAGCCTTAGCTTCTGCAGGATCTGAGCCAAACTATGGATCCACTACTTTCCTTTTTTCTTTGTCTTCTCTCCACTTTTCTATAACCTCATCTGGATAAGATTTCTGCTTTATAGGTTTTGGAGGTGCGGATTGGGATTCCCTATCTTTAGGGGTTTTATCTTCTTCTTCTACTTCTTTCAATTTCCTCTTATTTCCTCCTTTTTGGATGGTTCAGGAACATCTTGTTCCTTCGGAACAACTTCAGCATCTTCCTCTGGTAGGTCAGATAATTATCTAGAATATTTAGAGAAACCGATATTCATTATCTTCAATGTATCATCAATTACTAACATGACTTTTCAATTCCTTGGTTTTGAACTGCAAGGGATTTTGAAAGACTCTAGACACCGAACAATAAACTTTGAATGAATAGCCGGATACATTATAATATGAACCTTCAATTTTCCATTCTGGATATTTTCTATCATAATGAGAATATGTTTCACCAAATTTATCTTCCTCAGATTTACCAGGAAATCTAGGATGTACATGTCGCTCTTCTTAAAAGTGTCCTTACCAAATTTTCTCTGAATGATGAAACCTTGAACCCATAATTCATGGATTCAGTTATTTGTAGAGACGTGAGAAATCTTTAGAGTCATAGCACCTGTAAGACCTAATCACTCCATAGCTTTCACCTTGACAAAACTTCCTTTTACATCCAGCAACTTATGGAAACAGAATTCAGCTTCTCCTTCATAAGAAAACCCACCAATCTAGCAGCCTTAGTGTATGAAATGAAATACGTTTTTCCATAGCTTTTGAAAGAAAGTTTACACCTCTATTATTCTTTGAAAAAGCTCATAGATTCATAAAATTCTTCAAGCAGATCCAGATATACTACATCTTCATCTCCACAATTTGATATGAAAACTCTTTCCCATTCATTCAACCTGATGTTATTGGATATAATGGAATCGTACATGGAAATGAAATTCGGATGCACTAACCTCTCTCTGTAAATCTACCACTCCAAAATTGACTTGACAGTTGACATCTCTTGAGGAGGAACATCAACAGACATTCAGATTTGAGTAATATTTGAATGGTTCAGAATGGGTTTTTGAATGGGGGGGTAGAGCTTCGTCATGCAAAGTCTTGAAATACGATGTGGGATCACCTTTGGGGGGTCCTTTATATAGGTGTTAGAAGCGAAGACTCATCTTCCACAACAAATCCAATCCTGAAAATCCTTCTGATCAGATCTAACGGTTGATATGATAGCCACATGGAAATCTTGATAGAATCTGATCTTTTGAGGTTTTTAAGAAAAATATTCGGATTTAATGAAAAGAGAATCCGAAGATTTTGAAACACAAATGAAAATAACATCATGTAAATGATGATTACGAAAACTTAAGAAATAAAACATACCTTTCGTATTTCTAGGTATATTATTCATAATAGGTAATATTCTTCATGAAGAACTTTAGATTCAAAAAAAATGACACAAAAACCACCATTAGAAAAATCTTCATTACAAAAATTTCAAGTACATAAATCTTCATTATGAAAATTTTAAGTACAAAAATATTCATTACGAAAATTTCAGTACGAAAATATTCATTACAAAAATTGTAAGTACAAAAATCTTTATTACAAAAAGTTCAAAATGAAAAAATTAAGAGCTACATTTTCATTACGAAAATTTGAAAAACCAAATATATATAAATTTTTTATAAAAAACTAACTAATAAAAGTTTTGAAAAACTAACTATGAAATTTTTTGAAAAACTAACTATGATTTGTTTTAAAAAACTAACATAAAAATGTACTCCCCCTATGAAAAGGAGTATATTATTGTAAGGAGATTGGTTCAATAGGAAGTTATCAAGGAATATTACCTTACAGTTATCATTCCTAACTTCTGTTCAATGTATTCAAATATATTGTAAGGTAAAGATTTTGTAAAAATATAAGCAAGTTGATGTTGCATTCTGATAAATTGAAGAATGATATCTCTTTTTTTTGTGATCCCTATGGAAGTGATGCCTAATATTTCTGTGTTTTTCATGAAAGTGATGTGCATGGTTTTTACTAAGGGAAATTGCACTTGTGTTATCACACAAATTTTTTTTTGGTAAAGCTAATACAATAGTCTGTGAATGTGTGTTTCAGCCACTACAATTGAGCACAACAACTTCTAGCTGCTTCATATTCAGCTTCAGTAGTGGAAACTGCTACTGAGTGTTACTTCTTGCATGACCAAGAAACTAATGAGTCTCCTAAGAAATAAAATGTTCTGGAAGTACTCCTTCTAACCATTCTACATCCACCAAAGTCAGCATCCGAAAAAAAATTTAGAACAAAATCATTTCCATAAGTTTAAAAGAGTCCTAAATCCATGGTTCCATTTAATTAGCAAAAAAAATATTTTCACTACATTTAAATGGGATTCCTTAGGATTGGATTGATATCTCTCACATAAGCATACTAAAAACATTATGTATGGACGACTAGCTGTCAAGTAAAGTAAACATCCTATTATACCTCTAAAAGATGTTTGGTCTACTAGTTTCCCATCTTCATCAAGATCAAGTGAATTTGAGGTACCAATGGGAGTACTTATACTCTTAGTGTTCTCAAATCCATACTTTTTCAGAATATCCTTAATATAATTATTTTGGGATATATAGATTCCTTCTTGTTTTTGAGAAATTTTAAAACCAAATAAAAAATTTTACTCACCCATCATACTCATTTCAATCTCAGATTTCATAAGATCCGCAAAGGAATCAGTTAAAGTTTGTTGAGTTGAAACAAATTTAATGTCATCAACATAAATTTGAACAATCAGAACTTTTTTCTTATCATTCATTAAAAAAGGGTTGGATTTGCATTTCCCTTAACATAATTATTTTCAAGCAAAAATCTTATAAGTCTATCATACCAAGATTGAGGGGATTGCTTAAGTCCATAAAAAACTTTGGTAAGTCTAAAACGTGATCAGGATGTTTTATATCTTCAAAACCAGGACGTTTTACAACAATAACTTCCTCTTAAACATAACCGTTAAAAATTCACATTTCACATCCATTTCATAATGTTTTAAATTCAAGAATGCTGCAAAGGGATGTAAGATACGAATAGATTCAAGTCTAGCTACTGGAGCATAGGTTTCTTCAAAGTCTATTCCCTCTTATTGATTATGGCCTTAAGTAACTAACCTAGATTTATTTCTAACTATCATTCCATTTTCATCACACTTATTTCTGAAGATCTATTTAACACCAATGACAGAAGTTTCCTTAGGTCTTTCAACCAAGGTCCAGACTTTATTCCTTTCGAATTCATTTAGTTCATCTTGCATAGCTTTTATCCAATCATCATCTACTAAAGCTTCATCAAGGATTTTTTGTTCTAATTGGGATAGAAATGATATATGTTATACTTCATTTCTTTAGTAAATTCTAGTCCACATAGGTTGATCCACATCACCAATTATACTATCCCTAGGATGATTCTTTAAAAATAACTGATTTGGGTTTTGTAAAACAGATTCATCAACATAGGGTAATAAATCTTCTAGGGTAAATGTTTCAGAACCAGTTTCTTGGTCTTTTTCCTTATCAGAAAGATCTTCTAAGAAAGGATGATAATTATTTTTTCAAAAATATATCCGAAGATATAGGATGGGGTTGTCTAAAAACAAAAGGATCGGTTTCATCAAATTTGACATGTACTGTCTCTTCAACAGTACATGTGTTTTTATTAAAAACTCTATAATCCTTAGAAGTTGTGGAGTAGCCTAATAAAGTTCCTTCATCATATTTTGGTGCAAATTTATGTCGATTATATTTAGTAATCAGGATGAATACCTTGAAACCAAAAACCTTGAAGTAGGAAAGTCTAGGTTTTCTACCATTCCATAACTCATAAGGTGTTTTATTAAGAAAAGGTCTAATTAAAACTCAATTTATATTATAACAAGAATTACTTACAGCTTCATCCCAAAAATGTCTTGCTATAGAATATTCACTCAACATGGTTCTTGTTATATCTTCAAAAATTCTATTTCTTCTTTCAACAACATCATTCTGTTGAGGAGTTCTTGGTGCTGATAAATTGTGAGTTATGCCTTTTCTACTACAAAAAGTTTCAAAATATGAATTTTGAACTTCTTCACCATGATAACTATGTATAGTTTTAAATGGAATGTTTTTCTCATTTTTATCTTGGGCTCTAAAACTTTTAAAATAACAGAAGGATTCATAATTCTTTGCTAAAAAATAGACCCACATAAATCTAGTATAATCATCAACTAACACAAATACATAATACTTTTCTCCAATGCTTCCAGTTTGTGTTGGACCAAAAAGAACCATATGCACTAACTTTAATGAATCAACAGTTGAGACATCACCAATTGATTTAAAACTAGATTTATGTTGTTTTTTTATATTGAAATGGATCATAAAATTTTGAAGAATCAAATCTAAGCTCTGGTAGATCCTTAACTAATATTTTCTTAGAAATTTTGCATAGGTTCTTAAGGTTACAGTGGCCTAACCTTCTACGCCAAAACCAATAATGATCTTTCATTGCACTAAGGCAAGGTAGATCTTGGCTCCTATGGTCTTCTAAGTTTAGTGTGTATACATTCTTTTTCCTATTGAAATAAAGAATAAAATATTCCTTGGAATTGTGTACTAAGCACTTGTAATTCCTAAAATTCACAAGGTAACCATCATCACATAACTGGCTTATGCTAATGGGGTTGTTCTTAAGACCCTTAACAAATACAACATTTGAAATCAATATTTTTCCAAGAAGAAAGATGTTCCCTATACCAATAATTTCTCCTTGAGCATTATCTCCGAAATTTACACTTCCTCCTTTCATCTTTATAATCTTTTCAAAGTAGATTCTGTTACCGG
Source organism: Viscum album (assembly GCA_963277665.1). Lineage (NCBI taxonomy): Eukaryota > Viridiplantae > Streptophyta > Magnoliopsida > Santalales > Viscaceae > Viscum > Viscum album. The sequence continues at coordinate 165,508,547 of OY728142.1, read as the reverse complement.
TCATATGCTGGGAACATCCACTATCCATGTACCATGTATTGGTATTGGTACTCTATTTATCTTCCTAAAAATAAAATATTTAGACTTTGGGAACCCAAACATTCTTGGATCTGGAAGTTTCAGAAAGCAAGATCTAGCCACCCATATTTTCTTATAAAAATAGGCTCTATGAAGTCCTGAAGACTGGGTTTTGTTTAAGGAACAATTTTTTTCCAATTCCCACCGCACTAACACTCAGTACAGAATATAGCACTTTGAGGAAAAAAATAATTGTTACTAAAATTGGTTTAGAACTAGTATCACCAGAACCATTTTTATTCCTTAGAGGTCATATTTGAGAATACATCTTATCAAAATTTTCCTTACCTAAGGTAAAGTTTGACAGACACTTCCTCATGGAAAAAATTTCAGATTTCAGTTTGAAAACCAAGTTCTTGACTTCTAAAATATTTGATTTGGAACTGGAGTTAGGATCGAAAACATTTTTCTTAGAAATTATGTTTTCTAGATCCTTATAAAGTTTATTCGTCTCAGAAATTACTTCCTCAAGATTTTTTGAAATACTTTAAAAATAAAAAATTTTCTTATCAAGATATTTAAAAAGATCTGATATTTCTTTAGTAAGAATAGTATTCCTATAATTTTCTTTATCAAGATTTCTCATGTGTTTTGAATTCTCAATCTCAAGGATCTTAGAAAACCTAGAAACTTCTTCATAGGTAGGTAAAGTATTATCTTCAGTAGAAGAAGATTCTTCATTTGAAGATTCATAATATTTATCATTACTATAATTTTCATTTAAAGAAACATTGGTCATTTATTTAGCATTGTGTACCTTATCCATCAAAAAATGATTTTCAATAGGTAGTCTGGAAATTAGACCAAGATATTTCGGTCTAGAAGATTCGTAATCAGATGATTCATCTGAAGAGTCACCACCACTGGCACTCCAGGTGTAATTAGCTTTCAAGACTTTCTTAGCATTAGCTTTGTATTACTTCTTTCTATTTCTCTCAAAATTATTTTCCTTTTTCTCTTTCTTCTTAAGAATAGGAATATTAGTCCTTACATGTCCAGCTCTCTTGCATTCATAACATGTGACTTCTGAATCGTTCATGTCTTTCCATTCCTTCTTCTTATATATAGATTGAAAGTTCATATGCCCAATAATCTTATTAATCCTTCAAGAAATATTTGTTAACTCATTTTCTGAAGATTCACTTCCACTATATTTGGATTGAATGACAATCTTCTTAGATTTGGATCTAGTATCTCTCTCAGGAGTCTTGTATTTCATATTATTTGAAGCTGTATTAAAAGAAACACTACCATTCCCATTCTTATTCTTTACATTATCAGCATATCTCATTATTCTAGTCTTGGGTTGAAGAAGAGTTCCAAAAATTTCATCAAGAGTAATCTGAGTAACCTTTCTATTCTCATCAATAGCTGTCCTCTTGGATTCCCACTCATTGGGAATAATTTTTATGATCTTATCAACAAGACCTTCATCATATAATCCTTTCTCACCCATGGATTGTAAAATATTCACAATATTCATGAATATTTGTTGTACCTTATATATAGGTTCTCTGTAAGGAAAGCAGAAACCATGATATTCAGCTCTGAGCATGGCTCTTCTAGTTTCGATAACATTGGAAGTTCCAAAGTAAGTAACTTCAAGTTTCTTCCAAATACAAATTTCTGCTTCACAAGATGAAATTTGGCTATATATATTTCTAGTCATGGAAAAAATCAAGGTATTTCATACCTTATAATTCAGTTGATATTCATGCTTTTCTTGATTGGTGAAGGTACTATCTTCTTTGTCAGGGATTTTATATCCTCCAATAGGCGTAACAAAATTATCAACTCTAGTATTGATAATAAAAGTCTTCATGTGATCTCTCCTATATTCATAATCATTCCCATCAAAAATAGGTGGTCTTTATGGATTGATATTGTCTATGGAAACAACATTGATTCCAGTCATCTTAAAGATAAAAAACCTTCCACAAAACATGTTAATAGAAAAATTTAGGATTCAAGGAAAATATTCCTAAGAAAGGAAAATATAGAATAATGAAAAAATTGAGCAAGAAAAACTTATATGTGAATATAAGTAGTTCAGAGACCTCCTCTAATACCAATTTTTGAGATGGTATGTGAATATGATATACTCTATAATACCAAATGTAGGATCGAAATAATATAGACACATAATAAAGTATCTAATCATGCTCAATATACAAGAGGGGGTGAATTGTATACTTTAAAAAATTCCTTTGGAACTTTTCATGATTTTTATGTTTAATAAGGTTAAACAAGGTAATTCACAAAAACGCTAAGTTCTACACACTTGCTAGATACCAGAAATGTGATTCCGAGAATGTGATTCTTGAAAATATAGTTTCGGAAAATGAAACTTAATGAAAGTTACAAAGTTAGAGATTCTACCATAAAGAGTATAGAATCTCACTATAACAGAGTACACATATAAGGAAGTATAATATAGTTATACTTTCCTCAACAAATAAAATGAAGCAGAAAACTTATAACAAAACAAGTAATAAGTAGTAAATCTTTTAACCCAAAGAGAAGGGTATCCATCAACCTTGGATAAAGGTCCCTTGATTTATACATTTAAGAAAGTCTGTCTTACCCACACTAGGATAATCCCTCAATATGAAGATCAGAGTCTATCTTGCTATCCCCCCAAGCCCTCAACTTCAAGGTAGTTAGCACCTCTGTCTTCCTCAGTAAGGAATCTCTCAATTTCAAGGTAGTCGGAACCTCTTTCTTCCTATCCTCAGAAGCTCTTGATTGTATAGAGAAAAAATCAGAGTCATACAAAGAAAATATGAAAAAGAAGTTTTGTACGCACAAAGAAATAAATCCTTTCTCTCTAGAAATCACCTCAGCATCATGTAATCTCTATATTGATCAACTTCTTCATCAAAGTTATCAGCTCTTTCAAATGGGCTCATATTTATAGGCACAACTCCAATGGTCGGCTAACTCCTCCAATAGTCATATTGTTCCTTGAATTTCAGAGGGTCATGTACACGTGTCACTAAATCAATGGGTAGTTATAAAGAGAATGAATAACATCATTTCATTACAATATCAGAGATGATAAAAATATGGTTGCTTAATCAAAACCAAATTTTCGGAGTGTAAGAAAATAAAAGTTCAGATTCTAACCAAAAACACATTCGGTTCTTATAATACAAGGATATTCAAATTATTGTTTCTACGGAATTCAGAACCTAAAATCTATAGAATTCTAGAGTTTGAATTTCAAGGAAATTCAAAATCTGAATTCACAAGAATTCGGAACCTGAACTTACAATGTTCGGAGTCAGAGTTCATGAGAATTTGGAGTAAAAAATTATAAAGTTCAGAGTCTGAATTCATTAGAATTTAGAGTCATAACTCACAATGTTCTGGGTCTGAATTCATTAGGATTCAGAGTCAGAACTCACAATCGTTGGAGTCTGAATTCATTAGAATTCAGAGTCAGAACTCAAAAAGTTCGGAGTCTAAATTCATCATAATTAGGAGTCAGAACTCATAAGAGTTCGAAGTATAAATTCGTAGAACTCGAAGTCATAACTCATAAGAGTTCTATGTATAAATTTAGAGAACTCGGAGTCATAACTCATAAGAGTTCGGAGTCTAAATTCAAAGAACTCGGAGTCATAACTCATAAGAGTTCAGCGCCTAAATTCAGAGAACTCAGAGTCTGAATTCGAGGTTTGAAAACAGAATGCTCTTTATCTGAGTATTATACGATTCAGTGTTTTTAGATATGAAACTAAATTTTACACTTATACAAGACAATGAACAATTAAAAACATGGAAAGGATAAATTTCCTGGGGGAAGGAAAATTTTTTTTATAGAAGTAAAACACAAGGTAAAATGAAATTATCTTTAAGATAAGGTGTTTTTGATTTTCAAAACAATAAGAAATGGTAAATTAATTAGGAAGCCATATTTACATAAAAATCTCCCCCAATTATGAAGGAATGGAAACGTCATAAGGAAAAACTTATTGACTCAACATTATTGTGGTTTTGATCATATTGATCCTAGTATACTCCTCAATCTCCTATACTCCTTGAGGAGACTGGTACCCACTAAAAACATCACTTTTAAATGTGTGAGAACCTTCTTAAAGACTCTTCCTTTTAGAAAACCTAGAGTCATAGGCTAGTCTGGATACGGGAGACCAATCTAGTATATTAACCTAAATTTTGATCATGAGCCAAAATCGTGGATTCTTTTTAGGTGGTGGAATAACCAAATGATGCAAGACTTTATTTTTCTAGGGAAAATAATAAACTAGAAACAAAGAAAATCAAACATAAGGAAAAAATATTAAATGAATAAAAACATATATATCAAAATTAACAAATGATCAGAAATGTTGAAGATGTTGATGCTTGATGATCGTTGATCACTTGTAAGGAAAAAATGTCAATGTTTGAGTCCTTTAGTGATCACATACAGAGTATAGAGGTTTCAAAAGTTCATGAACAATTGGGAGAAACATGAATATAAAATATGTATCACCATTTTTCTATGGAAAAATTGGCACTGAAGTTGTTTTATTCCTTGAATATTTATCCTCGATCACTAAAATAAATCTCCACTAAGAGCCTATCTGTTTCCAATATTTTCAAGACACTTGTTAGAGAATAGAAAAGAAATAATATTACTTTTACCTTTATTTTTTAAAATCATTCCGAATTACATAATACAAAAGAGATTTATATTTCTTCCTTAAATATTAATATAAAACAATTAATATGATAAGTAATTAAATTGTAAACAATTAAATATTATAAAACAATTGAAAAAATATATAATCTCATAGATTATAAGGATAGTAAAATTAAATAAAATAGATCATTACAAGACTTTTGGACTGCAATCATAAGTGTACATAAAATAATGAAACAAATAATTTTTACACACATTAAAAATTTATTACCACATAAAATAATAAAACATTTAATAATGAAATTATTTTAATAACATCAATTAAAAATAAGGAATAAAAATTTTGAAATAAAAAATTAACTAGCGGTGGATTATGTTTTATACAGCTAAAAATAGTGAGCGGTGGATTATTTTTCTCTACCATTAAAAATATAGACTGCTGGCTTAATTTTTTATACTGCTAAAAATAGAGAGGAACGACTAATTTCTTTACTACTGAAAAATAGAGAGTAGTGTCAATCTAACTGTTGAAAAACAAAGCAGATGTCACTATTACACATTCAAACAAAAATAAAGATAGCCAACCAAAAACAAAAATCTATTCCATGTCACTGAGAAATAAGAGGTTTTAAGAGAAGCAATAAAAATTTGTTACTATTGGATTTCTAATGATGACTAATGACCTAACATTGGAGATGTCTAATGGTGACTCATGACCCACTATTGGATAAGTCCAGTGCTGACTCATAGGAAATAAATCCAACCATGATGATAAAACAATAAATAAAGAAAGATATAGCAAGGCCACTATTGAGATCATATTGAAGAAGATACTATTGGATATGTCAAATGGTGAAAGATTAAAAATAAATCACTCGATGTAGATATTGAAAAACATAATGAAAAAAAAACTGAGAAAAAATAAGGATACATAATAAAAAAGAAAGAAACATCTTATGCACCTAATCAAAGACGTAAAATATATCCTATTAGATCCTCAAAAAGTTTTTTCCAAGACACTATACAATAGAAATAAATAACAACTGGTGGGAGAAAATTATCCATCATTGATATCCAATAGTGAGTAAAAACAACTCACTATCGAAGTCCAACATTGACCTGACTCACTATTGGTGTCCGACGATGAATAAACTTACCATTGATCTCCAATAGTGTCACCATCAAATAACCAACAAAGTGAAACTTCAATCCAGTCAAATAGTGACTTGCAGAAGAATACGAAGAGATTACAATTGAAAACCAAGCCACAATAACTAGTACAAAAACCCAAGTCGAAATTATTTGTTAGAGGGGTTGAAAAATATTTAAATTATCAAGTATGCATGGTAGATAGAATCCTTGAGTGGTGGATATAACAGGAACATAAGGTAGAAGATGACTGTATTTTGGATAGAAAAATTCACGATAGTTCAAAATATGAGTGCGGGATAAACACGAGGATGATACAGCTCATGGGGCTTTTGTTGGATAGAAGAGAATTTATCCATGTTTTAAATTTGGATGAACAGTGAACATATATCTTCACCCTACATCTATTTAGAGAAATAGAGGGTGAGCAAAACAAAAAAACCTTGTTGATCCTTGGTTTTATCGGGCTATTGGGGATTATCATCAGTTTACAAAATGCACACGCATGTGCCTACTACTCAGTGGGTGACCCATCCCAACTCGTTTTCCTCTGGGCATGCTCTACGGGCCTTAAACACGGGCCCACACATGTTATGCTTACACTATGAACACCAATATCCAATACCTCATTTTGGGATTCATGTGGTAGGCCTTCCCATAGGGTCAACCCAATGGTTCCCCTAAGTGGTTGGGGGATATCTAGGTGGCTCACTGAAGATGGAAATTTTTTTTAATAAAAAATATATAGCTTATGTAAATTAAAAATATATATATTAACAAATAACATTATTAAAACATAAGCATCATTAAAAAAACTACATAACTATTATCAGAACTTGTAATAAAAAAATTAATAATTAAGTAAAACAACTGAGAATTTAATAAAGTTGAGAATTTAATAAAAATTTGATAGAGTGTAATTTATCAAAACAAACAATTAATGTATTTAAAAAAATATCAAATACTCACAAACCACACATCACAATACTTTTTATATCACATTCACATAACATTATTCAGATTTAGAAAAGGTATATTCATCACTTCAACATCATTATATTAAGGTAATTCTCACACATGCTATAATTTCATAGGGAAATCATTTTATTAATTGAATGAATGTGGTTATCCAATTCAATTTAGGGTGATAACAAAAAACACAGAACAATAGTTCCATAGAACATCATACGCATCATAAAAAAGGCCCCCAATATCTATTATTTTCAGTATGTCATCAATCTCATACAATCACAATATCAATTAATATAAAATAAGGTAAAAACATATGACTTGATACTTTCCTCCTACTGTTTCAATTAAAATGATTCTTTATCTTTATTATTCTAGATATACTATCTTCCCAAAGATAAATAAGAGCATAATCCCACCCACATGATGCAACTAAATGAGGTGTGAAGGATCTCATAGCTCAAACGGAGCTTTATGATCTATTGTGCAAGGTTGGAACAGGATGAAGGCTAACACCGAGCACTATAAAGAAGAAGAACTCCAATACCATTCTATAAAACAATAACCACATCACATATCATAAAAAATCATCATAAAGACCACAGGTTTCTCAGCAGAACCTTTTCCTCGATAAAAACAAGGGATAAAACAAGGGAAAATCCTAGAGGAAACTCACCTAACTCAACACAGATCGATCCTCCAAGGTTATGGTTGAAAGAATTCAAAAGGGGTATAAATTGAATCCTTACGTTGAACTTGGTTCACCTAGTAAATGAGAGAAAAATTAGAAAAGTGATAGGGTTTAATGATATTTTGGGTTTTATAGGTGGTCTGTAAAAAAAGACTACGGTGTAGCCCCTTCTACCATGATGCAAAATTTTAAAAAAATGGAAGATTGTGATAAATTGGGAATGTAACACACCAAATCCTAGTTTTTTAATGATCCTATGAGAAAAAAATCTATATTTATTCCATATAACCTATAAAACAAGGAGAATTCCATGGCATAGTCAAAGACACTATGTTGTAGACCCCCAATAACCAGGAAAAGGAAAATTGCGCTGGCCGAACTGTTGCGTCGTAGGGCCTATCAACTGGAAAGGGTTCATGTTATAGTTGAGATCCAGACCATATTTTCCCCTAAATTGACTAAATCCCTAAAATATCACCTTTGAGACTCCATATGATAGTTATCCCATCCACACATCAACCATGTCAAGAATGGAAGAACTGTAAAAACTAAACCTTGATCCTCAATGTTGTAGTCGGATACTGTCATGACCACCTACTAAAAATTTATACCCCTCCTAGATTAGAAATATGAGAATAGAGATAGTGACCCCCCCCCCGAGTCCTTCCTCCAGTAGGCCCCTAGTTGGCGACTAACACTGAGGGTATATTAAACACACAAATGAGAGGCATTACCCTCTAAGAGAACACATACCGAAGAGAGAGATAAGATAGACACCAACCAACTCCAAATCAGAATGAAATATAAAATAAATCCTAAATACACATATGTAATTTCATACAAGAACTACTACAATTGAAAGTGAAAACTGAAAGTACCAAAGGAGTAAAAACAACAGAAACCATGAATATTGAACAAATCTTGCAACCCTAAGACAGTAGCAACCAACCTGATCTCCAACATGTTCTATGTGACCTGAAAACAGTATATATATATGTAGGGGGAGTATAATAGTATACCTAGTAGGATCCTCCCTAGAGCCTCTCTTTAAAAAGTAAATAAATCATGTTAAAGCATAGTGAACAACAAGTGAATCTAACTCGTCACCTAAACTGGTATACGAAGTTCCCAACCTCACAATGGACACTCTCCCCAAGAATTTCATACAAGAGTATATAATATAATAAATAATATCAGGGGTACCCCACTACTACTTCTCCACTGGTTTTCCACTTTACCTAAATGTCTCATTTCCAAAGAATCTCTCTTCAAAAAGGCTTTCTTGCAGACACCTAGGCAAAGCACCGCAGCAAGCACCTTGTGTAGCACAACCACCACGTCTATGAAACCAAAGTAACCAGGTAGTTTTTGAGACCCACCACAAATCACATAATGTCTATCATACTTCATGGATTATACCTCAACCCATTACAATGCATACACGAGTAAGGATCCCTAATAATCACAACTTATACATGTTACACCTATAATAGTCCTTAAGAAACTACATCCAGAATATATGTTTGTTAATAATCAAAAGCCATTATATCCCTCTACATAAATATATGGGGAAAACTAATCATTGTTCCCACCAGCACAAGTAACTACCATGAGAAGAGAGTGGGTCCAAAGGGGGTAGTCAGTCATCTATCCTTCCACTGGAATGTAGCGGAAAACACCCCCAGGGCTCAGAATCCCTGGGGTTTCGGTTTCTCTAACTGATGGGTTGGAGTAGCATATAGAAACAAAAAAATTTCAGAATATACTATAGCTCAAAACCACACTATGGTCATAACCTAGTCTTAGACTCACCTATAGCTAAGGTCTCTCAAACTCTCGGATTCCCCAGCTAAGACTAGGTATCCTATAATCACAGAACCATTTAAATAGAATTATTACATTAATTCATTCCTTTTTTATCAGTTTCACTTTATGTTAATTAATCTTTTAAATATTAATCATCCATTAACAATTCCACATTACATTTCATTAGCATTCCAACCAATATCCATAGTTCCATTGAATTTTAACCTCCTCATTTCATTACACCATGTTCCAACCCCATGGGTTAATATCATTTATCCAATCATTTATTAACTACATTATTAATTTCCCATATTCTTAGGCATTCAAGAAAAATATTCTAAGCTACCAAACACAAGGGGGATCAACATAGTGAGTAGATGAACTACCCGTCAAGTCTTTTCCATCTATAGTAGGAGCATAGAACCATCCTCCCTTGGGAATCTAAACACGAATAACACATGGAATACCCCGCACGTCTTCACCCATTTAGGAAGGAGGGTAAGTAAGACAAGCTACCTTAAGAAGTGGGGAATATAAAGAAGATAAATAACCAACAACATCCAATAATCATCTAAACATTCAAATCCAACCCATTTCATTATATCCTGTTTCATCCCCCTTCCCAAAACCCACATGCATAAACTGATGAATCTCTCCACTCTAGGCATCCACTACTACCACAACCAATGGGCCTTCATTCCCCCACATATCACAACAACCATCCAGGCCCACATCATAGCAAAAGAAGAAAGAAAAAAACATTATTTCAACCATGTTCTTGTCCCTTAAATAAGGCATCCAACCTTCAATCATAATGAGAACTCATTGCTCCAAAGAAAAAGGCACATGGCCTTAGAAGCAAGAGTGTAATTCAGAACCCTACCATGCATTATATTTTTATCAAACAACCGGTTCTTTAATCAATCTGGAATTAATCGATTTATTATTTGAAGGTTCTAACTATGGGAAACCTAAACATCAAGTTGTCATATCTATCACAAATCATTAAACATGCTTACTCCATAAATTATATTAGCATAAAATTACAAAAATATTACTAGATTCATTTAATTTCCTCTTTAAGTTTAAAAAATAACTAAAATTAATCCTATTTTACATTCTTTATCTATTTCCGTCAATAAAGACATGTTAAAAAAAGAAATAATTGATATCACACTATCTAACAAAACAAGAGGTTATAAAATACAATTAATACAAATTCTTTTAATTGGGTTCAAATATTTATTATATCAATTACATTGTGATCTAGTGGGATGAAATATAATAACTATATAGTTTCACATAAAATAATAGAGATGTTTTGAATCCCCTACTTCAAAAATTTCTTGACATTTATTATACAAGAACGATCCATACAACTGATCATGATCGCCTCCCCCATGACAACTGCATCTACCCAAGGACGTCACGACATGACTACACCAACCAAAACTTAAGAAAACTCCATTAGAATCATGGAGATCACATTCCCTAATAGATAAAGAGGAAACATGAGAAGAAGGATCGAAGAAAACATAAAACATAGGTAGATCATACATTCTATCAACGCCGAGTTAACACTTGTTGCTTTCCCAAAAAATGGGGGTGCACATGCAGCAAGAAGAAAATTCAAGGGGAAAAGATTCAAGGATTAAGGTTCAATCACACCACTCCTATGGGAATAAGGAGAGGTTAAAGACTATCACCCTAGGGAACAATAAGGTAGAATAATGGAGGAAGATATCTCATCCCTTTGTATGATTTATGGAGCAACAGTTTAAGATACGCTATATTTTACATTAAAAGCAGGTCACATTAAACCACAAGGTTTGACAAAATAAAGGAATCTCAAGGCTTAGGAAAATTAATATAGGAGTTATGGTCTTCGAATCAGCCTTGAAACAGTTAAAACAAGGCCTTAAATGCATTTTATGTTAATGAAAACATTAAAGGGGTGAACTGTAGGATGCTGGAAACACTGTACACCTTTTGATGCTGGAAACACTGTTCACAAAAATGACTCACTGATGAAACTGTTCACAACTGTCTCACCAATGACATTGTTCACATCTGTCTCACCGATTTCATTGTTCACATCTATACTGATGACACTGTTCAAATCTATCTCACCGATTAAACTTTTCACATCAGTCCCACTGATGACATTGTTCGCCGAACTAGAAACACTATTCATAGAACTGGAAATTTGGAAAAGTGTTTGGGATATGTCACCTTGACCTCCCAGAACACCTCCGATGCCAAATTTTAGCAAAGGAATGGATTGGTGAGGTCCAGACCATTACATCAGATACCTCTCAAAACATTCTCATCCACGAGAATTCAAAATCAACCTAAAAGGAAATAGAAAATAGGTAAGAAAAAACACCCATTGAGATACCTCTCAAAAGAGAGAAAACCAAAAAAGCAACAAAAGGAAGCCATCTCATAAACACAAAATGTCTACAATCACAGAGTAAACATCGTTACATGAAAAGAGTTAAACATCAAAAAACTATGGGCACGAAGCACGTATATGTGACTCACATTCCTAGGTAATCTCCTCCACCCCACCATATCACCACAAGACATGAACCAAGAGGATATAACACCCGCACAAAACCATATTTTTGTGGTCTTGGTTCTCCTCAGGCCGCTCTTTGAAGGTAACATGATCATCAACATTTATCACTCCCCAATCGATGTTGTGAGAGACATCATAAAGATAACTATGGTGTTTTGACACATGAAAAACATCATGTATCTATCTCATCTTCAGAATATGTTCTACTCAATTCACCATGGCTCCAACACGAGCCAACACCTCGAAAGGACCAACAAACCAGGGAGAAAGATTAATCCGATGACCAAACCTTCACTGCACATGATGGACAGTCACCTTCGAAAACACGTGATCCCCAATATCAAACTCTAAATGTTTACTCCTTTGATCAAAATATGATTTATGATGACCCTACACTGCCTTCATACTCTCACAAATCACATGAACCTTCTCTGTCGTATTCTACACTAGTTTTGGGTTGAGAATTTTTGACTCTCCAACCCTAGTCCAGCACAATGGAGAATGGAAAGGTCAGCCATGAAAAACTTAAAATGGTTCCATATTGATGGTGGAGTGGAATATATTGTTGTATGGAAACTACACCAAGGGTAAGTTCCTGATCCACGAACCTCAAAAATCTAGTACAGAAGAGTGAAAAATTTCGTTAATGGTCTGGATGTTCCACTCTGTATGACCATCCATATACGGATGAAAAGCAGTCCAAAGTCATAGCTGATAACTGAAATCATTCTTAAGACCTATCCACACCCTAGAGGTAAAATGAGGATCTAGATCGTAAATAATTTTCCTCGGGACTCCATGGAGTCTCACCACCTCTTCCAGATACTACGTCAACAAAACCTCCACTGAGCTTGACACCTTGATCACTATGAAGTGGGATCATTTCGTTAAACAATCCACTACCACCCAAATAGCGTCGTGGCCTCCCCGAGCTCGAGTTAAACCAATAAATAGTCCATTGATATTTCTTCCCACTTCCATTAAATAATATATAATGGCTAGAGAAGACCACTAGTGACACAATGCTTGGCCTTATCCTTCTAGAATACCAAACATCAAGACACTAACTCTGTAATTCCATGATTTTTCCCAGGCCAACAAAACTGACCCCTCAAATCTCGTTACATTTTTTCCACGCCAGGATGTATGACTAAAGGTGAACTATGAAGCTCTATGAGAACCGTCTCACACATCTACAAAAGTAAAAAATCATTTCTCAATATAAAACTCAATTTTGTTCATAATTATCCCATCCATCAAGGATGACAAGGATGAAAGATGCCTATGACCCAACTAAGGGACTCGCTCGCCAAAAAACTCATCCGGATCTCCCTCAGCATCTAATAACACCACCTAACTCATGAAGAAATCCACGATAGCCTACATAGAATAAAACCAATCCATGTTGATGATGAAATCATATGGTTGTATCTGTAAGAATAAGAAATCTCTCCAATAGTGGTTCTTCGCCAGCACTAGCTCATAGTGTCTACATACTTCAAACAAGTCAACTCAGCCCCTAACTAGTGTAGTCAACTCCAAGGGCACTGAAAGCCTCTTGAACTCAAGTCCCAAATAATTTAAAATGGTAGGTGATATGAAGGAGTGGATTGATCCTGAATCAAACAAGGAATACCCCCAAGAAGAAAACAAACAAAGGGTACCTCTAACGACATCTGGCTCACCTGGCGCTGGAAATGCTAAAGCATGAAGATGACCACAACCTCCTCCACAGCCTCTATGACCTAGATGATAGCCACCACCACAGAATCACTATTCTCTCTAAGGATGGGGAATGTCATGAGGCTATCTTATGCTTTCCCCATATGCTCTCTGCCGATCCAAAGACGGTGCAACCTGCTGCTGCTTCCTCAGCTGGAACTGACTCATTGGAGGAACCTAGAGTGGTACACCTGGTGCACCATAACTTCTCTGAATGGTCAGGAACTCTCATTTCTAATGACCTCATCCTCCAAAATAAAAACAAGTTCCAGATCCCTTAGCATAGGTCTGAGATCTGTTGCCCTAGGAGAAATGAGATGATGAGGGTTGTAACCTACCCCCAGCCGAACAGAAACTCTTATGCCCTAATAACCTAGAACCTTGGACCAGAATATGACTTCATGAATAATTATAAAGACTCCCCTCTCATGATGATATGGTTATAGAAAATTTCCTCTCAAAGACCTCTTCCATCAATAGAACCTCAAGATATGTATTCATCATAAACAAGGTGACATGGAGCTGGATCTCTGGACACAAAGCCTCCTCGAAATTCCTTGCCCTGGCCTCCTCATCTGGAAATAGGTCTGAAGCATATTTCAAATGTTCCAAAAATGGATTCCATACTATCTCACACTATAGATACCCTATTGAAGGCTAAGTAGCTCCTGGATACTAGACACCATCGCGGTCAAAGAAATTAACATGACTCTGAACTCATCTCGAAACTCCTCCCACGAGATCTCCAACTCCTCATTATCCCCGTGGAACAATAACCACCACTACCTCACTACTACCCATAGTATCATCATAACCAGAGACACCTAGTGCTCCTTCCGAGCATAGATCAAACTGAAGGCTATCTCACCCTCCTCCAACCAGTCTTCTAGGACTGCATCTGAAATAGAGCCATCATACCTCTACAAACTTGGGTGCTATAACTGTTAGATTGTCCTCCTCCAAGTGTCATCGTTTTCAACCTCAACACTACAATAATTTTCTAGAGCATCCTTCTGTACATATTCTGTGCGAACATGATGAAGACATCAACCTAGAGCCATACCTAAAAAATAACCAATATTTAGATCTCCATAACCTGGAATATGGAAGAATCAACATTAATTAATTAATTGTTTTATTTTATTCATTTTAGTTTAACCTATCCTAAGGTCTACCCATTCAAACACAGTAACAAAGAAGAATGATGCATGGTCCTTTCTTAAGTCTCTAACCTAAAACTTGTATCACCTCATTTAGCAGCCACTATAAACATAATGGTTTGTGCATTAGATCACTGGGGGACCTAAATTCCTATGTCTTTGTCAGTCTCCAATATTTACATTACTAGATAAACATACCCCAAACTGTTTCCCTACCAACCCATGGAACCTCACCTGTGCGTAAAACCGAAATGCATCCTATCCCTCAACCAAACCTCTCATACCACTCATTCATGACCCCCTCCCCATAGGGTGTACCCCTCCTGGGTTGTAAATGTGAGAAGAGAGATAGTGGCCCCTGAGTCCCACCTCTAGTAGGCCCCAGGTTGGTGACTAGCACTAAGGGTATAGTAAACACGCAAATAGGAGACATTACCCTCTAAGATGAAACATGTGAAAGTGAGAGATAAGACCGACACCAACCAACTCTAACTCATACAACAATATAAATAAAATATCATGTACACATATGTAATGTCATGCAAAAACTACTACAACTGAAATGGAAAACTGCAAGTACCATGAATCACCATGGATACTCTCACCAAGTGTCACATAAAAGAGTATATAATATAATAAATAATATCAAGGGTACTCTGCTACTAATTACACACTGGTTTTCCGCTTTACCCCAAAATCGCACGTCCTAAGAATCTCTCACCAAAAAGGCTTTCCCACAGACACCTGGGCAAAGCACCACAACATTCACATGGTGTAGCATAACCACCACCTTGATGAAACCAAAGTAACCAGGTACTTACTTGGATCCACCACATCTCTCTTAATGTGTATCATACGTCGGGGATTATACCTCAATCCATTACATCCAATACACAGAGTAAAGATCCTCAAACCTTCACAGTCTATACATGTTACACCTATTATAGTCTATAAGAAAATATATCCAGAATATATGTGTGTGAATAAACAAAATCCATTACAGCCCTCTAAACACATATATGGGAAAAACTAACCATTTTGCCTACTAGAAAATGTATCTAACAAGAGAAGATAATAGGGTCAAAGGGAGTGGTAATCCATCCATCCTCCCACCGAAATGTTTGGGAAAACACCCCTAGGGCTCTGAATCCCTAGGGTGTCAGTTACCCTAACTTACGGGATGGATTAGTGTATAGAAACACAAAAAGTAAAAAATATATTTTATCTCACAACCACACTATGGGAATAAACTTGTCTTAGAATCAACTACAGCTAACGTCTCTCAGACTCCTGACTACCACTGTTAATACTAGGTATCATATAATCACAAAACCATTTAAATAGTTTTATTATGTTACTTCATTCCATTTTTATTAGTTTCACTTTTTGTTAATTAATTTTTTAAATAGTAATTACCCATTAATAATTCTACATTAAATTTCATTAGTGTTCCAACCATGATCCAAAGTTCCTTTGAATTGCATCCTCATCATTGCATTACACCGAGTTCCTACCCCATGGGTTAACATCAATTATTAAATCATTTATTAACAACATTATTACTTTCCCATATCCCCTACCATTCTAGAAAAACATTATATGATACAAACACAATGGGGATCAACATGGTGAGTATATGAACTACATGTCAAGTCTTTTCCACCTATACCAGGAGAGTAGACCCATACTCCCTCAAAAAGTAAACTTGGAAATCACATGGCATGCCCCACATGTATTCACCTATTTTAGAAGGAGGGTGATCAAGATCGGTTTCCTTGAGAAGTGGGGAAAGTAAAGTAGATAATCAAACAAAAAGATTTATAAAACATCCAAACATTCACATCCAACCCGTTTCATCATCTCCGGTGTCCTCCCCCTCCCCGACACCCACATGCATACACCGATGCATCTCACCACTCTAGGAATCAAATGCTACCACAACGAATGGGCCTCCCTGCCCCCACATATCATAATAGCCATCCCGATTCACATCACAATATAAGAAGCTGGAAACAAAAATCATATCAACTGGTATCTTGGACCTTAAACAAGGAATCCAACCTTCAAATATAATGAAAACTCATGGCTCCAAATCACATGGCACTTGGCCTTACAAGAAAGATGGTAACTCCAAACACTTCTTGGAATTTTCTTATTATCAAACAACCAGTTCTTTATTCTATATGGTATTGAACGATTTATTATTATTAGGTTGCAATTATGGGTAACCTAAATAGAAAGCTATCATAGTTATCACAAATCAATCAAACATTCTTACTACATCAATTTGATTAACATCAAATTAAAAAAACGGTGACCAGAATCATTTAAATGCCTCTTTATCATAGAAAAATAATTACAATTAATCCTAGTTTACATTATTTACTAATTTCCATTAGGAACGACATACTAAACAAGGAAATAATAGATATCACACAATCTATAAAAAAAAGAGGTAAAAAAATAAGATCGATACCAATTATTCTAATCTAGTTAAAATAATTATTATTTCAATTCCATTGTGATCCTATGGGACGAAACATAAAAATTCTATAGTTTTACATAAAATAATAGAGAATAAATAGATCCCCTACTTCCAAAGATTCTTAACATTAATTTTACGAGAATGATCCACACAATATATCGCAATCGCCTCCCCGTGAAATCTGCATCCACCTGAGGACGTCGTGACCGACCACACTGATCGACACCCAAGAAAACCCCATTAAAATCATGGAGATCACATTACATAAGATGTAAAGGAGAAATGGGAGAATAAGGATCGATGAAAAAATAATAATGGAGGTAGATCATACCTTCTATCGATGATGGATTGACACATGCTACTTGCACCAAAACAGGTGGTGCACATACAGTAGGAAGAAACTTCAAGGGGAAATATACAAGGATTAAGGTTCGATCAAACCACTAATATGGGAAGAAGAAAAGGTTCAAGAATCTAAATCTAGAGAAAAATAAGGTGGAATAAGGCAAGAAGATATCTCACCCCTTTAGAGGATTTACGAGGCAGCGGTTTAGGATACAATGTATTTTCCATTAAAAGTGGATTGTATTAAACCATGCGGTTTACCAAGTAAAGGCATATAGATCCTTAGATAAATTAATATAGGAGTTATGGGATTTGAATCAGCCTTTAATCCCTTAAAACAAGGCCTTGAATTCATTTTATGTCAACAAAACATCACAGGGGAGAAACTGTAGGAAGATGGAAACACTATACACCTACCAAACCTTAAAACAATGTTCACAAAAGGACTCAACGATGACACTGTTCAAATCTGTCTCACTGATTACGTTGTTCACATCTGTCTCACCAACGACACTATTCACATCAGTCTCACCGATGACACTATTAACATCTCTCTCACTGATGAAACTATTTATAGAACTAGAAACAGTATTCACAGAACTGGAAATTTGCAAAAGTGTTGGGGATAAGTCACCTTGACCTCCAAAAACACCTCAGCTGCAAAATTTTAGAAAATTAATGGAATGGAGAGGATCAGTCCATTAGAGATACTCTTTTCTATTCTATACGTTAAATCCCTAATATATGGAATAACCATTACAAATATAGAATTTTAACTAAAACCCCTCCTCCAAGACTCTTTCTCCATATCCATCCTCTCCATATCGTAGCGTCCCACCTTCCAGCATAGCCAAATACTCCACTATACAAAACCTCCCTATCTAGATTTTTCATCTATAACATCTCTCTTCCCTCCAACTACCTTGGTACCTCCTCTAGACACCACCATAACCCGAATTAACACAATATAAAAGTTTGGATGGTCTGGACCATTACATGATTAATCAGTGGTTTCAACTAATTCTTATGTAGTGGTTATTGAAAATCCTATTATTTTAGAGGATCCTAGTGTTACCCTCATTTATTATTTTATGAATAAAGAATTATCATGATTCTAGAATGATATTACGAATTAACCTAATAAGGATTATGAACTAGTTAAATGAAGTTAAAAGGTAATATATGATTCAATTATGGTTTATAAAATTTCCATGTTATTTCATAATATCTGTTTCATTTTAAATTGATTATTGGTATTGTGAAACCATTATTTTTCATCAGTATATGTTTTCAATCACCATCATAATGTGTTAATCAGTTAATGTTGGAAACAAAATGGAGATGTTACAAATATAAAAAGAAAGGTATTTTTGGAATATGAAAAAATAGTTAAATGGGGATACTTTATTTTATTTACCCTCTTTTTGGATAGGTATGTGCTCGTAGTGTATTATCATGGTTGGAATTTGGGTATAGGTGTGAGTTTTCTATTGTACTAAAGATTTTGAAAAATTTTAGCATCACTCCTAGTTTGTCATGGTTAATGTTAAAATAATGGATTAATGTTGTTGTATTAGTGGTGGATTCTAGTGGTGATTCATTATTAAGGATTTTTCTAGTGGTTGATGCCACAATGGGTGTGATTGTTGTGGGTTGTCTCATATTGGTCCAAAGATATAGTTTGAGTTTGAATATAAAAAATTAATGCAGAATTAATTGAAAGATAAATTGGTTGATGGGATTACATAATGTTGGAAATAATAAATAGTTTAATTGATAAATGGTATATGGTATTGTGGTATGGTATCATTGAAATGGTAGTGTTTTTATAAAATGGTAATAGTTGAAAATGAATCTTATAGAACTAATTTAATGTATCTAGCAATGATTAATAGGAAATTTTATAATGATGTGATAACATGGGAAGTTATGGTTGTTTTGGGTCTAATGTGTAGTGATAGTGTAGTTTGGTTTTGTTGGGATTAGTATTGGTGGTAGTTATCACTTTGAGGCAGTTTTGATGTTTTGGTTGTAGAAAATCATTATAATAAATGAGAACCGTATTATGAGTAAAAAAATCAATTTTCCTATGTGGTCTATTATATATTTTTATTTTCACTATTATTTCATATACCCTACAACTAGGGTAGGGTAACATTTCCAATTCACCTATGAAGTAATTAGTCATGGGTGTTTTCCACAATATCTAGTTTATAAAGGGAACAAATGGATGACTATTCCCACTTCCCCACTCTATATTTATGGAATAGTATAGGTTATATTTACATGTAGTTATGATGCATTGGATATGATGGGAAGTCATTTTTGTGCCTATTTAATGTAGTCAGTGTTTGATTCATGGTGGGGGGAATGTATGGTAGGATGATGGCATGAGGTTTATGTCCAACATGCATACATTACCCTAAATTGATAAGGACATAATGTGAGGTTATGATATGGTAGTGTGGCATGTGGTAGTGTTTTAGATGTAATCTATTTGGGGTATGTGGTTATTGATATGTAGTTGTTGTATGATGCGAATATATATAGATATAGATATGGGGGTAAGGGAGAACTAGGTTTTATGATTTTAGGGTGTGAAGGTAACTATATTAACATGGAATTGGTTATGAGGAACCTTATTAAAATATTATTTTGATATTAAATTTTTAGACACTATTTTGATATTGGGTGAGTGAAACTTGGTGAGGTTGGTAGATAGTTGACCTGACATAGGTGATGAGTTAGGTTAACTACTTTTTTACTAAGGCATTAGTATAATTCTTCCACATTTGAATGAAAGGTTTTCAAGAGGATCCTACTATGTATACTTGATGCACACATTTACATGCACACACACATTTTTAGGTGAAAGATTTAGTTGGTATTTCCTCTATCATTCATAGGTATACACTATATTCATTGTTTGGTAAGAAATTTGGATCCACGTAATTTTTATCTGAGTTTATAATTTTTTTATTGGATGATAATCAATATAAAGTAATTTAGTTTTATTAAAAGAGGTTATATTGGAATCTCAACCTAATTTGTCTAGAATATTCTATAAACCCTTATATCCCACCCCATTATTTTCTGAGGTTGATCAATATAGAGGATTCTCAGAATCTGTTAAGGTTATATAGGATTTTGTTACTCCCATTGTTGGATAGCATTATGAGGGTCTATCTGTGCATGATGATTTTTCAAAATTAGATTTTTTAGAGATATTAGGTGAGTTTAAAGGCCACTAAAAATGTTTTTAATAGATTAATCTTCAATTTGAACTATCATAAATGTGTAAAATGTAAATGAATCATTAACAGCCTATAATAGATTTATTTAAGATCTATTTAGAAGATGAGTCAATAGTATATTTATTACTAAAGATGGATTTTAGTGGTTTAGAATGAGTTCAATTAACATTCTTCGGTTACCAAACTATCAAATGATCTTGACTATTCACTCATTCAAGACATAGATTTAGATTACTTAGTGTATTTTTATGAAAATTATGACTACTAGAAGACACTCTTTTGAGGATCTAGAGACGTGGTCACATTATAGTGATATGTTTCGAAATATCTATGTTTTTATTATAAAGTTAGAACATAATTTATTTTGAGGAACTAATTGTATTAATATTTCATGATTTCTATATGATACACTCAAAGAGTGGGTTTAAAAAGGAATTATTAAGAAATAGATATAGAACACAGAATATATAGAAGTGAAAAGTTGATGAGGGTAGTACTTGATATGGGATTTTATATTGAATATGACTACAACAGACTAATTATAAAATACAATTTGATTAAGATTCTAAAAATAGAGATGAATTTCTTTGGGGGTTGAGTATCATAGATAATAACACATAAAAAAGCGTTCCAATGATTAATATATTCGAATTTTTTCATATTCTTATTTTTTATCGCATTTATCTCATTATTATAGTTGGTGATATTTTTGATTTGAACCTGAATTTGATGTATAGATAATATTTCATATGGAAAAAAATATTCACAAAGTGTGAATACATTATTATTCATTCCATTATTATTTTATATTTTTTCATACATTTTTCTTATTTCCTTTTCAAGTCAATGACTTGAAGACCACCATTGATACTTTTTTTCTCAATCAAGATCTATTTTCATCATTAAATAGGATCAGAGACCTAGAAAATGGTTTAATTAGAGAAATTTCCATACACATTCATTTATGATTTTTAATTTTTTAATTTTTAATTTTTATGAAAAAATAATTGATATGGATATAGTTGAACTCTAAAGAGACACTATGCCAAAATTGGCATTTAGCGGTGGTTTTAACCACTACTAAATCGTTTTGTGATGGTTATGGAAAACTGTCATTAAATCGTATGTCGACAATTAATTAGCCGTTATTTTTCAATACCTTCATATAATGATTTAGCAGTAGTTTTTCATTTTTTTATTTTTTTATTTTCATAATTAATTTATTAATATATTTTTTTATTTTTGTAATTAATTAATTAATTAATTTTCCTTATTTATTATTACCGTGCTCATGTCCATGTCCATGCACATGCTCATGCCATATATAGAAATTCTATATTGGGTAACATTTGAACCGCTTACCTCATACTGATTCTCAAAAGGCTTTACCACACCAGGTGAATAAATAGAATTTAATATACTTATATTTATATTACCTGAAGAAATACATAAAATTTAGATACAAACTTAATAATTACTAATCAATAATTATTAATCAATAATAAATAATAAATAATAAATTAATATTTAATAATTACTAATTAATAAATATAATATAAATGAATAAAAAATAATATGGTAATAAATGGAAAATAATAAATAGTAAATAATAAATAACAAATAAAAAATAATAAATTGTAAATAATAAATAGTAAATTATAAATTGTAAATTGTAAATAGTAAATAATAAACTATGAATAAATAAATAATGAATATATAATAAATATATAATAAATAAGTAATTAATATTATGTTAATAATAAATTAATAATAAAAATAAAATAATAAAAAATAATTAATAATTAATAATTAATAATGAATTTATAAACAAAAAACAAATAGTGAATAAATATATAATAAATAAATATATTAGAAATAAATTATAAAAAATAATAAATAAATAAATTATAGACAAATAAATAATATATAAATAATATGGTAATAAAACAATAAACTGATAATGAAAAATAAAAAATTAAAGGTAAATATTAAATATTAAATATTAAAGCCGAAATAATAAATAATAAATAATAAATAACATAAAATAATATATAAAATAATAAAATAATAAAATAATAACTAATAATGAAAAATTAATAAATAACAGAAAATTAAAAAATATTAAATATAAATTAATTGATAACAAATAATAAATAATAAATAATAAATAATAAATAATAAATAATAAATAATATATATTAAAAAAATATTAATCTGTTATTTAACTTTAATTTAATAATAAAAGTAAATTAATAAAAAAATAAATGATAAATAAATATTAAAATATAATAATAAATAAGTAGATAAAAAATAAATAATGATTGAATAAATAATGAAAAATAAATCAAAAATCATAAATAATAAATAGGAAATATGAAATAGGAAATAAGAAATAGGAAATAAGAATTAATAAATGGATATAAATATCTATAAATATATATACGTATAATAAAATTTACATAGATATATATATATATAAAGACAATTTATGTTGCATAAATATATATAAACCCACTCAGATATAAAATTGTATACTAATATATATATATAAAGAGAAGTAAATATAAATATCTATACATGTTAACTCATATATGATATAAAAATATATAAACATAAATATGTATAAATATTTAAATAGATATTCATAAATTGGTATAAATAGATATATACAATTAATAATAAATTACCAAAAGTGGAGAAAGAATAATAATTGCAACACCATAAAATCAATACGAATGTAAATCAATGGAATAAAATCATAAATTACATAAAAAGAATATTCAGACACTCTTAAATGAAGATGAAATCTCATCGAATGTGTATGACATATATATATATACTTAAATTTTATTAAATATATTATATATTAATATTCATTTACATATATCTGAATGTAAATATAATTGTATATTTGTTTATCAATACACACACATGTGTATATGTAAACATTATTTATATATGGGTGTATATATTCATATTGTATTACTAAATATTCATTTAAATACTATATTTAATGATAATGAAATATTTATATTAAAATGAATTTATATATTATTTATACACAAAAATATTTACATATATATGTATTTATTTACATATATGAAAATATACGTGTAAATAATTTTTTTATTGAGCCACACATATTTATATATAAATATTACATTTATAATTATATATATACATATTAATACATTTTTATAAGGTAAATAAAGTCGAAAAATTATTTATTATAAATCAAATAAATAGTAAATATTTATTTTCAATTTTTTTATATGCTTAAAAATACATTTATATGTAAATATGTATTTATACAAGTGATATATTATTAGTAAATCTAAAAAAGTATGCATATATTTAATTATAAATAAAACTACATTGTGAAAATGGATAAAATTTCAAAAACATATTATCAATATGAATGTATGCATTTGAAATAAATTCAATGTCTACAGAAAAAATAAAAAAGACCCCCTTAAACGAGGTTGAAAATTAATCGAATGTTGAAATTTCTTGATTCCCCGAATAAAAACAAATGTTTGGAGGCCTTTTGATCCTTTTAGACCATGAAAAATGTGAAAGATGTTTACCTCTATCTCCAGGGGTGTAAAGATCTCTACAAGCTTTGATTTGATATATGGTAGAGGTCAAACGGACACGCAAATCAAAAGTTATTGTCGTTTGATGTTTAAGTTTGATTTTCTACTTTTCTTGAAACTATAATAAATTTTATTTTATTAATTATTATGATATTTAAATCTAATGTGGTTTTACATCATTTCATAATATTCGATTTCACTAGTTGTTGGGCTAAAACTGACTCTTTCAACTTATTGAATATTTTATTCAATTTAAAATTATTAATAACTAATAATTATAAATATTTATTAATTGACACATTATGATTATTTAAAATTACAAATAATAAATTATATATTAAAGTAAACAACTGAAAATTAAATATATATTTTTAATTTTTTTCACTAAATTTTGTGATGATTTTTTTAAAAAATTGCCACAAAAAATAAATGAATTATTTTTTAAAAAAAATTATAAAAAATATTTTAAAAACATTTTGCGGCGGTTTTCAAAACTGCCACTAAATCGTTGCTTTCCTATAGTGACATAACTATGTCTCATCATATATTCATTAAAATTATCTTTAATTTTGATATCCTAAAATCAATTCTTATTTTTTTTATAAATGTATAAAATGATATAATGTATATTTAGTTGATCATATTCTTTGACTTATAATACATTATTATTATAATGATAACTATTATTGTTTAATTAACATGAATGAAATAATTTCAAAGGATGATGAACCATTTTATAGTCTTTCTCAATCAATGGTTTCCCCTTGATCATACTTGAACACTCATTCTCCTTCTTCTCTTTCTTCATAACTTATTAAATCATTTTTTATATTACAATAAACTTATTACATTCACTATAGTTCTGATTACTTACCCGAATAGGTCGAATGCCTTATTTTTTATTCATTTTTTAGATAATCTATCTTTTAAAAGTTTGTGGGGAACCATTACATGACTCGTGGTCTCAAGTTATAAGGCTCAAACACAACACAATACATGACCTTTAATGGCCCAAAATATGACACACTTGAAACAACCCCTCCCCAGCACTTGCCTCTTGAAAGCGTCAAACTCCCCACCCCTCATGCCTGTTTGGCTAGCATTTCCCTGTACAGATATGAATGGTGTCTAGTGCTGAATGCAGTTATCATACCCTCTCATCATTCTAATCCAGTCAGATCTGCTCTGGTGGTTGCTATTTTTTCTTCGAATCCTCATCTGGGCCTGCTCCAGTGTGGTCTTCCCATGCTTCTTGGTACTTTTTGTGGCCCGAAGCCCTGTGGCCTGAAGGCCATTGGTTGCCCGAAGACCCTACAACCCAAAGACCTTGAGACCCATAGGCCAGAACAAGTGGCCCGAAGGCCAAAATTATGTATAATATCAGTTATTATAGTACAGAACCATACTTGCTAAATAACTGCTATAGTAACTCAGAAATTCACCTCCGCTCGGATTTGATCTTACGTCACTTAGATGCCAAGCAGGAGTGTCTACCACTCAGGTACAAGCTCGTTGGAAACTATAGTTCTGATTAATTGTTCATTGTCATCATTACTAGTTATGAAACATAAATTTCACTATTAAAAAAATAATGTTTCATATACCTATACTAGGAAACATATAGGAATCATTTGAAAAAACCCATTTTCCCTATAGTTTGGCCCTTAATCATATAAAATCGATTGTATCGTGGATGATTATAAATGACATTTGGATAGTCAATGAGGACTATAAGTGACCAATGGGAATGTATAATATTGATATATGAATCAGATTCAAAAAATTTACCAAATAATAAAAATAAAATATAAAAATAATAATAATTAATTAACGGATCAATTGAGAATATTTATTTGGAAGAGCTATAAGATATTATCTCATGTAATTTTTAAAAATAGGGGATTTGTTTTATCAGTGAAAATGAATGTTGATTTTCAGATGTCGAATAATAAAAAAACACATATATATTCTATTTAACTATGAAAAAATGATACCAGGTATATACTAAGTGAATACATTATATACATTTAATAATTTCTTATATAAATATTCATATTTTGAAATTTGTTTTTTTTATTATATGTGAGTCATATTAGAAACAAATCTCATACATCATTCTAGGGGGCTAAATATATTTAATATTTGAATTTTATAATCTATATTCAAAGTTATGTTATGATATTTTTATGAGAGTAAGTTATTTTTCAAAGGATTGGGCAAACCAAATGACTTTAAAAGTTGTAAGAGGGTAGGAGAGAGAGTGACCGTTTATAAATGAAGGAGAGGACATGTGAATCTTTCTAAAAGAATTAGTCACAACAACATTATTACCATGTCACGAGCCACAATATTTAGTTATTATCAATCCTTAGAAGATATAAGATCAATATATGGCCAGTTAATGAGTTTTGGACATGTTGGTAAGTCATATCCTCCACCATCTTTTTAGTATACCCCTCCGATAAATCAATATTAACATTAACAACAGTAAATAATTTTTACTACTTTTACTATTAATAATGTTAAAAAATTAATTAAAACTTATTAGATAATATTAATTATTCATATTTTAAATATCAAATCTAGTTTTCAAAATTAAATTCATAAAATTAATAGAATCCAATTTAAAATTATACCCATATACGTGACGAAAAAATGGATTTCCAAAGATAAAATTCTATATAATGTTTTAATATCAAAAGTCAATATGAAATTGATTAAAATTATATAAATTATTAAAATTTTAGTATAATTGAACTAATTTTAATTTAAAATAAATTTAAAATATAATTTAATATGGTAAATTATTTAAATTCACTGGAAGTTTTCAATAAAACATAGTATTTTTCATTATTTATAAAAAAAATAAAACATTTTAGAAAAATACCAAAACTTCACAGTTAAGTTTGATATGGTTATTTCAACAATGAAGTTCATTTTATCAAATATATTTTAGAAGTGGTAAAAATTAATTTTAAATTAGGAGCATAATGAACGACTAATACCTCTTTTAGAATAATACAATTTTTCAGAAAAACTTTCTATTTCTTTCAAATGATTTTTTATTTCTAATCAATATATAACCAATGAATTTCTTTTTGAAAGTGTAAACCATATAATTTTTATAATTTAGTAATTACAATTCATACCCAAAAATTTAATAACAATGTTATTATGATATACTATCTTATGATTAATTTAGACTGAGGGTTGTGTGTTTTGGAAGCTATTGAAGAGATAAAATTTATTTAAAAAGAAACATATAATAAAGTCTTGAGGTGTTACATTCTCATCTAAACTCGATGTTGAGTGAAATATATGCTATGAAACTCAATTTTCTTATTTTAAAATATTGGGGTGTTATAACAGTAGAATATATCAAACCAATATCCAAACCCAAATATATTAAATAATTAAGGGAATGGAAAAGAATAATCATTTTAGGGGTTGAGGAGGAATCAAACACCCATTTAGATTCTAAACGTGACAAGTCATCACACTCCTCATTCATGTGTGTTGTCAGCCCTAAAATAAAATGATTAGTACCAATACACCTAACCACTATAATGCCTAAAACAAGCCTGAGAATTAAGTCAAAGACCATAAGACTGGAAATGGGTGGTTACAACACTCAATAATAAATAAACCATGATAATACCACCAAATGAAACCTAAACACAGGTTGCCCCTTCTATACAACACTATGTCAGTGATGATGATGATAAATAAAAATATATTCTAAATTCGAGGTAAAATGTAAATAAAACACTAAAATAAATTCTAGATTATAGATTTCACACATAGGTCATATGTGTAATCTATGTATAAGTCAGGTTGTGTGATAAATCTATGTAAAAAACTACAAAACTCTGATAAAAGGTAGATGAGGGGAAATATTTCAAAGATTGTTTATATAACACTTTGTATTATATTTATACCAAATAATCATTTTCACAGGTCAACAAATATTCCCTTCAATTATAAAATTATTGTAAACATTATAATTATTATTATCAGATTTAACTAGTGAAAATTGTTGTATTCTTGTGGTTCTATATAGTGGGGAAAATGATTAATTAAAATAAAGAGAGTTGAATATATGTTTTTTCTAGGTTGGATTTTCCATTTACCTTGTAGTTGAAAAATAGGTCAAGATTGATCAATCCATCTAATAAACTATCCAAGTATATGTTCAGAAAGCATCTTCCTATGGACATGACATATAGCCTCTTCTTCACCGCCTCATACCTCCCATTCTAATGAATGTAATATTTCATCGCGGTCCAGACTGTATAGGATTGTCCTTTGATTCTCATGATCTCCCCTACAACAGTTGGAACCTTATCCCGACAAGGTACTTCACTAGACTCTTGGTTTTTCCTAGAAGTCCAAAACTCAAATCCTGCTTCTTCCAAATCAGTACCTAGTGGTGAAATAAAAATTTAATTCACTCACAATAGTGATCATATCAAAGGGATAATAATATTTATATTTATATTCCAAAATTCCAAAAATATTCAACTATAAATTTTAATATTTTATATTAATATATCCCAAATGAATTTCGATGAATCATACATACAATCTGAGAAATTTATGAATCTTTTTTCTCATCTCTTCCTTTGATTATGGGTATCTTCGACTCCATTAATCCACTCTTTATGGATAGTGTCAATGGATGTTCATGATTCTTTGAGGAATCCATGCTTGGCATGAATCCCCTAAGCCTTAGATGTGGACAGAAAGAACAATCTGAATTTTTAAAAATAATACACTTTTACTGATGTAATATTATTGTTGATTGAGAAACACAAAAATTAAATGTTCATTATATATTTCCATATTACCTATTCCCTAGTTAGCATGAAAGGTACCCACCTTGAAAACCTCTACAAAGATATAGAAAATTCTTAATATGAGGGGAAATGTGTTCACGGGACCTACATGAGATAGAAAAAAACCAACAAGCACTATAGAGAACTGGATAAAAAGTCAAATGAAATTGAGGACCGACTACGAATTGATCACACAATTTTATAAATTAAATATAATTACTAAAATTCTTATTTTAACTTTACAAAACCATAAAAGGATATTATTTAATTATAATTTTATATTAATTCATGAAATCAATTTTTAAGAATATACTTGAATGTTGTAAGTGGAAAAAACATCACTATTCACATAGGTAGCATACAACTATCATGGGTTAAATAATTATGAACATTGGGTTAGTTTGCAAACCCACACAGACCATTATTTAAAATAAAATAATGTTACAATAGTATGACAATAGGTTTTTTACAAGAATCACTTATAGAGTTATAAACAAGATCTTTTTTCAAACCATCTAACCAAGTAGAAATGTTCCTAGAAACTCCCAGATTTCCAAGAGTATCAGTAAGGACATAACCATTATGAAAACCATGTGTCACCATTATACTAATAGAAGAGAGGATTCCCATGAAATCCACCCATTGAGAGGTGACCATATAGGGAGGACAAGTCGTCCAAATCTAAAGGGTGTAAACAATAAAAGTGGAGTCACTCTCTAACCTTAATTATCACTATCCCTTGATCTCTATTATTCAAACTAACTGGATGATGCCAGGCATCATGGCCTCCAGATTATAATCAAAACCACATGGGGAAATAAAACAGCCAATGTATCCCTAGAGAGATTTAAAACTCAACACATCCCACAGCACTAGGATTACTTTTTTAGTCATAATATGAAAAGAATTTATGTTATCTAGGAGGTAGTGGAATCCATTTGACCCCGATAATGATTCTATACTTATTAATGATACCTCTAATGCCATGTATTTAAAGAGAATATTACTCATGGGGAGATTTATCATCATACCCACTCTACATAGAATTAGTATCCATGATACATCCACGATTTTGAGAGAGAGTAGTATATATTAAGGGATTCATCCAATTTTTTATAAGAAAATTTCCAAGGCTCCAGATAATATGCACAACCTTATAAAAATAAGAAATATATAGGTTTTTAATCATCTTAGACGAATTTTTAATAGTGAAACACAAAAGGTGAACACAAATTATCATCATCTGATACTTGGGAAGTTCAAGGATATAAAAAATAGTCGACCAAAGACCACTGGAAACATAACAGTTGAGGAATACATGGCCAATATCCTCGATGCTGGAGTGAAAATTTACAGAGAAAGAGAAGAGTGGGAATCTAAATTCTTATTGGCAGGTGTCCATAGGGAACCTGTTATAATCCATTATCCAAATCATCTATGTGCATTACTAGTATATACCTAGAAGAAGTTATTATAAAATTTCTTTTATTAATCATACTTATATTGGAAAAGGTAGAATAGCCTGCTGGAAAGGTCACCAAATCCAACAGGTTCTTGAATAAACTTACCATCAAGGGGATAAAAATGATAATTTCTAATAAGGTCTCTAATGGTGGTATATAGATTAGGCCTCAATTTGGTGATTAATATAAATTTTCAAATCAATATCAATTCCATTACCCAACATGAAGTAAATAAGAGGGGCACCTATCCAGTTGTCGACACAAAATTTAATGGAAAATTTATCCAAATCTAACCATCTAGAGTGCATCGTAATTTTGACACAATATTCCTTTAATGATTTCCAGACTGATGAATCCATGTGATGATATCTCCTAGCCCGACGGATATAAACAAACCTTTATTTTGAAAAATGGAGACTCTTAGAATTTACAATGATGAGCCTCTAAGTAGAGTTAGTGTGAAAGGTCTCATTTAATCCTTTAAGACTGTTGATTCCCTTGCCACAAGACTTCACTAGTTTGCAATAGGTTTTCCAAGGAACTGTAACCATATTTTTATGTAAAATAATCCAACTCCAAACAATGTTCTTAATCATGGTGTTCTAGTTATTAATAATGTCGATGGGCCACATACCTACCATGAAATAGTAGACCAATTTGGAAGTAATAACATCCTTAACCAAGCCGATTCTATTAGCCATTGGGGGAGCTACACCATTGTAGAATCTCTATAAAGATATTTAAAATTGGCATGTTAGTAATGATATTTTGGAAACACACCATTTCCAATTACTAAAGAAGATCCTAAGAACACCCAAAAAGATAAATCCAATGCCATGAAAATTTGATCATAACTAGGCTCTATTTGATAGCAATTTAGGAAGACTGTTTGTATAAAATAATAAGTTTCATAATGTGAATTCTAAAATATATCCCCAATTCCAATGAAAACTTTAACAAGTAAATCCATTAATATGAGAGTGAAATTTCAGTATCATAGCATTGTTAAAAATTAATAAAATTTCATAAATGGATATTAATATTGAAACTAACTTTAAAATATCATATCTAATAATGAATTTGAAATAATTAAATAAACCATGATGTTAACATAAAATAATAATAATATTTAATCACATAAATATATCATTGTGATGTGCAAAATATAAATAAAATTCAATATAGATATCAACTGTTATACATTTAAACTAATTAATCTATCAATACGATGCATGCGTTGTAAAAATTCTTATAAATACTACATTATATACTATACTTAATGATTAATATAATAAAATAAATATAATGATTTTTACACAAAACATGGAATGAGAATCATAATTCAATAAGGGAATAAGAATCATACATCAACCATGGAGAAACACATCATAATGGAATTCCACACAAAATATCAAAAAAATTGAATTATATCCAAATAAAAAATAGAAAATCATTATTCATATGTGTATGGATGAATCCCCATCTAATATATTTTTTGGGGATGAGTTTTTATGTAAAAGAATTAATCACCAGTAATTAAAGGTGTTAAATTTCTATGAACACTATGTTTTACTACAATATATATAATGAAAAGATTTTAGTTCAATTAAAATAGCATTCGTAACAAAAAAATAGACTCTTAGAGGAGACTATTCAATCATGATTTCAATAGAGCATTCATTCATCAACAAGGGGCTTTCACTCCTGTTCATTCAAAAACAAAGATAGTTTGCAACAAATGAGACTATTATATTAGAATTAACTATGATAACTATCATGGAATCATTCAATCAACGCTTACAACTAAAAATATAATAATCATAGAATAATTTGACTAATAAAAAAATTTGTTTATATTTTGAGTAATAAAAATAGAATGTTGATAATCAAAAGTTAATTTAATATAATGTGTTACCAGATAAGTTGTTTTTATGTTTAGTGGAATAATAAATCTGTTTCATGAGAAATAGTTATAAAAAAACAATTTTTTTATTTTACATCAGAGAAAAGTATACCAAAAGTGAAAAATTATTTTAAAGATTACGTTGGCATAGGGGATTAAATGCTAGTTCACTAAAGATGTTTATATCCACACAACAGTGATTTGAAATATTTTATATGCATGGGTCATAGGTCATTCAAACTTATATGGTCCTATTTATAAATTTATAGTTGATTGGAAAAAGATAATGTTTTTTTATCATTATACTCTTTGGTTCCAATATACTATAGTGAATATACCCACTAGAACCAAATATCACTCTTTATAATCTTCATATATGTCGATGTTACCTGAAAAAAACTAATGTATTAAAAACCAAGTTTATTAACAGGATCTTAAGAATTTTTTTGTATTATTAATAAAAAACTATTCTTAGCTGAATGTGAGGAATCCAATATGGTCCACCAAGGCATGAAAAAATCATTAAAAAAATTTGTCTCTCTTTCGAACACATCAAATTATAATTCTATACTTTTGTTGGAATTTAAAAAAGAAACTGAAAACCAATGGTGTTTGTTATATATATCCTAAAATAATTGTAATTAAAATGTATATTAAAAACACTA
Source organism: Viscum album (assembly GCA_963277665.1). Classification (NCBI taxonomy): domain Eukaryota; kingdom Viridiplantae; phylum Streptophyta; class Magnoliopsida; order Santalales; family Viscaceae; genus Viscum; species Viscum album. Next base: position 165,475,197 of record OY728142.1, on the reverse strand, counting down.
ATTTGGAAGAAAACAATATATAAAAAGTCAGTTAAAAAATAGTTGTATGCAAATAATTGTATATTAAATAAATTGGGTTGTATGACATGACATATACATAACTACATGTCGTAGTTAACATTCTAATAAACTGTATTGAAGATGTAATAGAAAAGTGATATTAATAAAAAATAGAAAGAAAGATAATTAAAGACTATTAATTTTATTTAAGAATATTAAACTGCATGATGATAGTAGATACCTAAAAATATATTGATCTCAAGTAGGTTTTTATTGTTATGAAATATTTTTAGTGTTCAATATGCAGTCAACATTGATGTTGATGTCAGGCTGATAAGTTGGGGAGATGACTGATGTATTAACCTAAAATAGAAAACAATGAATAAAAAAATATATGACCAAATACTATGAATAGTTTATAAAATAATTTATAATGTAGACCTGGATCTAAGGAACAAGAATAATCAATTAAATAAGAATTGGTTACACATAATGGATATAAGCCATTTGTAAAAAATAGATCACCAAGATTTGAATATTTCCATAAATTATATCTTAAGATTGAGAATCAGTTATTTTTTGTGTAATGTGTCTGATAAAATTTATCCTGAAAAAAGAAGATGTCAAATTTAAATCAATTAGTATATTCATGAAGACATAAATAAAATTAAATAATAAAATACATGCATAAACAAAATTATACCTGGTTTACTGAATGAGTTGAACATACTAATTAGATTTTTGAGAAACTAGATCCGGCATGACATGAAATCATTGACCAAAAGATAATAAATATTTCTAATAAGGTATAATATTCATATTTAAAAAACATTATAACACAGAAAACTGATGCTCATATTTTTAAAATGACATTGTAATGAGAAATATATGATTGTTCCAATGCTGCTGCATTTGAAATGGCTAGAGGAATATTCTTAGTAATGGTTGATAAAATATTCTTGGCATACATATAATACATCAACATGCATATAATGGCCTTCAGCACATATGAAGAGGGATAATTAACAATGCCCTAAGTTGTTAAAAAATACTCTGCATGGATGAAACATCAAAAAACACAACTAAATCACCTACAAGATGGTATATTAATTTACATTTGGTATCTAATAAACATATGAATCTCATAGAACAATATATATTGTGGATATGGAAATAGTAATAAAAATGGTGGAATAGAATAATGTATAAATGTTGGCCGTATATCAAATTTTCTATCCATCTAGTTACGATTTTAGAACCAGATTAAGAGTATAGGTGAAATAAGGCCTAAAAAATAAACTATAAAAATATGGAAATACTAATGTAAAATTAGATAAAGTAGGGTGTGGAATTTATCCAGTGATGTACCTTCTTGCATCCTCTATTTTAACACTACATTTCTGTGACTAGTGAGTATAATGTACAACTATGCAAAGATAAATGATGCACGTGAGTGATAAGGCCAAACTAAAATAAATGGAGTCGATATAGAGAAAAAAAAATCAGAAAAAAATTTCATTAGAATTTTACTAAAACCCAAGATGCTATTCAATTTTAAAAATGGATACCTATGATTTGAAGGGCTTAAAATAAGAACGGAAAGTATACATAGCTGATAAGAGGCTCAATCTTTGATTGATCAAATGAAAAATGGGTTTATGTCCATGATCCACCTGAAACTTAATATTTTTACTTTATTGTTGAAAAAATGAATCGAGCATCAGTATACATGGGGTGTAGGTGATGGTACAGAATAAAGGGGGTTGTGATTGTGGGGGTGGGTGATAGTGATGACCCGAGTTTGTGAGTTCATGCATAGATCGTCAAAGTTGGGACAATGGAAGATGAAGAAGTGCAATGAAGGGGGAGGAATAATGAAGACACGTTATGGAAGGTAGAACAAATTTAATTTATTTATTTATTTTTCATTCATTTAATGTTTTTTTCCATTATATTCTTTTGATTTTTTTTGAAATTCAATTTGGATAAAATGTAGCTCAAATATAATATTAATTATATTTCAGAAATATTATATGTTGGGTAAAATTCTCATTTTTTTTCAAATTGTTGCAATGTTTTATTTTTAATAACAACATAATTTTGTCTGATTAACTATGAAATTTTTCATATAATAATTTTTTATAATATTTGTATACATTTTTTAGTAAACAATTAACTAATAGTAAGATCAATTTTTGATGTAACATTTTTTGGTAATGAATAAATAATTTCCAGGGGTTTATATGTTGGAAAAAAATTATTAGTAATAATGATTAATAATACCATATTAATTTGTTGGTAAAAATCCTGTCGGTATTAATTTGATAAAATAAAAAATGAAATAATTTGTAAAAATATTGGTTTGTATTAATCATTAATAACAACATATATATATGTTGGTAAAAGTAAATGTTGTCATATAAATCTAATAAAAGTTTTGGTGTAACAACAAGTGGAGCACAAAACGCTACAACAAAGCTGCAAATAAACTGCTGGCCCGGGGACTCAACCACATGACCATGCCCTAAATCCTTACCCACTCTCACCTCCTCAACTGACCTTGGGGGGATTATAAAAATTTAATATTAATAATATTTCATATCTATAGGAATTTTTCATTTTAATCGTCGTATATATTCTCTCTCACTAAAAATCTTTTTCTAGATATCATTTTTTTGTGATATGTCTATGAAACAATTATTATTCAACTAGGAAATGCAAAACTACTACGAAAAATGATTTTTTTAGAAGAGTTTAAAAGAAGAGAAAACAACTTAAATAGATGAGTTTTAGAAAACAATTATCTTATAATTCATGAATTGTTTTATGTTCAAATTTAATTAATATTATTTTATTGAAAATAGTGAGAGAATAATTAAAAAAATATACGGTTTTTGAAAAACCTATATTACGATGCAGTGAAAACTTATGAAAAGGGATTCAAAAGAGGAAATTGGTAATCTATCATAAAAGGGCTAAAATTAATGATAATAAAATGAATATGAAATTATGGAATAATATTAAAAAGATTTTAAAAGATTTTATATCAAAGGAATATCAAGTAAAAAATGGATAATATCTCATTATTTATGGGTTTATTGGATCCCAATACTATGATAACACAATCATATTATAAAATATTGGTGATACAAAAGTGTTTTAAGGAAGAGAATCACAAATAATAAAGGAGAAAGAGACCTTGGAACTCTTACCCTGCTCTTTGAGTTGTCACCATTGGATTGTGTCTAAACCCTCCTGTGATGAGACTTTTGTATTGGAAAAAAGTATTATGAAAGTTTAACGTTGCGTTTATAGTGGTATTTGGGAATAATAAGGAAAAATGAAACATCATATGTGTTATGAAAATTTTCGAACGAGTCCCATTTTATAGGAATTTTTTTGGCATTATCATAAATAAAAAATCATTACAGGTCAAGAGTGTAATTTTAAAATTCTTTGTGGCTCAAAACTAGTCAATAAATTATATTCTATACTATACCCCATTACAAATTGAGCATACATAATATTTTATGATTTTATAATTTATTTATCAATCTATTTTAACATCCAATTCCAATAAAATTTATTATCATGGTTATTCATGTATCTTGACATTAATAATATCAAGATAAATATGAAATTTAAATTTAGCTAATTATAAAATTACATACGTATCATATTCAAACTAAAAAATCAAGAAACACTATATTCCTTCTATTCCAAATACCTTTAAATATTCTAAAACAAATATTTTTTTACTTTTCTCTTGCGCAATCAAGGGTTGTATCGACAATGTGTAATAATTTTTGATAATTATTCAATTATTTAAATTTTAATATTAATTAATAACAATGATATCATTTATTTTATATCAATATTATCATATATAGCCGTTTATAAAATTATATATTCAAATTTATATCATGGTATCATTTTTAAGATATTTTTTTTGTCTCCATAATATGTGCAAGTGTTGAGAAATAATTTGGATAATTAACTTTTTGTATAATTTTACAATTATTTTATATACATAAAAATAATTTATTTTTCATATTATTTATCATTCAAGTCATACATAGTCAAATTATTTCTTAAATTTTACCTCCATGATAAAAAAAATTCATTTTTCAATGTTGCGCAAGAAATGCATCAATGGTGATAAATGTTTTCATATTAAGGATTACATAAAAAATAATTTCATTTTATTAAATAATATTTAAATGATACATTGTATATATTAATAAAAAAACTAAATATACTTATCTATTAATTTCTAGAAAATGGATTGATAAATTTTGAATTCAAATTTATATCATGTTGATTCCATAAAAACTATGGCAAACTATATTTTTTTATTCATAAGAAAATAAAAAATTTAAGAAATATCTAATAAGATCACCCATAAATAATTTTGACATGTTGAATTAAAAATTTAATTCCATTTAATCAAATACAAATTCCTATATTTCACAATTATCATTTAAATAAAATCATACAATACAAGAAAAAACATTTATATAATGAAAACTATTTCTTTTGTCATGACCGGTTAAATTTATATTTATAATTATCTTTTTATTATTATATGACTGATAATTCATTATTTAGACAAACAAATATACATATTAGGATATTTTTCTTTAAATTATATGGAAATAAGATTAAAATTCATCATCAAAAAATATGTTTTTGAGTGATACACATTGTACAATATGCCTAAAATAGTATGAAAAAGTCCATTTTACTTTTTTTAGAAAACTAAATAATCCAGATATAATAAACATTTTATTATTCCTAAAATTTTGTTATACAATTTTTTTTTGACTAAAAACATTTATTCAATAATAAATATAAAATTTCAGTTCATATCATTAGAAAAAAATACATTAATGCACATATTAGCAACAAAACATTAATGTTTATTCAAACATTATTGTATTTTTCCATGTAATTTTACTTAATGAAAATGACTTATTTAAATTTTCTCAAATTTCCATGGATCACAATACAATTCAGTAATATTATCTTCAAAATTAATTCTGATATACTAATAATAACACTCAACTTAAATTTATGGGAAATGTTAAATGTTTATGGTCAAGTTATTTATAAATACAATAATATTATAGGGCTAAATGTTATCAATATAATAAAGAAAACCAAAATGCTACTCAATCCTAATTTATAAAAAAATATCCAAAAATATTCTCTAATAACAACAGATATTCCCCAAACCCACACTATTGGATATGGTTATTAAGAGACATACATTCATACATCTTATGAATTATAATAAACAACCCTTATAAAATTATTAGTGTCACTAGTGAAAAAATATGATTTAATGTCGAGTTTTAACTGACGTCTATAAAGGTGACGTAATAAAACAAGGTTTTTGGCATCGATTGTTTAAAAAACGATATTGAAAATGAGACTGGGCACTGTTTTTAGTGTCTATTTTTATAAAAATTGATTCGAAAAATTTTTCTAATTTGTTTTAATGATTTGGTGTGGGTTTTGATAAAAACCGACGCTAAAAGTTAAAAAAATAGAAAATTTTGAATATTAAAACCTCAAAATAATCAGAATTTGGGTAATTGAAAAATGGCATACTGCAATCAAATAACATGTATCATTGATTTTAATATATGAAACCATAAATACTTTTATATAGTTATGAAAAAAAAATCTACTCATTAGTATTATAAAGTAGAATTAAAAAACACATACCTGAAATTTAAAACCTGATCATTGGTGGTTATTTTTGAAGCATTCATTTGATATCATTATATTAAAACACATATTATAATAAAATAATTAGTTTTTAAACACATGTTATTTTGAAAATGTAATGTTAACCACAAACCTTAGAATATATATACCTTAAATCATATTCATTATTAACAAATAGTTCACAAACAAATATCGAAGATGGGTAAGTTAATTTTTTGTATAAGACTCTTCCTAAATAAATTACTACATTAAAATTGAATAATATGAGATTAAAAATAGAATAAAATGATAGAAAATATAAAATAATTAATATAACTACCCTAATAAAATTCAATAGTTTCCCCAGTTGTGCTGCTATTCAATTTTTTTGGATTTCAAGAGCCGGTTTACGGGTTTCCAGAGCCCAAGTACAAACTCAAAATCAAAACAAAAAGACCACAAAATCAGAGTACAACCAACGCAGAATTACACGTCATAATAGCCGAACACATCTCCGCATCCCATGCCCGATTCTTCTTCCCCAGTAGCCGTAGCCGATTCCCATTCTGGCATCCTCCAGTAGCTTTCACTTTGAGCCCGACTCATAAGCTGATCAAGAATTGGATGCTCCGGTGATTTCCTTGAGACCATTATACCCTTATTAAAATCCACGATCACCTCACTATTCCTCTTAGATGCATATCTAGTCCGCTTGGTCACAGAAGATATGAATAATCTCTCATTGTTCATCTTCTTGGAGCAGCAGAAAGAGGCCCCTCTGCTGCAGCCAATTTTGGATTCCCACTTTGAACAACATCACTGAAGGAGAGACCAACCGGACCACTCAAATTTTCCTTCCCTCCCCCGAAAATATCCCTTTATTTACCATTTTTCTCCCCTAAGCACAAAACAAACCTCCTTGTAGTGTTTCCCCTCCGCTGATCTGGAGTTTTATTCTCCATTAAGGGTGGATGTTCACCTTTTGAATTCAGCCTCCCCATAGCAATGCCATGAACATCCTTCACGCCACCACCATCCTGAAGGTCATCCACCATCAATTTAGAACTCCTGGTCACATTGCGAAAATCCTCCACAGAAAAAAATGTTGTAACAGGTCGTATAACAATAGCCTTTTTTTCCTCTGTATCCTCTTCTCCAACCATATAAGTAACGTTATCCAAGCCTTCAACCGACTGCATGTTGAGGACCTCCTCAACATCATCCCTTCCTCCAATCCCATCATCCTCCAGCTCCATGGCCATCATAACCTCCAAAATACCATCAAATCTGTTACTCAGAGAATGAAAGGGACCTGCCAAAGGATCCAACCCTCTTGAATCCCGTGCTCCCACCTGTGCACCTACCTCTAAAGAATTTGAACTCCTACCATCCCCAACCTTTCCAGCACTCACACTACCTAGTTAACTAGTAGAATCTCTAGCGTCCGGCTTGAACCTGCGAGGTCTCTCAACATCATCTGTATTCTTCTTATGCCTCTTACCATCCTATTGTCCAGAATCACTTCTTCTTTCCAAAGAAACTTTACTAGGCCCATCATTTTTACCTGCCAAAGACGGACTAGCCACCGCAGAACACATCCCTCTGTCAGCAGTTCCTATCAACCTCTGGTCCCGGCTCAACTCCAAGCCCTCTTCCAAACCAGAACCATTCGAAGTGTTCACAAGGGCGGGCAGTTCATCGCGACGGGTACCCCTCAACCATGAGGATAGTCCCCTATGACATACCTCTTTCGAATGACCCTGCCTCCTACAAAAACCACAGATCTCGATCCAATGTTCATACACAACTTGCTTCTTGAAATGGTACTCTTATCCAATTGTTATCCACAAAAATTCAAAATTCATGCGGAACACTTCAATTTCGACACAAACTCAGGGGTTCACTGGATGAAAAACCGCATTGGTTTGAAATTTAGCTCCAAGAAATATCCCAACCATGTTACCCAGCTTGCGAATAAATGAGGGGTTTTGAAAAGACAAGGGGAGTTTAAGAAATCTTACCCAAACTGCGATTGAAGGTGAATTTCAGTTCATGTGAAGGTCGAAGGACCATCGAAAAAGAATAAATTGAGAACCCTTGAAGAAGCGAGGAGCCCTCGACCACGCATGAATGAGGTATGCCTCCGTCTCGAAGTGAATCATAATCTATTTTTTATCGAGCAATACAACCACCGCTCGCTCCTATAGATCCCAAGAACCAAAGACAAAGCAGTCGAATTCATCCACCGCGGTATCTTGTGCTTGAAATGAGCCACAAGGGTGAGATTCAACAAGCTGTAAGATTATGAGAACTCGAATAAAGAAAGTTTAATGTTTGGCGCCCCATCAACCAGATCTGGGACCTTAGGGTTTAAACAAGCTCTCGGAAACGGAGGAAGAAACTTCAGATTGGAGAAAGGATGAAACCTCAAATCTCTCCAGTGAGATGGAGATTCTCCCTCCCCTGCCCAGGGGGGAGGAGCCGGCTCGAAGGCCGCCATCGTCACCGGAAAGGGAGACATGAAGAGAGAGAATATCCCAACGCGAAGAGAGAGGAGCTCATCACCCCAATTGTAATTATCTCATACATGAATCATAAGAAATAATAACCACATTCAACATGTCCTTTTTGATGATAAAACTAGTGTAATAAAACATTACCTTGATAATAAAAATGAATATATATATAAATATATATCAAAAATAAGACTAAAATATATTATAAGAAATATTTACCATTACTTCCACATATTGGATTTCATTTGGTGTCTTTATCGATATGTGATCTTGGTTAAATTTTCTCATGACATACATTTTCATATATATCAATTAATAATACATATATATAAAATAATAATTAAATATAAAGAACTTATTAAAATAAGAAAACTTATTTGTCAAACAAGGTGATAAATATTTTACGAACATCACCTAGTAAAGAGAAAAAACCAATATAAGGTGCATTCACTTGCGTAGAATACACCTAACATCCAATGCCCCCTACAATAAAAAAAAGTTCACAATTAATGAAATTATAATGAAAATTAGTTAATAATTATTTTTTTGTAATTACCAATTAAGAAATGAAAAAACCAACACATGATATCCATCTTTTATTATCTCTTACATTTATATGCAATTCTATTAAGATTTTTCACATATATCACATCCATGGAAATGAATTCTGGATCTATCAAACCATAAGCACTTGTGGTTTAATATTGTATAAGAAGCATGTGTAGATACCTAATTTAAAAAATAATATAGTTAGTCAATTTAAACTATCTTAAATTAAATAAATTAAAATTGAAACGGAAATTTACTTACATGTAAAACAAATGTGACACATTCACACAGAGCTCTTAAAAATCATTTAGATCCATGAAATATTTTCTTAATATTCTCAATGGATATTCACCTTCGCATATATCATATGTCATCCGAAACTCAAATATATTACCCAAGGAATAAGAACCCAGAGATAATCTTTGTATCCATAAAAAATATCAAAAGCATCTACTGTTGTTTTTTTTCTGAACCTTTTGTTTCATTTGTGCCATTTATTATTCTTTTAAATACTCTTATATAAGTTAAATGTTAGGAAAAATTATAAGTAATTTTCAATCATATGTAATAAATATTTAGAAAAACACATACCGCATATGAAAGATTATGAAGAAGGCCAGATGGATAAAGTAAAAAATGACCCAAACAATCCCTAAATCTGATAACCTCCACAGTATGAAATGGTAGTAGAGAAGTAGGGTCAACAATATCTTGTAATTATACTCTGACCTGACCAATCTTCATGGGATATTGATGTACAAAATTTCCCTGAAAAATTCACGAGTCCTAATGATAAAATATGTATATGATGATCTCTAGTATACAACTCATAGAATAAGGTTGGGTCTGAGTGAGGTGGTGGGGGTTCATAGTAGGTAGGCTGGGGAAGGTGGTTTGGCTGGGTTGACTGTATACCTAGATAGGCAGGATGGGCAGGTTGGGAAGGTTGCACAATATATAATTGTCTCATAAATTGTTCTATCATAGCTTACACAACTTATTGAATTTAATCACCCATGGATTGTTTCATATCATTAAGATCAACTTTTACTTATTCAATTTATGGGTCTCTTTATTTTTTACTCTAATGAACAACAAATTTTAAAAAATCAACACCTTCCAGACATCTTGATATGCGGTTGGGGTGTTATAGCTTTCCTAAAGTAGTGGGTAGGATTTCCATCATACCCTCACGGGAAAAAGTGCCTTGTGTCTCTTACTCCACATGTTTATTTTGAAATGAAAAATTAAAATATTATATTAGTGTTTTTAATTTATAAAATAGACAAATTCATGAAAAATAAATAATATGTACTTAATATATTTTCATCTACTTCCTTATCTTTCTCTATAAAACATTTTTATTTTTTTTCTTCTTGCTCTTTTCTATTTTTCATAGTGAGTGGGAGAAGATTGAAAATAGAATTGGTACACATCAGAACCACTAGTGGAGTGAGCTCATTGTGCATCAATGTTTTCCTCAATCATTTTTTCTCTAACACTTGATACCCTCCATGTGAAAAAGTATGAGGGTATATATTTGATAATTGAATGTTCTGATGGAATTTTCTAGAGTCATGTTATACGAAAAGTAAACTAATAAGTAAATATGTACTTATATAAAAATATTTACAATATAATATAATTATCATACCAGAAAGTCTTCATCAAGTCGGCTAGAAAACAATTTCTTCCATGAATATAAATATATAAACTCATACTTCAGGCATGATTTTTCATTTTGTCTCTTTAAAAAAGCATAATTATTTGCTAACTTCCTTTTGAAATATCTCCATCAAACCACCTCCAAAGTAAGACATTTTTTTGAAATTTATTTTGTTTCTTCAAAATTAAATGTTATATATAATTGAATAAAATAAAAATTAGTCATTTAAAATATATTATATACAAAAATTATGATAAAATAAATCAATTAAGATTATATACCATTTTGGCCTACCAAATATTATCTTTCTCTATCTTGTCGATGACCTTCCAATCAGGATATAATATTCTAATCCAAAAACAACTCTGCATAGAGATATAAATGATAAGTTGTGTTGAATTTGGTCCAATTTCATTGTTATTATCATCAAAAGTAATATGGAATCGCTCATCTCCATTAGAAATTGACAATTTTCGTAAACAAGTAATTCCATATTTACCGACTTGAGAACAAAATTTTGAAATAGTAAAACAAGAGAAATCCACCACTGAACTCTCATCAGTAGTCCTATGATTATTCTTTGTAAATTAAAAGTTTTTTCATTAAATAATCATATTAATCTATATTTAATAATATGAATAATACAAATACCTCGGTACATGTTCCTCTATCTTTGTATATGTATTCCTCATTGAAACAGACAATTATAATGAAATTCCTATATACATACATATTATTTCCCAATTGAATAATTATAAAAATAGGAAAACCAGAATATGTAAGTAAAAAAGGGCACACATGTGTGAGTTAATGAAAAAACGTATTTTATTATCTTAACCAAAAAATGTATAAGGTAAACTATTAAATATAGACATTAAATCTAAAATGATATAAACATTTAATAATTTAAATATTTAATACTTATTAAATAATATAATTTTTACACATGTTAATTTAAAAAAGAAAAATTATATAAATAATTACCAGATAAATTAGGAGGGTAATTTAGAGTTTTCATATATCCCTTCAGCGTGATCATTTCGTATTGAATGCACTATGTCTACTTTATAGTCATTGTTATTCAAAAATCGTGTAATAGATGAAGAAACCTTTTATAAATTAATAACATCATCATCATCATCATCCTTCTCATCATCAGCCTAATGGATTATTTTTCCTTCCATAATGATGGGACACTGATCATTCGATGGATCAATGACATAAAATATCTATTTTGCATGTGTTTGCTAGATAAATGGTTCCTCATTACAATTAAATATTTTAAAATCAATATTTTTAAACCCATATTCATCATGTTTCACACCACTATTACTTGCAACCCAATTATACTTAAACACGATGACTCAAAATTTAATATATTCAATTTCCCATATGTATTCAAGAAATCCAAAATATGGAGTTGATGCAATGATTGAGTTTTTATATTCGGAACTCAAAAAGTGAAGTGCTTCTGTGATGACCATTACCCCACTATTTTGAAAAATACTCTTGTCATCTAATTTTTTGTGTGTAAAATGTCTACCCCTTAATATAAAAAGCAGCCCATGTGATAACATTAAGAGATGGTCCCCCTACCAACCACTTCAATTTTTCTGATGGAGATATATTTGTGATTTATTTCTCATTAAACTATGAAGCAAATGTATTTTTATGCTCATTTAGCCACCACTTTTCATATATTTTTGGATCTTATAACTTTAATTCAGAAATATGTGATGATATATATGATTAAACATCATTTTTGGTGTTCAAAATGTATAAATTTGCCCAAATTATTTCATCACGTGGAATGAACATTACCTTTATGACTCAAATCCCTTTACCTTCACTATAAAATTTCATATGTCGAGATATAAAGGGACCAATATGCTCCACTTCAAACAAATAATTAGTACAGAACACAATAACCACTTCTGATATATATTTTTGAACAACAGAGGCCTCTGGCTGATAAGGATTTTTAACATATCCCTTCAAAAGTTTCATATATCTTTCAAAAGGATACATCCATCTTAAATAAACATGGCCATATATTATTATCTCACACACCAAATGAATCACTAGATGCACCATTGTATCAAAAAACGTAGGTGGGAAATACATGTCTAGTTGAAAAAAATAAGAGCAGATTCATTCTCCAACACATATAACAAATTTGGATCAATGACATTGATAAAAATGGATATGAAAAAAATTAAATAACGTGATGATAGTCTTTCTGATAGTGGCCGGAAATATACCACGAAGTGTGACTAGTAGAATTTGTTGCATCAATATATGAAAATCATGAGATTTTATACCTATTAATTTTCAATCCTTCAATGGCACCAAATTATTCACATTTGAAAAATAACCATTGGGTACATTAATTCCATGAAAACACCGACAAAAATTCACGTTCTCAATCTTTCTTAATGTGTGACAAGCTGGAGGTAAATATATTATGATTCCTTTAATAGTGGGAGATAACTCTAAACATATTTCCCTTGATATAATGTCCAATTTAGTATTTAATCACTAATTTGTCATTATTTTTATGTCTAACAAAGTTCTAATCAAACTATCACATATGTTTTTTTTAACATGTATAACATCAATGTTATTTTTTATATCTAAAAATATCCAATAATGTTTTTCAAAAAAGATAAAGGGTTTCTTCAAAATATTATTTTCAAGACAAGTACTTCATTTCTTTCCAAATGTAGAATCAATATTTTCCACATTTTTTTAATATTATTAAAGTAATAATGGCTGTGGAGGAAGATTATATTCCTTTAAACCATTAAATTATTTTTTCAATTAACGATAAGGATGGTCTATTGGAAAAAATCTTCGATGTCCCATGTACACTGTCTTTCAACCATTCTGTAATTGATAAGGTGAAGCCTCTTCTTCACAAATTGGACATGCTTTATGTTTATTAACACTATATCTATACAAGTTTCCATATATAGAAATTTCATTTAGAGTGAACATTATCATAGCATAGAGAATAAAATACTCTTTCTTGTATGCATCGAAAACTTTAACAGCGGTCTCCCATAGTAGTTTCAAATCATCAATCAGTAGTGAAAGATACACATCAATATCTTCTCTTAAGGGTTTTGGTATAAAAATCCCCAATATCATTATAACATTTTTTTCTTCATACATATATGTGGGGAAAATTTTTAAACTATCGATAAAAGTAGATATGAACTTTGTTGGCTACTTAGGCTTTGATAAGGATTCATTCCATCCTTACACAATCCCATTATGATATTTATAATTTCACTTACAAAATCAAAAAAATTGTTTATAAAATCTCTTCCACTGTGGTGAATCAACAAGGTGACATAACATACCATCATATATGCTCCCATATTAATGTAATCTTAACCTTTTACATCAATTGAATTTTAAAATAGACACATTGAAAGAAGAATTATTGAAATGTACCAAATTTATTTAGTAGGATTGTTGATTCTGGTACCTAATAATGAATCATCATTGAATTATCATAATTATATTAATTATTTATTGGAAGAAATTAGTAACAACTATACAATTTTTTTTCACAAGGTTAGATTAGAGTAACTAATAATGAACCCGAGTTGAGTTTTTCATCCATATTATTACACAATGTCCCACATGTAGAAAATTTTTATAAATATTCATATTATTTCCTATAGAAAACACAATAATATGGGAAAACATGTATCTTTTTATATCCCAATCTCATTGGGTATAATATTTTTTTCACCATGTAATTTGAATCTAGAAGCCTATTTTTTTCTGTAAATAGATTTTTTTTAAAGCTCAAGTAAGTTAGAGTAACATTTATCACTCCACCCATTTCTTTATTTCAAGTTAACTAATCTCAAAACTCTTAATAACACTGTATATTTATTGTAACATAAGAATAATGGTTTCTTATAATCTCTATACAATCGTTCATCAGTTTTTGTATTTTCGATGGTTTTCAACTCTTAAATCGTGAATTAATTCTTCAATATGATCCTCTACCTCATTATGAATATTTTCATCAACATTAGATATTGATTTTGTAGTTCTTTCAACATACCAGATCCAACATGTATAATTAAGGCTAAAACCATAGAAGATGATATGATCCTTGATTTTTATGGGGTTAATATTTCTTATATTCAAACACTTCACACATAGAAATAAAATCAAATATATGTTTTAAATATTTAATATTTAAAATTCCAAGAAATCAACAACTCTTTTTTCATATTCACTAGTGATTCTTCGTAAATTTATCCAATTATGATCCATTTAATACCTAATATCATAATATAATCCGTGAATATATTAAAACATATAAAAATTATATATATATATAAACATATAAATTGTAAACATTAACACATTAAATAAAAATGTTTGTTAATAATATATGTAACATAAAAATTATTTTGAATATTAAAAACTAATCTACTAAAGGTATTTATTTTTCGTAATGTGTGTTTTGCTGATCCAATGGAAATCATATGCAATGGCCCCAGTAGAAATTCCCAGTGTAAATTAATGATTTTGTAAATTAATCTATTTCATGGTTTTAATTTATTTATTTTTATTTATTCTTATATATATGTGATATTCTTAGTAGAAAATCACGATTTTTTCACTATATGCATGTTTTCTACATGTCATATTATAATATTAGGATATTTATTTAATTTCATTCACTAATTGTTTTTGTTCTGTATGACAAATGATTACTTATTTTACTAAATAACATTCTAATATAGGGGAAAATCACCACAGCATAACTCCTTAGACCCCCATTGCAATTGAAAACCTATTTTCGATTAAAAATATTAATCATTATATACATGAAAATAATTATTTTCTAAAAAACCAAAAAGATAGACTATGAAAATATTGAAATTATAAATTATTAATTGATCATAATTTTACCAAATTAAATTTATATAATTATATATTTCAAAATAAAGTATTATATATAATGTAAAACAGTTTTTATTCAAATATATCAATTTGAATATTTATTTTTTTGTAATATTATTTCCAAAGAATATGAAAATTAACTTAATGGGTGAAAAAATATGGAGTCATTACATGTGATGTATATTATGTTGATAAACAATGACACCATATATCATTTCCATTTCATTATATCATTAAAAAATATTTGATAATATCATAAAATATAAAATTTATCAAAATAAACAAACTTTAACAACAACATTTATAATATACACTCATCTACATACAAATAATTGAAATAATATCTACAAAATATAACTATATGATTAGTAATTTAACTTCAAAATTAAAAAAAACTTACAAAATTTTGAGTTAAATAAAATAAATTGACCCTTAATATTAAATTTCTCCCATGAATTCAGTGGAATAATATAAACAACCAGATCTAACAAAAATGTTTGTAGAAATGGGCAATTAACCCGAATAAAGAAATAAAATAAAACTTCGGTTGATGTTGAGTCAGAAAATGGCTTTAAAAGAGAAATACTTTGGTGAAAAATGAAAAATGATAGATAATGAAGAATCTAGACCACAGATCAGGAAATGAAAATAAACATTGAAGAGAAACAACAAAAATGGTCATTGAGGGTTTGAAGGTCACCATTAGGGTCATCAGGAGTCAAGAACAATAGTTCACAGATCCAAAAATGAGGGTTTTGTGATTCAGTGTTTTATAAAAATGATTTTGGCGTCATTTTTTAGATAAATCGATATAAAAATATATATTTTTAATTTTTGGCATCCTTTTTTGTGAAAAGCGGCAATAATTTTTTTCGTTTATGACATTGTTTAGTTACAAAAACGATGATATAAATCCAAAAGATAGTGTTTTGGCGTTGGTTTTTTGAAAAATAGATGCAAACAACTCTATATAAATATATATTGGCAACAATTTAAGTGTAAACCGACACCAAAATCTTGTCGCTGATAGGTATTGCATCAGTTTAGAATAAACCAATTCCACACTGTTGACGTTTAAACCACTATTTATACTAGTTTGTCTTTGTGAAATAGTTATATATCTTTCTTAACTCTCATTAAAATATAAATTTCATCCACAAAAATTATCCACACATGCATCTCTTCTATATATATACAATCAAAACAATTCTCCGGTGATGGTGAAATATAAGAATTAGTGAGCTCAAATGCTCA
Source organism: Viscum album (assembly GCA_963277665.1). Classification (NCBI taxonomy): domain Eukaryota; kingdom Viridiplantae; phylum Streptophyta; class Magnoliopsida; order Santalales; family Viscaceae; genus Viscum; species Viscum album. Next base: position 165,458,565 of record OY728142.1, on the reverse strand, counting down.
ATAAGAGATACAACATTTAAAATGTGACAATGGTCACAAATCATTGACCTAATTGGCCATGATAAAAACTTAATAAATAATTTAATGAGATTATTAATCCACAACAAGTGAAAATATGGAATGGTAGAATGATTATAAATCAATGTATAAAAATTGGGTGAGATGTTATGGGAGTCAATAATAATAAAATTGAATCAATCATTGAAACATGGAGTATGAGACAAGATTTAATATGATCATAGTAATCATGAAAAAATATTAATATAGATAAATATAAGTCATGTCATCATAATCATAGGTATAGTCTCTCCACCAAGGCATCATAACATTTTCTTCAATGCCCATGAATAAATTTTGAACAAAGGCATCACCTTGTCCAAGCATAAAATATATATATATAGTTCATCAGTTACTAAATTGTGAAAAACTATAGCACCATTTTCATGTATGATACACATAACTTCATGAGATATGTTACATTACCCAATGAGTTGGAGAGTTATATGAGACCCACACATTACATAATGATAAAACATATGTTTTTGTGTGCTGCTTGAGTTCAATCATAAAACTTATTATGGAAATTTTAAGGATAAAATATGAGTTACATAACATTTTCAAATGGTGTAATATAAGATGAAATCAACAATTATATCTATTGAAACATAATTTTCAATCACCAAAAAGAATAATACCAAAATATCATTTAGTGGGCGATTTAAGGAACATAACAACATGTGGGATGAAAATTTTCTAAGATGGAGAGTAAAATGGATGAAAATCATAAATAGAACTTTCTTGAAGAATCGGTAACATTTTCATAAAAATGAAGTTATATGTTACATACAAAATCCACTTAAAGGGGTGAAAGTGTAATTTGGAAAATATAATTTCTAAAGAATATTAAATAATGGAAAAATAAATTAGAATAATGGTAAATGTAAGAAATGTGGATTCTAAGATAACAAAATTATAGAATTTTCATGAAACACCTTTTGGTATTTTTAAAAAATATCAATGAAACCCACATTGATAAAAAAAATAACATTCCCTTTAAAATAGAAAAAATGTGTCATATGAATGGTTATAAGATAATATATATATTCCATTCAAGATAAGAATAGAAAATAATTATGGTAATAGATAATATGCATAGGGATGTGGGAAATTTTCAATGAAGACTATAGAGGGTGGTAATTATTCTTAACAATATTGTGTTTCATGAAAAAGAATATTATATAGGATGAAGGACATGGAATAAAAAATGTAATTTACCTAGAGATAATTGAAAATTATGTTGGTTAATGAGTATTCCATAATGTATCAACCATGGATAAATATATTCAATGATGAAATATTATGACTCCTGTAATATATATTATGAAAAAATACCTAATATAAAATATAGTTTGTGAATTATAAATCCACAAGAATGGAATATAAAACGTCAATTCATCAAAAATGAATGTAAAAATGAATGTATTAATTTAAATTTATTTGATTATATATATGTAGGAGAAGATATTAAATATAATAATAATAATTGAAAGGAATTAGGACATAGAATGAAAACCATTACCTCATGTTTGGGCTCACTTCAAATGTACACTAGGATATTGAATAATTGAATTATATTAATTATATACATTATTCATAGATTTTTTCATATTAAAATCATTATTTTAATTATTATTTTCATTAATTATATTGTTTTATTCTTTTACAAAAGTATAATTTTTTACCATGTCCATTTTGAGTTCACATGGTTGATAATCTCTAAAATATCATTGTTATATTTATATAAACCAAATAACCTTTTCTAATAGTTATATATGAATAATTAATTTTAGGGAATATGTTTTATTTCATTATAGAAACAAAGGGGTTCAAAAAAATCCATGAAATAGTTAGCACTTGTTGAATATTCCTTAATAAGCTTGTTTTTATGGTAACAATGAATATGATTGTTTAATTTCAATTTAATTAATACGATAGATAATTTACATTGATATAATAATAAACATGAAATTAAATAAAATTTTATGTAATATTTCATCAGGAATTTCATTTTTAAGAATAAAATGGATTATATAAGTTTATGACACCATTTCATCCACTTAGGTAACCTAAAACCACCATAGTGAGCGATGTTTTTTGAAAACAACTAAAAGAATGGAAAATCCAACAAATATATTTTTGTATATAATTTTTTTCTATAATTAGTATACAATTTTAGGGTTAGTTTTATAAATTAATTCTATTATTTAAATTTGTAATATGAGTATCAAAATTAAAATATAGTGTTTTTGAAACACACGTATTTCGATATAGTGAAAACTTATGAAAATGGTTTGATGGGGGGAAATTCTTAGTATCCCATAAATAAGAGATAAAAATAAGGATAATAACAGGAAAATTAATTAATGGTAGTATATTAATATAATTATTAATGGTTTTTATAGAAATTTAATCTATATTCCAAAAATATAATTGATAATTAATAAAACATTATTTTTACATGGTAACGGATTGATAAGAAGATTTATATCCGATATAATGAATGATACAACATAATTTATGGATCAATAGGATAAAAATAAAAAATAATTTTAATTAATAAATAAATATTATTTTATATTTAATAGATTTTTAAGATAATGAATCACAATTCGAATGGAAAAATAGACTTAGAAATTGATACATTTATTTTCAAGTAGCCCACATTGGATCATGTCAAAATCCTTGAGAAAATGAATTTTTATAGTTACAAATCCTTATAAATGTTAAAATGTTGTTTATAGAGGTATTTTTGCATAATATTGAGAGAAAATGGAACTTTGGTTATGTTTTGAAAAGGATATAATTAATGAAATTTTATAGGAAAAATTAGATGGCATTTTCCAAAATAACCAATCATTAATGATCATTTTTGTAATTTTAAAATGGAATGTCGATCATAAATTATTGATATATGAAATTTAAGAAAATACTCAAATACCCCTTGTCCCTAGTAATATTTTTATCATTTATTATTAGATTATAAATAATTATTATCATTCAATACAATATAAAGTCATATAGAGGTTTTTATCCTAGTTTGACTTTTAAAATAATTTTTTAACCATGGAATTATAATTAAAGTAATTAAAAAATCTATTACATATCATATTTATCGAAAAAATGATGAAATGTTACATTTAATAAAATCCATTTCACTTTTAATATTTTTTTAACCATTATTTTTATCTGTTCTCTTCCTTGTATAAGTGTTGCATCACCACAACTTAATTGTCTCAAAAATTTAACCTATACATATATTTAAAAATAAATTAACAAAAGATCAATAATTTATAATTTATTAATATTTTCATCTAAACTATTTCATTGTATCATTTATTCACTTCTATGAAATTATAACATTTTACAGATATTAATTTGGAGTTTTTATATATTATACAAACAATGAATATGAATTTGGATAATTATGATTTTGTATTATTTTGAAACTAAAAAATATTGATCAAAATAATTTATTATCCATCATATTTATCATTAATATAGATCATATATTTATCCATTTTTAAAAATTATCTCAAATATAACAATTTTTACTTTTCTAATGTTTCAAAAGAATTACATTAGATGCAATAAAAGTTTTCATATTTATCTTTAAGAAGATAATTTTTATAAATTGGATAAAATTTATATTATATTTGGAGTATATTAATATTAATTTCAATATATGTATATTTTAATGTTAATAAAATGGTCTAATAAATTTTTAAGTCATATTTGTATCCCCATGATGTCATAGATGTTAGGAGAAAGTGTATTTTTTACCACCCACAAGAAAATAAATATTTTTAGAAAAATATTAAAAATTCACACTAATATAATTTTTATGTGGTGAATCCAAAATTAATTTCATTTAATAAAATTAAAATTCTAAAATTTAGAAATATAACTTTCATATAAAATCAAATAAAAAATGGATAAGGTTATATTGAATAAGAACTATTTCTTTTTTTATTAGTGGTAACGTTTATATTTGTTATTACATGTCAATTATTATATGATAAATGCAAGGTGGATTGGGTGTATAAACCTAAGAGGAGGGGGTGAATTGGGAATTTATTACTATTTAGGAAATTTTAATTTCTCCTTTAAGATTTTACGCAATTTCACAATTGATTATCTATTACATATTAGGGTATGAATGAATTTTTTTTAACTCATACCCTAAATAAAAAAATCACATGAATTATTAGTAAAGAAAGTAAAGATGGTGTAAAATAATTTCATAAGGTTTATCTCCTTTGTGGGAAACCTACTCTTTATCAGGATTAGTTTTTCATACCAATCACATATTCACCACTCTAATCAAACTTAGATTACAATGGGTTTGGTGCATCTCACACCCACACAAAGTCTCGCTATGTGTAAAATTTCTCATATCTCACTAGACTTCTTCACAACCATATTCTTAAAAGAATCATATATTTTCATTATAACTTCCTAATATAGCTAGAGTCACATAATATCTACATATTTACACTATGTATATACAATAGTTTCCTTCATGTCCCTTCTAAAAGTTGATCTTGGATCAATTCAAATATGTTACTGCATCTTCAAAATAGCTCTCCCTCTTCTCAATAGATTCTTTGAATGACTTATCATAACCAATTGAACCTCATAAAACTCAATCTTTACTTCCAACCCATCTTCAAACTACTTCCATAAAATCTTCTCACCAAGAATTATCAATTAAAACTAAGGTTCCTTGGATATTTATAAATCAATAAACTCTTCATACTCTAAAAGGCCCAACACACAAATCATGTTAGAAAACCAAATCCAGTCCCTCCTCTATTTCTTTTTCTATCTTCTTCTCAATAAATTGACTGGATCAATATTGCAAAATCCATGTCAATCACTTCTTCTTTATTTTTTTATACCCATATGATGAATCTTTTTAAGAACATTCTCAGAACCATCTCCTTCTTTATTTATCAAGGCTGATTTATATTTTCACAATTGTATTAAGCACTCCTAAAGCACTCCTAAAACAATACACTCCCTTTTATATTTTCCTTTTTATATATAGGTCTCCAAAAAAACTATGTTCTATATTTATAAATAAAAAATCCCAATTAGTTTTTGATGTAATTATCTACTCTTCTATTTTTTACTTTACTTCTTATATGTGGGTGTCTCCCACAATCTCATTATTATTTTTATCACCTCAATAGTTGTCTCATATTAAATGAAAGGAGTTACCTTCTATTTTTCATTCATTATCATATGTCCCAACCAAATGACATTCTGGATTCTTCCAAAATTTGTTGAGAATCTTATATTATTTCTTTAAATATTAACACTGAAATCAAAAACATATCATTTTTTCAAAAGTTTTATTAAAATCATACAGCTTCACACATCTAACTCGACTACTCAATAAATATGTACAGATTTTTCTTGAATATTATTTGATCCAAATAGCATATATGCTTCAAATAATATTGCTCAATCCCAACTAGAATCAATTTTTTTATATTATAACAAAGCATATCAGCTTATATATCTTCATATTTACTTTATTTGTAGATTAAATTAATCTGAAAGCTTTTTATTTCATGCTTCATTGATTTTATTAGAAAAATTATATCGTTTATTTTATTCAAACCATTCCAGAATACAATTTATATTTTTTATGCATTTAATTTTTTTTCATCATAATTGTCATATTTTTTCATCATAATAATATAATTTTGGAAACTACACTTTCAAACATGAAATTATATCAAACACTCTCTTACTTTAATATTTCTTACTATGAATTTTGGATAATCTTCACAAAAATATAAATTTTATATGAATTTTTTTTTTGTTTTTGGATACATGAAAAACTTATAATCATTATCCCGATTTATTTATCTTATTCAGAATTAAATTCTAGAAATATATATTTTAGACTGAATAAATATTGAATTATTTTAAGTGTTAAATCATATATAGTACTAAAGTCATACAAGGATGAGACAGAAGTCATACAATCTATATCTCTATGTCATATTCTAGATCCCTAAAATCTTACACTCCTTTGATGGAAATTTCATACACCATGCATCAAATCGACACACTACTTTAAATTCTAAAATGCATCAAACAATGTAATATTCATGACACAATAAAGTCATGAACACACCCTAAGATTTTTATTGGATGATTTATTTAGGAAAAGACTAATTTATTACATCCATATCATGTCTGATTCCTAGAAAAAAAAGATATATGACTGGAAAATAGTCAATTTTATAAATTTTTGTAGTATTTCAAGACATCATAAATCACAAACCATAATCTATTCAACTCACACATTCCATTTAACATCAACTAAGAAAATTCAAAACATTTTAAAAATTATAAATCATTCACCAAATAATTTTCAGGATTCTCAAGGACACTTAAAACATATGAAATAATCAAATTATAGTATTTAGAAAAGCCCCACTGCCTTGATAATTCCAGAAATATTTGATTCATTTAAAATCATCATCTTTGTTTTATACAAACTTTATTTTAAAATTAAATAGTAGTACACTAGACTGGAATCTTCCCCATTACTACTATGTTTCACACTTCAAACACATGTATCATATCTCCACGTATAACCAACTCCACTCTAACTTCAACAAACTATTGAGAAAAGAACTAGAACACTTCCATAATCAGTTTTCATTATATAACATGAGTATAGATTTATCTTCCTTTTTAACATCATTCATTGTTCTAATGGTCATGCTTGTTTTATCAATCAAGGAACATTCATTCTTTTTAAATTATTCAAAAATCTTAGTTTCTTATAGATAGTATTTAGAAATTATTAACATAGCTTTAAGACCATGTTTAACCTTCATCTTAGCTATGGTATCCCTATTTAAAACCACATTTTTAATGTTGGTAGATAATGGTTTTTTACCTTATCCTATTTTATTATTTTTATCTAGGAATCCATGTCATATATTTTTTAGAAATGTTTCATACCACCAAGAAACATCTACAAAACTCATCAATATTCTTTGAGTTTCCATTATTAATAAATTCTCAACTTTTTTCAAAAGTGTTTAAAAATAACCTAATCATGCCATCTATCTCTTGGATAGATTACCTTTTTAGTTCTATATTACTCCCTTTATCATTGAGATTCAAGACCATGTTTCAATGGTAAATTTTGTGGCCTCTCCTACCTTAATAGAATCATCTTCTATTCTCAATTATGACATCTTTCTTAGCCTCTATCACTGAATTACTGTATATTTTTTCAATATTTATCATCTAATTCAGTACCAAGGTAGAAATTCATAATGTTATCATGTATTTATTTGATTTTTTTATCCATTAATACTTGTGAATATATTATTTATGTTGTGCCGATACATTCCAAAAAATCTATTTAACATTGACCCTTTATCATTTGATATTCATAGAAGTTATCAAGTGAATGAAATATGTTTTTAAAAAATATATTCTACTTATTCTGTGAACTATTCATATGTATAATAGGTTTTAACTCTTTTATATATTTATCCCCTAAAATTTAGGTGACATTTAACATCCAAACACGGACACATTGTACTATAACTTGATATTATTGGGTCCAAACTTCCATTAATAACAAAAATATCCCGCAAACTAATTTATTTTTCTTATAGAAGTAGTCTGTCCAGAATTTTTTGATTATTGTTTATAGATATAAACCTAAACGTTTTGGGATCCATTTAGAAAAATTATCTTTCTACACTTCCTCAAATCCACCCTGGACTATTTTGTGGTTTTTATAAATTTTCACCATTCACATTTTCCTATAATTTAAATTTTTCATGCACTTTTTTCAAATTAATAGTAGTGAAAAATAATTTTTTATGCTATTTATTCTTCCATGATATTGAGGTAAATAATTCTATTGATGATCTCTTGATTTATTTACCACTATCATGGGTACCTATTAATGGAAAACAACCCTATGAAACATGAGTTGCGTCACTTATTTTTTAATCTATTTGGGAAGGTCCATATTGTAAAAATTCATGATTTTTTAGTTTTATCTCCTCCCCAATAAACATAAGGTTAAATGTGTTCATTTAATTTTCCACTAATATCATACTATCATCTAAATTTATCTTCTCCTATGGAAATTTAACTCCATTCATTCTTCTTACCACCAATATATGGTTATCAAGTTCATTCACTGTTTTTTATTTAACATCAAACTATCCATCCTTAATATTCACCGTAACTTTATATAACTTATGTAATGCATGGATAACTTCAGTAGTAGTAGCTCTAAAGAAATCCATCTCATAGACCATACAAAATATTTCTTCATTAATCATAGGAATTTTTTCATTGAAAAATGAAGTTGTTTCTCCCTTATCACTCACTAGTAATGAGAGGGTGTTATATTTTCAATCCTCTTTGAAAAATTAATCTTATAAGTCACCATATTCCTTATCTAACTGTTATTTATCAGCAAACGGTTCTATGATAAAATCATATATATTATCTACTATTTAAAAATGAACCTTATTCAAATATCTTTTAACAATGGAGTAGAAGTCTGAAACTATTTCAATTGTTTGATTCTATTCATACTCACCATAACTTGTACTAGGATCAACAAAAGAATATTTATCAAAAACTTATAGAGAAGATAAATTACCAGTTGTACCATATTAATAGATTGTTAGAAACTTTTAATTATTTAATTTGTTTTTTCATTTTCTTTATCTCCTTATTTTTTCTATTTTTTATTGTTTTGGTCGATACATCTGATTCTGTATCCACAAGAAGACACATTATTTATTATATCTGAAGCACTTACATAAACATATCAAATATAAACTATTTCAAATTATGTTAAAAATAATTTGAAAATTTTAAATTCAGATCCAATTAGACTTTAAACTATGTTTTGATACCAATTGAAATTCGTGGTTTATCCAGTGCAGACTTCTGAGATTAGGGGATGAATCAGGTGTTGTCATTTTTTTACCAAAATATATTTTATAATTTTTCTTTTTAAGCCCTATGGTAATTGAACCTCTATTAACAATTATTTTATGAGTAAATATATTTTAACTCTTACCCTGCATGAAACAACCACATGTAATTAATGTAAAGAAAGTAATGATGGAATGTGGTATTTTTACAAGTTTGAATCCCTTCATGGAAAATATACTCCTTATTTTGATTGGTTGTTCTCCCAAATCATAGATTACGCACTGTAATAAATCTCATATTAAAATTGGTATGTTTTATATCAAACTTACATATATCATCATTGTGTATAAAATTACTAACCACTCACTAGATTTATTCTTAACCAGCTTCTCACTGGATTCACAACTTTGAACGATTATTTCCTTGCATACCTAGAGTAACACTAGTTAAAATACTCTTTAATATGTATATACATGTTTTTACTTGTTTTCCATTTATATTTTTATATATTATAAACAAAAGTAATTTACAAAATCCCCAAAATAGATCTTCTTCTTCATAGAATATTCTTTGAATACATTCTCATAAGCTACTGGACCTCCTACAACGTAGTATTTATTTCAGAATCAACATCATAGAACATGAATATAATCTACTCACATGGATTTAGTAAATAAAACTTGATCTCCTATGATCTACATGAATCCAAAAAATACTCAAAATTTTATGGGCTTGACACAAATATCAAAATAGCATATTCTCTCCTCCATTTCTTCTTATTCATTATTCTCACTACATAGATTAGATATATACAACAGAATCTAGATCATGCCTTCTTATTACTTTAACTTTCATACCCATATGATGAATCTTCATCATAAAAATATCTTCACCACCTTCTTCCACCTTCTTAAATAGTACTACATATCTTCATGATCGTCTCAAACACTTGACATGCGATCCTATAAAAATAACTCTTTTTTAACCTTTAATTTGTATACATAGATCACAGAAAATAATATTTTTTTTAAAAGAGTGTCTACCATGATATAATTATTATTTTTGTCTCCACAATTGTTGTCCCATTTTAAATAATAAGTGTACCATTTTTTGTTTCTACCTTTATCATTTGACTCAACCAAAATATATACAATATTATTCTAGAATTCATAAATAATATTATATTCTTTCTAAAAATATTTTCACTAAAATCCATAAAAAATCATTTTTCCAAATCTATATGAAAAATAATGTAGTTTTATAATTCCAACTAGACTAATCAAAAAAAAAGATTCATCTTGAATCTGGTAGGCTCTAAATAGTCTCTTTTCCTTAACACCTCTAACTCTATACCAAATAGAATCCCAATATTATTTGTGTTATTTATAGTATTTAATCTTAGCTTTTAATTATTCAAATTAACCTCATTTATAGATTTAATTAATATGGATGATTCTCATTTCAAGATTCCTTCATTTCCTCAAAATCATCTCAAAATTGATTTTATTCAAACCATTTTAGATCAAAATTTATATTTTCGATGCATTATATAACAAGTCTCAACATCACCATAATTTGATTTGTTTTCCAACTGAATTAAAATTTTCAACACTCTATTTCTATACTTGAAAAAGTCTCTCAAATTCCCTATTTCATTATTCTTATTAACTATGAATTTAATATATGATACTTATAAATATAGAGTCTATATAACATTTAATATTTGATGATTCTATTGATTAAATACTATCCAAAAATCATCCAAATAAATTGTATTTATTTATATATATTTTTAAAGTCCATATTTTAGTATGAAAAAATCCTACAAGTTTATTATTGTTAAATTGTAAGTGGTACTGCAGTCATACACAAGTTATATATAATCCATACACTATGTGGATTATATTTGTATGTTGTCTTACTGAAGTTCTGTGTTCCATTACATAAAATGATGTATGATGGGCATCAATGTTATAGGATACTTCAATGTTCGACATGGATAAAACACTGTCATTCGTGAGGAACTATAATTTCATATGTGCACCCTGAAAGCCTTATGGTCCCATAAATTTGGAAATAACTGAAGTATTATACGCATATAAAGTTGTACACCTAGAACACCAAGTTATACAGTTATAAAATAGTAAATTTTCTCAACCTGTATTATATATCTAGAATTTATCAAAATCAAAATAGAATATATATATATATAACCCATATCCATCTATCTTAAATTTACTAAGAATGCATCAAACCGTTTTTGAAATTATGAATCCCTCTCCAATGAATTATTATCATTCCCAAAGTCACTTTTAGCAAATGAAATACTCAAATTAGATTATTTATCAAAGTCTCACTACCATAACAAATCTTGTAATATTTAATTCATTTCAAACATTCATCTATATATTGTATGAAAATGTTTTTGGGAGTCAAAAATATTGCACTAGAATGGATTATTCTACATTAAAACAATATTTTTCATGCATTAAACATAGGTATTCAATGTCCCCATATAACCAACTTCACTATCAATTCTCCAAACTGTTGTAGACAACAATGGAACACTTACATCCTCATATTACACTGTATACATTTATGATTATCACTATAAATCATCCAATTTAAGGGGATGTGCACATATCATCCAACCCTTCCTTTACCCCCCGAGTCCATGAGACACATTTACTTTTTATTGGTTAAATAATTATTCCTTTAACCATTACTCTGTGCTCTTTGAAAAAGTATATATTGATATGATACATTGACAATAAATAAAATCACCCACAAATGAGAACATTAATATGATTGATATTTAATTATTTATAAATTTAAATACTTTAAATTTTGTTATATTATTAAATCAATTATGTATAATTTATATTTTTAATTCATAGTTGAGAAAATAGGTTTAGTCTAGTGAACATTATATGTAGTGATTATAATGGAATGTTAATTAACATATTAATTTTCTAAAAACAACATTATCAAGATATAATATCCACATTATCATTAATAAACCACCATCATAATTGAATTAAAATTTTGGGGGAAACATTTATTCAAATAAGAATATAAATTCAATGATCATGTCATTAGAAAAAATAAATAAATTTTCTTACTATATTTATGTATATGAAAGTGTTAAATTGAAAATTTATAAAAATATTTATTGAAAACAAGGGGTGTCAAACTAGGATATTGACTATAGAAATGAGGTAGATATTTTATGTGTGAGAACATTCATCCATAATTTAATGATTTATTTTGGAGATTTATAAATTTAGATTCTTTTAAGATATTAAATGATAGCTGTCCAGGTCATCAACACAGGTATTTTTACCTTTAATCCAAGTAAGTTGTGTGAACATATAGAAAGCCAGATTCTTTTAATACTAGTTTACATATTGGATAGAATAGATGATACTCCAATTAAATTATCCAAAAATCATGGAGTGTAGGATTTAGTAGCACACTCTGAAGATGGTATGCGACATTGTACATTTAATTGTAAAAAATTTCTTACTCATTATATTGTTTGAAAATTCCCCTCTTAATCCATGAAGAGTTTAAAATAATTCCCCAATGTAATATTTTGACACTGATGACTGAGCAAAACATGGGTTTCTCTTTTATGTTAAGGAATTATTAGTTCTTGTGTTGTATTTCATTTTAGAGACATATTATCATAAGAGGATATTTATATATGAGACTAGAAATAGTTTATAAAAAATGTTAATGAGTGTTATTGATCGATGAATTGTATTTGATTTTACAACATCACAAAACTTTGACCATCTTCAAAATAAAGACATATTTTTAGAGGGTATTTTTCTCTATATTTTTTTAAAAAAATGTGTAATTACTTATGGATTATCAAAGAGATGCTATCATGAACTGCCCATATTGGAATCCCTCTTATAACATAGGTGAAAGTAACCTTGAGTCCCACCTATAATAAGACCATGGATAGAGACTATAATTGAGGTTAATAAACATGAATATATGAGGAATTAACCTCATAATATCCTAGAAATAATAAAACTACTACCAATAAATACCCAATAATTTCCATTACATAATGTAAATTTTTACAACAAAAAATTTACTTATCTTTTAAATACAACGCATCGATAAAATATATATAATAATTACCCAATGTTTCATTCAATAAATATAAAAATATCTCCAATACCTATTTTTCTACCTTACAAACACTTTGAAAGATGTTCTGGGGTGATCACTTGGGGGTACTCAAAAATTCAAGAGTGTGAAAGAGTATGAAAATACAAAATCATTCATGGGTGATATCACCTAAAAACATAATAAAAAATATAATATAAATTAAATATATGGGGTTAAATAATCGAATTCAATGGTATACATCCATACCATAATTTTCTTTATTTCTTAAGATATCATCAGCCATTTATGTAACAAACATTTGTTACAATTTCAATAGTCGAGACTAAGAAATATCATCAACTTGACAATGATTATCAAAACAAACAATTAAACATTCACTTAGAATTCAACACCACTCCAACCTGTTAGTTAAAGGTTTGCTCCAACTCAAACCAGGAGAAAGCTGATAGGAACTCCCATCACCAACTAATCAATAATAGTGGAATAAAACCAACATAAACATCATATAATCAACCACTATCCCATAAACAACAACAAATAAAACATCCACATATCACAACATCTTAGACAAAGACACCATTCGATAACCACATACCACATCACTACATATCCATAATAGCATCACTATATATAGCCAACCCCATTGCGAAATATCCAGCTTTCTATCCATGTAATGGTAGGGTAACATAAAAATTACAGGCATCAACCTTATTCCACCATTGTTCCATTTTTTTCCCAAACCCATAACCACATATCCTCATTACCCTCATCATATTATAGTATCATGAACATGTATCACATCATCCTCATTCCCTCCTCCTACCAGGAATGACCCCCACCATGCATCATCGTCTTCTTCCACATAACCAAGTAAATGATCAGTTTTTATACTTAAAACATATATCCATTACGTCTTGTACCCACTTTATTACATTGATACATAATAAAAAATTAAATTAAAATCAATTGGAAGCCACTATAGACTATAAATTTCTTCCCCATCAATTCCACCTTTCTCGGACTGTTTCCCACAACCACATCAACCACTTCATCAAAAAAACATTCAAACAACCCATTAAAGAATCTCTTTCCACAACAAAACAAGATCATCAATAACCCAACCAAGCCTCATGAAAAGGAAACCATATAATCAATGTATTAATATTTCTAAATCATACCCATATACATAATTACCATTTACAATCCATATTATTTTGTTACATCATTCATTCACCCTCATCCCATTTCAAAACATTTATTCATCATTCATCACATTTATTGGTTGCATAAGATTCTATTACAATTGGTATAAGTTTATTAGCAGCCCACTCCCCTTTAAAATATATGTTATTTCATCGAAATCCCACTAATTATACCCATTAATAGATTATTATATCCCACTATCTATTATATTCCAACAATTAAGAAACCATAGACATCCTATCATCAAATTTATATTGACCACCCCATTTCCTCACTATAGGATCATTTTCACATGTCATTAACCAATTTATTAAAAATGCATTTCCTAGTTTTAAATTCACTTTTAACATGTTACTTTCATATTTTCTTCCCCAATCCTTTTTCCTCATCTAACCCATAAATCGTTTATCAACTACAATGGGAAGACAAATCTAACCACATCACATCAGGCTTAAAAATCTATAATAATAACACCTCAAGATTCTAGATTTCCATCCTTATCAATTGAATTATCAAGTTTAAGAAATTATCCATTTATAGTGGTGTGAGGGTTCATAAAAAATAATGACATCAAAAGGTTCATGTACTTTATGTTAACTAACAAAAAATACACAATAAAAATCATGAAATCACTAAAGCAAATATAAAGCCCCTTACTATCCTATTTACACTAATATGATCAAACACTGTTATTTAGTTTCATTCATCATTTAAAGGGTGTTTCAATATGTTCCTCCTACTAACCATAAACTAAGACCCCATATAATCCCCATAAATTCATTTATAAAAATTCATAATATCATGATGAAAGGAATACCAACAAGATAACTAAGCATATTATTAAAATATATTGAAGATTAGTTTACAAATCCACAACTCCAATCTCTATTTTGTAACCAATTTCATAATCAAGGGGAAGAAGAAAAAGATAAACTCAATATAAAAATAATTTGAGAAGAACCTCAAAAAACCCTAAACCAAAATTAACCCCCATCAAAATAAAATCCAACCCACTACACAACCCCTCCATGATAGAAGAAAAGAGGGGGGATAAAAGAGAACAAGGATGAAATTAACATTGGATTTCAAGAGGAATAAAATAAACATTAAGGGATTGAATGGTTTATACAATTTTTATATAAGAAATAAATTAGATGATCATGGTGAAAGGGTTAAAAACATGGTTCAATGTATAGGGTAAGACAAAAAATCCATGCACAACCTAACACATTGTACTGAAAATTGTTCAAATTAGTTGAATAGAAAATATTATGTGGAATATCTACCCCATAACTCATTTATAACTATATTTCAGATAAAACCAAGTAAGGTATATGGTAAAATACATGTTTCTATACTGCATGATCCAAACACCAAACCCTACTACAATGAAATAATAGATCCATGGTGAAACATCTTCAAAATTGATAAAATAACCAAAATAATAACTTCTAATTATACACTATGTCCACGTGGACCATGATGAAACCTCACAAACTTACCTATAACTAGAAAAATTACTAGACCCCGACCATGGAAAAGAAAAATTCTCACAACATAATTACTCCTAAAAAGGCAGGTTCATTGAAGTGAGACTCCAGGTCCCCATAACATAGTGAAATACCTACACCGCTACTAGAACTACTATCCTACACATCGATAGTCCCAAAAATATGTCTATGAAATATCCAAATACTTTGATATAGGGGTAATAAAAATAATAGGGCCATTGAAATCATCCTCCTAGGGTCTAACACCACAACTACCAACTCTATATCACAATAAGGCCTTCCAACTAGCCTTTTACAGCGCATCACTTACCACTCTACTAAAAAATCATCTATTAGATGAAATTTTATCATAAAATCCACTCTTATTTCTTCTAATTACCTTCCAAAATCTCTAACAACCAAAATATGAAAATTAACATGCCAAAAATGTATGATATGTTATTTAAGATACCTATAACATTATTCTCATCATAAATAATCAAAATCAGCCCCATAAGGGAACAAAAACCAACAAATACCTAAACACTCCCATAATTGGCACCTCTTAAATGGTATAAATTCACTAATGAAACCCTCATAATGTGATGATTTAGAATTAATCCAATAAGAAAAACACTTATAGAACCCCAAAAATTGCAGGACATACCACTCAAAATAGATATCCACCACTAACAGAACCCAATATATAATCAACGACCCCATATCACAACACATTCCTTGATATATACCACTTTAACCTCAAACATATTTTGAAAGAGTAACATTAGGATAACAACTCCTTATATGAAAACCCTACTTTTATTACAAACTTAAACCTGATTTATTACATAAAACATTCACTTGATACAAAATGGAAGATCGAGAGGTCTAGTGTATTTGGGGCTTAGTAAAATTACGTAACAACTTAAAACATGAAATAAAACATCTTTATTGAAAAATTCCTTTACATTACCACTACATTCCCTCGTACTTATCATTGTATGGGATAACCTGAGGACATGCATAAGAAAAGGGTGAGCTATAAAGCCCCGTAAGAGAATAATTATGGAATAACATGAGTAATAAAATAAATGTTATAAAATAGGCATATCAATATATAACAAGAGGAGCATAAAAATAAAGTCATGATAAATCATGATAATCATAACATGGAAATGTGGCAACAACACTTAACATGGAATTTGCATAAGCCAAGACTCATTGCACATGGAGCATGAGTAAATCATCATTGCACATGATGCATGATTAAAACCTAGTTGAACTTGAATTATCTTGAGTCAACGCCCATTTCACATGATGTATCATGATACTATACTTTACCCAATCCATTGGAGCGCTATAAGGGCGCACCCTTCTTAAACATTTCATTTCATGCATAAGTATGCCACATGGATCATATAACATGGATTCATAAAACATAATCATTTATTCCACAATAAAGGAATTTTTAATTAATATATTATGCTTTATAATAATTAATTAAATGTCCATAAAGGTGAATACCCTTGATAGGGAAATTGGCATGGTATTCAATACATAATGACATTGGCTTGGAAAATCGGTGCAATTTCGGCAGCGTAACAACGTGACGTAAGAATTCATACAAATGGCTGATGAGAGTGAAAGGGGACTCCCATAATATTTACATGAAATGTAAAGTAAGGGGTTCATATAGATATATGTCCCAAAAATTTTAATGGATTTTATATTCATGATAAAAAATATTTTCTTGAATGTAAATGATGAGAGAAAAATTCTTCTCAGAATTTCGGCATAGTAACGGGTGTACATGGGAGGCATTTAATGATAGAGAAAAGGGTATCTGACCATTAAAACATAAATAGAAATGTATGGGGGAGGTTCTGAACCATACCCCGACATTTATAATTGAATCTAAAAGGGCATAAAAACTTTAAGAAAATTGGACAAAATTTGAAAGGAAGAAAAACCCTTACTTGGAAGTGTTCTTCCAAAGACTTGAGAAAGGCTTGAGAGAGGATTATTGGGAGCTTGGGGAACCTTGGGAGGATTATTGGGAGACTTTTTCAGAGTTTGGATGAACTACAAAGGCTTTTAGGGAGGATAAAGTGTGAGCTTGGGTGGGTTTTTATACGAAAGGTGTGGGAATTCTTTGTTATTTAGGGTTGGGACACCTCACATTAAACTAATTCAAACCACAAACCAGACCATGGTTTTTTCCCATGGTTTTTTCCAAAGGGGAGTTTAAACAATATTTTATAAGGCCAAAGTCCTATCTTCTTTAAATAATGTGGTTGCTTATGTGGAGGTGAGTCACATTCCAAAGGAAAACAATTTAAAAAGACAAGATGTTTAATAATCATTGAACAGTCCATTAATGCTTTGTAAAATAAGTCCAAAAAACCCCAAATTACATTATTTTAATGGTAAAACATTTATTGTACGAAAATAGGGCTTATAGTATTTTATTATATCACTTTTGGGTCATTATGATGTCATAAAACACATTATATATTTAAATGGTATTTAATTTTTACCCAAAAATTAGACTATCTCAGAAAATTATAAAAAATTCACCGTTGAATAATTTTGACATCCTTATTCATGAAATAATATTTATTTTATATAAATAATTTTCTAAATATGTTAATTTTCACTTTTAAAATAAAAACCAACATTTATAGAAAATTCACGGGTTTGGACAAAATTGGCTTTCGAACATTAATAAAAATTACAATTGCATTCATTAAATTATATAATAATTTATATTTTATAAAAAATAATTTAATAATAATAATAATATTTTATTAAAATATTATTTAATAAAAAAATACATTAATTCATCAAAATATATTTCCTAGTTGAATATTAACTAAAAACACTATTTGAGCTTTAAAAACTATTTACAAGGTAACAAAAATAACATGAAAATATATTCATTATTATATACAAAAATACTTTAAATAACCATAGTGCTGAGGTCTTTTACATAACCCCTTATAACACCCGCGTAAGATTGAAATGTAAGGTGTGCGATGGTGACAGACTCTTGGGGTGGCTCGGATAACATTGCTTGGCTGGTAATCACTATCAACTTCCACTTCTCTCATAGGTGGTCCCGCTCAAGATTAAACTATTGAATCTCGGATTGGGATTGGTCAAGAGAGAAGCCCAATGATGCCACATCTTCACCAAGTTTTGAGAAATGGGCTGTGTATGGGGAACGTCTACTGGATGAGGTCATCTCTTCTTTTTTCCGAGTAAATTGGATTCATTAAAGCCCAAAATTTATATTAATCATGTGATCACTGTTCAACGACTATATTAGCAACAATCAAAATTCATAACATAAAACCAAAGAAGTTGACATTTTATATAAACATTTTACATAAAGAGACATTTAATTAGATCAAGAGGGATATCCTTTAATGAATGTTTGGGTCGTTACAATCTTCCCCATTAAGAAATTTTGCCCTCGAAATTTCCTTTTCCCACACTAAAACAAATGAGGGTAACTCTGCTTCATCACTTCCTCTGATTCCCATGTCGCTTCTTCAAACTTTTGGTTTCACCACTACACCTTGACGAGGGGAATTTTATTATTTCGTAGAAAATTTTCTCTACGGTCTGACATCTTCACTGGTTTCTCCACATAATAAAGATCATCCTCTAACTGTACCACCTCTGAAGAGAGTACATGTGAAGGGTCGGGTATGTACTTCCATAAGAGGAATACATAAAAGACATCATGTACCTTGGCCATTGTAGGTGGAAATTCTAGTCGATAGGCCACAACCCCAACATGATCAAGAATCTCGTAGGGGCCGATGTACCTTAGACTTAACATCCTTTTCGTTCCAAACCTCATGAACTTCTTCCAAGAAGATATGTATAGAAAAACCATGTCTCCAAATTTAAACTCAGGGTCTCGTCGATGGATATTTTCATAACTCTTCTATCGACTTTGGGCTTCCTTGATATGCTGCTGGATGGTTTTCACCTTCTCCACCATTTCTTCAACTATTCATGGTCCATGCAGCTTACTCTCACCAACCTCATCCCAACACACAGATGTTCTATACATTTTCCCATAGATGGATTTATATGGTGCCATTTAGATGCTCGAGTGGAAACTATTATTATAAGAGAACTCAACCAGAGGAAGATGTTGATCGCATCCTCTTTTAAAGTCTATTAAGAATGCTCTCAACATCTCCTCAAGTGTTTGGATAGTCCGATCAGATTTTCCATCAGTTTGAGGATGATAGGCCGTACTGAAGTTCAGTTTAGTATTCAGATCATGTTGAAGACTCTTTCAAAACATAGAGGTGAATCTTGAATCTCGATTAGACAGAATAAGTAGTGGTACTCCATGAAGTCTTAACACTTCACTGATATATATCTGTGCCAGTTGATCCAATGAGAAATCCTCCCGAATAACAATGAAGTGTGCAGACTTTATAAGATGATCCACAATAACCCAGATTTCATTGTTGCCTTTGGATGTCTTCAGAAGTCCAGTGAAAAAGTCCATGTTTATGTTCTCCCATTTTCATTCTAGTATAGGAGATGGTTGCATCATCCCCTTAGACTTCTTCCTCTCTTCCTTCACTAACTTTCACACCGGGCACATTGATGTATTTTTAGTGATCTCTTTTTTCATATTATCCCACCAATAATGCTCTCATAGATCTTGAAACATCTTTTTGTTTCACGGGTGAATAGAGAAATTTAAACTATGTGCATCATCCAAAAGATCATTCTTCAGCTCTAGAATTAATGGAACACATAGTATTTTCCCAAATCTCACAATTCCTTCTTTATTAACATTAAACTCTTACGATTTCCCTTTTCCGATAGCTTCCACTTTTTCCAGAATTCCCACATCATCCTTTCAAGCATACTTTAACCTTTCCAAAATTTATGTTTGATAAATAATTTGTGAATGGATTGATGATGTTCCCTTATTTATGATTCCCATGTCCATCCTCATCAAATCTGAGAATATTGGATCCTTTTAAATTCTCATCAATGATAGAATTGTTGGATCCTTTCTACTTTGAGCATCATCCACCTTGTTTGCTTTCCCCGTGTGTTAATGGATTGAGAAGTCATAGTCTATCATCATATCTAACCATCTTCATTGGCGCATATTCATATTTTCATGTATGAATATATACTTGAGGCTTTTTTGGTTCTTATATATCTCACACTTCTCCCCAAAGAGATAATCCCACCAAATTTTCAAAGTAAAGATCTCTGCAGCCAGCTCGAGGTCATGTGTTGGATAGTTCATTTCATAAACATTCAACTTCCTTAAAGCATTGGCAATGACATTATCATTTTGCATCAACACACATCCCAGGCCCTTCTTCGAAGCATCACAAGATACCATGAAAAGTTCTCCACTTGTGGGTAAAGTGAGCACAAACGTAGTGGTAAGCCTCATTTTTGACTCCTTAAATCTTTCTTCGCATTCATCATTCCAAGAAAACTTTACTCACCTCTGAGTTAGCTTGGTAAGAGGGTTGGAAAATCATGAGAAATTTCTCCCAAATCATCGATTATATCCGGCTAACCCCAAGAGGCTACATATATCTGTTACCGATGATTACCTCATCCATCCCTCAATTGCATCTATTTTGGATGGATCCAATGATATCCCATTACTTGTGATGATATGGCCCAAGAATGATACCTCCTTCAATCAGAACTCACACTTGTTGTACTTGGCATAGATCTTCTCCTTCTGCAAGGTATCTAGTACAGTTCTTAGATGCTCCTAATGATCCTCCTTGGTCATGGAGTATATCAGAATATCATCTATAAAGACTACCACAAATTTGTTAAGGTAATCTCTAAAGACTCTATTAATCAAGTCCATGATGATTGCTGGAGAATTAGTGAGTCTAAAATGGATTACTATGAATTCATAGTGCCCATATCGTGTACGAGAAGCAGTCTTGGGGATATCATCCTTCTTCACCCTTACTTGATAATATCCTGACCTCAAATCAACCTTGGAGAAGTATTGTGCTCCACCCAGCTGATAAAACAAGTCATCAATTCATTGGATAGGATAC
This sequence comes from Viscum album, assembly GCA_963277665.1. Taxonomy (NCBI): domain Eukaryota; kingdom Viridiplantae; phylum Streptophyta; class Magnoliopsida; order Santalales; family Viscaceae; genus Viscum; species Viscum album. Next base: position 165,436,640 of record OY728142.1, on the reverse strand, counting down.
ATGTTCTTTATCGTGATTTTGTTGAGCTCATGATAATCGATGCAAAGGTGCATTGATCCATCCATATTCTTGACGAAGAGGACTATTTCACCCCATGGTGAAGAACTTGGGTGTATAAACGCTTTATCTATATTATCCTATAGTTATTTCTTTAGCTCTTCAAGCTCCACAATATCCATTCTATATGGATGTTTGGATATTGGCAATGCCCTCGGTATAAGTTCAATTTAGAATTCAACATCTCTTCTGGGAGGAAGACCAGTCAATTCCTCAAGCAACACTTCGGTGAATTCCCTTACAATAGTCATGTCTTCAAGGGTGGTTTCTTCATTAGACTCAATCATCTGAGCCCGATACACGTGATCATAGGGCAGTAATATCCATTCTTGATATGATGGATCTAATGAAGATTCATCTTCCTCCTTGCACTTGTAAAGAATGGGGGTTCTATTCTCCACATGGAGAGTGATTTCCCTGTCACAGAAATTTATGTTGGATCTATATATGGAAAGCCAATACATGCCAATAATTGCATCAAATTCCACCATAGGGAGTATGAAATGGTTCTCCGGGAAGTTCAATCCACAGATTATAATAGGGGAGGAGTTATATTCATGGGATACAATAATCACCCCATTTGTCGTACTCACCAACATCGTCACTTCCATGATTTGTGGTGGTGATGGTATTGTTCTACTAAACTTTCTAGATATAAAAGAATGCGTAGAAACTGAATAAAAAAGTACTTTTTCTATTCATGAATGAATAACTAGCATAACTATCACCACTTCGTTGTTGGGATTCACTTCAGTAGTAGTGATGGAAAGAGCCCACCCTCGCTACCTTGGAGGTTGTTGGTTGCCTCTGAAAACCCTTGGCTTAGGTCACTGATTTGAAAGATTCCCTGGTTCTTTGCAGTTGTAGCAATGAACCATGCATTGAGGTTCGAACTGAGTGTTTATCTCCTCTATTGTAGTCGCGGGACTCTCTTGCTGAGAGTTAATAACCAAGTTCCCTTCTCTTCCACAACTAAAGCATTTTCTTGTACCCTTTAGGCAATTTCCGGGATTCTTCTATCCGCACCTTAGGCAACTGGGGATCTGGATCTTCTTAGCACTGTTGGATTTGTCTATCAGACCACCAAAATTAAAGTCCACTTTAGGCTTCTAATCCCCATGATACCACTGAGATTATACGATCTCTATTTCGACCTTGAGGGAACATTGTACAATTTCTTCATAGTTGTCGAAGTCACGGATTTCTAATGCTTTCTGAAGGATAGGTTTCAGCCCACCAAAGAAGATTTCAACCTTTCATTCAGGAGTAATGACCAAGCCTAAAGCATATCATGAAAGTTTTGAGAAGTTTTCCTCGTACGCTCCAATAGATTCATTGTCTTTTTGCATGAGGGCAAGGAAGTCTCTTTCCATCCCATGTCAGAGGGTGCGTGAAAAATATTTATCAAGAAACATTTTATGGAAATCCTTCCATTCCAATGCATCATTCTCCTCTACATGCTTCATATTTTTGATCAACGTCCACCATTGATCAGCTTCACCCTCCATATGATAAGTAGCCAGGAAAACCTTCTCTTGTTCAAAACATTGACAGATGGAGAATATCTTTTCAATGAAGTTGATCCATTGTTCAGCGATTGAGGGATCATATGATCCATAAAAAGTAGAAGGCCTTTGTCTCATGAAGCTCTCGATAGCAACTTGTTCATTGATAGGGGGGTTGAACATTCCTCTTGACCCATGTTTTTATTCAAATCTTTAGTTATCTAAGAGATAAGCGTAACAAATTTCACAATTCCCACTCCCATTGGATTGGGAATCTCATTAGTACAATCATCACATTGATCTTCACATCAGTTGTTATCCTGATCCCTCATATTACCGGCCATTGGATGCAATAAAAAGAAAGTTTGGGGTAACACATAATGGGTAATACAAGGACAAAACCTATGACTTATAAATATATCTTATTTCATTAACATATGAATCTACTGGCTTGAGTCTATGTTATCTATGATCTAATTTCTAACATATATTCTTAGGGCATTTTTTCCCTTTATATTGGTTAATACTAAGCTTGTGAATTTACCAAAGCATATCCCCCATGAGTGTCATAACCGAGAGTCCATCAGGCCCAATTGTTGTGCACTAGTTCCCATTCGAGTCTAGCTCAAAGCGGTGTTTTTGGGTCTTACCCCTTTGATACATCTGTGCCAGAGCCGCCTCTACCTGCTCATATCCAAACAAGGAGGTATTTTCTTGATAAACCAATTACTCAATACCCACCAAAACTTAGGGATGTTTTTATTATACTTAGTCCTATATATAAGGCTTTACTAGGGTTTTCTAATCATAATCCCAAAAATAATTAAACCTATTTTCTGATACCAACTATGACTACCCAACTTTTATTACAAACTTAAACCTGATATATTACATAAAACCTTCTCTTGATACAACATGGAAGATCGAGAGTTCTAGTGTATTTGGGGCTTAGGAACATTACATAACAACTTAGAACATGAAATACAACATCTTTATTGAAAACTTCATTTACATGACCACTACATTCCCTCGTACTTATCATTGCATGGGATAACATGAGGAAATACATAAGAAAAGGGTGAGCTATAAATCCCACTAAGGGAATAATCATGGAATAAAATGAGGAATACAATACATTTTAGACAATTGGAATATAAATAGAGCACAAGAGGAGCATAAACATAATGGCCTGATAAAGCATGATAATCATAACATGGAAATGTGACAACACTTAACATGGAATTAGCATGATCCAAGGCTCATTGCACATTGAGCAAGAGTAAATCCTCATTGCACATGAAGCATGAGTAAAACCTCATTTAACTTTAATTAGCATGATTCAACACTCATTTCATATACAGTATCAGGATACTATACTTTACCTAATGCATTCGGGCGCTATAAGGGCACACCCTTCTTTAACATTTCAGTTCATGCATAAGTGTGCCACAAGGATCATATAACATGGATTCATGAAACATCGTCATTTATTACATGATAAAGGAATGTGGAATTCATACATGAAACTTTATAATCAATAAGTAAATGTTCATAAAGGTGAATACCCTTGATTGGGATATGGACATGGTCTTCACTACACAATGACATTGGCTTGGAAATTGGTGCAATTTCGGCAGCATAACGACGTGGCATGGGAGGAATTTAATGAGAGATAAAAGGGTCTCACACCATTCAAACATAAATATGGAAGTATGGGAGAGGTGTGAAACAATACCCCAACATTTATAATTTAAATTAAAATGGTATAACAACCTAAAGAAAATTGTAAAAAATGAGAATGGAAGAAAAACCCTTCGTTGGAAGTGTTATTCCAAATGCTTGAGAGAGGCTTCTTGGGAGATTGTGGCACCTTGGGAGGATTATAGGGAGATTATGGCAGAGGTTTTAGGAACTCCAAAGGCTTTGAGTGAGGAGAAAGTCGGAGCATGGTTGGGTTTATATAGTAAAGGTGAGGGAATTCTTTATTATTTATGGTTCGGACACCTCTCATTAAACTAATTCAAACCACAAACCAACCCATGGGTTTGCCCATGGTTTTCTCCAAAGGGGAGTGGAAAAAATATTCTATAAGTCCAAATTCCAAACTAGGTAAAATAATTTTGTTGCTTATGTGGAGGTGACTCACGCTCCCAAGGAAAATAATTTTAAAAGACAAGATGTTTAATAAGCCTTGAAGGGTCCATTAATGCCTTGTAAAATAAGTGAAACAAACCCAAAATAACATTATATTAATGGTAAAACATACATTGGCCGAACATAAGGCTTATAGTATTTTATTACATCACTATTGGTTCATTATGAGGTCATAAAACACATTATATATTTAAACGGTATTTATTTTTTACCTAAAAATTTAACTGTCTCAGAAAATTATGAAAAATTCACCATTGGATAATATTGACGTTGTTATTCTAGAAATAATATTTATTTTATATAAATAATTTTCTAAATATGCTAATTTTCACTTTTAAAATAAAAACGGACATTTATCATAATTTCACGGGTTTGGACAAAAATGGCTTTCAAACCATAATAAAAATTACAATTAAATTCATAAAATTATACGATAATTTATATTTAAAAAAAATTAATATAATAATAATAAAATTTTATTAAAAAGTTTATTTAATACAAAAATCCATTAATTCATCAAAATGGATTTTGTAATTGAATAATAACTAAAAACAAAATCTGAGCTTTAGAAACTATTTACAAGGTACCAAAAATAACATGAAAATATATTCATTGTTATATACATAAATAATTTACATAACCATAGTGCTAAGGTCTTGTTACATAACCCCTTATAACACTCGCATATGACCAAAGAGTATGGTGTGCGATGGTGACAGACTCTTTGGGTGGCTCGGATAACATTGCTTGGGTGGTAATCTCTATCAAATTCTACTTCTCTCATAGGCAGTTTCGCTCGATCTTAACTTGTTGAAGCTCATATTTGTCTTGGTCAAGAGCAAAGCCCAATGACGCCACCTATTTTCAGAGTTCTGACAAATGAGATTTTTATGGGGCATGCCTACTGGATGAGGCCATCTCTTCCATTGTCTGAGTAAATTGGATTTGTTAAAACCCAATATTTATATTAATCATGTGATCACTGTTCAATGATTATATTAGAAACTATCACAATTATTAACATAAAAACAAATAAGTTGAAATTTTATATAAACATTTTACATAAATATACATTTAATTAGATCAAGAGGTATTTCTATTAATGAATGTTTGGGTCATTAAATTCTTCCCCCTTAAGAAATTTCTCCCTCAAAATTTTCTTTTCCCAAACTAAAACAAATGCGGTTAACTCTGCTTCATAACTTCCTTCGAATCCCATGTCGCTTCTTCAAACTTGTGGTTTCACCAAAACACCTTGACGAGGGGAATTGTCTTATTTCGTATAACTTTTTCTCTATAGTCTAAGATCTTATACTGGTTGCTCCTCATAAGAAAGATCATCCTCTAACTATACCACCTATGAAGAGAGTACATGTGAAGGGTCCGGTATGTACTTCTTTAAGAGGGATACATGAAAGACATCATGTATCTTGGCCAGGGGTGGTGGATGTGCTAGTCGATAGGACACATCCCCGACACGATCAAGAATCTCGAAGGGTCCAATGTACCTTGGACTTAACTTACCTTTCTTTCCAAACCTCCCGGCCTTCTTTCACAGAGATATGCATAGAAAAACCATGTCTCCCACTTTTAACTCAGTTTCTCATCGACTGTTATCTGCATAACTCTTTTGTCGACTCTAGGATGCCTTGATATGCTACTGAATGGTTTTCACCTTCTACAACATTTCTTCGACCATTTCTGTCCCAAGCATCTTATGGTCACCGACCTCAACACAAAACACCAGTGTTCAGCACCTTTTCCCATAAAGGGATTCATATGGTTCCATTTGAATGCTCGAGAGGAAATTGTTATTATAAGAGAACTAAAACAGAAGAAGATGTTGATCCCATCCTCCTTTAAAGTCCATTGAGCATGCTCTCAACATTTCCTCAAGTGTTTGGATAGTCCGCTCGGATTGGAAAAAAGTTTGAGGATGATAGGTCATACTGAAGTTCAGTTCAGTATTCAGAGCATGTTGAAGAGTCTTCCAAAACATAGAGGTGAATCATGGATCTTGATCAGACACAATAGATAGGGTTGCACTATATAGTCTGACCAATTCCCTGATATATATCTGTTCCAGTTGATCCAATGAGAAATCCTCCTGAATATCAATGAAGTGTGAAGACATTGTAAGACGATCCACAACAGCCCAAATTTCATTGTTTCCTTTGGATGTCTTCAGAAGTTCGGTGACAAAGTCCGTTGTGATTTTATCCCATTTCCATTCTGGTATGGGCAATGGTTGCATCATCCCCTTAGAATTCTGCCTTTCTACCTTCACTTGCGAACGCACCAGGCACTTTTATGTATATTCAGAAATCTCCTTCTTCATATTATTCCACCAATAATGCTCTCAGTGACCTCGATACATCTTTATGTTTCCTGGGTGAATAGAGAAATTTGAACTACGTGCATCATCCAAAAGTTCCTTCTTCAGCTCCGGACTTAATTGAACTCGTAGTATTTTCCTAAATCTCACAATTATTTCTTTATTAACATTAAAATCTGAGGATTTTCCCTTTTTTGATAATTTCCAATTTTTCCTTAATTCCCACATCATCATTGTGAGCATCCTTTAACCTTTCCAAAAGTGATGGTTGGACAATTATTTGTGAAAGGATTGATGATATTCCCTTCTTTATGATTCCCATGTCCAAACTCATCAAATCTAAGATTATTGGATCCTTTTCAATTATAATCAATGATAGAATTGTAGGGCCCTTTCTACTTAGCGCATCAGCCACCTCATTCGATTTCCTAGGATGGTAATGGATTGGGAAGTCATAGTCTTTGATCAGCTCTAACCAGCTTCATTGGTGCATATTCAACTTTTTCAGTGTGAATATATAATTGAGGCTTTTTTGGTCTGTATATATTTCACAATTCTCCCCATAGAGATAATGCCGCTAAATTTTCAAAGTGAAGATCACTACAACCAGCTCGATTTCATGTGTTGGATAGTTCTGTTCATGAACTTTCAATTGCCTTGAAGAATAGGCAATGACTTTGTCAGTTTGCATCAACACACATCCCAGGCCCGTCTTTGAAGCATTACTTAATACCATGAAAATTTATCCACTTGTGGGTAATGTGAGCGCGAGCATAGTGATAAGCCTCCTTTTCAACTCCTTGATGATTTCTTCGAATTAATCAGTCAAAAAAATCTTTACACCCTTCTGAGTTATCTTGGTATGAGGGTTGGACAATCGTGAGAAATTTCTCACAAATCATTGATAATATCATGATGACCCTAAGAAGCTACATATATCTATTACCGATGTTGGCCTCGGTCATCCTTCAATTGCATCTGTTTTGGAGGGATCCACAAATATCCCATTTCTTGGGATTATATGGCCCAATAATGATACCTCCTTCAACCAGAACTCACACTTGTTGTACTTGGCATAGAGCTACTCATTCTGCAAGGTCTCTATTACAGTTCTTAGATGATCCTCATGATCCTCCATGGTTTTGGAGTATATCAGAATATCATCTATAAATACTACCACAAATGTGTCGAGGTAATCTTTAAAGTCTCTATTAATCAAGTCCAAGAAGATTATTGGTGAACTAGTGAGTCTGAAAGGCATTACTATGAATTCATAGTGCCTGTATATTGTACGAAAAGTAGTCTTGGGGATATCTTCCTTCTTCACCCTTACATGACAATATCTCGGCCGCAAATCCACCTTGGAGAAGTATTGTTCTCCATCTAGTTGATCAAAAAAGACATCAATTCATGGGAGATGATACCTGTTCTTTATCACGATTTTTTTCAGCACGTGATAATCGATGCAAAGGTGCATTGATCCATCCTTCTTCATGATGAAGAGGACTAGTGCACCCCATGATGAAGCATTTGGGGGTATAAACCCTTTATCCGGATTCTCCAATTATTTTTTCTTCAGCTCTTCATTCTCCACAACAGCCATTCTATATAGAGCTTTGGATATTGGCAATGACCTCAACATAAGATCAATTGAGAATTCGACATCACTTCTAGGAGAAAGACCAAACAATTCCTTGGGAAATACATCAAAGAATTCCCTCACAATAGGAATGTCTTCAAGGATGGTTTCATCCATGGACTCAATCACATGAGGCTTATATGCATGCTCATAGCGCATTAATATCCACGCTTGAGATGATGGATCTAAAGAAGATTCATCTTACTCCTTGATGTAGTAAATAATCGGGGGACGATTCTCCACATCAAGAGGGATTTCCCTCTCACTGCAATTTATGTTTGCTCTATATAAGGAAAGCCAATCCATGAAATGAATTGCATCAAATTCTACCAAAGGGAGTATGAAGAGGTTCTCCAGGAAGTTCCATCCACAGATTATGATAGGTGAGGAGTTATATTCATGGGATGAAATAATCTCCCCCTTTTCCGTACTAACTGACATCTTCACTTCCATGATTTGTGGGAGTGATTATATTGTTCTACTAAATATTTGAGATATAAAATATTGCATAGAACCTGAATTAAAAAGTATGTTCGCTATTATTGAATGAATAACTAGCGTACCAGTCACCACGTTGTTGTCGGGGTTCACTTCGGTAGTATTGATGGAAAAAGATCTCCCTTGCTGCCTTGGAGGTTGTTGGTTGCCTCCAAAAACCCATGGCTTAGGGCACTGATTTTCAAGATTCCATGGTTCTTTGCATTCATAGAAATGAACCATGTGTTGAGGTTCCAATGGAGCATTCCTCTCCTCTGTTGTAGTCTTGGGTCTTTCTTGCCGATAGTTAATAGCCAAGTTCCCTTTTCTTTCACACCTATACCATTTTCTTGTACCCTTCAGGCAATTTCCGAGGTGCTTATTTCCATTCCTTTGGCAAGTGGGGTTCTGGATCTTCTTAGCACCATTGGATTTATCCATCGGACCGCTAGCATTGAATTACACATTAAGATTCTTATCTACAGGATACCCCTGAGATTCTACGATCTGTATTTTGACCTTGAGGGAACATCGGACAATTTCCTCATAGCTTTCAAAGTCACAAATTTCTAGTTCTTTCCACAGGCTAGGTTTCAGCCCACAATAGAGGAGGTCAACCTTGCATTCGGGGTAAAGACAAATATGGAAGCGTATCATGCAAGACATGTGAAGTTTTCCTCAAACACTCCAACAGATTCATTGTCTTTTTTTCATGAGGTCAAGGAAGTCCCTTTCTATCTTAAGTCAGAGGGTGCGTGGAAAATATTTATCAAAAAACATCTTCCGGAAATCCTTCCAATCCAATGCCTTGATATCCTCCTCAGGCTTCATATTTTTGATTCAAATCCACCATTGATCAGCTTCACCCTCCATACGATATGTATCCCAAAAAACCTTCTCTTGTTCAGAACATTGAAGGACAGAGAAGATCGTTTCAATGGAGTTGATAAATTGTTCTACGATTGAGGGATCAGATGATCCATTAAAAGTAGGAGGCATTTGTTTCATGAAGCTCTCAATGGCGACTTTTTCATCCATAGGTGGGTTGAAAATTCCTCTTGACCCATGTTTCTATTCAAAGCTTGTATTAGATGAGAGATAAGCCTGACAAAGTTCACGGTTACCTCTCCCATTGAATTGGGCATCTCATCAGTACAGTCGTCACATTGATCTTCATATTGGTTGTTAGCCCGAGTCCTCCAATTACTGGCCACTGGCTGGAATAAAAGGAAATTTAGGGGTAACACATAAAGGGTAATACAGGGAAAAAACTAATGACTTATAAATAACTCTTATTTCCTTAACACATGAATCTACTAGCTTCAGTCTATGTTATCCATGATCTACTTCTAACATATATTCTTAGTGCATTTTTGTCCCTTAATAATGGTTAATAATAAGCTTGTGAATTTACCAAGGAATAGCACCTGGGAGTGTCGTATCCAAGAGTGCATCAAGGCCCATTGTTGTGCACCAGTTCCCATTCGAGTCTAGCTCAAAGCGGTGTTCTCGTGTTTTACCCCTAGGATACATTTGTGCCAGAGCCGCCTCTACCTCCTCATATCCAGAAAGGGATGTATTTTCTTGATAAAACACTTAATAAATACCCACCAGAACTTAGGGATGTTTTGATTATACTTAGTCTTATCTCTAAGGCTTTACTAGGGTTATCTAATCATAATCCCAAAAATAAATAAACCTATCCTCTAATACCAACAATGACAACCCTGCTTCTATTTAAAACTTAAACCTGATTTATTACCTAAAACCTTCACTTGATACAACATGGATGATCGAGAGTTATAGTGTCTTTGGGACCTAGGAACATTACATAACAACTTAAAACATTAAATACAACATCTTTATTGAAAACTTCTTTTATATGACCACTACATTCCCTCATACACATCATTGCATGGGATAACCTGAGGACATGCATAAGAAAAGAAGGAGCTATAAATCCCAGTAAGGGAATAATCATGGAATAACATGAGGAATATAAAACCTGTTAGAAAATAATAATATCAATAGAGCACAATAGGATCATAATCATAAAGGCATAATAAATAATGATAATCATAACATGGAAATGTGGCAACAACACTTAACATGGAATTAGCATGAGCCAAGGCCCATTGCACATGGAACATGTGTAAATTCTCATTGAACATGAAGAACAAGTAAAACCTCGTTGGACATGAATTAGAATGAGTCATCACCCATTGCACATGACGTATCATGATACTATACTTTACCCAATGAATTGGAGTGCTATAAGGGTGCACCCTTCTTAAACATTTCATTTCATGCATAAGTGTGCCACATGGATCATATAATATGGATTAAAAAACATCATCATTTATTCAAGATAAAGGAATGTGGAATTCATACATGAAACTTTATAATAAATAAGTAAATTTGAATAAAGTTGGATACCCATGACAGGGAAATGGACATGGAATTCACTACACAATGACATTGGCTTGGAAAATCGGTGCAATTTCGACAGCGTAATGACGTGACGTAAGAATTCATAAAAATGGTTGATGAGAGAGAAAGAGGCGGGGGGGTCTAATCATATTTACATTAAATGGACAGTAAGGGGGTAATATATATACATTCCCCAAAAATTTCAATGGAATTTTGATTCATGATATAAAAGAATTAATTGAATGTAAATGAAGAGAGATAAATTCCTTTCGGAATTTCCGCATAGTAACGAGTGTACATGGGAGGATTTTAATGAGATAGAAAAGGGTCTCCCACCATTCAAACATAAAAAGGACAGTATGGGTATGGTATGAAACCATACTTCAACATTTATAATTGATATTAAATGGGCATAACAACTTAAACAAAATTGGACAAAATGAGAAAGGAAGAAAAACACTTACATGGATGTGTGCATCCAAAGGCATGAGAGAGGCTTGAGAGAGGCTTCTTGGGAGCTTGGGGAACCTTAGGAGGATTATAGGGAGAGTAGGGTAGAGGTTGGATGAACTAAAAAGAATTTTAGTGAGGAGAAAGTGGGAGCTTGGGTGGGTTTATATAGGAAAAGGTGAGAGAATTCTTTATTCTTTAGGGTTGGGACACCTCTCATTAAAAAAATTCAAACCACAAACCAGACCATGGTTTATGCCCATGTTTTTTTCCAAAGGGGAGTGGAAAAAATATTTTATATGTCCAAATTCCAAACATCTTAAAATAATGGGGTTTCTTATGTGGAGGTGAGTCACACTCCCAAGGAAAACAATTTCAAAAGACAAGATTTTTAATTAACATGGAAGGGTCCACTAAGGCTTTGTAAAAATAAGTCAAAAAACCCAAAATCACATTATTTTAATGGTAAAACATATATTGTCCGAACATAAGGGTTATAGTATTTTATTAAATCACTATTTTGTCATTATGATGTCATAAAACACATTATATATTTAAACGGTATTTAATTTTCACCCAAACATTTGACTGTCTCAGAAAATTATGAAAAATTCACCTTTGGATAATTTCGACTTTGTGATTCTAGAAATAATATTTATTTTATATAATTAATTTTTTAAATATGTTAATTTTCAGTTTTAAAATAAAAACTGACATTTATAAAAAATTCACAGGTTTGGAAAAAAATGGCTTTCGAACCTTAATAAAAATTACAATTTTATTCATAAAATTATACGATCATTTATTTTTAATAAAAATTAATATAATAATAATAATAATATTTTATTAAAAAATTATTTAATTCAAAATTCCATTAATTCATCAAAATAGATTTATTAGTTGAATATTAACTAAAAACACTATTTGAGTTTTAAAATCTATTTACAAGGTAACAAAAATAACATGAAAATATATTCACTATTATATACAAAAATAATGTACATAACCATAGTGATAAGGTCTAGTTAAATTACCCCTTATAACACCTGCATAAGACCGAAGATTAAGGTGTGCGATGGTGACCGACTCTTAGGGTGGGTCGAATGACACTTCTCATGTGGTAATCTCTACCAACTTCCACTTCTCTAGTAGGAGGTCCTGCCCGAGCATAACCTGTTGAAGCTCGGATTGGTCTTAGTCAAGAGTGAAGCCTAATGATGCCACCACTTTTCCGATTTCCAAAAAATGGTCTTCGTATGGGGCACGTCTACTGGATGAGGCTATCGCTTCCTTTGTCTCAGTAAATTGGATTCGTTAAAGCACTATATTTATACTAATCATGTTATCACTGTTCTGCGACTATATTAGCAACAGTCACAATTCTTAACATAAAAACAAATAAATTGAAATTTTATATAAACATTTTACATAAAGAGACATTTAATTATATCAAGTGGGATTTCCATTAATGAATGTTTGGTTCGTTACACCTTGACCCATTTTAAAACCTTTTAAAGGAATTTTTTTTGATACTTTGAAAAAAACACAAATACCCAACTTATAAATAATAATAAATTTAAAATTATTTTAAAATACATTTCAAGGGTTTTAGTGAATGGGGTAGGTTCACCCAAAAAATTCCCACAACTATCTATCTACTGAAGAATAAGAATCATGCAGAATCTCGGCTCAATAATATCGAAGATTTCCCATAGTATTATAGTTGAAATAAATCACCTCAATTGATACAATACACCTCATTATACTCAATTCTAGCAATCTAAGTCTCACTATAGCTCTAAAATATTGGATCACTCTCCATATCCATGAACTAGGAGTCCCGCTACCTAGATCATTTATCACAACCTTTGAGGATACATGGGTGGGCCTTCGCCAGAACCCTCTATAACATAAAAACTCTTCTCTATGATATATTCTTAATCTATCACCACATACCAATACCCAAACTAAAGATTCAGGATAAGATACTAAATTTTTGGCCTCAAGGAAGACTCTAATGTTTCTCATATTCTTTATCGTCGGGAAGGAAATGCAGAATCCATAAAATTAGATCTACAAAACAGCTTCTAAAAGTAAAAAAACTCATAGAATCTATTGAATATATTAAAATTCCTTCATATGATCACATATCTTCACTGATGAAAATAAATAAATATTAATTTTTCCAAGAAATTTCCCCCAATACATATTTTTGAGTTCGCTATGGTTCATCTCCTAAAATCGTTTAGAATCCTTCTGAAACCATCCATCCACCAACAAAACTCAAAATCCATCCGGAGTATTTACCTATCATACACTAACTCTTGAAATAATTTTATTTTATTATTCATATGGATTTGGATATTCTTGTCGAGGTTTGGGTCAAGTATCGATTGTAATTTTGATTTTCTATTGAAAAATGTCTGTTTTGGGACTAGCAGTGATCGTCGCGTGACCAGAGCACAGTTGAAAATGTGTGGCTTCACCCAGGTCAACATATGGCCTGCTTTCTATTCAAAAATAATTTAAATGGATAATAAAATGAAAGATAAAATAAAATAAAATAAAATGATTTTTTTAATAATTATATTGATAATAATATTATTAAATTATTATTATTATTATTATTATTATTATTATTATTGAAATTGTATTTTTTTAGGGTTATTTATCATTTTATTCTCTATATTTTTTCATTTCACCCATCTCTCATCCTCCTCCCCTCTCCTTGGATCTCCCTCCCCACTTCCACCCACTTGTGTGTATCTCCCCTCTGTTGGTCGACTCCCTTCTGACGGCTTCCTTCTGGTGAGCCAACTTCGGCACCCCGCCTCCCCCACATGACCTCCCTCCAGTACCCTGCACTTCCTCGAAGACCTCCTTCTAGTGCCCCGAACTCTCTCATGCAACCCCATTCATGTTTGGATCCCCTCCAACATCCCCTCGTTGTGCAAAGAGCCTCTCAAACTGCACACTGCTCCTCCACTCCCTCTACCATAGGTACGATCTACCAAAAGTAAGCCTCTTCCATCTTTAATTAGGGGTTCAGTTTCTCTAGAAGCTAGGGTTCCATATTTAGGGTTCTCCCTTGACATTTTGGGTTAGATCTCTTGGATTAGGGTTCGATTTGGATTCCTTGTGGTGTGGTTAGGGTGTGGTTGGAGTTTTACACCAATTTTCGGAATTTTCTCCACCTGAGGTAGGTGATTATGTGACTAAACATTATTTATAAATACACAATTCTTTCTTGTGAATTTTTGGTATGATTTATGGATTATTGGTGTGGTGTGAAACTAGTTTTAGAAATATTTATTTATTCAATTGGTTTTAAAAATGATTTTCTTCCATGAAAAACTATGTGTTCCTTGTTTAACCATTTCTTGTTAAATGTTTTATGCTTAATTGGGGATTTTATCATGTTTTATGAAATGTATGTGGGGTTTGAAATTGTTTTCTGATGATATTGAATATGAATTTCAGTTTAAAATTGATTTTTCATGTGAAATTGGGTGTATTGTGAAGTAAAACCCTGTTATGTTCTTTGAAATGATTTTATAAATTATGTAAATGATTTATTAGGTTATATAAAATATGGGAACCCTGATTAGAGAATTTTTTGGTGTGAATATGAATTTAAAAGAGGGTTTGGGTGTGATAGTGGTGGTATTTGGTTTGTATAGTGCCTTGTTTTGTTTGTGTATATGAATGTGGAATTTTTTGTGAACTTGGAACTTGAATGAACACAAAAAGGGAAGATCGGGTAACTAGGTTGGTAGGCTATGACTGGTGTTTAGTGACAGAGTAGTAGATTCGGCCCAGTTTCACTTAGCTGGATTGACAATTACAACTCTAACTAAACTTTAATGATGATTTGAGACCACTATGTTATGGTGGTGTCCCCTACTAGTGGATCATTCACAACAATTCTATTGCTCATGGCTACTGAGCCATGTTTCAGTGAGATGCGAGGTTCTAGGGTCCCATTACTAACTAGAACCTATATGGCCTCTCCCATGATTAGTGATCTTTGGATATGTTTCCCTTATCTTCAGTATACGACAAGCTATATTATTTACTTTAATATTATTGGTGTTTTATTTATTATTTAATTATTTTAAAGTGGGTTTTCATTAATAAAATTCAATTGAAATTGTCCCAGCATTTATTTCATTTATAAAACTTGTATGTTTATTTTTCATTTAATTTTTATAGCATGGAATACTTCTAGGTGGAATAATTCTGGGAAATGGATCACACCATTCATATACCCTTGGGTGTAAGCTGACTTGGTCATATTTGACACAGGTAAGGAAATGGATTTTGGAGATGATGGTTTGGGATGCTAGAGTTTTTTCTTGGTGGGGTGTTGTGGAGATGGCTTGAGGGTTACTTCCTTTTTCCATTTAGTGGTTTTTGAGCTAGATTTTGGTCACCTTCCTTTGTGGTAGTTTTTGGGATTTAATACAAATATTGAGACTAAATTCAAAAAATTGTCTAAGGTTGTTTGGTTTGAATTTTTCAGACTCTTTTATTAATTTTTATGTGTCGTTTAGTGATTATAAAATTCAATTAAATCATTCTCAATCATTATTTATGATACTTGGGAACATTTTCCAACCCATGGGTGGTCTGGAATTCCCCTCAGACCTTTCCACAGACTGGTTTGGGCGCTGATTTGGATGAAGACCCCACTAGGTATATGATAAAATGGTATCATATGATGTCTAAACTCTTTGGGTCATTTTATTTGGGATGAGTCTGGTTAGGCAGAAGCTAGAACTATTTGGGCTCCGAGTTCTTGTTGCGAGTAGGGTGCCTGGCCAGCACACCTAGAGATAGAACTTAAGTCACCATGGGATATTGAGATCATTGTTTGACTTTTCTTTCATGTGGGACGTGCAGGATGTAGACCACATGTGGACAATGACTAGAGGTGAATTGGTTTGTTCATTTCATTATCATGACGAGTTCGATATATTTATATTTTATGTTACTGCTGAAATTTTCCAAACCCATTTTAATAATAATTTTTCTTGTTACTGTTGCTTTTTGTAGCAACATGCCTCCCTAGAGAGTTCCCTTGAAACAAAAGGAGGAATTTGGGGAGAGTTCTCCCTCACCACTTGATCATAGGTTGGTGGAAGCTATAGTACGGGATATTCAGGCTCTAGTATAGGGAGTTGTTCCTACTTCCACTCTAGTTAGAGAAGATGAATCTAGTCCTAGGATGGAAAAAGACCTGGGGTTTCTTAAGAACAAACCACTTTTTTGAGGTATCAAAGAGACTCAGGAAGCGGAGGAGTGGATTGAGAAGATAGACTGCATGTTTGAGTTTCATTATACTCCTGAGAAAGTTAGTGTTAAGTGTTCTTAATTCTTTCTAGAGGGTCCCAGTCAATGGTGGTAGGACTCAGTGATTCAAGCTTGGAAGCATGAGCAGATGAGCTGGAAGAACTTCAAAGAAAACATTAATGACTAGTATTATCCTCAGTTCATGGATTATGCCAGATTTCATGAGTTTATTGATCTTGTTTTGAGGGACCAGTCAATGATGGAATATTCCAAGTGCATTTCTGAGCTAGTCTGATATGCACTTGAAATATCCTTTAATGATTAGATAAAAGAACATAGGTTCTATAGGGGTGTGTGGTCAGAGATCAATTATTATGTTTTCTTATTCAATATGAATACCTATTCTGAAGTAGTTTATTGTGATTTTATAGTGGTGATTAACTACAAAGTAAGTTCTAGTTACTTTGGGGCTATGTCAGTTTGGGGTATCGGCAGTTCATCCAAGAATAAGGGGAGATAGAATGAACAATGTAAGAAGGGAGTTGGTAGTTCAGGCCATCCTTCTAGGAATTCATCATTAGATGCTTTTGGTGTGGGGTCTATTTTCTTCCATCGGTGCAAAAAGTCAGGGAATATTTGAACTGAATGTACATATTCTCATAGGCCCTATCACTGATGTGGAGTTATAGGGATAATATGTGTTTTTGTAGGGTGATGCGCCCATACTAGAGTGGGAAAGAATTAGTGGCTTATATGGGAGTGTCAGTTCAGTCAGATTCATCCAGAATGGTTGGATCTCGGTTTAGTGGTTGTGGAATTAAGACCAGTTCATCATCTGGGTAGATCCAGATAATGGTAGAGCCGTAGGAGAGTGATCATTCTTAAGTAGGGACTAGACATCTCCATACTGCGGACCAGTCACCATTGGGATCAGATTCAGCACCTTTGACAGTTTGAGGTACCATCATGATTGCATCTTCTATAGTAGCTATTTTATTTGATAATAGTGCATCTGTTTCTTTTATCTAATCCATTCTTGTGAATCTGTTGAACTTACCAACCGATATGATGTCTTTTACAATAGAGTTGGTAACACCACTAGGTAATAAGAAGGAGAAATGTCTCAGGTGCATGTCTTGTGAGCTCTCTATGTCAGGGGTTGAGATGGAGTGGTATTTCCTGGACTTGGATATAGACCTTTTCAGTTTAATCCCCATCATTGATTGGTTGGGGTACTTTCAGGAATATAACAATTTCTATAGGTGATAGGTGAGTTTCATGGAACCTGATGGGAGTCATCAGTTATTTCTTAGGGAATTGGATACTCAGTCGAGTCATGCAAGACCTCATCTCCTAGAGATGGGAAATCTTGATTTTATGTTATCATCACTCGTATTGGAGTATGATGGTGGGGATCTTAAGGGTAGTTTACCTCATGTGGTAGATGATTTCTTGGAGGTATTGCCGAATATTTTTTTAGGGTTACCCCTAGAGATATATGTGGAGTTTTCAATCGATTTGGCACTGGGAACACAACCAATATCTCTTCCATCATATCTCATAGCTCTCACCTAATTGAGGGATTTAAATATATTTTTGGATAATTCGGAATCCAAAGGGTTCATTCACTTGATCATCTCTCCTTGGGCCACTCCTATTCTATTCATAAAGAATACTGATAGATCCCTTGGGTTGTGCATCGATTAGATAAAGCTGAATAAGGTAAACATTAAGAATAAATAACCTTTTCCTCAAAGTAATTACATGTTTGATCACCATAAGGGGAAAAATGGTTCTCCAAAATTGACTTTCATTTCAGTTTCCAACATGTCTGGGTCAGAGAGGCAGAAATCCCAAAAATGGATTTCTAAAGCAGGTAAGTCCACTTCGAGTATATGGTCATGCCTTTTGGACTGACCAATGCTCCAAAAGTTTTTATAGACTCATCAATAGGGTTTTCCACCAATATCTTTACTTTTTATTTGTGTTATTCATGGAAAACATCCTAATATACTCCAGATCTGAGGAAGATCATGGAAATCATTTTTGTATCATGTTGGGAACTTTGTGGGATCATCTCCTTTATGAGAAGCTTTCAAAGTGAACCTTCTATATTAGGAAAGTGTTGTTTATGGGCCATGTCATTTCGGAGAAATGGGTTTCAGTGGATCCCAAGAAGACTCGTACAATTATTTCATGGGAGAAACCAAAGAATGTGTTTGAGATCAGAATTTTTATTGGTTTATCATGTTATTATAGATGGTTTTTTGGGATTTCCATAGGCTTACCTCATCCATGATAGAACCCACCCAAAAGGGTTGAAGTTTAAATGAATCCCAAAGTGTTACGAATTCTTTGAGGAGCTGAAGCAGTGGTTGACCATTGCACCCATGTTGATCGTGAAAGAATCAAGAAAATGGTATGTGGTATATTGCGATGATTCATGTTTGGGCCTCAGGTGTGTGATGATGCAGGATGATCACATGGTTCTCACCAACTCTGACCACATGAGAAGAATTACCCAACCCATGAGTTAGAATTATAAGTGGTGATGCATGACCTAAATAATTATCATCATTATCTTTTTTGGGAAGAAATTTTTTGTCTATTCGGACCATAAAATCTTAACCTACATCCTCTCCCAAAAAATATATGAACCTAAAAAACAATGTTTTGATCAAGTATTTGCATGGGTTCAACTTTGATATCATCTATACCCTAGAAAAGGGTAATGTAGTGGCTAATGACTTGAGAATAAAATTTATTATGCAGGATTTGAGGATGTAAACTAATTATTGGTCCTTCATGGGACTCTGTTCAAAGATACACTTAGAGACCAAGGATTATAGTGAAGGTGCATTCTAGGAAAGTGTTCCGTTGACTCCACTTTTTGAGTTGATTAAGTAGGAGTATCCTGGTGATGATTTGTTCCAATTGTCCATGAAATTCTTTCATGGTGGGGAGACACCTCATGACTAGTCTTTGTCTCATGAGGGAGGCTTTTCTTTTAAGGGATGACTCATCGTTCCATTGACTATGAGGAAGGTGGTGTTGCACGATAGCTTCCCATATTAGTGTGTTGTTCATCCTAAAGATACAAAAATGTATTATGATGATCATTGAAATTTTTGGTTTCCATGATTGAGGCATGACACAACTGATTTCTTATCGAGGTCCTATACATGTCAGCTGGTAAAAGTAGAGAATTAAAAGCCCTCTAGTTTTCTTTTTTCCATTACCCATTCCTACCTGGAAGTGGGATGAGGTTTCCATGAATTTTATTGTTGGATTTCCTTATACACCTTGGAGAAGAAAAACTATTTGGGTGGTGATTGATCATCTAATCAAATCATCCCATTTTCTTCTGATTAAAGATTTAATGAAAGTGGATGAACTAGCCTGGTTGAATGTTCATGTGGTGGTAAGACATCATGGTGTGTCATCAACAATTGTTTCAGACAGAGACCCTCTATTCACCTCTTGATTTTGGTATGGACTTAAAAAGGAATTGGGGTCACAGATTAAGATGATCATGACTTACCATCCTCAATCATATTGTTAGACGGAGTGGGAAAATCAAATTTTGGAGTACATTCTTTGTGCAAGTGTTTTAGATTTCTGAGGATCGTGGTATACCAATTTGGGGTTGGTCAAATTTTCATATAATATCATTTACCAATATTCAATTTGAATGGCTCCACTTGAGTTTTTTTATGGTCAACCATGTCAGTCCCATTTATGTTGGGCTGACGTATGTGATACAACACTTTTGGGACTAAGCCTTGTGAAAGAGACATCTAAGAAAGTAAATTTGATCAGGAAGTAGTTATTGGAACCTCAAAGTTTCCAAAAATCATATGATGATAATAGGTTCCAAGATATTGAGTTTTCTATGGGTGATCATGTGTTCTTGAAGGTGGCCCCTTGCTCGGGCCATCGTTGTTTGGGATATCGGAGAAAGCTAACGATGAGGTATGTCAGACCTTTCGAGATCATCAAGTGGATTATCAAGGTGTAATACAGGTTAGAATTAAATTCATATTTGACATCAATTCACAATGTATTTCATGTCTCTAAATTTAATAATTATAATCCAAGTCCATCCCATGTGATGAATTGTGAAGAGTTAAAGATAAATCCCAATTTATCAGTGTTTTAACGACCATTATGGATACTGGATTCCCAAGTGAAGGTTGTTTGTTGGAAGTATATTCAAATGGTTTGTGTCCTTTGGAAGCATGGGAATTATGTGCATGAGACTTGGGAGCTAAAGATGTGGGTTGAGTAGGAGTATCTGTTTTTATTCTCCGATCAAGCTTCACTTTAACTTTCTAAGGGAAGAACGTTTTCATGGTGAGGATAATTGTCACACGCAGACTCTTGAAATAATTTTATTTTTAATCTATCATGTTATTGGATATTATTGTTCAGGTTTTGATCAAGTCTTGATTTGAATTTTTAGTTTTTATTGAAAATGATTGTTTTGGCCCTAGCAGCGTCTGGTGCACAAGAAGATTAAGGTTGAAACCATGAAGCTTAACCCAAGTCACCCTATGGATCTCCCATGGTTCAAAAATTATATAAATTAATAATAAAATGAAAGATAAAATAAATTGAGAATAATAAAATAAAATTAATAGATTATTATTATTATTAATATTATTATTACTCAAATTATATTGGTTCTTTAGGGTTCCTTCTCTTCTTTTCACTTTTCCCTTTTTTATTTCCTTCCTTCTCTCCTCATTCTTCCCTCTCCTCATGTATCCCTACCCTATTCCTCCCACATATGCATGTCATCCCTCTGCTCTCCAGCTCCCTTCCAACAATCTCCTTCTGGTGAGCCACCTTCCGCGCCCTGCCTCCCTCACATGACCTCCTTCTGGTGCCCCGTACTCCCTCGATGACCTCCTTCTGGTGCCCCCATACTCCCTCAAGTGACCCCCTTTCATATGTTGATACCCTTATGTGTCCCCTCATCACATGACCAGCCTCTAAGACTACTCACCACACCTCATCTCCCTCCTCCACCGGTGAAATGTACTCCGGGTAAGCATCTTCCCTAATTCTTTAAGGATTCGGTTTCTTCACCATCTAGGGTTCCATTTTTAGGGTTCTCTCTTGAAATGTGTGGATAAATCTCATGGGTTAGGGTTTAATTTTTATTCCTTATGGTGTGTTTCGGGTGTAGTTGTAGTTTCACACTAATTTCAAGAATTTTAATCACCCGAGGTAGATGATTCCATGCTTAATCATTGTTGATAAATTGATAATTATTTATTGTGAATTTTATGTATTTTTTATTGATTATAGGTGTGGTGAAAAACTGTTTTTAGAATGAATTATATATGGAGTTGGTTTTAAAAATGACACTTTTCATGTGAAAGTTGGCGTTTCGAGGTTTAAAAATTTCTTGGTAAATTTTTTATACTTACTTGTTTATTTTATAATGTCTTATAAAATGTATGTGAGGTGTAAAAGTTGTTTTTAGAGTTATTTAATATGGGGTTCAGTTAAAAATTTATTTTTTATATGAAATTTTGTGTATTGTGAAGTAATTCCCTATTATGTTATTTTAAATGGTTTTCTTAATTATGTAAATTATTTATTAGGTTATGTAAAGGATGAAAACCATGATTAAATAAGGTTTTGGTGTGAGTATGATTTTAAAAGAGGCTTTCTATGTGAAAGTGGTGGTATTTGGTGTGTGTAGTGGCTTTTTTTGTTTGTGTATATTAATGTGGCATGTAATGTGAACTTGGAACTTGAATGAGCACAAAAAGGGAAGCCCAAGTTACTAAGTGGGAAGACTAAGACTAGTGTGCTAGTGATAGAGATGTGGATTTGGCCCGGTTTCACTTAGATGGATTGATGCTGACAAATATAACAAAACTTGAATAATGATTAGAGGACACTAGGTTATGTAGGTCCCCTATTAGTGGATCATGCATGAGAACACCAATGGTCGTGGTTACTAATCCACGTTTCATCAAGACATAAGGTTCTAGGGTACTGTTACTAGATATTACCTATAGAGCCTCTCTAATTATTATTGATATTTGGGTATGTTTATCTTACTGTTGAAATAGGGAAAGTCATTTTGGGTACTTCAAAATCATGGGTGTTTTGATATATTAGTGCATTCCTCTAAAGTGGTTTTTCTTTAAAAAAATTCCTTTAAAAGTTTCCAATCATTTATTTCATTTATAAAACTTTTAATTGTATTTATTATTTAATGTTTAAATTATAGAATCATTTAGGGTGTCATCCTACTGGGTAATGTCTCACACCCTTCTTACACCCTTAGGTGTAAGTAAACTTTTTTATGTTATACATAGGAAAGGGAAAGGATTTTAGAGATGGTGTTTTGAGTTCGTTGAGGTTAGTCTTGGTGGTGTGTTGTGGAGATGTCTTGAGGGTGGTGACCTCTTGCCATGTGGTGGTTTTTGAGATGGTTTTTGGTCACCTTACTATGTGGTAGTTTTTTGGATGTGGTATTAACCTTGGGTGTAAATGATGAAAAATTATTTAAGAATTCTTTGGTTTGAATTTATCAGATTCATTTATTAATTATTACTGGTTGTTTAATGATTATAAAATTCAGGTAAATTGTTCCAGATACTTATTTATGATACCCATGAACTTGTGCCTGCCCGTGGGGATTGGGAATGCCCCTTGGGCCTTGCCAAAGACTAGGTTGGGCACTGATTTGGATTATTACCAGACTTGGTTTGTGACATTACCAACCCAAAGTAAAAAATAAATATCTTCCTAAAAATCTTCAACGCCAGTTATATTTGATCCACTGAAGACCTTTTCTATCCCATCCTATTGGAATTTTAGTAAGGATCTATCCCAATATTTCATTCTCTCTTTCCACACATAATGTCTCGACAAAATCTCCACCGAATATCATTATATTAAGAAATAACAGTTTTAGAATAAACAATACAAATCACATCAGCATCACAAAGAATAAAAACATTTCAAAAAAATCATATCAACCCATCCACTACAATTCCCGACCAACTCACAGGCACAACATTCCAAATATTCACATCATTACTCCCCTTCAAGAACAATAAAAAACCACCTCATATAACCTCATGAAATTCATAAAACAAACTAACAAATAAATCATACAACATAATAAAAACTACACCACGATAACCAACAAATCATCACCCTTCCACATAACCAACCATGCGAATATTTTCAAACCATACCATAGACCACCCAACACTACCATAATAACCACCACAATAATAACTGAATACATTATCAACCCACAAAATCTATCATATCACTTATTCCAAATCAATAACAACAAATTATAATACCCACCAAAGAGAATAATAATTGACTCATTTCCTAACACACCCCAACTACAAAACCATCCTTAAAAACATTATACCAAAAAAATATAAATCACAAATAAATAAATATAGACAAAAACCCCAATAATAAAACACAAAAATCAATTACCTTTTTCATCATTCATTTTATATTAATTATGTGTGAAAAATAATAAAATCATTTAAAAATTTAAAAATTTCAATCATCCTTTTCATTACAAACATTAAATGACTAGAATTTTCAAGGAAGGTAATTAAATCATCTCAATATAAATAACAACACATAATAAAAATAAAAGGAAAATCATTTAAAATAATTTCCAAAAATTAAGAAACCTTTAAAATGTAAATTTTATATATTAGAAAATATATATTAAGAAAAATATATCAATAAATTAAGAAAATAAATTATCTACTAACACATTATAGTCCAAAATCAATGTATTTTAATTATTTTGGAAGGTATCATTATATGTTGCACCTGAATAATATCAATTAAACAAGATTTTATATTTTAAATTAGAATATACACAATTTTTATTCCTATGAATTATGCTTGACATGCTAAAAATAACATTCCTTAAGCATCATACTCCCATTGAAAGAAGCTTTCATATTAAAAAAGTGTGATATACGTTTTTTAATTATATATTTATATAAAACGTTCTCAACACACAATGTGATTAAAATAATACGCACTAGTGTTCCATAAAAAATCAAAAAAATGTTTTTCTGATTTAGAAAATATTTTAAAATAACTGACATGTTTACTCATGTAAATTTTTTCCAAATTTTATTGGAATATTAATAATAATGCTTTTCATATTACATTAATTAAAAAATAAATGGTCAAAATTCATCCTTTCAATAGACTCCTAATTAATAAACATAATACATCAGAAGTGGGGGGTGACATAGGTAATAACAACATATGAAAAAATTAATGTACTACTTTGAAATAATAAAAAAAATCATTTCTACCCATCAACATGAAATTTACTAGGCGAAAATTTACTTATAAAGTCTCTCAAAATTAGGTAATTACATAAAGTAATGACACTTTAAGAATGATTTAATAATGTTTATATACATCATGTAAATAGATCAACAAGATAAGAATTTCATCAATGAGAGTAAAAATCAATTTAACAGTAATCGTGTTTTAGAATGTATAGGGAAAGGACATTCTAGTTTCATTAGGTGAATGAAAAACCATGAAAAACTACATCACATGAATATATTTTAAGAACTACATGTAAAATCAAAAATTCCATTTATATTACATATAATTATGATGATTCATGTACACCAATATGTTTTTTAAAATATAATGTTTACACCTTCAACTAATATTTTTTGTATATTGTCAATGTCCCCACTTTGTATCATAGGGGGACTTAAATATATATGTATTAGATGGTCTCTTTGGTCCACATGACATGTTAGTCTGAATTTTCACTATTCCCTACAAATACTTGTAATTCTCACATATGCCTAACTATAATATCAACCCTAACTATCAACCAAAATATGTGATATCACTTTATCATGCACCACACTAGATTAAACCCCTCCGATGGACAATAAAAGTTGAGAGTGACCCCTAAGGCTTGCATACAACATGCCTACGGATGGAGACCTTCAAAAAGGATATAAAGACATGCATGTGGGAGGCATTACCCACATAAAATCACAATAATAATAAATAGAACCCAAGTTAACACCAAGTAATACCCATTCCATAAGACAAATATTTACATCTCAAATGTTGCTTATTTATTAAATAAAATGAATCTTAAAAATAAATCCAATAAACCCTCAAATATCCTTCCATGTTACTCAAAAAGTAGATCCAATACATGTTAGTCTATTATATAAACACGTATGAAACTATGATGGGGTGAGCACTTGGGAGTACTCAGTAGGAATATCCTTCTAAAAAAATAAACTTTCATGTTATATGAATATACAAGAGTAAGTAATGGGTGATATTAACCAGACAAGTTATAATAACAAATATAATAAATAATTAATATATGGGGTAAAATCAATAAATTCCACATTCCATATCACTACCACCATTTCTTATATTTATATTGATATCCTCACCCATTTTTGTAACTAGAATCCTAATCCATTTCAATAACCCGGACTAAGAAATACCATTAACTCTAAAACTAACACACATAGAAATAAAAGGGCCTATGAATTCATGACCACACCAATAATTCATTTCAAGGTTTTCTCCAACTCAAATCAGCATCAATCTAGATGGAACTCCCCATTCCAACTAATCAAAATATGAAAATAAAACCATTTTTAATAACATATCATCTACCTCTATCCAATATCCAACCATGAATATTATGTACACATATCACAACATCCCAGAAAAAGACATTATTCCACCACCACATTCCACATCACCACATATTTACAACCACATCACTTCATATCTATATCCCTGTCACCGCATATCCATCTTTAAAATCATGAATATATAGGGTATCATAATTATAAATAAAATCAACCTCATACATTACCATTTCCATGTATATACAATACACATACCTACATATTATCCTCATCATCATCATAGTTGGGTATCATATAGTACATCAATATTATTCCTTCCTCCTACTATGCATGACACCCACCATGTGTGATCATACAATGCTATATAAATGAGTAAACCCAAACATTGTATACTTAGATTTCAAAAAATTATATATCATACATACATTCATATTTAGATCCATGAAATCCCTAAATATAAGCCAATTAAGATCTATTACAACTCATAATGTTTCACTACATAAATCCCCATTTTGGAAAATCATTTCTTACAACCAATTCCACAAATTCATCAAAAATAGAAAATAAAAAACACATTAAAGTAATAATTTCCACCAAAACAACATCATTAACAATATCACAACCAATCCACATAAAATTAAAACCACACAAACAAAAACTTCCTTTTTTACATCATTCTCATCCTCACCAAATTATTTGTATACCTTAGTAGATTTATTATGCCATTAATTCACCCGTAACCCATTTGAGATTTTTCATTCATCCTTCATAAAATTTAATACATCCCTACAAATTCATTACAATAATTAATAGTTTATTATTAGGATAAAAATCTTTGAGATATTTTTTTTGCTATTCAAATTTGTAATGAATCAACCCACCTGTCCCTTCCTGGTCGACGGAAGACTAGACTGTTGCAACCCCAATCCCAACTCTATGATCCATGGGCTAGAGATAAGTTACAAGAAGACATAACTAAATTGTAAGGCCTTTACTGATTTACCTATATGCATGTAGCCAACTATATTTATGTACAAGTGAAGAGGTATAAAATAAAATACAATAAAATCTAGATTAAAAACCAAAATGTAATAACCTCTAGGGAATAGAAAAGAGTGTGAGAGTGTAATAAAAAATGTAATGGTAAAAATAAATTCCCACCCAAAAAAGATATCCTAAAACAATAGTTATGTAATAAGGGGGTACTACACAACATGTTTTCATTAGACAATATGTCATGTAGTCTGTTTTTTAGTATAAAGTTAAGTTCTTCACATGGATTCTAGGTCCATAACAACCACTGTGATTATTACAATTTAACCACCCAAAATTGGTGGGGATTTCCTCCGATCATCAATTATGATCATGATCACCCTTGATGGTCTCTAAAACATCCTTAATGTCACATGTCACCCATTGGTTTACCTGGATCCCATATCTATGTAAAACATAAACCACATCCTGTAATGAATCTCGATCCATTTTCAAATCTACATCTAAAACATCATTCACACAACCTCTACGAATATTGGGGTTCAATTTCACTCTAACACATCAGAAAAAGTCAAATTGTGTCCCCACAGACCAATGATGATGAATTAAAATAACAATGGAAGGAAAAAAAACAACAACAGTGATAAAAATTGTTAGCCAAAAATTCTCAACCAATGATTGAAAATTGAGGAATCTAGGGTGTGATCACGGAATAAGAAATAATTAATTAAATAAAAAAATTTAATTTGAAAATTGACTCATATTAAGGGTGGAAATTTCTAGAATCATAAGTATATAATCAAATACCCATGATCAAACCTTTAATCAAGGGTTGAAACCATAATTGACTGGACTTAATATAATGAATCATGATTTTAATACATAAATAATATATATTTTTAGATGAATACTCAATATATTACCCAAATACATTCTTAAGGACCGTAATGAAGACTAAGTAAAAAATATTCTATTTTGGTGAAATATATTTACCATATCCCAAAAATATGTTCCCCTTTAATACTCTTGACAAACATAACCTACTTAAAACCTTTCTTCATAACCTGGGGAATGGAAACATAAGAAAGTGTGAGATTAGATGCTCAGTAAGGGTAAGGAGGTGGAATATCTATGATCATATAATCATGACATGATCATAATGGTATTAGAACATGATATTAATATTTTAAAACCATACCCTAGACATCAGTGATCATAATCTTGAGTCATGGAATAAATATTGGTAATTCGTAAGACATTAATCACAAGAAAATCAATGAATATGAGATACAAGATTAAAATATTTGAATAAGGAAAAGAATTTTGTCATATAGATTAGAATAGAAAATCATTTACATAGTATTCAAGGCTATCTTCCAAGGCTATCAGAGTGGAATTGGTTCACACCCCAAACCATCATAGGAGTCAAGGTTCGCTCCCAAAACCACCATAGTGGAAAATGTACCTTACTAAACCAGGTTCACTCCCCATTTTAGTCATTTCTATCTCATGAGATATAAATATTTACCCAATGAATTGGAGGGAGATATAGGTCCCATCAAACACATAATGAAAATCATACATATGTGGTCCATGATATCATTAAACATTAATCATATCATAACCCATGAAATGAAATGGATTTATTAAAAATTTTATGATATCCTAAACCATGGAAAAGATACTGGTTTCATAATCCCGTTATCATTTCATCATATCATATCATATGAAAAACAATTAGTTTCATCCAAATTTCCTCATGGTATAACCTATTGAATAGAAATACATTTCAGAAACACTATTCTATCATATATATAAACCATTCAGAAAAATAATAAAATGGTTTCCAAGGATAATATCCTTGATAAGGCATATGTAACATAAACAGAGGTGATATTAAATTTAAAATGATTTCTAAAACACCGTTGGAACACTTCTTGAGAAAAATAACTTCTCATTGAATTTTTTTTAAATAATTCTAAAAAAATTTAGAAATCGTTTTCTTTTATAATAATCATTGAAACTTATAAAAGAAGATTTAAAAATCATGTAAAATGTTTCATGAAAAACACATACTTTCCCTTTTTTATTTTTTATAAAATATAAATTTTTTTGAAAATAAATTTCTTTTAAAATAACATTAATAACATATAAAAGAATACTCGAAAATTCATTTAAAACATTTCTTGAGGAAAATATACTTTCTACTTGGACAAACACTTTTTAAAACGTAAAACATTTTGACAATAATTTTATTAGAAAATAACCTTGAAAACATATATATGATAATTTTAATCATTTTGAGTTTATGATTAATGAAAAATTTATACATGCCATATATGTTAAAACAAATATTCCTTTTACATTTTTGATAAATTCCAAACAGGCCTTTTCTGAAAAATGAAAATAGGATTCCATTAATTTTTTGTTTAAAATGTAAATCATGGTTAAACATTTATTTAATAAATAATTTTGAGAATGTTAAAAATAATTTTGGAAAACATTTAAAAAACATGGTTTTAGAATAAAAATTATTTTAGAAACAATTGAGAAATAAAGACAATTTCTCTTAAAAAATTATTTTAAAATAATGATTAAATAAAGAGAGGAAAATTAAGGGAAAACATGTATTATAATGTCATAACC
This sequence comes from Viscum album, assembly GCA_963277665.1. Classification (NCBI taxonomy): domain Eukaryota; kingdom Viridiplantae; phylum Streptophyta; class Magnoliopsida; order Santalales; family Viscaceae; genus Viscum; species Viscum album. The sequence goes on along the minus strand of OY728142.1, from coordinate 165,406,991 downwards.
ATAGGATATTAAAATAATTTTTTTTTATTGTGATATAGATCTTAATATTTATTCATAGGTAATATAATCATAATCAATCTTGATAAACGATGAGATTACGACATAAAATCATTACCATAGTGGTAACATTGAATAATAATATCCATGAAGGAATAACATTAAATGAAACATAAAACATAATTATAATAAAAAAATCATGAAATTAAATTTAATATGGTCTTTATATAAACCTTATAAAAGAAGACTGGTTCATAACATAATATATGTCACAAGGAAGGAAATTTGAGACAAAAACCCCTTACTAATTATTTTTCTATTGGATCATAAAATTCATGAAGGAAAGATCCTAAAATGTATATGTAATCTCAATAATTTTCAAAAAAATCATCATTAAATACATTCATGATAATTATATACACCACATAAAATAAATAGTTGGAAAATATGGAATATGACTTCCATAAATTAAAGAGAGACTAAAAATCCCTTACCTTAAGTGTCAACTTCCTTACTACACAATAGAACCTCCTATATAATAGATATAATTTTATTATAAATATAATGAAGAACCATATTAATATATGTAATACCATATATTATATAATTATATAATTTTATTAACAATTCCTTGTCAATGTTATGTTTCGGGTAATATCATCTTTGTTTTTCACGTATGTTTTGGTTTGGTGTTTTTGGTCCTTTTACTCTGATCACGGTTTTATCATTTATAAAATGTTAAACATGATAAAAAAATCATATATATTAATTATTTATTTATTTATAGTAATCCATTAGAGTTAGATATATAAAATGAATTACACCATTTACGCAGACGGTAGGTCGTATGTACTCATGAACATTGTTTCTACTTTCTCTATAAATGAAACATAGGAACAGTAAATAATGTATCACATTTACATAATAATTATGATGAAATATATATCATAAATATATCATGTATATTCATTTAATATAACATTATTATCATCCATGTAACGTAGAAATAAAAGACGCATCACATCGGTTTGTGAGGCGGTAGTCCGCTATACACATGGGAGATATTTTTTTATGGGTTGGAAGGTAAGGAGTTAGATGTGATATTAAATTTAAATAATTACTTTTTCTTAATAAATATCATATATATTAATTAACTTTATCCTTGTTACATTCCATTTAAATTTTATGTGAAGAACAAATCACATTGCCTCACAAGGCAGTAGTCCTCCGTACACACAAGCGACATTATCGTATCCATAATGGAACGAAAAGTAAGAAAGTTATGTTATATATCATAATTAAATAAGTATAATTACGTAAAAAATATCATATACATACTTTAAATTAATCATCATAAAAATATTTGATAAACGGTGATGGAAAGAAAACTATATCGGTTTGGGAGGTGGTAGTCCGCCATACAGATGATTGATAGTTTCATTTTCTATTTGAGGGAAGATGATATGGATTTAGGTCATTAAGTTAAAATAATAGCATCTCAGTATATGGTATATATTGGTGTTATTATATCATCATGGTTTAATAAGAATTAATAGAGGAGGATGAGAAAATAAAATAAAATGCCTGGTTAGGGATGTTACCTCTTCTTCGTGAAACATCTTTTGGTTCACACCAAAAGGATTATTAGGTTCTATTGATGAAAAAAATAAGGATTATCTTATGATATGAGGGAACTTTTTATTTTATTTGTGTGGTTATCTTCAGAACCAATGGGTTTTTTAGGTGTGAATATAATAGGAGGGGTGACCTTTTATATGTTGTGAGAGAGGATGCACTTGGAATTTTTGAAAAGAAAGAATTCAAACCATATTTTTCTCATAATACAAGGAAAAAATGGTCCATTATAGAATATTTATGATATTACGTCAAAATATTTCCATAAAATGGGTGTTGTACATGTTTTGGAAAATTATTAGCACTTATCTTTTTAGTTTTACCCCCAATAAACCCATTTTTACCATAACCATTGTCAATAACTTTTTACTATTTCCACTATTCATTATGGTCAAAAATTAAGTTGATGTTATTATAAAATTTTAATTATTATGATTCAAAATATGGAATTCATTTTACCAAATTAAATTCCCATTTGTAGGAAAATTAAATTTAAAATTAATCTCACAGACATGATGAGAATGTTGTTTTCCAAAGAGAAAGTGTTTAAAAGTTTTAAAAAAATTATATCAAAATTTGATATGAAATTGATTGAAATGGAATAATTATATTAATATAAATATAATTGAACTAATTTTATCTTTAAAAAAAATTAATTTTTTTTATGTTTTTAAATTCTTTTAAATAAATAACAATTCTTAATAAATGCTAGTATTTTTCACAATTCATCAAAAAACAATCTTTATAGAATAATCTCAATAATTCACTCCAATATAATTTTGAAAATATGATTTAAAAAATTATTTTTTATTTTTTATTTAAAATTTTCATAGATTAAAATTTACCAAAACCCCCACATACGTGATGAAAAAGTGGGTTTTCAAGAAGTACAGTTTTCAATAACAAAATGATTTTATTTTAACACTATATTTATTAATAATAATTATATTAATACCTATCAAAATTTATTTATATATAATTTATACATATAATTTAAAGCATTCATGATTATTGATTATTTTAATTAATTAAAATGGAGAAACATTATACACATTAAAATAGTTTTCATTAAAAACCCATTTTTCAAACCCGAAATATACCGAAACTAAAGTCCAATAAAAATTTGATTTAAAGGTAATTAAGTGTATTAAATGTAAATAATTTATACTATGGTAAATTTAATACATAATGCAGTATTTTTATTACATAAATTAATGAAAATAAATAATAGATTAACAAAAATTGGTATTTTAACTTTCAATGAAAAATCAATATTTTCCAAAAATAAAAAAACTCACCATAATTTAATTTTGATATGATGATTTCAATAAAGAAGTTAATTTTATCAAATAAATTTTATAAATTATTTATAAATTAACTATAATATTTTATCATTAAAAGCAATAATTTTTTTTAAAATCATAATTTTGATGATTTTGATTCCTTTACTAAAGATTTATTAATTATTTACTAAAAATGTATAAATAACATTATATAGAGTAGGAAATATAAATATATATAAATTTCTTAAATTAGTTAATATTATTCCTAACCACCTATTTAATGACTATGTTATAATGGTCATATTTATAATATTATTATTTTTTGGTTTTTGAAGCTCAGTTTTGCATGTCATGCACGATATCAAAGAAACTCATTATTTCATACAATGCAAGATAATCCTGGTGTTGCGTATAATGAAAGCTATATAAAAATTTGAATTAATTTGAAAAAAATATTTCATAAAATATCGGTATGTTATATTCTACCCCGCTCAAAATTAATTTCTCCTTTGAAATTAAACTGAGTCATAAATGGTTTAACATTTAAAAATTTGTTAATAGAAGCCCACATCATACAGATGAATAAAAAGAGATACCTTAGAAAGGGAAATTTGGAAATATAAAGGTTACCTGAAGTAATGCATCACTACGTTTCTAGTAAGGGAGAATATTTATAGGAATTTAAAATATGGATATTGAAGAAAAACTAACTCCCAATGACTAATGGAGAGTGATATAGAACATATTCGTGATAAACATAAACAATGAAAATCCATAAATCTTTGATGAGTGAAAATGCTATTGATCCATCAGAAATGAAATTAATAGGACGTTTTTTTTCTCAAGATCCTTTTATTAAAGTATATTTAAATTTTACTATCAAGATATAGGACATGATAAAATATACTTACTTGAATTATTTTCATTTTATAAGAACAATCTATTCCTTTGTTTATGCCACAATCAATTTCCACTTAATTTCTTATTCTGAGAAATTAAGATGAATTTTTAATGCCTGAAGCACCAATGGATCATAAGATTCATAAAAGAATTATAATTCATTACTTATAACTCTAGTTATCATCAAAACCAAAATGGTTTTTACAAGTAATCCAATGTGGATAAATCTTTATGTCATGAAATAGAAATTTAATCACTAAAAACATGTCTAGGGTTCAACTTAAACCATTCCAAAAAAGTGTTATCCGTAAATACTCCTCTATGTATTTCCAAAGTTGAAATACAAAAATTTGGAAATAAGGTCACTAAATTTCCTAAATAAACTTATCATTAATCCCATAATAAGAGTGAAGTATATCTTAATTTCACATACAATATATGTGAATAAATTGATCATATATTCTTGAGAAATACGATAATAACATGAATTACCATAGAACAATAATGAAAACTTACATGCTTTTAGAAATTAACTATATGCTTATTTCTGAAATAAAACCATATATTATTGAATATATACAATGAGTCCAAAATATTATAAACCTCACCACTTTCTTATCAAATCACTAATCTATTCCAAATACATCAATACTATATAATTAAATTTATCCATATCAATCATCTCTTTATCCAAAATAAGGTTTATTTTTTATAATCAAGAACATATTAAGATTTATCTTTCCATAATAATTTGTTTTCTATAAAATATCACCTTACTTTCAAATTAATTTTCCAGGTCATCAGTAACACTAAACATATTATTAAAAATACTTGATAAATAATTTCTATAAATAATCCTTATATATATTATGATTAAAATAACATAATTATGGAATTAAAATATATATAACTTTAATTATTCCACTGCATCCTTAATCCATTAACTAGGCTTCATTATCTTATTCAATAATAACTCCTTCCTTTTATATGTCATTCATAGTATCATCATTATCAATAGAAAAACCATTACTCATAAAACTTTTCCGGTTCTCTTCATGAGATTTCCCCTTATGACATCGATTTTCATAATGCCCATACTTTACATACTTAAAAACATTTAATAGTCAATGATACCTAAGGGAGACCATTTTTCTCAACCATTACGTTAACCGAATTTTCAATTTTATCGTTTTGAATTACTTTCTTCGTGTCCTTATTTTCAACACCCAAAATATCTTCTCCCACCATTGAGACATTCCCTTGAGTTCTTCTTCTCACATTCCAGACAAATTAAAAACTGAATCTTCTTACATCCATGGTTTCCACTTCCCAAACTATTAGAAAACTCTATTATTCTCTTCTTCTATGAGTTTTATAAATTTCACATCATTAATCATGTTCTATGATAACTGATTAGGAATAATCACAATATCCTTTACTTGATTCATCATTCCATTTGGATGATCATTAGAAAATTTTCCTTCACATTCAATGTTATCCCAATTCTTTTTGGTTCCCACCATTGACTAAAATAAAAAATCACAATGTATATATCCATAGTGGGAAACCACATAATCATGAAAAATCATGTATAGGATGTCTAAATCATGGAACATTGTTTTCAATATATGACATATTAGGGTTAAGCTTGGTCATTCATGGTCATTAATTAATTTCATCCTGATCTTTCATATAGTGTTTTGAATTTCAAAATCACATTCCCCTATAATGTCAAACCATGTGTGTAAAAAGGTCCTTTTTCATGCACCATGTGATGATCAATTCCATATCAATGCATCCTTTTCAGATTCATTACACCTTGGTACCTCTATACAAGACCCACATCCACTTATAGTATCCACATAGATATTTAATTTCTTGGAAACCACTCGCTCTATCCTTTACCATAATTCGAAGACATTTTCTTATACATTGACTCATCGTTAGACTCATCCTTTGATACATCCTTAGGGATATCACTAATGTTTTCTCATCCTATTTTATAAAGGTTAACTAAATCATCCCTCAGATACCTACTATAATGACCAAGTATTTATTACATTAATGTTACATCTTTTTAGATAAATATTCAATATATTAAACAAATATAGGCCTACGGACCATAATAATTTCATGTATTTGGATACTAAGTACACAATATTCTGATTTGGTGGAAGATCATCAACATCTTCAACAAATATCTCCCCTTTATTTCTCTTTAAAACATATCCTACTTAAAACCTTTCATTGTAACCGAGGGAGAGGAAACATAATAAAGGGTGAGCTAAAGATTTTCACTAAGGGTAAGAAAGTGAGATACTAAGATCACTTAATCAAGAAATTATAACAAGGGTAAGATGACTTTATTTTAACAATTGAAACCACACCATTCACATAAAAAATCATAATATTGATTCATGGAAAAAATATTGGCAGCTCATAAGATATGAATCATAATGAAATCAAAGAACATCTTCCATGAGAGTATAATATTGGTATAAAACATAGTCTTCTAGCATGAAAAAAATCATAGAAAATCATTAACATAGTAGCCAAGGATTACTTCCAAGGTTATATAGTGTAATTAGTTCACTCCCAAAAACATAATTATATTAAAGGTTTACTCCCAAGATCGTGATAGTGGATGAAGTCCCTTACTGAACTGGGTTCAATCCCCATTCTAGTCCTATCTATCTCATACGATATAAATTTTTACCTAATACATTAGAGGGCGATATAGGTCCCACATGTAACATAATTAAAATCATGAATATGTGTTCCATAAGATCATAAAACATTAATCATATCATAACCCACGGAATGAAATGGATTTCATAAACTTTTTATCATATCATATCCTATGGAAAAGTGATAGGTTTAATAATAATATTTCATCATTTCATCATAGAATAACCCATGAATATAAGTTGGTTTCATAAGAATTTCCTCATGGTATAACCTGTGGTAGAGAAAAAGGTTTCATAAACATCATGTCGTCATAAGCCTAAACCATTCAAAAAAAGAATAAGAATGTTATCCTTGGATAATATCCATAGTAAGTCATAAGTAACATCATTGAAAGTCATATTAGATGGAAATTTATTTTTTAAATACACTTGTAACATTTCTTGTAGAAAACAAATTTTCATTGAAATCACTTTTTAAACTAAAAATTCATAAAACATTTTTGAAATCCTTTTATTTGAAAATAAAAATTAAAACTTATAAAGGAAGCTTTAAAATTAATTTCAAACATTTCTTGAAGAAAATATTCAATCTGATTTGGAAAAAACTTTTAAAAACATAAAAAATATTGAAAATAATTTTCTGTGAAAAAGACCTTGAAAAATTATTAAGTAAGATTTAAAAACCATTTAAAACATTCCTTCAGGAAAATATCCTTTCTGCTTTGATTTTTAAAAAACATAAATCATTTGGGAAATAATTTTATCTGAAAATAACCTTGAAAAATCATAAATTAATCTTTTAAACATTGTAAAGTCATGATGGTGTAAAATTCTGTACATGCCATACAAATTAAAACAAATATTTCTTTCACATTTTCAATAATAACCAAATGGGCCTTATTTGGAAAATTACTAGAATATTCCTTTCAATTTTTTTTAAAAACAAACAAATGGGTAAAAAATTATTTAAAAAATCATTTTCATAATTTTAGAAACGTTTTTGAAAACAATTTTAGAAAAAATGTTCTTTGATGAAAACATGTTTTTGATCAAAGAGAGAAATAAAGTTGATTTTTTATAAAAATATTATTTTAAACTATTGATTATATAAAGAAAGGAAAATGATAGGAAACCATGTATTCTTATATAATAAATATAGGTGAGTATAATTTATGATTTTTATGAGATATATATCATAATATTTCATCATTGGAAACATAATCATAAATAATCCCAGTAAATGATGAGATTGGAACATAAAATCTATACCACATTGGTAATGTTGAATTTTAAGACCCGTGAAAGAAAAAAATTAAATAAAACATGAAAAATCATTAGAATAAATAAATTCATGATATTTAATTTCAAATGGGATTTATATATACATCATAAAAAATATAGGTGCATAACATAACATATGTCTAAATAAGGGAAAACTGAGACAAAATCCCACAGAACTTTGTTAACTTCTGGACCGTATACCCCATGAAATATAAATAATACAATAGATAAAAAAACCCAATAATATTCAATATAAAAATAATAAAATAAATTTATATGAATTATATAAACCATATAAAATAATTATGCATTGAATATGGAATATGTGTCTAAAAATTTAAAGAGATACTAGAAATCCCTTCCATCAAGTCTCGACATACTTCATACACATTAGATCATACAGTATAATAGATATAAGTTTATTATAAAAATATTAAATAAAAATATTAATTTATATAATAGAATATATGATATACTTATACCATTTTATTACTCAATTATTAATAGTTCCTTGTTAAAGTTACATTTCAGGTAATAACTGATTAAATTTTCACGTATGTTTTGGTTTGGTGTTTTCGGTCCTTTTAATTTGATAAAATTATAGAATGTTAAAAATGATATAAATATAATATATTTTAATTATATATTTATTTATATTAATAAATGTGAGTTAGAGATATAAAATTAATTACACCGCATATGGAGATGATAGGCTATACGTATGCCTGAACGTTGTTTCCACTTCCTGGACGAACATAACATAAGAAAGGTAAATCATATATCACCCCTAAAGAACAATTATTATGTTATATATATCATAAATATAAAATATATTTATATACATATTATATATTCATTAAATTGATCTTTATTAACATCCAAGTAAACAAAAATGAAAAACATATCACATCAGTTTGTGAGCCGGTAGTCTACCGTACACACAAGAAACATTATTATATTCTAATGGGTTGGAAAATATGAATTTTTATGTGATATTAAATTTAAATAAGTAGTCATAGGTCATAAATATAACATATATTAATATAATTTATCCTTATTACCTTCCACACAAATCATGAGTGAAGAAGGAATCACATCGCTTCATGGGACGGTAGTCTGCTGCACATATATGCAACGTTATCATATCCCTGACAGAATGGAAAGTTAAATTATATATAATATATCAAATGTAAATTTTTATAGTTTTTTTAAATTATAATATATTTACTTTATGGACATAATAATAAAAATATGTGAGAAATGATGATGGAAAATGAACTACGTCAGTTTGCGTGGTGCTATCTCAGTGTACACATGATCGAGGGTTTCATTTCCCATTTGAGGGAATATGAGATGTATATAGGTAATTTAATTAACAAAACAGAATATATTTATATGTTATTTAAGGTTTATATTATATTATCATGTTTTAATAATAATTTAAGGAGTTGGTGGAAGAAATATAATAAAACCCTCGGTTAGGGACATTACTACGTTTTGAAAAACTTACTTTAGTTTTCATCAAAGGATTATTATGTTAGATTTATTAATAAAATAAGGATTATAGGATTATATAAGGGAATTAAGTAATTGATTTTTTAGGTATTGGAAAAACAAATGGTTTTTTTATGTATACAGAATAGAGGAGAGGGGGTGGACTTTTATAAGTGGGGGATATGACACACTTGGAATTTTTGAAAAGAAAGAATTCCACCCAAATTATTATCATTTGAAAATGATAAAAAATATATAAAAATATATGATAGAATATATAATTTCTAAATATGTCTGTAAAATTGATTTTGAACATGTTTTGGGTCATTTTAACCCTTATCATTTTAGTTTAATCCCCTAGTAAACCCATTTTTTCTTCAATCAAGGTAAATCATTTTTTTACTGTTTTCACTCCTAATTATAGTAAAAAATTATGTTGAAATTATTAGATAATATAAGTTTTTATGATTCAAAATAATGAAGTAATTTTACCAAATACAATTCACATAAGTTTCAAAATTAAATTTAAAATTAATCTCATAGACGCGACAAGAAAGCAGTTTCTCAAAGAGAAAATGTTTAAAAGGATAAAACGTTTTATATCAAAATTCAACATTAAATTGATTAAAATGACATAAATTGTATTAATAGATATATAATTTAACTAATTTTTTCCTTAAAACCATATTTAAACAATTTATATGTTTTTAAATTCTTTAAAGGAAATGGAAATTCTTAATAAAAACTAGTATTTATCACTATTCATAAAAAATTTATGTTTTCAAAAAAATCTCAAAAATTCACTCCAAGATAATTTTGAAATTATGATTTAAAAAATTGTTTTTTTTCAAATAAATTTTATAAAATATTAATATATTAAATTAAAACAAAACCCACAAAAGCAAGGAAAAGGAAGGTTTTTGATAAGTGTATTTTTCAAGCACAAGATGATTTCAAATTATCTCAATGTCTAATAATAATAATTTTATGAATATCAATTAATATTTATATAAATATTATATATAAATTTAATTTAAAACATTACTCATTAGTTATTATTTTAATTAATTAAAATTGATAAATATTATGCACTTTCAAACATTATTCAGAACCCCCCTTTTTAAACCCAAAAATAAATTTATAACAAAATACAAAATAAAGTTAATTAAAAAGTAATTAAGTGTATGAAATATAAATATATAATAATTATCTCACTTTAAATCATAATGTATTATTTAAATTACTTAATTTATTGACAAGAAATGATAGTTTTACAAAAATAAATATTTTTCACTATTCACTGAAAAACCAATATTTTATGAAAAATTCGAAAATTTCACTATAAATTATTTTTGAAATGATGATTTCAAAAATAAAGTTCATTTTATCGATTAAAGTTTCTAAAATCTCTATAAATTAATTATAATATCTTATTATAAGAGGTAATCTAAATCATTTATGAAGAAAACATATTTTTTATCAATATAATTACTTTACTAAAAATTAATTAATCATTTACTAAGAATTTATAAATAAATTTAAATTGATTAGGGAATTTAAATATGTTTCATAAATTAGGTAATACTATTCACACTCTCTTATTTATCTACTAGGTTGTAACTTTCATATTTTAAATAATATTATTTCATGGTTCCCTCAATCTCGATGTTGCATGTCATGCATGATAATAAGGAAAATAATTATATCATGTAATGAAAGATAAACATAGTGTTCCATATAATTAAAGTTATAAAAAAATTAAATTAATTCAAAATCAAAAAAAAATCATAAAATATCAGGATGTTACACCTACCTTGATTATAGATGGATCATTGGTGAAGAACACATTTTACAGCAATGAGGATGATCTTATCTATTCATTCTATATCGATCAGTCTCGATCCAATCACCGATCATTATTTTATGTCGATTCTCTAATGAGGGTCATAAGTGATCCTCTAAATTCTCCCAAGGATTATATAGAAAACCCTTGAAAATTATTACTATGTTCAAGGAGTTGAGGGTGTAGTTGGAGGACCTTAAAGAGAAGGGTTTTATTAGACCTAGTGTGTTACCTTAGGAATATCTACATGTGTTCATTAAAAAGTTGAAAAAATATTGCATCTTTGTATAGATTATCATCACCCTAATGAGTCCATGATAATGAAAAAGTACCCCTTATGAAGGATTGATGATGTATTTGATCAATTTCAGGGTAAAAGATGGATCTCAAATATCGATCTCAGGTCTGGTTACCACCAGTTGAGGGTTTGTAATGTTGATATTCCAAAGCCATATTTCTAATGTCTCTATCGAGACTATGAGTTCATGTTGATTCCTTTTGGTGTGATGAATTCACCCTCTGTGTTTATAGATTTTATTAACCAGATATTCCAGCTATAATTTGATAATTTATTATAGTATTTATTAATGATATACTCATCTACTCTACATAATAGGAGGAGTATGAAAAGCACTTGAGGATAGATCAAGACCTGCTCCAGGAGAACTAGATTTATGGTAAGATCTAAATGTTCCAATTCTAGATCTTTGAGGTTCAATTTCTAGGGAATTTCATATCTGATCATGGATTAACTAAGGACATTGGGGAGATTAATGGAATTATTTCTTAGGATCCCCCCTAAGAATGTATTAGAGGTGTATATTTTTCTTAGTTTGGTAGGGTACAATAAGAGGTTCATGGTAGACTTCTCCAGGATTGAAGCCTATTTGACCACCATAACATGGAAAGGGAATACATTTACCTAGAATGAGAAGTGTCAGAAATCATTTGAGGAGTTGAGGATGAGGTTGACTAGTGCTTCTGTTTTGATATAACTAAAGGATTGAATAGAGTACATATTGTATTGTGATTCCTCTGGATCTAGGATTGATTACATGTTAATGTATAGGAAGGAAGTGATTGTATATGGGTTGAGGAAGTTGAGACCCCTTGATCAGAACAATGCAACTCATGACATGAAGTTAGTAGTAGTAGACTTCTAACTAAGGATTTGGAGGCACTATCTTCTGGGTGAGAACTTTTTTGTTTACATAAACCATTAGAGTCTTTTGTATGTTTTCATGAAAATATATCTATACCTGAGAGAAATGAAATAGTTGTAGTTATTGTAGGACTATAACTTTGGGTTATTCTATAATCTTGGAAAGGTAAACATGGGGGAATATTTCCTTGGAAGTATGTCTCATTCTCTTCTGGTGTAGGAATCATTTGAGTAGTTGGATTATTCATAGATGACCCTGTTGAATGAGCGGGTTGAAACTTATCTTTAATATATGGTGTTAACTCATCCAATTATCCAACATTTTAGAGAGTATTAGTTAGAAAACATCGACTCTGAGATCTTATGTGACTAGATATATTTAAGAGATTCACAATATAGATTCTTTGAAGGAGGGAATCACATCATCTATCTCTAGGTACATGTAATGGTTTTGTTCATATTATGAGAGGTGGTGATGAGGGAGCTTTGTACTTCTCCTTTGTATGTACATCCCAGTATATGGAAGATGTACATAGACCTTTAGTGGAATTTTTTGTGGTCTGAAATGACGAAAGACATGGTCGAGTTTGTCTCTCAGTATCTCACATGTCAATAGGTGAAGGAGGGAATCGGGTTCTGGAGGGGTTGTTTTAGCATCTTGAGATCCTGGAGTGGAAATGGGATGGAATATGCATAGAATTTGTGATAGGTATTCTATGGATAGTGAGACACCAATATTCTATATGGGTGATAGTTTACTGACTTACCATGTCGGTGAATTTCCTTTCTATCAGGTATAATTGTTTGGTAGAGATATTAGGGAAGTTTTATGCATGGGATATCATTCTCCACCATGGGGTTCCCTTGAAGATTGCCTCTAAATGTGATGTGATGTTCGTATAATAGTTCTGGAGAGGCCTATAGGCGGAATTTGAGACGCAATTGTGGTTGAGTATAGATTTTCACCCATGTACTAATGATAAAAATGAGCGCACAATCTAGGTTTTGGAGGATATGATGAGGTATTTCATGTTAGACCTCATCCAGAGCTTAGAGGATCACTTACCTTTAGTAGAGTTTTCTTATAATAATAACTATCACTATACTATCGACCTGGAACATTTTGAGGAAATTTATGGGAGACCCTATAAGTAACCCTTATGCTATAATGATATTGGAAAGGAATCAATTTTTGGGATATATATGGTGCGGGATACCATGGAGAAGTTCCAAGGGATCCGCAAGAAGATGATGTTATCCTATAGCTGAAAAAAATATTATGCAGATAAATGTAGTAGTCCCTTAGAGTTTGAGTAAGGAGACTAAATTTTCTCATGTCTCCCCATGATAATGATTGTAGAGAATCAGCTGGGAGTTTAGCTATCCCTAAGGTCTATTTGGCTGTTTGATTCCTAGAAAAGGGTTGGAATGGTTGCTTACCGCCCAGCCTTACCCCCCTATAGTTAGAGTGGGTGCATGACATCGTCCATGAATCATTGTTTAGGATATACGTTGACGATCATATGCAAGTTATTTACTGGGGAAAGATGGATATTAAGGACAGATCCGCCTTTATTGAGTACCCAGTGGTGATAAAGGATCGAAATGAGAGGATCCTACATGGATAGACCATTCCCTTGGTTTATTAGCTGTGGTAGCATGAGAGTATGCCTGAGAACTCTTGGGAGAAGGAGAGTCAGATGTGGGATTCATAAAACCCACCTTTTCCCCAAATTTTTATTATTGAATACAAAATTATTAATAGGAGAGAATAATATAGATACTTTGTTTTAGCCACTAAGGCTTGGAAATATATTAGAAATTTTTTTCAAAACCAGGCATTGAGACATTGTGAAATTCTAAGGCCCGTTTATCCCATAAATAATTTTATAAAAATGGTAAATATATTAATATCATGTTCACATAGGTTTATAGAAATATTTGAATATTTTATGAATGAAGTCTTTATTCATAAATATAATAACATGGATGAATTCAGAGGGTAGGGTTTTACTCAAGCTCGACCTGAGGTTGGTCGATGCTAGACGTCCATTTGAGGAAGCTATTTTTGGGTTAATTTAATTTAAATAAATAAATAAATTATTTTTTTCTTAAATGACATAATTAAATCCTCATTAAATATTGTACTATAATAATTATCTAGGGTTATCTGCCTAAACCATGAGATAATTTAGAGTATCTCTGATGAAATCTGTTGGGAAATCAACATCAAATAATGATCGGTGATTAGATCACGGAGGATCGACATATAATGGATGCAATGGATCATCCTCATCACTGGAAAACACATTTTTTACTAATGATTGATCCATAATTTATGTAGGTCTCGTCAATTTTAGCATACACTATTGATTAAATGTTTTAGCATGGATATTTTATTGTATAATTTTTATTTTTTATATTCACACCCTTTATATGAGCCCATTATTTAATTAAATTATTTTATTCAATTTATTATTTCTTATACCATGATCTCACATTGGATTCGCTGCTTTGAAGTCATTGGCCAGGAATTCTTGTTCAATGATGCTTATGACCCTTGTTATTGTGATTTATCCCCATTTATCTTCTCATTCTACCCCGTTGGCCTATGGGGTCACAATTTCACTTTTCTAGGTTGGGTTTGAGCAGGATAGAACCCATGGATTCATGATAATTGTGAAAATTATGATTCAGATGATGATTTGTATATTGATAAAAAAAAATAGGGATATTGGTGATTTTTTTCTATAGATATTGGGTTCTGGACAACTGATGGGTGACAAGAGGCATATAAGAAGCGCGACGGACCACCATGGGTGATAAAGATCTGATTTGAAGCCACTTGAGGGCAGAAATTGATGGATAATGGAATATACCACTAGTTTTGGGTGGATAAATAGATAGAACCATGGTGGTAGCTGTGGATATGTAATCCGCAAGATGAAATTTACCTTATGTGGAAAACTTGACTACACGACATGTAGTCTGATGAACACACACTGTGTAGTACCCACTAGATGCAGCATAAGTTTTTCTTGGAAGATAAAGATCACATATTGTGTGGTTGGGTCCAAATATCAAGTGGCACTTCTTGGGTGGTTGATCCATGTTCCATCCACACATGACCATGACCCTGTGTTGTAGGACACGACATGTACTCATGGAACAAACATGCATGATCTAGTACCTAGGCATGACTAGCTATATGAACAAGTACATGGCATGACTTGATGTAAATGAGCATGACCAGAAGCACATGGTAAGGCCCCAGGAGGTCAAGACACACCGTATGGTCCCCATACACACTATGTACATTGACATGACAACCAAGAATTGTCTAGAGTAGAATGTGGACAAAAGGAAGATCGAGACCACATGCCAAGTAGTCTCTTTTTTTATAAACATCCACCTTATGTATCTTCTTCTTCTAGAATTAGATTTTGGCCTGATAGTAGCCTATATAAATAAATTTTTTCACATATAATTCTACGGTAGCCATTTTAGTGGCTTTTGAGATACAACATGGAATTTTTAGAGCATGATGCTTCATTAGGGGATGATTGATGATGATGGTGATCGATCATGATCATCAGATAGAGGTCGGGGTTCACAATCCCCATCTCCTACTTGGGTGCGAGTTCTCCATAATACTCTCATTATTTTCAGTGGAAACCACCTGAATGACTAGGGTGTGGGTACTTTAGCTGCTGAGTGGAACCCCCAGTGACAGACTAGGGTGTGGACCCTCTACGTACTGAGGGGTACCCCCCCCCCAAATGGACTAAGTCATGGGTCATCTACCTATCGAGAGGCACCCCTTGACAAACTACGGTGTGGGTCCTCTATCTTCTAATTGGAACCCCCTAATGAACTAGGGTTTGGGACCTCTACCTACTGAGTGCAACCCACTGACGGATATGGGTGTGGGTCCTCTACCTATTGAGTGGTACCCCACTGATAGACTGGGGTATGGGTCCTTTACATACTATGTGGACCCTCCCTAAAAGAATAGGGTGTGGGTCCTCTACCTACATAGTGGAACCCACATAGAGGACTAGGGTGTGGGTCCTCAATCTTCTGAGTGGCACCCCCTAATGCACTGGGGTTTGGGTCCCCTATCTGTCTATAGAGTGATACCCCCTTATCATACTATAGTGAGAGTACTCTACTTAGAGATTATTTTCCCTAGATTTTGTGATATAGTGGTGATGTGTGGGTCCTCAATACAATTACTTTTTATACACATGAGATACTAGACATCAAAGATAGACATCCTAGAGATTTTGGTAAACTCATTAACCTGGGCTATGCTGCGAGATAGGGATCCCCATTCTCTCTCATCTGGGATTATTATATGAGCATATATATCTATGTTATTGTGTTTTAGTTCTCTCTAACTTTGGGTTGATATAACTACTTCTATCATGTCATTTATTTCTCCTTCTTCAGTCTTTAGGGTGTCCTACTGGGTATGTATATACTCACCCCTGGATGAGATTTTCCCATACATGTCATGTATTATGAAAAGAAGCATAGGGATACTCGGATTCATTGACCGTGTATGCTAGTCAGGGCTTAGAGATCAGGATCTGGGCTTACTTACATATTTTATATATGGGACTCCATTCAAGATATATTACCTTATTTCTGAAAATCTATGTGAACATGATATTAATATATTTAATATTTTTATAAAATTAATTTCAAGAACATCGGGCCTCAGAATCTTACGTCGTCTCAACAGATAACTCCAAAAATATTTCATAATATATTTCAAATTCCTACAATGAAAAAATGGAGTCTCAACATTTCCCATTCATTCTAAACATTAAAAGATTATTATAGTCCACTTATAATTTTATTCCAACCATTAACAACACATAACTATCCCATTGACACATTTATATAGACCAAACCATTCCCTTACTTCATGTTAATTTTCAAATGTCATTAAACACCTTTGTAAGAATAGATTTCCTAGTCTCCAACACACTTTTTACCTATTCGTTTCATATTTTCATCCTCACTCTCATTACTTTCTCAAACTCATGAACGTGTATTAACTACCATCAAGGTGAGATTAATAAAACAGAAACACATCAGGCATAAATTGTCTATATTAAAAATACAACCTCAAGATTCCATATTTAATTAACTTTCATTAGAATCACTAGGTTTAAATAATCTTCCATTTATAAAGACATCATGGTTCATAGATAATAATAAGAACCAAACTACCATGATATTATAGCTCATCCAAAATAACCAATATAAAATAAATAATAATGAAGTACCTAAAGCACATACAACTCCATTTTTGTCTAATTTTCTCTCATCCAATTAGACACTATTATTTATTTTTACTATTTTTAGAATGTTTTTCCCATACATTGTTCCTTCTAATCATAAATAAATATAACTCATAAAGTCACATCATTCCATCTAGAAAATTTATGGTATCATGTTAGAAAAAATAATAGAATTATAACCAAGAATATTATTCTAGAAGATAGAATATTTTCTTAGTAACCCCTACCTTAACTGGTGCTTCAAAACCCTCTCCATAATAAAGAAGAAGAAGAAGGGCTCAAGATAAGAACTACATGATAAGAATATAAAACAACACTATACCACATCTATCCCCCATCAAAATTGAAGACATGAAACTATAAAACCCCTACATGATGGAAGATTAAAGAGGGAATAAAGATAATAAAGAAAAAAATCACCTTAAATATTAAGGAATCAACCTCCCAAAGTGAAGGATACATACCATGTGGAATGGTAATGAAATTACACACAAAATTTCTTTAGGGCATCCCAAGAGTTATTTGAATGAATGTAAATTGAATTTTGTTGAAGGGGATGACCAATTTATATCCGTGATGGATTTGGAAGACAACAGAATAGGGTTACAAACTATGACATAATGGGTACGGAATGAGAAAAACCAAAATGCATTTTATAAGATATATCATAATGGGTTCAAATTAACTGAATCCCCAAAACAATATCATATCTATCTCGTATTAAACTTTTTCAAACATACATATCTGATAAAATTGAGGAAGTTCAACAAAAAAAATTTGTTTACCATGCATCAAGGTCAAAATTCTAAGACTCACTAGGGGGAAATCAGTGCTTCATCAATAGAACCACTAAGACTGGTCATTTTAAACTCCACACTACAACAATGAGGATGAAACCACAACCTTATAGCCTTCCACATACCATGAAAAATAATCAGACCATTACCACCATACAACTAAACATCCATATTTCATCTACTCTTGAAAATTTATGCTAATTAGAACTAGTATCCAAGTATTTATGACACTACACACTCCCCTCACCATAACCAGAACTCTATTCCTATATCCAAGCAAACCCCATATCATAGTTATGACATCTCTAAAGTCTACATTGTAGGGGTCCAAAAAAAGGGCCACTAAAATTTGCTTTCTAGTTCCCCACACCAAAACTACAGAATCTAATATATATTTAGGGACTCTAACCGACCACGTATGGTGAAACACTTACCTTTACACTATCATTTCATATCCAAGATAAAATTTCATCTTAAAATCCTACCATTCTTCCTCAAATTTCCTCTTGGTATCTCCCACACCTGAAACACACAATACATCGAACCCTATATGTTTATAACATTATAAATACTTTAGTTACTAAGTTATTTATATTATATAATATATATAAAAATAATAATTTAAGAAAATATATATGTAATAAAAATTATTCAATCACTATTTTTGTAGCACCTATAGATTTTATATGTATTTCCATTGAAATAAACATGAATTATTTGATAGATTTCTTTAGAGGTGACGCCATTTATAAATAAACTATGATATAGTAATCATTTCTATCATTTCCATTAAACTGACCAGTATGAACAGTAATACCAATATTATAAAAAATATATATAATGGTTTTAAATAATGAAAAATAATCAATTAATCCATAATAAAAAAGTAATCAATTTTTAGTAATATCATTTTATCATTAAAGAACATGCTTTATTCCAAGGTATTTTTATGGTATTTCGTGCACACACATCATAATTAATTCCTAAAATTTTTAGAAATATTATTTGGGGAAATAAATTTAAATATAGAAATAATAATTTCAATATTATCTTAGGGGGAATTTTTATTATTTTTTAGAAAATATTTTTTAGTGAATACTGAAAAATATAGATTTATTTTAAAAACTATAATTCCTTTTCAAGTAAATGTATCAGTATGTTTGAATTTAAACTTAAATTAATAAATTAATTATTGATTTATATATAATATAATTAATTAAATATTTATCATCAGTATAATTGATTTTGGTAAACCTTATCTTTAGTGCATAAAACCACGTTTTTTGGAAAAGAAATTATAAATGAAATGTGCTTTTATATTTATAAATTAAATTATCCAATAATGATTATTTTTATTAATTGAATTTTATATTATATATTAAATATAGTCTTTTAACATTCATTTGAATGTTTTTAAAAGTCATGGAATGAAAGTAAATTTTGTTTTATGCTTATAATTTTATTTTTCTAAAATGAGTTTTCCTTGTGGTTTTTGAACTTATTGAAAATTAAATTCTAACACTACTAGAATTGTTTAAGGATACAAACCCTATTATCCCAGAGCATGTGGTTACCTTATTAAATTAGTTCTAGATACAATTGATTTAATCCTAAAAGAATAAATAGTTTAGTAGGCGTGGTAAACTAGATACATACTTAAATATCACATTACATTTGAAAACATAAAAAAACATAATGAAATAAAATATTATGCATCCATGAAATTATTCAAACTTTCCTTCTACATATCCTATGGAAAGAAAACAAAATAAAGGGTTAGATTAAATTCTCATTTAGGGATACATAAAATAGAATCCTTTAAGAGTAAATAAATAATACTCTATATAAAAAAGTAGATAACTAAAAAAACATGCCATTTAATTAATAACTTGAGAAAAAAGAATAATATGGAAGTAATAAATGATGATAAAATAATTCCTCATGAAGAATAAAATGAAATTTAAAATTATCCATGAATATCATAATTACTCAAATAATCACATGGAAATCAATAACTAATCTCATAATGATGGAATGTATAATGTTGAACATCATAAAATTACTATCAAGTCCTTATACCAATATATCTTACATAAAAGTGTAAGGAATCAGAAAAATAATCAAACCAATTTGTCTTATGCGACCTATTAATGCATCGAGGGGTTATAGTGGGGCCCAATGATCACTTAATATATCCAATCAATTCATCATCTGAAATGGGATAATAATAATTTGATACATAATAAACATAAAAATTTATATGGAATGACTATAATTTGAAATGTTTATATCTCCCTCGTAAAATTGAGAATAAACCCTCCAAATAAAGAATAACTATAGTATCATTACGTAAAATACCCAGTGGATTATATGTAAAATAAAGTTTTATTATTTTGGATAAATAGAAATACCTTAATAAAATCATTAAAAAAATTCTTGGGGAAAATAAAATTTTCACTTTGAAAAACACTTTTAAAAACTAAATATTATATAATTTAATAAATAAACAATTCCTTGAAAAAAATAATGTACCTTGTAAATAAATATTTAAATAATTTAGCGGTCATGATAGTGAGAAATTATATTCATGTCCGTTATATTAAAACAAAGATTCTTTTCACATGTTTGGTAAAAAGTCAAAAAGTACCTTGTTCGTAAAATGACAAGAAGAATCCTTCAAAATGATTTTTTAAAAAGTAAATCATTAGTAAAAATGAATTTAATAAATCATTGTATAATATTAAAAATATTTTTTAATAAATTTTAAGAAAAATATGGATATGGAAGAAAAATATTCTCGGTCGAGTTGAAAAACAATGCCAGTTTTCCTTCAAAACAATATTTTTTATATTCAATACTTAAATAGTGTAAAATGAAATTAAAACATATAATTGAAATATATAAACACATGAGAGTGAAATAGATTGGTTTTAAGATAAAAATATCAAATAATTCCCCCAATAATGACTTAAACAAAAACAATCATAAATGATGATGAGATAGTGAAATATATCCTTTCAGCTTTGGTAACATTTGAATCATATCCCCAAGGAATTAAATAACATCAAATGAAACTTTAAATACCATGAATATAATTGGAATCATGATATATTATTTCAAAGTAGAAGTATATAAAACTCATAAAAATAAATAGGCACATAATACCAAATATACCTCAGTAGAGTGGAAATTGAGATGAAATATCTTACGAAGATCATAGCATCAAAGTGTGAATTAATCAATGTCTTTATTATGTATATAAAATTAAAATTCAAAAAAATTAATGTTTAAATAAAATATAAAATAATCAAATATCATTTTATACATAATCTTGATATAATATAATCAACTAATTAGTTATTTAACCTAATGAATGGAAATTGAGTTATGAAACCCCTTACCAATTGGTAAAATTCAAGTCAAATTATCTTGGGTGAAATAATTTTAATTGAAAATTAAAATAACATGATGTATGAAGTATTAATTATATAACATGAAAATGGTATTATATACACCATATAAAAGAAATTAGCTTCATAAAATTAAAATATGCCTCGATGAAGGAAAAATGAGATGAAATCTATTACTTTAGGTCTAAATTATCACATACTTTATTTATATTCATGATTAATAAAATTATGTTAATTATTTTCCTGATTAAAAATTTTTTTAACGTTTATTAACATGTTATATTAAATTAACTAATAAATTAAGTTCATGTGGGGTGTCTTAAAGATATTTAGTTCATTTATCCAAAATTGATTTGATTGACTGACAACGGTAATAATTCTCATTGTTAAATAATATCTAGAATAATAATAATGAAATAATAATATTTTTTACACATAAATTATACATTTAAAACCAACCATGAAATATGATTATAAAAAATTAATAGCTTTTCAATTTTGGAGATGGTAAGTCCTATATATGCATGCGTAAAATTTCCATTTTTCAATGATCATGATGGAAATATGGTAAGTGTTATTTATTATTTTATATAATTATAATTTTAAAAGCAAAATATTATTAATTTAAATAAACTTATATATATTATCCATGTTATTTGGTGATTTAAAGAAAACCACATCTCTTTGTGATGGTGGTAGTCAACACATACACACAGACATCGTTATCATTTTTCAATGGATAGAAATACCACAAAGTAGAGTATATATTGTCTTTTCATAATGATAAATATTTCATAAATATCATATATATATATATATATATATTAAATACAATATAATAATATCCTTGATAAGTGGTGATGAAAAAAATTACATCGGTTCACGAGGTGATAGTCATCCATACATATGAATGACAGTTTTGTTTCCCATTTGATGAAATAAGATATGGATATTATTTATTCCCTTAACATAAAATATTGGTATATAGAAGATTTGTTTTTATTATTTTTTTCTTTTTGAATAATTTATTATAGATTTAGATTAATAAATAAATAAAAATTCTTGATTAGTATTTATTCTTCTTCTTCAATCATCCTTTTTAGGTTTACACCAAAAGCATTACAAGGATGTTTTTCTGATCAAACCAAGGCATCTATAACAAGGTGAGTGATTAAATTAGTATATTTTTGTAAATATTATCTGAACCAAATATCTCTTTATATGTTAATAAAAGACAATAATAGGATACCTTTTATAATAGAGGGGCGAGGCAGTCTTGGAATTTACTAATGTATTAAATTAATATAAATTAATTTTCAAATTAAAATTTACCAAATTGATAAGGTTAAAATATAAGATAATTATGAGTCTAAATTATCTCATAAAATATAAATTGGAAAATTTTAGGAGATTTTTTCACCCTTATTTTTAATTTCACCCATGTTAACCCATTTTGAAAATTATCATAATATTAATGTTTTTACACTTTAGGGGTCAAGAAAGTTAATATAAAAGGGAAAAACTATAAATGGAATTTAGTTGATATTATAAACCATTTCCCATTAATTTTGGCTAGTATAATATTTTTAATAATTTTAAATTATTTAATTAAATAGTAATTATTATAAAATATCATAAATATCAATCTTGACACTATTCAATTAAATTGACTTTAAAAACATTAAGACAAAGATAAAATTATAATATATAATTTTAAAAAATTTATATAAATTTATATTTATCTAAGAAATTTTATAACAAAATATTTTATCCAAATTATATTACTTTAATATTTTTAAAATCATTTATTTTATTTTCCATTTAATTAAAAAATTATCGGCTCGAAATTGCCTAAACATTTAATGTAATTATTTCATCACTAAAAATTATAAATAAATTACCAGAATAAATAAAAATTATTTAAACATAAAATTACTATTAATAACATAACATAGTTTTTTTATCATGATTTCATAAATTAAAAAATAATAATACAAGAGAATTTCATTTTTTTGTTTCTTTACATAAAGCATTATAAAGGTCATAATCATAACCATATGGAAAAAAGGTAATATATTATAATTTTAGATGAATTAGATGAAATATATTCTTTAAATAAAATTTATTTCAGGTTTTATAATATAATTTTTAGTCCTTATCAAATTATGTTTACCCTTAGTTAACTCATTTTACTATTACTGTGAAAACAAATATTTACTACAATTACTATTCTTAATGACAAAAATAAAAGGGACCAACCTAAAAAATATGGATCTCATAATTAAAAATATGTAATCCATTTTTCATGATTCAAAACATATAAGTAGTATAATTTAATTTAAAATTAAATTGGTAAAATTCGATAAAAACGGTTTTTTAGAAAAATATATTTTGAATTATGAAAATATTTTTATAGATAAATAAATTATAAATTCATTCATAATTATATAATTGGATTATTAATAACATTATATAATAAATTTTATATTGAAAAAAATTTAAATCAAAATGTAACTTTATAAATGATTAAAATAAAAAAAATGGTTTTCACTAAAAATTAGTAATTTTCCCTATTCACGAGAAAATAAATTTTTTTAGAATAATTAAAAAAATTACAAATATAAATTTTATATTATGATATCTAAAATAATTTCCATTTTATAAAATTAAATTTATAAAATAATCAAAAATTAATTATAATATTCACTCACAAAAACAACAAAATCATTTTTTGAAGGGAATGTATATTTGAAACATAAAATGACTTCTCTATAAATTAATTTATTATTTATTAAGAATTTATCAATAAATTTTAATTTAGTATGACTTTTTTATATATTTCATAAATTATTTTTTCCTATTCATACCCACCAATTTTATAGTTTGGTTATAGCAATCATATTCAAATAATAATATTCCAGCTTTATTTTTTGTTCTGTGTTGCATGTCCTATACTCTATTGAATCTCGTTTTATTTATAATATATCATTGGGTAAAATTATCCCACCCCCTTAAATAATTATCATCAATAATATTTCAACTTGGTCTTAGTAATAAATTTTTTTCTATCTAAAAATACCTTTTTTGAAATCCCACACCACAAAAAGGGTTAATAAAAATTCCTCTTGAAAAGAGGGAAAGAGAAATATAAGGGTCATATGGAATAACACATAACCAGGTTTCTGTATATGATAACATTATTAATAAGTAAAAATATGGACATAGAAGAAAATTATAATGTTAAAATAGTGTTAATAGAGTGACAAAGATCATTGAACATGAGAAAGTGGATGATCATGAGAATGCCAATGATCACAAAACCCTAATCCAAAGAGGTGTGAAAAAGACCATAAATTCCTTAGAAGATAAAGTAATAGGAAAACATTTTTTCAGATCTTTTTCCAAGAGTTGATGAATCATTTGACATATAAGCTAATAAATTACATGACCTACAGAATTTCATCCTTTAATCAATTTCCACTATGATCTCATCCTTTTCACCAAATGATGATTATTCATGATGAATTTATTTTTACCTGATGCACTAAAATAAAATTCCATCAGATCAGATAATTTCACAAATAAAAAAACTACTTTTCAATTAACATCGAAATTAAATAATGTTTTCACCTCAATGGTGATCTTATACCTTTCAACTTATATCCCCAAAAATTTAATTGCATTCTTCCCAAACATTACTTTTTGTTAAACCTTAATGTTATATTTACCTTAACCCAATAAAACATATCCTAAAATATAATTAATCACATAAAAATAAAAATATATATGATCCAATAATGAATTTCCTAAAATGAACTTAATTTTTATCCTTAAAAATATTTATGTGAAAATAGTTTCATACAAACCAAAACATCACGTAGGCCAGTGGTAGGCGCTGCACCCTTGTTACCCTTTTGTTATTGGTTCAAGCCCAAAAAACTTTTCAAATGTGATGGTTTTTCATTGTACATGTGGATATTCATTTTTATAAAATTATATTAACATAATTCTTCTAATTTTGGGAATAATATGATGAACATCCAGAGAAAAATAAAATTAGTCATCAGATCAACTATTAACCACAAAAGGTTTCTATGCATATTTTTTAAAAAATATAATTGTTTACTATTATTACCGTAACATTATAGAAAACCAAGCCTTTTAAACATATTATTACATTATTTTGACATAAACAACAATAATTACAACCCAAAGATTATAAGACCTAGTTTATTTTGATGACTAGGTTCATAAAACATCAAAGTGAGACAAAAAAAATAAAACTTATTTTATTTTTTTCTCCATAATGAGATATTAAATCCATTCAATATCCTTCAATTTCATGGGATAACATATGGAATACATAGAATAATGTTGTGATATAAAAACCCAATAAGGGAATAAACATGATAGTGAAACATAACATGTGAGCCAATGTTATAACATGGTATAATAAAATAGATTTCACATAAGTAATCACATGAGAGAATAACATAAATAAAATGGTTGAATAAGATCATGGAAACATATGAAATTGTGGTAATAATATATAACATGACATAATCATGTGTTAAGGATAACTTCAGAGAAAATATTACATGGTGTAAAAAGTATCATAATTGAATTGGCTTACACCCTAATCCTATACATGATGTCTCGTGAGACTAAAGCTTTAGCCAATGCATTGGAGTGCTATCTGGGTACACCAATTATAAAACATTCATGATTTATGTGTGCCACAAAAGGAAATCAATCATAAGTCATAAAAATAATAATTACACATGGAGGGAAAATGGGTTGTACAATCTTATCTCATATCATAATCAAAGGGAATTTCATAATAAAAGAATTTGAGAGATGAACATAAGGAATGTACTGCCCTGCATAATTAAGTGATAATATTATAGGTATATATATGATAGAAATATATACATAATTTAGAAGTAGTAAATAAAATCAAAGTTTTTCCCTATTAATGAAAATGTTTATAAAATATTACATGTAAAATTTTTTGTGGAAAATATTGTTTTCACTTTGAGAACAATAATTAAAAAAATAAAAGTTCCAAAATATTATAGATAAATATTTATTTAAAAATAACCATAGAAAAATATAAAGTATGTTTCAAATAATTGTGTTGGAATGATGATAAGTCATTTTATACATATCATATATGTTAAGAAAATATTCATTTCATACAATTTTAAAACATGATAAAATTACCTCATATGGAAAATAACAAGAAAGTTACATTAAAACAATTTTTTAAAAAGTAAAACATGAGTCAATTGTTTTAAAAAAATCTTTTTATGATTTTAAACAATTCATGATATGATTTTTAAAAAACATGGATATGGAAGAAAAATGATTTTCGAACGAATATAGAAATAAATTCATATATTCTTTAAAACATTTTATCAATAATTTAAAGTTCAAAATAGAGTAAAATGGTACAATTATGTGAAAATTTAATGAATAAAAATATTATAATAAATGAAATATTTTTATTAGACAATGATAAAATATTTTCCTACAATGGAAATTCAAGCATAAATAATCCCAATTAAAATGAGATTGAAACATAACCCCTACTACTTGGTAACTTTTAAATCACAGCTCCCATGAATGAAGTCAATGAATTATAATTTTAAATATCATAAATTAACAAGGATTCGTGATATATTATGTAATGGGACATTATATGCACTATTTAAACGATATTAGGTGTATAAAAGAACTTGTGTCTTAAAGAAAGATGCTTTGAGTTGAAACCCTTACCTGGAGTCTAGAATTTATTATGTATGCCTTCTATACCATGTGTAATTAAAATTAGATAAATTATTTATTATTAATAAATTTTTACATGATTATTAACTTATTATTAAACCATTTAATTCATTTTTTTAATGATATATTTTATTACTTATCAGTTATGTCCACGTTAAGTGTTTTGAGGAAGCTTCATTCCTAATTTCAAAATGACATTAGTGTGTTGAATGTGGTCCTATCAGTCTTTGTTACATCATATCTAAAATAATAATAATTAAATAATTATCATATTATACATAATTTATACTTCTAAAAATAACCTTGAATTATGGTTATAAAAAATGAATTATGTTACAATCATGGATATGGCAGGCCATACAGAACCATGCAGGACATTTCAATTTTTTAATTATAAGGATATAAGGAGAGTAAGAGTTATTTATTATTTAAATAATTATTATAATATCATAAATATTACAATTTGTTTAAATAAACCAAAATATATCATTCATATGATGTAAAAATAAAAAAATGAATCACATCGCTTCATGAGGCGGCAGTTCTCAGCACACATGGACGACATTATCATTTTTACATGGATGGTAAGGTAAGAAAGTATATGATATATTACATTTAAATAATTATTAATATTTTATGAATATCATATACAGATATTAATTCCATCATTATAAATAACCATGATAGAAAATGATGGAAAAGAAATTACATCAGTTCGTGATACGGTAGTCTATTATACACATGAAAAATGTTTCTATTTCCCATTTTATGGAAGATAAAATTTATTTAAGTTATAAAATTAACATAATAACATATTATAATATGGTATATACTTAATATATTATATCAAAATGATTGAGTATTATTTTAAGGTGGTTGAAAAATAAATAAAACAAATATTCTTAGTTATGAACTATACATATTCTTCGGACCAACACTTTAGGATTAAGCATAATGACTCCATAGATTGGATATATGATCAATAAAGGGACCCTAAAAAATTTGGAGTGAAGTTAGTAATGTGTTTTGGTATGTATTTTCCAACAAAAAGTCTTCTAATCTATAAATAGGAGAGGAGAGTGAGTGTCTTTTTATATGTTGGAGAGAGGACACACCATGAATTTTTCAAAATAAAACGTTATACCCACATGTTATATTAGATTAAAGGATAAAAAATGGATAATTATCCAAATTTATTTAATATATGGTCTAAATATTTCTAGAAAATAGGATTTGGATAGGTTTTTAGGTCATTTTAACCCCCATCCATTTAATTTAACCCCTAATAATCTCATTTTAACCTTAACCGCAATAAATAATTTTTACTATTTTCTAAATTAATTAAGAAAAAAATTAAGTTGAAATTATTATAAATTATAAATTATTTTTATTATAAATATTTACTTCATTTTTAAAAGTATAATTCACAAAATTGGCAGAATCTAGTTTAAAATTAAACCTACAGTTGCGATGAAATTTTTTATAAAAGAAATTTTTTTCATAAGTATAAAAAGTTTTAATATAAAAAATCAACATTAAATATGTTATTATAACCTAAAATAGATTAACCAGAAAAGAATTTAACTAATTTTACATTTAAAATTTTTTAAAACAAAATATAACCTTATAGATGATTGAAATGCATAGACAATTTTCAACAAAAAAAGTATTTTTGACTATTCATTAAAAATTAAACTATTTAAAAGAATAAAAAAATTCATCTCAATATAATTATTTCATTTTGATTGAAAAAATATAGTTAATTTTTTTGAAATTGATTTTCTATAATTGGAAGAAATAAATTTAATTTTTTTACAAGAAAATGATTTTTTGAGAAAAAAGTATTTTCGATGCTTATAAAGACTTTACCAAAAATAAGAACATATTTATAAATATAATTTTCACCCTAATACTTACTTTTAAAAATTTTATTATACCTATTCATATCAATAATGTAACATCTTAGAATTACCATGTATAATTTTTATATATTATATAGAATTATTACAAGACAAGGCGTCGGGACGACGTTTGATTCTAAGGCTCGGAGATCCCAGAATAATTGCTTAAAAATATTAAAATATTAAATATAATGGGTGTGTAGTATTATTTAAAAAGTGGAATAAATTTTAAATGGGTTCCCAAGTCAGAAATCATATGGCACCATTGTGTTCAGAGCAGCATCTTTACCTCAATCCTGAACTAACATCGACTAGCATGGGTCGACTGTGAAAAATCATTTTTTGAAATTTAAGGAAATAAAATAAATGATGTTTTATTTTATTTAATGTTACACAGCGATGAATCAATAGTTATATTTTTAAAAAACCTTGTCTTAAAATTGCGACATATCATCGTAACTATAACACCCTGAGATTTTATGAAATATATTCTTTTAATTTCATTGATGTATTCTATTATACAACACACAAAGTTTAGCTTGTAATATATGCAACACTGTATTATCTTGCAGTATACGCAACACTATTCTTGGATCGTGTTACACACAATTTCATGTTCGTTTTATAATAGTCATTCTACGCAGAATTGAGTGTATATATATATATATATATATTCAATGTATAAATGAAATATGGTTGGATTCTGTTATACGAAACAACGAAGGATAGTTGGAAAACACGCAGCCCTGACTTGGCTTTCATTACACACAATCGCGACCTTCCTCGATAGCGTGTGTTGTACGAAATATCGGGTTTTACTAAACAACGATATATTATTATAATATTATTATGAACTAGCTTTTATGAATATTATTAACTAAATTTTGAATTTTATAACATTATTATTCATCTTACACATTTTCTAGAACATGGTATAACAAGAAAATAAATTATTCGGGTAAAATAAGTATTTTTAAAAAAATGCAGTTTTGCCGCCTTTTGATGGAGCACCCACATTAAATCTAGTTTTGAAATGTTTATAAGTTCAATATTACATAATAAAATTATTATTTGGAATCAGGATATAAAATTTTACCTTGGATAAATTTTTCATATTATTCTGATAACTTTCATATTTAAATGAATAGTAAAAACACACTAAATTTTAATTAATAACAACTTTTTACATCGTAATAAATTATGTGGTTAAATAGTAATATTGAATGGTTTTAAAGTATAAATAGAATATATTTTTACTATTTAATATAATTTATGTCATTAGCCTTGATTTTACATTGATTTCGTAGGTTAAATAAATTCAATCTTTGGCAATGTTTTAACTTTTAAAACCCATTTGCTTAACAATGGGATTAATTTTAAATTAATTACTACAACTTCTGTGTTTTGAATATTGAAAAATGGATTCCATATTTGGAATCAGTGGGTCCAAATTATGTTAATAGGTTACATTTATTTTTTTTGATTTTATGAATAGTAACTATGGTAATTTTTATTTACTACGGTTAAAGGTCAATAGGGTAATTCAAGGATAAAAGAATATTATATTAATTCAAAATTACCGTGAAACTTATCCTAAACTTATTGGATGAGTAGTGGACGACCATGGGAATCCTTGAGTAGATTTTGGGACCCCATGGAGCCACTTATGAAAGACAATGACACATTAGATTAATTAATTTAATGTAAAGACAAAATTGGAATTAACAAAAATCTTTTAGTAATAAATTTTTATAAGATGCTATATAAATTATATATTGGACTATAAATATTCATTGGAAGGATAAAAAGATTTTCTACAAGTGTGTATTTTTTTTATAATTTTTAGACATTAGATAAACAAAATTATTTTATGACACAATAATGATATAGTATTTACCTCATTAATAAATGATTTAAATAAATAAGATTAAAATGATTAAAATATAATCCAAAACCTGTCCAATTCCTATTGGATGATTTTATTTAGAATATGAGTCATCTTATCTTCGACATTAATGTGTTTTGGACCTCTTTAAACCGAATATTAGTTTATAATAAAATAATTTTTTCACACTTTCCTAAATAGCCCCTCCACTCCCTTATAAAAGGAGACCACTTCTTTGAAATTCCTCACACCTCTAAAGCCTTGTGGTTCATCCAAACTCTTCCCAAATAATCTCCCTACATCCCGTTACTCCCCCTTGAAGCCTTACATTAGGAAGAAGACTCTCCAAGAAGTCCTTTTGGTTCAAACCAAAGGAAGTTACCAAAATTAAAGGTAACATTTTCTCTTAAGTTGTTTTCTTTTATTCTACTTCTCCAACCCCTAAAATCTTTTTAATACATTATTTTGTGACAAAAACAGTATCCTAAAAATACTAGGATATTGTTATGAGAAGTATTCTAACTACACTTACAAACACCTCCATCTAATGGATGAAGAACATAATGTTTCTATGATGGCAAACTAACGCCTCACGAAACGATGATTATTCGATTTTCTCCTACCGCTTCTCATGGTGGCCATTATGATGGAAAAATATTTATATATAATATATATTATGTTTATGATTTTCTTATGCTTCTTTACTTTCCAATTATATCAATCCTTTATGGTTTCCATAGTTGTTAAATACGATAATCTCATTTGAGGAAATGCGGACTACCGCCCCCTCAAAGTGATGTGATTCATTAATACCTTATGTGGGATGTATAAAGGATGTGGTTAATGATATTATATATGATATTATACTTGAATTATAATATACCTATGTATAATTATGTTTTAATTCCATTAAAATAAGAAATAGAAATGAAAGTACCGTTCATGCGTACGTACGACTTATCGTCTCCATGAACGGTGTGTTTCATTTCTTACCTACATATGTTATGTACTATTATAAATTATTGAATATTCTGGATATATAATAAATTAATATGATATATAAATCATGATTTACATTTTGTAAGTAAGTAAATCATGATATAAGTAATAATAACATCAAGAACAACAAGTCCAAACACGTATGATAGATAAGATGATTTTACCCAAAATGCTACTTTAACATTAATTTACCAAGGAATGGGTAATATAAAGTCATAAGTGAACCATATATGCTATAATAACAATGAATATGATTCTGTAATAAGTCAATGACATTATTTAAATCATTATACAGGAGTTTTGGATACGTACGAAGCATATCAGACCTAAGGTAAGGGATAATTATTCCAATCTCATTCTTATCTGAGATTGTTTACTCGTAAGTATTTATTGGGGGTTATGTTCATTATCCTTGTCCATATTCTCTCAAAATGTTTTCATAAAATGTTTACTTTCCTTCCATGTATGTTGAAGACATTTTTACCCTTTTCTTTCTTTTACCACATCGTATGAAAGGAATCATTCTTTTGTTTACCATACGAGGTACTTTTTGACTTTTCCGGAAAAAGTACGAGAAGAATGCTTTTTTTAACTTATACGGCACGAACATATTTTTACGTTTTTATAAGGCCTTATTTTAATGAAGCTTCCTCCAAAATATTTCATGAATATTTTGAACAAAATATTTTTCTTTTAAAATTGCATGATGTTTTGTGAAAAGAAATTGATTTTGAAGAAGAAAGGATATTTTCCTCAAGAATTCATTTAAAGTGTTTTATCAAAACCATTTTCTATCTAAGATGACATTATTTCATATGTGTATGTTTCAAGTATAATTTCTCTATGATTTAAATGGTTTCAATTTTCTTATGATGAAATATCCATCTGTTTTATATGGATTATGTGATGATGGGATGATGTTTATGAAACCCATTTTATTCTCTGGGTTATGATGAATGTTTTAAGTTTATTTTGAGGAACAAGTAAGAATGATTTCACTATGAGATAGGTGGGACCTATATCTCCCTTCAATGAATTGGGTAAATATTCATATCTCATGAGATAGACATGGTCGGAACGTCAAGTTAAACCGGTTCAGTAATACAGGACTAGAACGAGGAGTGAACTCGATTCATAAAGGGATTTTGTCCACTAAGATGGTCTTGGTAGCAATTACTTGGCTACTATGGAAATCATATCATGTGCTTAATGGTTTCCACAATTACATGTTTTATTCCCAGGCTATTTTATCATTATTAATGTTTCTTTATGATCTATGCCTTACGTACTTACATGTTTTATGACATTGCTCAAGCTTTTTATGTTTAAACATTATGTTCATGTTTTTAAGTTCAAATGTATATGGAATGTTTTATTTTATCCATGCTTACCCTTACTGAGCAATTGAGCTCACCCTTTTTGTGTTTTCTTTTCCCCAGGATATAAAGAAATATTTTAGGTAAGAAAACAAAAAAGGTAAGATCTTAATGGGAGATGTTGAAGATCTTTCACCACGATTAGAAGATTACGTTTGAAGTTTCCAAAGAAAATAAACTATTACGATCCGTGTGTGTCTGTTTTTGTTATGTACTAAGTATTCCGAAAAATTAATGTAATGTTCATGTACGTCAAGCTTTGGGTCTCTACAGTTGGTATCAGAGTAAAAGTTTAGTAAACCTTTGGAAACTAGGATGCGAGAACTTTAGTGAGATCCCTAGAGATATTTCTACGGTGTGTCTAGGGATGTCCCTAAGTTTAAGTATAAGTATAGGTTATAGTCCTAGAATTATTGTAACGATATTAGATTAAACATAAGATGTTAGATATTGAAGGTACTCCCCCTTTATTATGTTGTTTTCATAGCATGATTTTTGCCTCTCAAACTTTTTTTTGGGTTTTAGACGATGGATGGAACCCAAAGGAATCATGTTGATCAATGTAATGGACGATGCAATGACTTTCCTCCTGAACAAACAAATGTTATGGGAGATAGAGTGCAAAATCTTATTTCTATACTTACACAAGCTATGAATCATTCTGGACTTCCAAATGAGCAGAGAAGGAAACAATATTCAATTGAGTCCTTCATGAGGCAACATCCACCTTCTTTCAGTGGGTCTTCTGATCCACTTGTTGATGAACAATGGATCAGTACCACTGAAAAGATAT
The DNA here is from genome assembly GCA_963277665.1 of Viscum album. Taxonomy (NCBI): domain Eukaryota; kingdom Viridiplantae; phylum Streptophyta; class Magnoliopsida; order Santalales; family Viscaceae; genus Viscum; species Viscum album. The sequence continues at coordinate 165,372,449 of OY728142.1, read as the reverse complement.
TTTCAGTTCTTCAATGTTCTGAACATCATAAAGTCATCTTAGCAGTATATCGTCCGGAAGGTGAAGCTGATCAATGGTGGAATATTATCAAGAATACGAGGCCAAGAGATGAAATTGAGTCCATGGAATGGGATGAGTCCAAGAACATATTTTTCAATAAGTACTTCCCTCGTATTCTTCGAACAAATATGGTGAAGGAGTTTCTTGAGCTTAAGTAGAAGGATGGTGAATCTGTTTGTATATACGAAGCGAATTTTACAAGGCTTAAAAGGTATGCATCTGGCATTATCATCCAACCTAAAAGTAAAGTTGATCGATTTTTTGGTGGCTTAAAACCAAGTCTTCGAATGGAATTATCTATAAGAGACTTCAGTAGCTATGAAAAAATTGTTCATTGTGCTATAAAGGTAAAACTGGAAGTTGGTGTAACATATCCATCTCATGGTTTTGAAAAGAAACGAAAGATGGAGTTCAAGGAGAAATCTCAGAACAATGGTGAAATGAAGATGAATGTTTCTTTATGCTCAATGTGTGGAAAGAAGCATGGTGGAGATTTTGTAAAAGGTACTAGAAAATGTTTTAAGTGTGGAAAAGAAGGTCATCGAGCAGCTGAGTGTCAAAGTAATGGAAAAAGGTTTCTAATGATGTGAATAAAGAAAAGACTGTAGAGAGAACACCACCAACACTTTAATTCTTCATGTGCAATGAAATGGGGCATTATCCTAATCAATTCCCTAATCCAAGGGTTAATGATGATCGACATGAGCAACTACTTAAGGCAAAGGACAAAGGGAATTCACATGCGATCACTATTAGCGATGTTGAATATGACAACGATGTGGTGGAATTATTAAGTGTTTATGTAATGGATTCCAAAATAATGTTGTGGAATATTGGAATATTTATGTATTGGTCTATTGTGGTTTTCAATAATTTTATGGTACCGATAACCATGTAAAGTGATTGAGATATTTTTGGAAAGAAGATGATATGCGCATAATGAAGGGATAAAGAGAAAATGAAATGTTTGACAGTATTCATGAGCTCATGACTTATATAAGGAAATAGTTATATCATGGTTAGAGTATATAGAATTTTGGGGTTTTGGTATGTGGAAAGAGTTAACTTTTGATATCACTCATCTTTTCACTAAGATTCAATGGGTATTCATTTTTCAAGAGAATACAAGATTAAGGCCTTCGAATGTTTGGAATGTGACCCATAAAACATATCTTATGATATATGGGGATCAACGATGGTATTAACATGCTTGTTATATGAAATCTCTCGTAATCGTTTTCACTATAATATGAGAGTGGACTGCAGTATTATGGATAAGCCTAAAGATTGGAATGGATTACGTTAGACATAAGTTAATTTAAGGATAGAAGTTTTTTTGATATTATTGATGGGATGTTATAGTAATGTAGTTTTAGGAAAAGGAAAACCTGCAGGATGGACGACATCCCATCGCGTCGGAAAAGGCTGTGGGAATCGAACCCACAAACGAAGTGTGACTGGCCTTTATCACCTACCACTAGCCTACAGGAAGTCCCTGGTTAGTAGAAACAGGTTTTATTTTATTAAGCGGTATGATATATGAAGTATAAGATCATTTTTGGAATCATATACGATTAACCTCAACATAGATGGACTAATGTATTTTTGATAACATTTTCAAACCTTTTGTTTGAAACAAATGGAATTACACATCATTCTATCACATGATCTGTTAACACTTCACAAATAACAAATTCAATTTAATTTCTTTAAGATATGAAGTGGAAATTGTTCAAATCACGAACAACAGTGAGATTGTACCAAAATAAAGTAAGTATTTATTCTAATTAAGATTCTTCAACTTTAGGGAAATGCTCTAGAAAACCAAAAATGTTGTCCTAGTGCCCTTATATCTGATGAATCAGATGGTACCCTAGATCATCACAAATTTATGGCTTTGTGATTGTTGGCTTTTTCATATCCGTGTTCACTACCACTCTCCGTCAGAACATGATGGTTAGATTTATCTTCCATATCCATAGTTTCACCTATGTTATCATATGTGGAAACCCAGTGATTAGTTAATTTGGATGACCATTACATTTCATACTTTAGTTTTTAAATCCAAGTTTTGGTATTCCTTTTTACGATGTGGGTTTCTATTAAAGAAACTTTCGAGTAATAAACGATTTGTAACCCCGACGAATTTCGAGGGTGAAATTCATTTTAAGGGGGGTAGAATGTAACACCCCAAGATTTTATGAAATATATTATTTTAATTTCATTGATGTCTTCTATTATACAGCACACCAAGTTTAGCTTGTACTATATGCAACACCGTATTATCTTGCAGTATACGCAACGCTATTCTTGGATCGTGTTACACACAATTTCATGTTTGTTTTATAATAGTCATTCTACGCAACATTGAGAGTGTGTATATATATATATATATATTAAATGTATAAATGAAATATGGTTGGATTCTGTTATACGAAACAACGAAGGATTCTTGCACAACATGCAACCCTGACTTGGCTTGCATTACACGCAATCGCGACCTTCCTCGATAGCGTGTGTTGTACGAAATACCGGGTTTTACTAAACAATGATATATTATTATAATATTATTATGAACTAGCCATTATCAATAGTATTAACTAAATTTTGAATTTTATAACATTATTATTCATCTTACACATTTTCTAGAACATGGTATAAGAACAAAATAATGTTTTCGAGTAAAATAAGTATTTTTAAAAAAATGCAGTTTTGCCGCCTGTTGATGGCGCACCCACTTTACATATAGTTTTTGACATGTTTATAAGTTCAATTTTACAAAATAAAATTGTTATTTGGAATCAGGATATAAAATTTTACCTTGGATAAATTTTTCATATTATTCTGATAACTTTCATATTTTAATGAATAAGAAAAACATGCTATATTTTAATTAAAAACAACTCTTTTCATCGTAATAAATTATGTGGTTAAATAATAATATTTAATGGTTTTAAATTATAAATAGAATATATTTTTACCATTTAATATAATTTATGTCATTATCCTTGATTTTACATTGAATTCGTAGGTTAAATAAATTCAATCTTTGGCAATGTTTTAACTTTTAAAACCTGTTTGCTTAACAACAGGATTAATTTTAAATTAATTACTGCAACTTCTGTGTTTTGAATTTTGAAAAATATATGCCATATTTGGAATCCGTGGGTCCAAATTATGTTAATAGGTTACTTTTATATTTTTTGATATTATGAATAGTAACTACGGTAATTTTTATTTACTACGGTTAAAGGTAAATAGGATAATTCAAGGTTAAAAGAATATTATAATAATTCAAAATTACCTAGAAACTTGTCCCAACCTTATTGGATGAGTAGTGGCCGACCATGGGCATCCTTGGGTCGATTTTGGGACCCCATTGAGTCACTTATGAAATTCAATGACACATTAGATTAATTAATTTAATGTAAAGTCAAAATTGGAATTAACAAAAAGCGTTTAGTGATTAATTTTTATAATAGGCTATATAATTTATATGTTGGACTATAAATATTCATTGTAAAGCTAAAAAGATTTCCTAAATTTAGGTTTTTGTTTTATAATTTTTAGACATCAGATAAATTAAATTATTTATGACACAATAATGATGCAGTATTTACCTCATTAATAAATGATTTAAATAAATAAGATTAAAATGATTAAAATATAATCCAAAACCCGTCCAATTCCTGTTGGATTATTTTATTTCGAATATGAGTCATCGTATATTTCGACATTAATGTGTTTTGGACCTCTTGAAACCGAAGATAAGTTTATTATAAAATAATGTTTTCACACTTTCCTAAAGATCCCCTCCACTCCCTTATAAAAGGAGACCACTTATATGCAATTACTTACACCTCTCAAGTCTTTTGGCTCGTCCAAACTCTTCCCAACTAATCTCCCTACATCCCTCTTCTCCCCCTTGGAGCCTTACATTAGGCAGAAGACTCTCCAAGAAGTTCTTTTGGTTCAAACCAAAGGAAGTTACCCAAATTAAAGGTAACATTTTCTCTTAATTTGTTTTCTTTTATTGTACTTCTCCAACCCCTAAAATCTTTTTAATCCTTTATTTTGTGACAACACCAGTATCCTAAAAATACTAGGATGTTGTTATGAGAAGGATTCGAACTACACTAACACACACCTCCATCTAATGGATGACGAACATAATGTTTCTGTGATGGCAAACTAACGCCTCACGAAACGATGATTGTTCGATTTTCTCCTACCGCCTCTCATGGTGGCCATTATGATGGAAAAATATTTATATATAATATATATTATTTTTTTATTTCCTTATGCTTTTTTACATCCTAATTATATCAAGCCTTTACGGTTTCCACAGTTGGTAAATACGATAATCTCATTTGAGGATGTGCGGACTACCGCCCCCTCAAAGTGATGTGATTCACTAATACCTTATGTGGGATGTATAAAGGATGTGGTTAATGATATTATATATGATATTATACTGGAATTATAATATACGTATGTATCATTATTTTTTAATTCCATTATAATAAGAAATAGAAATGAAAGTAGCGTTCATGCGTACATACGGCTTACCATCTCCATGAATGGTGCGTTTCATTTCTTACCACCATATGTTATGTACTATTATAAATGATTGTATATTCTGGATATATAATGAATGTATATGACATATAAATCATTATTTACATTTTGGAAGTAATTAAATCATGATATAAGTAATAATAACATCAAAAACAACAAGTCCAAACACGTACGATAAATAAGATGATTTTACCCAAAATGCTACTTTAACATTAATTTACAAAGGAATGGGTAATATAAAGTCATAAGTGGACCATATATGATATCATAACAATGAATATGATTAGGTAATAAGTCAATGACATTATTTAAATCATTATACCGTAGGTTCGGATACGTACGAAGCATATCGGACCTAAGGTAAGGGATAATTATTCCAATCTCATTCTTATCTGAGATTGTTTACTCGTAAGTATTTACCGGGGGTTATGTTTATTATCCATGTCCATATGCTCTCAAAATGTTTTCATAAAATTTTTACTTTCCTTCCATGTATGTTTAAGACATTTTTACCCTTTTCTTACTTTTGCCACATCGTATGGAAGGAATCTTTCTTTTGTTTACCATACGAAGTACTTTTTGACTTTTTCGGAAAAAGTACGTGAAGAATGCTTTTTTAACTTATATGGCACAAACAGATTTTTACGGTTTTATAAAGCCTTATTTTCATGAATCTTCCTCCAAAATATTTCATGACTATTTTCAACAAAATCCCTTTCCTTTAAAATTGCATGATGTTTTGTGAAAAGAAATTGATTTTGAAGAAGAAAGGATATTTTCCTCAAGAATTCATTTCAAGTGTTTTATCAAAACCATTTTCTATCTAAGATGACATTATTTCATATGTGTATATTTCAGGTATAATGTCTCTATGATTTATATGGCTTCAATTTTCTTATGATGAAATATCCATTTGTTTTATATGGATTATGTGATGATGGGATGATGTTTATGAAACCCATTTTATTCTTTGGGTTATGATGAATGTTTTAAGTTTATTTTGTGGCACAAGTAAGAATGATTTCACTATGAGATGGGGGGGACCTATATCTCCCTCCAATGCATTGGGTAAAGATTTATATCTCGTGAGATATACATGGCTGGAACGGCAAGTTAAACTGGTTCAGTAATATAGGACTGGAACGAGGAGTGAACTCGATTCAGAAAGGGACCTTGTCCACTCAGATGGTCTTGGCAGCAATGCCTTGGCTACTATAGAAATCCTATCATGTGCTTAATGGTTGACACAATTACATGTTTTATTCCCATGCTATTTTATCATTCTTAACGTTTCTTTATGATCTATGCCTTACGTACTTACATGTTTTATGATATTGCTCATGCTTTTGATGTTTAAACATTATGTTCATGTTTTTAAGTTCAAATGTATATGGCATGTTTTATTTTATCCATGATTACCCTTACTAAGAATTGGAGCTCACCCTCTTTATGTTTTATTTTCCCCAGGATATAAAGAAATGTTTTAGGTAAGAAAAGAAAAAAGGGAAGATCTTAATGGGAGATGTTGAAGATCTTTCACCACGATTAGAAGATTACGTTCGAAGTTTCCAAAGACACTAAACTATTATGATCCTTGTGTGTCTGTTTTTGTTATTTACTAAGTATTCCGCAAAAGTAATGTAACGTTCATGTACGTCAAGCTTTGGGTCTCTATAGTAACCCTAGAATTCCTCTAAAAGCCATAGAAGGAGCTCTCTCCGATGAATGATGACCGATCAAGGATTGAGGATGAAGAGACCTCTGTTCCTTGTCAACAAAGGATCCAAATTCCATTTAGTGTGGTTGTTTATTTTTGATTTCCTCATTCTAAATTTCTATGGCATATGTAAACTAATCCATGAACAGATTATCCCATGAATCGATCGTATATTGCCTGAGGGATTTGTTGCGGGTTAACTGGAATAGATTTAATCTACTTTCTAACACAAATACTCCAGATCTTTATTATTGGCCAAGAACTCTTGGAAAATGATGTTAAAACATTTCTATGTCCATATAAACCTCCATTCATCACTGTTGGAACCCTATGGTTCTCTTGTCGATGTTGTCGGGTGGTTCCCTGTACGATCGACCCCCTAGATTCAAGGAGAACTGATAAAAGAGGCCATAACAGGGTAGATTGGGTCACGAGGAACCCAGATATATGATTGTACCAATTATTAGGAATCAGAGGATCCTCGATGGTGTTTATAATGGACCACCAGTGTGGGTTTTGGGAGGCAGTCTGTCATGGAAAGGCAGTCGTGCCAGCAAGGCAAGGTGTTGGTGACTGGAGTGACTAGCGACGACCTCGTGGGGCATTGAAAATGCCAGCCAGCGGGGCGACCACGATGGGCATGTAGTGGGGCCGTGATGGGGGTGTATTGATGAGGTTGCATACAAGGTAGGGTGGCCATGTCGAGACGTTGGTAGAAGTGGGGTCGTAGGGTAAGAAGGATGACGAGCCAAATGTGTGGGAGGCGGTGCTGCACCACATGGAGCAAGAGTTATGCGGTCAGGGAAGACCTTGTGAAGTAGTTTAGTTGACCCGCATGCCAATGGGTCAGACCATCAGTTCTGAGCTGCTCCAGCGGCCAAGTGGATCAGGCCGGTGTGGGCCAGATCGGACCGAGCTAGGTCTAATGGGTCAGATCAGATTTGGACCAGTGCTCGATCAGACCTTTTTACAAAAATGATCATAACATTCAAATAGTGTATCTGTTTGATGACCTATTTGTGGATTTGGGACCCTTACAATGAGAAAATACTTTTTGGACACTCTATGTTAGTTTTTGTGGAAGTTTTCATGCAATATAATGTCTTGAGGTGTAGGTTCCCTCGGAACGAGTGCACTATAAGCGGAATATTCTGGCGGGATATGTGACTTCGAGACTAAGTAACATCGAGACTAGGTGACTTAGAGACTATGTGACTTCGATACTATGTGACTTTGAAACTATTTGACTTAGAGATTATGTGACTTTGTGACTATGTGACTTTGATACTGCGTGTATTATCAAGACTACGTGTCTTACTGAGACTACATGTCTTATTGGGATTGAGTGTATCATCGGTACTACATGTCTTATCTATACTAGGTGTTTTTTGGTTTATGTCAGATAATCATGTTTTGTGTACTATAGACTTATACGTGTGTGATATGACTATATATCCTCTTAGTGGTATACTTCTTGTATTTCATAGAGGCGTTTCCTATTTGGTTTTAGGGTATCCTACTGATAATTGTTTTACTCAACCTTACACATTCTTTTCCTACACGGGTCATGTCATATACATATGATCAATGCATTTAGGGATTCATAGGTGGAACAGGACTAGGTGGTGTTTACTGAGACCAGATAGTCAAGGTGTTCTCCTATAAATTCACTTCAATTAGGTTATTCTGTTGACGAGTTTTATGATCTTGTGCATTCACTTTTCTAGACTCCTTTTTGGGCAGGCTTTTATTTTGGATCTATTTACATTGGAGTTCTCTACTATCGTACTCTCTTGTTGGTATCTTAGTAGTATTCTTTCTTGTTTACATAGTGTTTTAAATTTCATCATTTTTTGACATGGATATATGTGTGTGAGTACATGTACATAGGAAAATGAATCCCATTTGTGGGATATTCCCAGTCGGTGCTAGTCACTAGCCATTGTCCAATTGGAGGTGGGCTTGGGGTAGTCACGACACAGTCCTCTCATGTATGCGTCATGATATAATGAAATCAGAGCCAGGTTGGTTTAGGAAAATAGTGTTAAGTGTTTCGTGTTCGGGTTTTAGGCCAGTGAATGTACTGTTGGTGTGGCGACCGACGTATCCATACACCAGGACTCTGAATAATTATTTTTTACTCGGTACATGAAAAAATTGGTTGTGGGGAAAATAATGTTAGATGCATCATATAGGATTTGGGTGTGTTCTCATGTCCTTGTTCAATCAGCTCACCTGGTATACTCTATGGACCATGGTATATCTTGTTTTTTAGGATGCCTTGACACAACCATCCAACCATGATTCCATTGTGTGATCATGAGGATGATTCTTGTAGTGATAAGGAATCAGTATATGGGCATATACTAGAGATGGCACCTCTGAGTGGTTTTCCTAGTGTAGTATCACCCTTCGACCAGTAACTACTACCAACACCACTGGCTTAGGATGAATGCATATTGAGCACGTTTCATGAGTTCTAGAGGCATAAAAATCATAGGTTTTGGGGTGAACCAGACCCCCAAGAAGCAAATATTGGCTGGAGGTAGTTTTATATGTCTTCTACCATGTTAGAAGGCCTTCTGACCAGATGGTAGTCCTAGTCATGAGTCTTCTTCATGGATCATCAGGATGATGGAAGATCTTAGTGACCTCGACACATAATGAGGAGAATCTCTCATGGGAATATTGTGTTCATCTATTTAGTGAAGAATTATTCCTATCTATGTTATGCCCACCGTGTATATAGTAACTTTGGTATCTATAGTAGGAAAGTTAGACAGTGGCAGAGTACTTAGGGATATTTACTTATCATTTTTGCTACTCTACGGATATGGTACGAGACCCATTATTCAGGTCTTAGACCTTCGACCCTATATTATACTAGTATATGAGGGCACCCATGATATACCTTATCATTCCTATATATTATGGGGTATTGGACGACACTCTACTAGTAGAGATATTTCTAGCGGAGTAGACACCAGTAGTGGAAGCGACCACTGGGAACCATGTATGTGAGACTTCAACAATATGTTGCTGATAGCAGTCCTGGGGACCCAAGAGGGTTAGAAACTCTAGGGGGTGACCACAAGACATACGCTCAGTGGTGCAAGGATCCCATGGATGAGCATGTCATTTGAAGGACATGTTGTGTTACTCGGGTGGCGGTTGGGGACATCTGGATCGAGATTTCCCAAACCGTTGTATGACCGATCATGATATATTCAATGTACCACCAAGATAAAGGTAGTGGCAGGAACATGGTGGTCCATAGGAAGTCTTACTTTGTAAGGGATTAAGCAGTGCAATAGGTGGTGGAAAGAGGTTCGTTGTATTACCACCACCACCCCTAGGTTGTCCATGACAGGCTCAGGGAGCTAGTAGATAGGGTTGAGGACAACATTAGGAAATGGAGGCTTATAAACATGAGTATCCCTTGATGATTATAGGTAATTTATTTGTCTTTTCCTCCATAGTTGAAATTTTAATAGAAACTGGTGCCATTCATTATTTTCTAGCAATGACCCTTGTTTGAAACTCGTAGATTCTTGTGGAAATGTTGACTCAAAACATACGTTTAGAGACACATATGGGATGAGATTTGATGATAAAAAACTAGTACAGATAGTGTGACTATAACCTTGGAGGTTATTTTTTGGTTGATATCTCTTTTTATTGGCGTTGAGGCCTTATGACGTCATTCTTGGTATAGACTGTTTATCCACAGTCCATGTTTAGATTGACTATTTTTTGGTGAAGAGTGTGGTGTGTACTCAATGATGAGACCATATTTTCCTTTTTCAGAGAAAAAGAAACCCTTGTAGTAGAAGACCGACTCACACATAGGCTGGTGCATACAAACACACATTATTCGTCTAGCCCGACCCTTAGTGCAGTGGATTATATGAGTCCCCAGTTTCCTATAGTGGCATAGGGGTATAAAGACATATTTCTTGAGAATGTTCTAGGATTACACCCCCTGGGAGGTAGAATTCTGTATTGATCTATACCCCTAGAAGACATCGATATATACACCTGCATATTGGATAGCTCTCGTAGAGCTTTGTGAGGTGAGGGTGTAGTTGGAGGTCCTACATGGGAAGGGATTTATGAGACCCAGTATTTCAACCTAGGAAACTCGAATTTTTTTTTAAAAAAGAATGTAGATGGGAGCTTGAGTTTATGTGTGGGCTTCCACACCTCAACAACATGTTTTTGAAGAATAAGTTTCCACTACCAAGGATCACTGACCTCTACAATCAGTTGAAAGGGGTGTGTTGGTTCTTTAATATTAAACTTATATTTGGCTATCACCGAATTTGAGTACGGGATGAGGATATACAGATGTTGGCTTTTATATATCATTATGGACATTATGAGTACATAGTGATGCTGTTTGGATTGAAAAACACCCCAGTAGTGTTCATGGGACTCATTAAAAAGATCTTCCATCCATACCTAGACCAATTCATGGTGGTCATCATTGATGACATCCAAGTGAACTCATTGTTTATTGAGGAGGACACAATACACTTGGGGATGGTCCTAGACATACTCTAAGAGCACTAGATTTACAAGAAGCTCTCAAAGTGTCAGTTCTAAATTCGATAGGTCCATTTTTTGAGACACATAATTTCATAGGTTGGATTTGTAGTGGATCCAGTAAAGATAGAGGTGGTAATTTCTTGGGACCCAGCCAAGATATTAATCAAGGTATAGAATTTACTTGGTTTGGATGGGTAATATCGACAGTTTGTGCCTGAATTTTCTATAGTAGTAGCACCCTTGATAGCATGGACATGAAAGGGGAATCCTTTTGTTTGGATGGAGAAGTGCCAAGTGAGTTTTCAGTAGTTGAGGCAAATATTGATGAGCGCTCCCATCTTGAGATTTTCTAGAGGAGGGTGTCAAGTATGTTGTCTTCTGTGATGCATCATAAATCGGTCTTGGTTGTGTAATGATGCATGTAAAAGTGGTGATTACCTATGTTTCTGTCTTGTTTAGACAACATGAGTAGAACTACGTGACCCATAACCTTGAGTTGGTAGTGGTAGTCTTAGCATTAAAGATGTGGAGACACTACCTTATGGGAAAGCGATTTATCATATACTATAACCATAAGAGTCTTAAGTATATCTTCTCTCAAAAGGTTATGAACTTGAGACATAGGAAATGGATAGAGGTCCTCAAGTAATATGGCTTTGAGATTGTCTATACTCATGATAATGGGATCATGGTGGCAGATACTCTCAACAAGAGATTGAGTTCACAGTGATTAAATGAGGAATTAGATCAGTTGGCCTTGTTAAAGATATCCTTTGTGTATAGAGATAGAGTAGCTTACCTCCAGTAGATGGTTTTCACCCATCCACTCTTATAACTTATTAGGGAGAAATAACTCAGAGATACTAATTGTGAGGATTTAAATGCTCAGATGCCCACAGGGAAATCCCCTGAGAGATATTCAAAAGGTGTGGAGAAAATCATTTTATTTAGGATTCACATTGGTGCTAGTTTTGTTATGAGAGGAGGTCTTTGTGGATTTACATACATCTACTTTGGAAGTATATCTTAGTGGGGAAAAGATGTACCTAGGCCTCTTATGTCATTTCTAGTGGTCGAGGATGAAGAAGGTAGTGGTAGAGTTCATTTCAAGATGCCTCACTTTTCATAATGTAAATATGAGAACCAGGTTCTAGTGGCTTTGACTCAATCCCTTGATGTGATATAGTGTAATTAGGATGCGATATAAATGGACTTCATGATTGGGTTAATATGTATGTCTAGGGGGAATGAATACTATTTGGGTGATCGTTTACCCAGTCACCAAGTTAGCCCACATCCTAGCGATTTGTAAGTAGATTTTATCAGAGATATTAGGACACCTCTATGTGGATGAGATATTTTCAATCCGTATAGTTCCATTTATGATAGTCTTAGATTGTGATACTCACATTACATCCTTGTTGTGGAATGGGTTGTAGGAGGCGTTTGGGAATCAGCTATGATTGAACACAACTATTCACCCATAGAAGGATGACCAGACTGAGCTGACCATATAGGTCTTGGAGGAAATGCTTTGTGCCTGTATTCTATATTTCTTCCATAGTTGGGAGGATTACCTACCCCTGGTGGATTTTGTGTACAATAACAACTACAATTACTCCATAGATATGATACAATTTTATACCTTGTATGGGAAACCCTGTAGGTCACCATTTGTTGGATAGACCCACAAGAGTCATCACTCATGATCAAGAAGTTGGTGCAGGTGACTACCAAGAAGGTGTAAGTAATCCAGGAATGGAAGAAGACTTCAACAATCTGTAAAACTTCTTATGCTGATTTGTAATGGAGGCCTTTGGAGTTCGAGGAGGGATACCATGTGTTCCTTAGGGCCTCTCTTTGATGTGGGTTATTGAAATTTGGCTAAGGTGAAAATATATCTCCATGTTTCCTTGGCCCTTTCCTGATACTATAGAGTGTTGGTGACATGGTGTATCGCTTATCTCTACCTATGTAGTTAGAGCAGGTCCATGATGTCTACCCCATGTCACAGCTGAGAAGATATGTGCATGATCCATCTCACGTCATTGACTGGGGAGAGTTGTACATTGACGATGGGGTGAATTTTATTAAGTACTAGGTGGAGATTGAGTATTGACAGAAGAGGGTCCTTCAAGGGTGGTCGATTACTCTAGTACGCGTTTTTTGGTAGCACGAGAATTCCCAGGAGAGAACATGGGAGTAGAAGGCTCATATTCATGCATAGTTACCTTATTTGTTTGTTTAACCATTTCTTTGGATTTTGGGGATATAAATCCCAATGTTTGGGAAAATGTCACATCTTTCAATTTCCATGTAATATTTTTATATATTATATGGAATTATCACGGGACTAGGAACTTGGACGACGTTTGATTTAGAGGCATAGTGTGTCGGGAAAAATTGTATGAAAAATATTAAAATATTAAATATCATGTGTGTGTAGTTTTCCTAAAAAAGTGGAAAAACTTTTAAACAAGTACCTTGATTAGAAATCCAAGGTCACCATTGCATATAGAGAAATTCCTTTACCTTATGGGGAGCCTAACATCGATCGACACAGGTATAATGTGAAAATTAATTTTTGGACATTTAAAGAAATAAAATAAATGAAGTTTTATTTTATTTTACAATACACGAAGACATAAAAATGATTTTCCTTTTAATAAACATTTTCAGAAAATTCAGGATTACCATCATAACCATATAATTCCTCTGAAAGGTGGAGAAGGAGCTCTCTCCAATAAACGTCGGCAGATCAAGGATTGACGATGACGTGACCTCTGTTATTCTTCAAAAAAGGATCCAAACTCCAAGTAGGGAAGTTGTTTCTTTTTGATTTCCCAATTCTGGATTTATATGATCAACATAGACTAATCCCGGAATAGATTAGCCCGTGGATTGATTCTATGTTGCGGGAAGGATTTGCGGTAGGTTATCCAGAATCGATTTAATCCGTTTTCTAAACCAAATCCCTCAGATCTTGGTCATTTTACAAGAATGATTATCCAAAAGTGTTAAAAATTTTATAAGAGAATTCCCCCCAATTTATTCATTTTGTTTTCCGTTGGAACCCTATTGTTTCTAGGTCAATGTTTTTGGGTGGTTCTGAACAGGATCAGACCAATAGATTCAAGGAAAATCCACTATGGAGGCGACAATAGGGTAGATCGGGTCACGAGGAACCTGTATCTATGATCAAGCCAAATTTAGGGCATCAGAGGATCGTGGTGGTCCATGGATGGGAACAGTAGAACGGGTCTGGCACAACGGTCTAGCATCCCATGATGGTGGCAGTGGCGAGGCGAGGGGGTGGTGACTGGAGTGTCTGGTAGCGATGGCAGCAACCGCATGGGGTAGCAGCGACACTGGCCAGTGGGGTGACTGCAAAGGGAATGCGGTGGGTCCTTGAGGGAGATTTTGCAGGGACATGAGGGGGACTTGATGAGGAGGCCACATACACGATAGGGAATCCATGTGGATCTGACGACGATGGCGAGGCTGTGGGGTAGGTGGGATGGCAGGATGGCCATGTGTGACGCGGTGCGACACTGCATGGAGCAGGAGGCACATGGTCGGGGTGGAACGCATGTGGTGGTTTATCCAACACAAGTACTAGAAAGTCAGAACTAAGGAATTGGGCTGCTCCAGCAGCCTAATGGGCCCGGCTGGGTCGTCCAGACTGGGTGGGGTTGTTCGGCAGGTCGGATCAGACCCTTACTGAACCCAGGATAGAACTTTTTATGAAAATGATCATAATATTCATACCATGTGTCCATTTGATGAGTCATTTGTGGTTTTGGGACCCTTGAGATGATAAGTTACTTTTTATATAATCCAAATGAATTTTGTAGAAGTTTTCATATGAATTAATGGCTTGACATTTAGGTTCTCCCAAAACGAGTGTGCTATGAGCAAAATCTTGTGGCTGGCTATGTGACATAGAGACTATGTGACTTTGAGACTATGTGACTTCCAGACTTTGTGACTTAGAGACTATGTGACTTGGAGACTATGAGACTTCATGACTATGTGACTTGGAGACTATGTGACTTCAAGACTACGTGACTTTGTGACTATGTGACTTCGGGACTATGTGACTTCGAGACTATTTCACATAGACACTATGTGACTTCGAGACTATGTGACTTCAAGAATATGTGACTATGTGACTAGGAGACTATGTGACTTTGAGTCTACGTGTCTGACTGATACTACATGTGTTAATGAGACTATGTGTCTTATAGGATTGGGTGTCTCATCAAGACTACGTGTCTTATCGATACTGGGTGTTTTGTGGATTATGTGTTATAATCCTATTTTTAATATTATAGATTTATACCTATGTGAGATGACTGTGAATATTTTTAGTGGTATATTTCATGTATTTCTTAGTGGTATTTAATTTTTTTGTTTTGATGTTTCCTATTGAGTATTGTTTTACTCACCCCAACATGGTATTTTCCCACATATGTCATGTTCTGTGTAGATGATCGACGCTTTTATAGGGTCCTAAGTGGACTGAGACCAGATGATTCTTAGTGAGACCAGATAGTCGAGGTGTGCTCATATTTATTCAGATATCTATCTGATACCTTTCCATTTAGGTAGTGTTTTCTATGGATGAGTTCAAGAACTTGTGAATTTACTTTTCCAGACTCCTTTTTGGGTGGTCTTGTATTCTGGCCCTTTTTTCTTTCCTATTTTCTACCATTGTACTCTATTGTTTGTATCTTAGTAGTATGCATGCTTTTTTACTTAGTGATTTACATTTATGTGTTTTTTGGGATTTGATATGTGTGTATGTGTACATGTACTTATGAAATTCCCAACATTTTTGTGATATGCCTACTCAGTGCTAGTCACTACCCCCTAACCTATTGAATTTGGTCTTGGGGTAGCCACGACATGGGCCCATATGGGACTATTCATGATAACTAAATTCAATGGTGATATTTAAATAGTATTTTTTCAATAATAATATTTTAATTGTATATAATGGTTCTTTTAAACTCACTGTTGCGTGTTATATACGCTATCTAAAGTGAAAAAAATTTATATTTAAAGGTCCACCTCCAAATGTTGAGGGATCATTTTACCATCTAGAATAATAAAATTATGGAATATACGTACTTGATAATTATATGTTCATACTTTGTTTAAGGACCCGACCTTAAAATATTACATTATCTTGAATTAAATTAATAATTCACAATGAGGATCTTTTTTGGTTTACAGTTTTAGATAATTAGGATATAACTATTACATCTCATAAGGTTAGAAAGTAGACACTTCTACTCAGTTTCCATTTTTTTGCATAAAAAAACTCTTAAAAAGAAACATGTCTAGTTCCATGATTTATATATCATGTCATTCCTTGATCCCATCCTTAACCCTATTCATCATTAAGTCATGTAGAAAAGATTTCAAAAACTTGGGATGAGAATAAAAAGCTTAGTAAGGGATATAAAAATATGGAAAGAAAACATTAGTCCATGTATACATAAGAATCAATGATATCATACTTTACTCATAAAATAGAAGCACTTTTACATACCTCATGAAATATTATGATTTATGAATAACTCATAGAAATCATAAGTCATAAAGGTAATTTGAGGCATTCATAAAATTTTTATGTAGGGAGTAACCCTCATGGTTATGTTTTGAATAGCCATCATAGTATATTCCCTAAATCTCTTCGGAAAAACCTTAGAGTTTAACTCCTTCGCATTACCCAATGCATTGGAGAGCTATCTCGGTCTCACCTGCCCTTAGTTTATCACAGAACCACCCAATTTCATAAACATTTCCCAAGAACCATAATATAATCATAACACATAACTTAAGCATAAAGGAAATATAACATTCCCACATTGCAATAACAATATAACATTTTAAGATATTGAAATAATAAATCCATTCTAAAACCCATTTTCAATTCCAAAATACATAAAAAGAGTATATGGTATTTATTTTTCCTTTGAAAACCATATGGCTTGTTAAGGAATCCATAGTTCAAATAATACTTGCGGCGGTGGAAAAGGTCGTTGTCACTACTTACGTTAAAAAAGAAACATTCCTTTTTTCATTTAGTAAAAATGCTTCGTAGAGAAAAAATTCCCTTTGAATGAAATCAATAGTCAAAAGAGTTTTATACACCATATAAAATAATGTCATGTAGAAATTAATAGATACCTCAATGAAATGATATTAAGACGAAGTCCCGTACAAAGACGGTATCTTTTAATTAAGGATAAATCAATTACATAATTATGTGTGACAAATATAAATTCACTCAATATAAGTGGATATTAAGTGTAAAACAATCAGTGGTCATCAACACATATTCATAGCATGACATAATCAAGAAGTAGAGGTTTAACCCAAATAATTTAAATTGGGTTAAGAAGTTCCCTTATATAAATTCGACAGTCTAACGACGTCACTTAAAAATTCAGAAAAATGGGATTATGAGAGATAAAAAAGGTATCTCATAACTTGTACATAAAATTTACATCAATAAGGATATTTAAGAACATATCCCAACATAATAAGATGTAAATTAAAATACCTACAAAAGAAGTATTTTAAAAAGAGGAGGGTGAAAGGTTCCCTTACCGATTTGGGTATCTTTCGAAACGTACCCCCCATGAAACAAGGGTCATATAATGAAGATTTAAAAACCCATAAATTAAATTATATTACACAAATAACACAATCATGGGCAGTAAATACACCACAAAAATGAAATATTGGAAAATTTATCATGAATGTCACAGGAATAAAAAGTGATATAAAAACCCCTTACCTCGTTGTGATCAATCGATTCGTATGACCAAAAGATAATAAACACCAAATAAATCACATAATACCATGAATATAAATAGAATTATGAAAATATATATTAAATGGCAGTACAAATTACACCACAAGAAATAAATAAGTGGAGAACAATGGAAATCTCACAGAATTAAATGTTAGATAAGAAATCCCTTACAAAAATTCGGCAGCCTAACGACGCCACTTAAAACATCCAAAAATGGATAGATGAGATCAAATAGTGTCTATAATCTTATGAGAATGAAAAGTAAAGTAAGAGGAATTTAAAATAACATCACCCAACATAAGAAATAAGAGCTTAAAGGAAGTGTCAAAAAAGAGAGTACTTAAAAAGAAATAGAGTGGTAGGATCCCTTACCTCAAGTACGACTTGTCTTGTTCGTTTCTTTATATTCGTGAATAACAAACATAGGACAATTTATAATTGATCAAGGACTTAAATTAAAGTTTATTATTCAATTAATATCACATATCATCATGTTATAATAATTATTTAATTATGCGAGTTCATATCATATGTTTTGTCGATGTTCGGTACATGAGTCAAAAATGAACTTGTTGAAAAGAATTGTCCATGTAGTAATAAGTACCTCATATACAGAATAGTATTAATGATTTAAATATCATATATATACAGTATATATTCTTTTTATACTATTCTATAACATTTGGAGATAAAAAAAATGAAATGCACCGTTCATGGAGATGGTAGGCCGTACGTACGCATGAACGCTACTTTCATTTCTTTATCATATTAATGGAATTAAAACTAAATGATATATATATATATATATTATAATTTAATTATAATATATATGTTATATAAGTCACATAATTTCATTAATTTCATTCTTTATACATTCCATGTATTTCATGAACGAGTCACATCACTTGATGGGGCGATAGTCCACACTTCCTCAAATGAAATTATCGCATTTGCACAACATGAAAAGAATAAAGGTATGTTTTAAATATAAAATAAAGAAGAATATAGAGGACATAAATATAATAAATATAATATATAAATATAGTTTCATCATAATGGCCACCATGATAGGTGGTAGAAGAAGATTGAACAATCATCGTTTCGTGAGGTAGTAATTCGCCATCCACAGAAAACAGTTTGTTCTTTAACCATTAAACATAGGTGTGTGTAATTATAGCTAGAATATTTCTCATAAAAACATCCTAGTATATTTAATATACATTTTTTGTTACAAAATAAAGGAATAAAAAATTTTGGGGTGTTGGAGAAGCAAAATAAAACAAAATAACATAAGAGAAGACATTACCTTTAAATCGGGTAACTCTTTTTGATTTGAGCCAAAGGCTTCCTTGGAAAGTATTCTGCCCAAAGTGAAGCTTCTAGGAGTAATAGAGGGATGTGGAGAGATAATATGAGCAGAGTTTGGATGAGCCAATGGCTTGAGATGTGTGGGTAAGGGTGTAGAGGTGGGAGCCTTTTATAAGATGGAGGAGGGTCACTTTTGGAAGGTCTTGAAATGTTACTTTGTTATAACTACTTTTCGTATTTAAAAGGTCCCACAATAATATATTTCGACGATAAGGTGATAAGGGTTCGAAATCCACCCATCCAATAGGTTTTCGACAAGCATAAGTCTTAGATTTTACCTTATGTTTTCATTTTATTAAAATTGTTAATTAATGAAGTAATCACTGCATCATCATGGTGACATAAATAATTTTATTTATATGATGTCTAAAAATTATAAGAAAATTACCATGATGTAGAAAATATTTTTAGATTTCTAATGAATATTAATAGTCAAAATTATAACTTATATTAACCCATGTAAATTTTTTTTTAGTAAAACAATACAAGTTTGTCGCATTTTTATTTTAACTTTTTATAAAAGGTATTAATATCATTATATTACCCAAGTGGCTCCATGGGGTCCCAAAAATTGACCCATGGATTTTTTTGGTCGTCCATGACTCATCAAATAAGGGTAGGACAAGTGTAAAGGTAATTTCATATTATTATAACATTATTTTTACCTTTAATTACACTAAT
Organism: Viscum album; assembly: GCA_963277665.1. Classification (NCBI taxonomy): domain Eukaryota; kingdom Viridiplantae; phylum Streptophyta; class Magnoliopsida; order Santalales; family Viscaceae; genus Viscum; species Viscum album. Next base: position 165,352,668 of record OY728142.1, on the reverse strand, counting down.
TACCTTTAATCGTGGTTAATAAAACTCAAAAGTTACTATTCACAAAAAATTATTTTCATCCCATTGAACCACATTTTACTTACTAATGACAACCATGTATGTCATATTTTTGATATTTAATTCCAATAATCTGTAAAATTCATTTATATGAAAATCATTTTTTTAACTAGCACTTAGTGGTTTCACTATTCATCAAAAATTGAAGTTTTTTTAGAATAATACCAAAAATTCAACCTAAGATATATTTTATATTCCAAATTAAAAAATGATTTATTTTTTAAAAAACTCAAAACATATAATTTTCATTAATTAATTTCATAAGTAAGTCTCATTGTCAAAACAAATAGCATCTTTTTAAGAAACAATATCTATCAAAAGTTTTACACTTTTTTATGTCCATTTAAAAGTGAAATTACATCCAATGACAAACATTGGATTAAATGGTAAAAATATATTTTAACTAAACTTTTAAATCAAATAAAAAAAATAATCTAACCGTGTAAATAAATTATATTTAAAGGAGGTTTTGAATTAAATACAACATTTTCACTACTCATTAAAATGAACTTTATCAGAAAAATAATAAAATTTTACACAATGTAAATTTTGATGTTTTGATTCTAAAAAAGGATTTTATTTTGTCAAATATAACATATAAAATTTTCATAAAGAAATTTTAAAAAGGTTTCACCATCAAAAGGTGGTTAATCGACCTTTTAAAGAATATTAGAATAGTTTTGCTTAAAATTGGATTCATTTGCATTTCAAGCCTCTATCATTTATTAGGTAATTGTTAAAATATTTTACAAACATATAAAATCATTTTGTAGTTATTTATGGTAATTCCCGCCATTATAATGGCTAGGAATTAACTACAATTTAAAATAATAATATTTTATTATTAGTGTGTAACATAAGATTTCAAAGAAACTCGTTGTTACATATTGGGTATACCATCGAACATAGAATTTCCTTTAAAGTAATATTAAAATTTTATTAAAAAAATATTGATAAATATGAAAATGTCATATTATTTATTTACCTGGGATGTTACATCCTTCCCCCCTTTTGGGAATTGCGTCCTCACAATTTTAAAATTAGGCTCGGAAACTTTATTGAAAGCCCCACATCAGAAAAGGAGTCAATGAAACTGTCACTTTAAAAGAAAGAAAGATAAGTACAAAGGTCACCTGAGTTAACCCATAGTAGGATTCCATGTAGGAAAACATGGATATGGAAGAGAAAACAAAGGGTCAAGTTTTGATGAAGAGTGATAGAAAAAATGTTTAGGAGAATTATAACCACCATAAAATCATAAACTTGTGATATGTTAAACAGTATTTGGTTCCCCAGAAGGAAACATTAACAGACAAAGTTTTTGTTTTAAGTTACTTTTCAATGAGTAATTTATTTATGAGCTTAACTAAATTATAAGAAACATACTTACTTGTCAGGTATACTTTCATCACTTTCTAGATTTCTTACACAAACTCATATTTTCTCCAAAAGTTGAGTATTTATGATGACTTGTTCACATTAAGAGCGCTATAATAAACTTCTAGAGAATCACCTAATCCACAAAATAGAAATATATATTTCCCATGTCTTTAGACCAAAACCAAAATGGTTAGTACAAGATCATATAATCCCCAAAAGGATTATCCTTTTCAAAAAGAAAAACTACTCTTAATCTCCAAAATTTTTCCAACAAAACCCAAAGTTCATCAAAGACCATTCAATAAATAGTTATCCATAAAATTCATCAAAGTAATCTAAACTAATATTGAAACCCAAATCTCCAAAATATTTAATCACATAGTCTTCCAAGGTAAATCTTAACATTTATCTCCAAATAACATCAGTTACTTTTAAAGTCTCATACAAAAAATTATTTAACATAATCACATATCCTCCATGATAGGTTAATAATTTCCATAGATAACCCAAAATGAACTTATTCACGATTCATAAGATCATATAACTAAAAATAATTAGTCATACTAACCAAGTACTTCATGTAGTCCAGTGGTAGGTGATAAATCCCAGTCGCACTTTGGTTGTTAGTTCAATTACCACAGCTTCATCTGACGCGACAGGTTGTCACACGGTCTGCGTGTTGTCCTTTTTCCAAAACTATATAATTCATAAAACATTCCCCAAAAAGGGATAAAATATTCAAAAATAACCATAACATAATTTAACCTCATGTTTATCTCATGCCTTTCATTTTCCCTCATAACATGTAGTAACCCATAATTACCTCAAAAGTAAGGACTACATAAACCCTAATGGTTTCCTTTATGATTATTACTTGAAGTTCCACATCAAGTTGGTTATCTCGTACATGATGCATTAGAGAACTCACCAAGGTTCAAGTGGTTAATCATGACTCCTCATAGTTGGTTGAGAATAACCACAAGAGTTCTCATTGCAGCCCTCATATCATTCAGTTGTTCTTTCTAAAAACCATCATAGTTTTCTTCACTTCTACTGTTAATTTGGTGCCTGCTAGATCCATCCATTTACTAAAACCCAAAAGGCCAGTGTGAGTACATCATTAAAATCATCATATAATACTATTATATAATTATTCATGTTATCTTAAACTAATTCACTTTATCTAAAAAACTATGAATCTTTCTGAAATCCTAACCATTATGGTAATGTCACTTACGCATAAAAAATACCCTAACCTCAAAAGTTATCTAAACCGACATTTGATACCAACTATAAGGACCTGACCTTAAAACATTACATAATATTGAATTAAATGAATAATTCACATTGAGGATCTTTTCAGGTTTAGTGTTTTAGAGAATTAGAACAGAACTATTACATCTTAAAAGATTAGAAAGTAGAAACTTCAACTCAGTTTCCATTTTTTTCATAAAATAAAAACTCTTAAAAAGAAACATGTCTAGTTCCAGGTTTTAGATAGCATGTCATTCCTTGATCCCATCCTTGACCCTATCCATCTTTAATTACTGTGGAAAAAATTTCAAAAACTTGGGATGAGCATAAAAAGCTCAGTAAGGGATATAAAAATATGGAATGAAAACAGTAGTCCATGTATACATAAGAATCAATGAAATAATACATTAATCATAAAACATAAGAACTTTAACATTCCTCATTAAATCATAAGATTTATGAATAAATAATAAAAATCATAATACATAAAGGTAACTTGAGGCATTCATAACATTCTTATGTAGGGAGTATCCCTCATGGTTACGTTTGGAATACCCATCACAGTATATTCCCTAAATATATCTTCAGAGAAACCTTAGCATTTAACTCCTTCACATTACCCAATGCATTGGAGAGCTATCACTGGTTCACCCATCCTTATTATATCATGGAACCACCCGATTTCATAAACATTTCCCAGGAACTATAACATAATCATAACACATAACTTATGCATGAATGAAAGATAACATTCCCACATTGAAATAACAATATAACATTTTAAGATATTTAAATAATAAATCCATTATAAAAACCATTTTCAATACCAAAATACATAAAAAGAGTATATGGTATTTATTTTTCTTTTGAAAACATTATGGCTTGTTAAGGAATCCATAGATCAAATAATACCCACAGCGGCGGAAAAGATCATTGTCACCGCTTACGTTAAAAAAGAAACATTCCTTTTTGTCATTGGTAAAAACTCTTCGTAGAGAAAAGATTACCTTTGAATGAAATGAAAATTCAAAAGATTTTTATACACTGTATAAAATAAAGTCGTGTAGAAATCAATAGATGCCTCAATGAAAGTATATTAAGACGAAGTCCCATACAAAGAAGATATCCTTAGATTAAGGATCAGTCAATTATATAATTATGTGTGAAAAATATAAGTACACTCAATTTAAGTGGATATTAAGTGTAAAACAATTTGATTTCATCCACACATATTAATATCATGACATAATCAATAAGTAGATGTTTAACCCAAAGAATTGAAATTGGGTTAAGAAGTTACCTTACAGAAATTAGACAGCCAAATGACGTCACTTTAAAATTCAGAAAAATGGGATGATGAGAGATAAAAAAGTTATCTCAGCACTTGGAAAAAACATTTAAAGAAATAAGGATATATATGAACATATCCCAACATAATAAGATGTAAATTAAAAGACCTACAAAAGAAGTCTTTTAAAAAGAGGAGGGTGAAAGGTTCCCTTACCGATTTGTGTAACTTTCAAAATGTACACCACATGAAATAATGGTCATACAATGAAGATTTAAATACGCATAAATTAAAATTTATTACACAAATAATAAAATAATGGGAAGTAAATACACCACACAAATGGAAATAGTGTAAAAAGTAGCATGAATCTTACGGGAATAAAAGTGAGATAAAAACCCCTTACCTCGTTGTGATCAATCAAGTCGCATGACCAAAAGATAATAAACACCAAATGAATCACATAATAACATGAATATAAATAGAATCATGATAATTTATATGAAATTTAAGTAAATAATTCACCACAATAAATAAATAAGTGGCGAATAATGGAAATCTCATGGAATTAAAAATGAGATAAGAAATCCCTTTAAAAAATTCGGCAACCTAACAACGCCACATTAAACTTCCAAAAATGGATTGATGAGATCAAATAGGGTCTATCATCATATGAAAATAAAAATTAATGTAATAAGGATATAAAATAACATCCCCAAATATAATAAAGAGGATCTTAAAATAAGTGATATAAAAGAGAGTACTTACAAAGAAAGAGAGAGGTAGGATCCCTTACCTCAAGTCTGACTTGCCTTGTTCATTTCTTTATATTAATGAATAATAATGTTAGGTCAATTTATAATTTCTTAAGGACACACATTAAATTTTATTATTCAATTTATATCACATATTATAATGTTATAATAATTAGTTAATTATGTGAGTTCATATCATACGTTTTGTCGATGTTCGGTACATGGGTCAAAAATGAACTTGTTGAAAAGAATTATCAATGTAGTTATAAGTAAATCATATCAAGAATGGTATTAATGATTTAAATATCATATATATCCATTATATATTATTTTTATACTATTCCATGACATTTGGAGATAAAAAAATGAAATACACCGTTCATCGAGACGGTAGGTCGTATGTGCGCATGAACGCTACTTTTATTTTCTTTATCATATTAATGGAATTAAAACTAAATGATGGAGATATATATGATAATTCCAGTATAATATATATGTTATATAGTTCACACAAGATCATTAATTTCATTCTTTATAAATTCCATGTATTTCATGAACGAGTCACATCACTTGAGGGGGCGGTAGCCCTCACTTCCTCAAATGAAATTATCGCATTTGCACAACATGAAAAGTATAAAGGTATGTTTTAAATATAAAATAAAAAATCATAGAGAATACATAAATATAATATATATATCATATATAAATATAGTTCCATCATAATGGCCACCATGAGAGGTTGTAGGAGAAGATTGAACAATCATTGTTTTGTGAGGGAGTAATTCACCATCCATGAAAACAGTATGTTCTTTAACAATTAGACGGAGTTGTGTGTAAGTGTAGCTCGAATAATTCTCATAAAAACATACTAGTATATTTAATATAATTTTTTTGTTACAAAATAAATGAATAAAAAGGATTTTAGGTGGTTGGAGAAGAAAAATAACACAAAAAAACATAAGAGAAGACATTACCTTTAAATTGGGTAACTCTTTTTGATTTGGGCCAAAGGTTTCCTTGGAAAGGCTTCTGACTAAAGTGAAGCTTCTAGGAGTAATATAGAGATGTGGAGAGATAATATGAGATGAGTTTGGATGAGACAATGGCTTGAGAGGTGTGGGTAATGGGGTATAGGTGGTGGGACTTTTATAAGAGGGAGGAGGGTCACTTTTGGAAGGTCTTGAAATATTACTTTATTATAAATAGTTTTCGGATTTTAAAGGTCTCACAATTATATATTTCGAGGATAATGTGATAAGGGTTAGAAATAAACCAATACAATTGGTTTTTGACAAGTTTAAGTCTGATATTTTACCTTATATTTTCATATTATTTAAATCGTTCATTAATGAGGTAATGACTGCATCATCATGGTGTCATAAATAATGTTATTTATATGATGTCTAAAAATTATAAAAAATTACCATGATGTAGGAAATATTTTTATATTTTAATTAATATTTATAGGTAAAAATATAACTTCTATAACCCCATGTAAAAATTGTTTTAGTAAAACAATAAAAGTTTGTGACATTTTTATTTTAACTTTAAATACAAGGTATTAATATCATTGTCTAACCCAAATGGCTCCATGGGGTCCCAAAAATTAACCCATGGATTTTTTGGTCTGCCATGACTCATCCAATAAGGGTAGTACAAGTGTAAAGGAAATTTAATATTATTATTACATTATTTTTACCTTTAATAAAACTAATTACCTTCAATAGCAGTTAATAAAACTCAAAAGTTACTATTCATCAAAAATTATTTTCATCCCATTGAACCAAATTTTACTTAATAATTACTACCATGTATGTCAGATTTTTTAAATTAAATTCTCATAAGCAGTAAAATTTATTTAAACGAAAAATTAGTTTTTTAACTACCACTTAGTGGTTTCACTATTTATCAAAAATCGAAGTGTTTCAGAAGAATACCAATAATTAACCCTAAGATATGTTTGATATTTTGAATTCAAAAATGATTTATATTTTACAAAATTCAAAACATATAAGTTGCATTAATTAATTTTATAATTAATTCCCATTGTCAATACAAATAGCGTGTTTTTAAGAAACAATATCTATCAAAAGTTTGACACTTGTTTATGTCCAATTTCCATCTGAAATTACTTCCAATGACCAGAATTGGATTAAATGGTAAAAATATATTTTAACTACACTTTAAACTCAATTAAAAATATAATCTAACCATATAATGAAATTATATTTAAAGGAGGTTGTGAATTAAAATATAGCATTTTCACTATTCATTAAAAAATGAACTTTATCCGAAAAATAACAAAAATTTACACAAAGTAAATTTAGATGTCTTGATTATAAATAAAGATTCTATTTTTTCAAATATAACATATAAAATTTTCAAAAAGTTGATTTACAAAGGTTTCTCCATCAAAAGGCGGTTAATCAAATTTTTAACGAATATTAGAATATTTATGCTTAAAATTGGATTCATTCGCATTTTAAGCCTCTATCATTTATTTGGTAATTATGAAAATATTTAACAAACATATATAATCATTTTGTAGTTATTTATATTCATTCCCGCCATTACAACGACTAGGCGTTAACTACCATTTTAAATTATATTATTTTATTATTAGTGTGCAACGTAAGATTTCGAAGAAACTCGTTGTTGCGTATTGGGTACGCCCTCAGACATAGCATTCCCTTTAAAGTAATATTAACTTTTCATTCACAAATATTGATAAATATGAAAATGTCACATTCTTTATTTACCTAGGATGTTATACTTTTTTTCTTTTTCACCACAACCTCTTCTATTTCCATTAACATTTCGTAATGTAGATGATTTTTTCAGATATTAAACACTAAAATTTAGTTCCAAAAAAATTGTATGATTCCCAAAAATGATATCAAGATATTCCTATTATCTTTCGACATTAAAAAAATACATAAATGTTTAGAATAAAGTTAGATAATTCCCAAAATGAATACACCTTCATATTAATCTCTAAATACAAAGTATAACATAAATCATTCCATAAATAAATAACCCTACATCCCAAATAACAACAACATTCAAATATTTAATTATGTTCCTCTAAAAAATCATTCTTGTTAAATGACATGTTTGATATAAGGGTAACATATAACTCAAAATAATGAAACATTTCCAAAACTATCACTATTCACCTATGCTAATAATAATTCAAAATGATTTGATCCAAAAATATGTTTCCCAAAAAACAAATATTATATATCGATGAAATAGTTTAAGTTAAAAAAATTAATATTAATTAATACATCATATAGGCCAAGGGTAGGAATTGCACCCTTTTCACCATTTAGTCATGGGTTTAAGCCCCACGACCTTGGTGAATATGATGGGTTGTCACCCAACTTGTGGTTTCCCTTTTTCTGAAACTATTTTAAATCAATTATGATAATAACATTCACAATTAACCTTGATTATATAATTATCTCAAGAATATGATGGACATATTAAAAATAACATTAGTTATTAGATAACTTTTTTAACCACTAATGTTTTCTATCCAGCTCATCCTTTTCCAAAAGATAAATTAAATTTAATTAATAGTAATTACCTCCACATCAAGAACATCCCAAATACTATTTTTCCCCAATCATGTGTTTTTTTATAAAATATCACTTTACCATTAAATCATTTTTCTAGGTCATTACTACCACTAAACATATTATTTCAAATTCTTAAAGGAAAACTATTATAGAACAATCCTTAAAAGTTTTATGATTATTATAAAAATAATACCATTGATAAAAATACATCAATAACATAATTTTCCAATTCCAACACATAAACACAATAGTCATTATACTTCAATGATTTTCATAACATATGACCTTATGAATTAATCCAAAAATTAGACAATTGACCCATATAACTAACAAGTTCCCCATGTCTATGAAATTGTGATGTTAATGGTTCCTTTGGTTGAACATTATTTCCCTTTGCCTTTTTAACCATACATTTCATTTTTCTTTATAAATTAGATGCTTTATTCCATCATTTTCTACACAAAATTCATCTTCCAGTCACTATATGAATGTTTCAATAGTTTGTATTCCCACATTTTTGACATGTAAGAAGTTTAAGATTATTTTTTATCACCTTTAACACTTGAAATTCCATGAGATTTCATCAATCTCTGCATTGATTTGATTTAAATTTCAACTATATTGTAAGGACCCCACCTTAAACATAACATAATATTGAGTTTTAAGTCAAGAAATTATTCTTTTTTATTTGAGTATATTTTCAAGTTTAGAGTTTTATACAATTATGTAATAACTATAAAAACCACATATATTATAAGTAGGATACTTCAACTCAGTATCCATTTTTTCCACAAAAAAAAATTATTTAAAATTAAACATGATATCTTTTCATGAAAATTCCTCACAATTTTCTCCATGATCTCATTTTGTCCATAATATCTCTTATAACCTATAAATTTTTAAAATAAAACTTGGGATCATCATAAAAATCTTTGTAAGAGACAAATAGGAAGGAAATAAATTGTTAGTCCATGAATACTTATAAAAATTGTCCTTTTTTAAAATAATCATTGGGATTAAAGTAAACAAATTCGTATCCATAAAATCACCATTTCTTCCCAAATTTTTCATAAAACATTTAATAAAAATTCTCAAGGGAAAAAATAAAACCCGTAATGGTATTTTTTAAAAACATGAAAAACTAATGACATTATTCATAATGTTATAATTATCAACCTTGAAGAGTTATATACAGTTTCCTTTGAACATAAAACCAATAAGTTACCTTTTGAAAACATGGTATTTCTATAGAAACATAAAAATAATAAAATAAATCATATAAGTAACGTGGGTAATCATTTACATAATTACTTATGATATAACCCTCATGGATAACATTAAATAACACTTATGGTTATACTTGACATAACCCTTGTAGTTATATGTGGAATAACCATCACTGTTGAATTTGGAATAACCATATGGTCAACTTCCAACTTACCCAATTCATTAAAGGGATATCAAGTACCCAATATTATTTTATTTATAATTTTACCAACCACACATAATCATAAAAAATTCCCAGGAACAACAACATAATCATAAAACATGAATACTTACATCATAAAAACATTCCTTGAGGAAAATAACTTATTTTAAAAGAATACTACACAAATAAAAAGGGAAAAATTTCTTTGAAAATAACCTTATAATATTGTAAATGAAACATAAAAATATTTATGTGTCATTTAAGATGGAAGATATTATCATTCTGTATAAGTTTAAAAAACAATCCTTTTAACTTTTGTAAAAAAGAAACATTAAAAGAGGATTTTTAAAAGAAAGACCCTTATATAAAACCATAAAAAGATCCATTTTTAAGACATTTGAGAGAAATTTTATAATTTTCCTTTTAAAAAATTCATGTATATATAAATAAATTTATAAAAATAATTTTAAAAACATGTTCACCAAAGATATATTTTTAGAAAATAAATCTTTAAAACATTTAAAAAGAGTTTTTTGTTAATGAGTCTCTTATCAAAACTTTTTCATGCATTATGCACTTCAACATAATGTATTTTATAATCAAATTATATTAATTAATTAATTCATTAAAAACCTATTCAATATATTTTTTTTATAATTTTTTTAAGTTCATTTATTTACATTTTGATGAGTTATAATGATCAAAATCACGGTTTTAAGGACATTTGTTTCATGGTTTCATGGTTGGTTAACTTGTGTATATTTGTGGATGTTCTTTTAAAATGGTAATAGTACTACATAATTGGAATTATATGGTATAAATGCACCTACATAATTTTAAATGGTCCCATATATGCTTTTTATTTCTTATATGAGGATGATTCATTTGATATAATGTTAATGATAATTGTTTAGTTTATTTTGGAAGTTTTTTCAACCAACACAAATTAGTTTCATTTTATTTAATATACTATATATGCTAGTTCATAAACATGAAATAAGTTATAATATAATTTTTAAAATCATATTAAACCATAATAATAGTTTTATCATCGGCCTTTATGGTGGAAATGAAAAATGAAAACTCTTTATCCACGGAGAAGTTAAATCACCATAATTTGGACAATGGTTTCCTTTCTTTAAATAATAAAAGATGAAAATATATTCCCTTATAAATATAAAATTAAAGTGTATAAATGGTACTATATTTATTATTCCTTGATGGATGAATGAGGTGAGAAGAAGACAGAAAAAGAAAATAAATTCAGAGAGGTGGTTTAAGGCAGTTACCTCTAGAATATCACCTCCATGAATGATCCCTTAAGAAACATGGAGTTAGTATTTTTGTGAGACCATAACCTATATAATTTGTATAGGGAGTTGGAGAAGATAAATTTTCTGATTATGGTTAGGATAGAAGGCTCAAGGTGGTGAAATGAAGTGAAGTATGGAGTGTCCTTTAATAATTGAGGTGAGGGGCACTATATAAATTTATCAAAATATTAAAATATAATAAGACTATTCTAGAGAAAAAAGATTAAAAATAGATTATAAATATACGTGGTATAAAATTTTAGACCATATATTATACCCTTTTGAGTTATTAAATATTTTTATGATGTTTTAATAATTTAATAAAATATCATATTCATGGAATATCATTATAGTAAAATTTGATACTATTCATTAATGTGATTTTAAAAACATAAATAAACATTAAAATTATAAAAACTAGTTTATATATACTATAAAGGTCATATTTATATATATAATTATTAGATCACCTTAAATATCTCAAATTATTTTTATTTGAATATTTTTAATATCATTTATGGGATTTTAACATTAATTTAATAATCACTACATCATCGTTGTGAGAGCCTTTAAGGTAATTATTTAATCCTTAAGAATTAAAAATAACATACCATGATGAATAAAAATATTTTATATTTAACAATAATATTTATGTTTGATCATATCTTATGGATGACCAAATATTAAAAATGTTATACTTATTAAAAACAATAGTATTACAAGTTTGACTTTTGTTGAAATAAAATACTATAAGGGAATTAATGTCAAAAAATGGATCCAAGAGGTAATAAATTAAAACCATGGATGATTTTGGTCGAAAGTTACTCATAAATAAATTTGTGAAACGTTTTTTGGTAATTTAATTGTCGTTATAAAATTAAAATTACCTTTAAATTCATGAATTATGTATAACTCTGGTAATAAAAATTACTAAGTGTTCTATTCATATTATCCAAAAATAAAAGAGGCCTATTTAATAAATTTATAACATATGAATAAAAATATGGAATCCATTTTTTGAAAATCAAAACTCATAATTGGAATAATTTAATTTGAAATTAAACTAGAAAAATGCATCGAAAAATGATTTTTTGAAAAAATTCCTCTTTAAAAATATAAAATGTTTCAATACTAAATTAAATCATAAAACCAATTAAAAACATAATTAGATTATTTCAATTAATAATTAATTAATTAAAATTTTAAAAAAATGAAAATCATAATTTGACATTGTAAATAAAATATAGTTTTAATAAAAACCAAAAAATTTCACTATTCATTTGAAAAATCAGTCTTTTCATAAAATTATCAAAATTTTACCATATCAAAATTTTGATATGATGATTTCAAAAACTATTTTCATTTTATAAAAAAAAAATCCTAAAATTTCCAAAACATATTTATATTATTTGTACGTAATTATTAAGAAAAATATTTCTTTAAAGAAAATACATTTTTGATGAATAAAATGGATTTACCAAAAATCCAATTGAATTAATTTGTTAAAAATATAGAAATTATTTATAAATAGTTAATTAATAAATTATCAATTAGTATTACTATTATATATTTCATAATTTCGTTAATATTTTCAATTCCTTCCAATTTAATGTCTATGTAATAATGGTCATATTTAAAAAATAAGATTCCATTGTTTGTTTAATCTCAATGTGGAATATCTTATATTCTATCAAACATAGTCTTTATTTTTAAAAAATCAATATGTTACCTTGTACCCCACTTTAATAAATTTCATCCCCTCAATTTAAACATGGGAATGAAAATTAGGGGTTTGGATTTTCTAAATACCTTAGTTGAAATTCGACATCCTAAAAAGTGTTAATAAATATATCTTTTTAAAAGAGAGTAAGGAAAATATGAAGGTAACCTAATATAACACATACTAGGTTTCTGTGTAGGATAATTTAAGTGGGAATTGAAAATATATATATAAAAGAAGAAAATAACTCCCAAATACTGATGGAGAGTGATGGAGAACATGGTCATGAGAATGTTAACCATCACAAAACTGTAAATATGTGATGGGATTAAAGGAAATTTTTTTGTAGGTATGAAAAGTAGATAGAAAATGTTTATTATTTCAAGATTAATTTATTTCCTATTCTAAGAACATGAAGAAATTAACTTACTAGATAAGAATAATTTCCACCAAAAACTCATCCTTGTCTCCTAAATATGAGTGTGATTTTTTTAATACTTGAAGCACTAAAATAAAATTATATGGATGAAAAATTCCACAAATTAAAAACTATATATTCCTCCAATCTTTATGAATTGAAAAAACCAATAATTGTTAATATAATATAAGATAATTCCCAAAAATAATTAACCTCCAAAATTCAACAGTAATACCCAATGTTCGACATAGATCATTCAACAAATGACTATCCTCAAAATTTCTCAAAAATATTATATACTATAATTAAAAACCAGAAATCATTAGTATTTTATCACATATCCTTATAATATGAATTTTATTTTTATCTCCAAATAACATAAATCACTATTAATGTCCTATACCAAAAATCTAATTACCTAAATGAGATAATTTCTAAGATATTCTAATCATTTACATAAATAACCTGAATCACCCTTGATACATAATAAAAGCATATATACATCCAAAATATAATTCAATATTTATTGATCAAATAAAATACTATAGTATCCTTTTTAACTTAATCATACAGGGTTCCTAAAATAGTAAACGTCTTATAAAATAACATTAATCACTTAATAACTTCTTATCCATTGATTATATTTTCAATAAAACATAAGTACCAAAAATAAACTTATTATTAGTCCATTAAATCATTTAAAAATAACAATTCTAACCGTAACATCAAATAGGACAATGGTATGTTATTCACCCTTGTCTTTCTTATATTATGGGTTCAAACCTCACAACCTTGTCGGACACGATGTGTTGTCAACCACCCTATGGGTTATCCTTTTTTTAAACTACAATCCTTATAATATTCATATAAAAAGTGAGAAATATCCGAAAAAAATATCCATAATATATTCATAATTAATGAATTTTTTCAACCTTAAAGTTAGATTATACCTTTAAGTTTTCAGCCCATAATTACCTAAAAAATAAAGTTCATATAAACCCCAATGGTTATTCATAACTTATAAATTATTTCCACAAAAATAAAAGGGAAATATTTCTCGAATAACATTTTCACATGAAAAACTTAAGGGTTAAAAATAATTAAAACATAATCTAATTCTTATAATGTACTCCCATTATTAAAAGAGTATTAATAATTTTAAACATTTCATCAGCATTAAATACATCATAACTCTTAAATCTCTTATATGTAAAAATATTAATCATTAAATGTTCTTCATAATCAGTTAACTATGATTTTCATTCTTACGACTTAATACATATTTCCTATAAACAAAAATATGAATCATGTCACCATATTCACAAATGTCAAAACATGAGCCAATAAATAATCTATATATTTCATATATCATTCTGTATAATCCTAATTTTAAATTGTAATGGAATTAGGTATTCCTAAAAATATATTTGTATGGTCCTTATGATCCCATTCGTGAAACTTGTTTCTAATGCGTTGATATGCATAATTATTTCCCTTTCTTGGAGTCAACTGAACACTTCCTTTTTTATTTCCCACGTTATTTATTTATAACCTTATTTACCACATTTAAAACATCCTATCACACTTCTAATACATTTTACTAGGGAATTATTTCCACATTCTTGACACATATGTTGTTGAATATATTTACCTTTATGATCATTTTCACTTGAACCTCTATAAGGATTTATTTCTCTCATAGTTGATGCATTAAAAAACTCACTATGGTTTAAGTGATTAATCAGTATTTATAATAGATAGTTTCTAATAACCACAAGAGTTCTTATTCTAGATCCCATTTCAAATAGTTGATCATTTAAACAACCAAAACATTTTTTTGTAGATCCATTGTTACTTTGGTTCCTGGTGGATGCATCCATTTACTAAACCCAAAAAGAATAGTGTGAGAATGTCAATAAAATCATCATATAACATCATATGCAGAGGATAAACACTAAGATATACTTATTTATGTTATCTGAAACTCATTCAAGTTATCCCAAATAATTATGAATCTCCCAAACTTCCTAACCATTGTGGTTATATATGACTTGTAACTTATGCTTAAATAACATCCTAGCATCTAAATTCATCTAACCTGATATCTGATACTAACTGTAAGGACCTATCCTTAAATATCACATAATCGTGAGTTTTAATTCCTGAAATTATTCTATTACATTTGGGGATATTTTCAAGTTTAGAGTTTTAGAAAATTAGGTTATAACTATAACAAACCCATATAATAAAAGTAGGATACTTTAACTCAGTGTCCATTTTTTTCACCAAACCAAATTATTTAAAATAAAACATGATTTCTTTTCATGATAATTATTCACAATTTTATCCTTAATCTCGTCATTTCACCTAATTTCACTTAAAACGAGTGATTTTTTTTAAAACATGGATAAGAACAAAAATATCAGTAAGGGACATGAAAGAAGAAAATAAACTATTATTCCATGAATACTTATAAAGATTTTACTTTTTCAGAATAAAATTTTGGCTCAAAATAAACATGTTCTTACCCATGAAATCATGTTTTATTCCAAAATCGTTTTATAAATAATTTAATAAGACTTGTAAATGGAAAAATAAAACACATGAATTTTTCTTTGAAAACATGAAGAACTCCTGAAAACATTCTCACGAAGATATAATTTTTACCCTTAAAGAGTAACATATACATTCCTTTGAATATAAATATAATAACCTCCCTTGTGAAAACATTATATTTTTATTGAAACAAAGAAATAATTAAATAAATCATATACGTAACTCAGGGCATCAATTTCATACTTATTATGTAACCCTCATGGATACCATAAAATAACCCTTATGGTTATACTTGACATAAGACTCATGATTTTATGTAGATTAACCATCATAGTTACATTTAGAATTACCATACAGTCACCTTCAAACATATCCAATTCAATGGAGGGACATCATTGACCCAACCATTTTTTTAATAATAAAACCACCAGTTATCATAAAAAATTCCCAAGAACCATAACGTAATCATAAAACATGAATAATTTAATCATAAAAACATTATTTGAAGAAAATCACTTATTTTAAAATAATACTATGCACATACAACGAAAAAACATTTCTTTGAAAAGAACCATGTAATCTTGTAAAGGAAACATCAAAATAATAATACGTCATGTAAGTGGGAAAATCTACTCATGTTGTATTAATTTTTAAAAAATCATACCTTTTGAATTTTTTAAAACTAAACCTTAAAAGAGGAATTTTAAAAGAAAGTATCTTACACAAAACATTAAAAAGATGGCTTTTTGTAAAAAAAATGAGAAATTATAAAATTGAATTTTTAAAAAAAATCATGTAAATATAAATAAATTCACAAAAAACATTTTAATAACATGGTCATGAAAGAGAAATATTTAGAAATAAATCTTTAAAACATTTAAAATGATGTTTTTTAGTTAAAGTTTCCCTTACCTTATGTCCAAATGGGTTATGCACTTTCACTTAATGTATTGTATAATCAAATTATATCCATTAATTAAGTAATTACAAACCTATTTGACTTATATTTTATTTATTATACTTTTACTAAGTTCATTTATAACCATTTTAATGAGTTATAAATATACGAATCACCATTCCAGTAGAGTTTGTTTTATGGTTTCATGGTTGGTTAACTTTTGTATATTTATGGATATTCTTATCAAATGGGAATATTAACCCAGAAGTGAAATTATATGGTATTAGATCAACTACATAATTTTAAATGGTCCCATATATCACATTTTTTTTTAACATGATGATGATTCATTTGATAACATGATAATGATAATTTTTTCGTTTATTTTGGCATTTTTTCCAACCAACACAAATTAGATTCATTTTATTTAATATCATGTCTATATATCAGTTATAGAACATGAAATAAGTTATAATATAATTATTAAAATATTATTTAACAATAATAAATTTTTTATGACCAGCCTTTAATGTGGGAATGAAAAAAAACTAATTATCCACAGAGACTGTTAATTACCATAATTTGGATGATGGTTTCCTCTCTTTGAATAAGAAGGGATGGTTGAAAGTATGGATAAAATATATTCCATTAGATATATAAAATTATATTATAAAAATTATACATAATTTATTATTCCTTGTTGTACGAATAAGGTGAGTAGAAGAGAGAAGAAGAAAATAAATTATGATAGGTGGTTTAAGGAAGTTACTTCTTGAATATCACCTCCTTAAAGTATCCCTTAAAGAACGTGGAATTGGTCTTTTAGTGTGAAAAGAATCCCCATAATGTTTTTAGGGATGTTTGGAATATAATTATTCATATTATGGTCCATCTAGAAGTCTCACAATGGTGAATTGAAGTGAAGGAATGTGCGATCTTTTATAATTGAGGTGAGGTGATCTTTAGGAATTTCTCAAAATATTAAAACATTATAAGACTATTCGAGATCCAAATGATTAAAAATAGCATCTAAATTTATAGGGGATGAAATTTTAGACTATATATTATCCATTTGGCGTTATTTAATATTTTTTATGATTTTTTAATAATTTAATAAAATATTATATTCATGAAATATCATTATTGTCAAATTTGATACTATTCATTACTATGAGTTTAAAAGAATAAAATAGTCAAATTAGAAAAACTATTTTATAATATCATATAAATTGCATAGTTATATATATAAATCTTGGAACACCTTTAATATTTCGAATTATATTTATTTTACTATTTTTAATATCAATTATTTTATTTTCCCATTAATTTAATAATTATTGCATCATCGTTGTATTAGCCATAAAGGTAATTATTTCATCCCTAAAAATTTAAAATAAATTATCGTGATGAAAATAAGTAAATTATATTTAAAAATAATATTTATGGTCGAACATATCTTCTAGATGATCAAATATTAAATATGTTATACTTATTAAAAATAATAGTGTGATAAGTTTGAATTTTCTCAAAATAAAATACTTTAAGGGACTTAATGTCAATTAAATGAATCCAAGAAGTCATAAATTAGAACCATATATTATTTTGGTCAAAAAATAATCATACAATAAAATTGGGATAAGTTTTAGTGTAATTTAATAGTCCTTATAATATTATTTTTACCCCTAATTACCACATCTTCCCATAAAATTTGTAATAAAAATTAATAAGTTTACTATTCATATAGTCAAAAAATAAAATGGAAATATTTAATAAGTTTTTTAACTTATGATTCCAAATATGAATTTTTTTTTAAAATTTCAAAATATATAAGTTAAAAAAATAAATGAAAATCAAAATGATAAAATGCACTAAAAAACTGTTTTTCGTAATAATACATCTTTTAAAATATAAAATGTTTTTATACTAAATTTAATTATAAAAACATTTAGAAAACAATAATTTAATTATTTTTATTCAAAATTATCCAACTAAAATTAAAATTAAAACCAATAATAATTTTACCTTGTAAATAAAATATAGTTTTAAATCAAAAGTTTTATTTTTCAGTATTCATTGAAAAATAACACTTCTCGGAAAATTATCAAAAGTTCACCATACGAAAATTTTGATAATATGATTTTAAAAATGAATTTAATTTTATAAAATAAATTTTATGAAATTTCTATAAATAATTTATATTATTTTTACATAAAGAGAAATAAAAAACATTTTTGAGGAAAATATTTTTTTGATGAATACAAATATTTAATAAAATTATAATAAAATAAATGTACTAAAAATATAGTACTTGTATAAAAATAATTAATTAATAAATTATCCATGACTATTACCATATTCTATTTTATAATTTTATTAATATAGTTCATTCTCACCAATTTACTGTCCTGGTTATAAGGATCATTTTTAAATAATAATATTATTTTGTTCTTTTAAACTCGATGCGGAATATCATATACACTATCGAACATAGTCATTATTATAAATAAAATGGGATGTTACATTCTCCCCCTTTAGTAAATTTAATCATTGTAATATGAACATGGGATCAAAAATAAGGGATTTAACTTTTCAAAATACATTTATTGAAATCCCACATTGGTAAAGGTATTAATAAAACATCCTTTTCAAAATAAAGTGAAATATAACGGTTGATTAAGATAACACATACTAGTTTTACATATGGGAGAAAATAAGTGGGAAGTGAAAACATGAATATGGATGATAGAAATAACTCTCACTTACTAATGGAGAGTGATGAAGAACATGGTCATGAGAAAGTTAATGATTAAAAAACCATAAATATATGATGGGATTAATGGCTATTGATTTCTATGTAAGAAAAACAGAGGGATAAAATTAATTATTTCAATATTAATTTTTTTCCTAGTCTATGAAAATGATGAAATTTACTTAAATGAAAAAATAAATTCCACCACAAACTCATGTTTTTCTCTAAATAATGAGTATGAATTTTTCATAATTCAAGCACAAAAATAAACTTCTAAAGACCACAAAATTCAGAAAAGAAAAGAAATATATTCCTCCTATATTTAAATATTAACCAAAACCAATATTGGTTTTGATAATTTATGCTAATTTCCAAAAAACATAACATCCAAAATTCAATAGTAATACCCAAATTACAATATAGATCATTCAATAAATTACATTCATAAATATTCCACAAGATTATTATAGACTAAGATTGAAACCCAAAAATCAGATGGATTTTTTCACATAACATTCGAAGATAAATTTAATATTTATCTCCAAATCACATTAATCACTCTTAATATATCATACTAAAAATGTAATTTCCATAATTACATAAACTTTTAGTTATTCTAAAAATTTTCATAAATAACCTAAATAACTATAAATCCACAAAAAATCATATATGCTTCCAAAATATAATTCAACCTTTATTTCTTAAATAAAATTTCACTTCTTACCTTAATCATATAGGGTTGCCAAAATAGTAAACATTTTCTAAAATAATGTTAATAACATAATCAATATTTGATTTTCCAATCCCTTGGTTATCTATTTGATAAAACATATTTTCCCAAAAATACTTATTATTTATCTACTAAATATTTTCAAAAAAAATTCATACTATCCTAGAATTCACATAGGCTAGTGGTAGATGATGCACCCTTTTCACCTTTCAGTCGTGGGGTAAAACCTCATAGCCTTGCTAAACGTGACAAGTTGTCACCCGACCCATGGGTTTTCCTTTTTCTAAAACAATAATCCTTATTATATTCCTATAAAAGCAAGAATAAACAAAAAAATAACCATAATATATTTACCATTAAAGAGAATGTTTTAACCTCAAAGGTTATATCATACCTTTCATTTTATATACCATAATTACCTCAAAAATAAAGATCATATAAACCCCAATGGTTATCCATACCTTAAAAATTATGTTCAGAAAAATAGAATAGAATAATTCCTAAAATAACATTTTCACATGAAAAACTTAAGGGTTACATATAACTCAAACTCAATAAAATTCTTCCAAAGTACTCCCATCATCAAAAGAGTGTTAATTAATTTAAAAATTTCATCATCCTTACATCTACCAAAACTCTTGAACCCATTATATATGTTAATATTAATCATTAAGATATATTCATAAACCCTTAACCATGATTTTCCATCTTATTCCTTCATACTTATTCCCTATAAAGAAAATATGAATCATGTACTATGATTCAAAAATGTCCAAACATGATCCAAAAAATAATCTATACCTTTCATATATCATTTGAAGATTCCTCATCTTCAATTTTAATGGAATTAGGTATTGGTAAACTGATATCTGTACAAACATGTTGATCTCATTCGTGAGCCTTTTTCCTTGGAAATCTATATTCATAATGACCATACACCTCAAATTTTAAACATTTAATTGATAACATGGGGAGAACATCTTTCCATTTCATGGAGTAAGTTGAATTATTCCTTTTTCCTTGATAAGTTATTACTTTATGACCAATTTCACCCCATTCAAAACATCTTACCATCCTTTTATAAAATTTTCCTAGGTGATTCATTCTACATTCATGACACATATGTAATTGAAAATATTTAACTTTTTGATCATTGTCATCTGAACCTCTAAAAAGATTCATTTCTCTCATATTTTATGCATTAGTAAACTCATGGAGGTTCAAGTGGTTAATCATTAATCCTGATATCTGGTTTATAATAACCACCAGAGTTATCATTTAAGTTCCCAATTCATTCAATTTCTTATTCAAATAATGAGTTCATTTTCTTTTAGATCCATTGTTACTTTGGTGATTACTAGATCCATAAATTTTATAAATCCAAAATGGTAGTTTGATCATATCAATAAAATCATCATATATAATCGTATGAGGTGGATAAATACTATTATATCCTTATTCATGTTATCTTAAACTCATTCAAGTTATCTGAAATAACTATAACTCTCCCAAACATGATGACCATTGTGATTATTTATGAATTATAACATATGATTAAATAACATCCTAACCTCTAATTTTATCTAAAACGATCTATGATACCAACTATATGGACTCGGCCTTAAACATCACATAATCTTGAGTTTTATGTTAAGAAATTGTTCTCTTACATTTTATGTTCTTTTATGGTTTAGAGTTTTATAGAATTAGGTCATTACTATGACAAACCCATACTTTAAAAATAGGATACTTAAACATAGTGTCCATTTTGGTCAAGAAACAAAAGTATTTAAAACAAAACACGATTTGGTTTCATGATAATTATTTGAAATTTCCTAATAGAACTTATCATTATCCTTACTCTCAATTAAACCATGTAAAAAACATTTTCCAAAATTGAGATGAGAAAAAATATTGTTAAGGGACATAAAATAAGGAATGAATATGTTAGTCCATGAATACTTATAAATTATTTTCTTTTTTGTAATAGATTTTTCTCTCCAAATAAACATTTTCTTACCCATGAAATCACCTTTTAATCCCAATGATTTTTATAAAAAAATTACTAATATGTGTAAAAGGAAAAATAAAACCCACAAAGGTTTATTTAAAAGCTTAAAAAACTCATGATTTTTTTTACGAAGTTATAATTCTCATCCTTGAAGAGTAACATATACTTTCCATTGAACATAAACCGAATAACTTACCTTGTGAAAGAAAAGATATTTATGTAGAAACATAAAAATCATAAAATAAATAATCTACATAACTTGGGGAATCATTTTAATAATTAATTATTATGTAACCCTTCTAGTTACCATAAAATATCCCTTACTGTTATACTTGACATAACACTTGAAGTTATACATAGAGTACCCATCAAAATTACATTTGGAATAACCAAATGACCTACATCCATCATACCAAATGAATTGGATTGATATAACTTACCTACCCATATTTATTTTATAATTAAATAACCTTTCATTATAAATAATAACCATGAACCATAACATAATCATAAAATATGAATACTTTCATTATAAAAACAATTTGTGAGGAAAATCACTTATTTTAAAAGAATACTACACTCATAAAAATGAAAAAAAAATATTTGAAAATAACAATGTAATAATATAAAAGAAACTTCAAAACATTAAAGCATATTATAATAGAGAAAATACACTCACTATAAAGAAGTTTTAATATAAACATTCCTTTTGACATTTGTAAAAATAAACATGAAAAGAGGATTTTTAATATAAAGTCCCTTACACAGAACCTTAAAAATATCTTTTTTTATAAAATTTAAGAAAATTATAAAATTTAATTTTTAAAACATTAATGTATATATAAATACATTGATAATTTTTTTTAAAAAAAGGTCATTAAAGTTAATTATTTTTAAAATTAATCTTTAAAACATTTAAAATAGTGTTTTTTTAGTTAAAGACCCCATTACCTTATGTCTGAATGTGTTCTTCACTTAAACATAATGTCAAGTATAATCAGATTAGAATAATTAGTTAATTAATTATGACCCTATTACATATATATTTTACTTATTATAATATTATTAAGTTAATTTATGGCAATTTCGATTAGCAATAAAGATCAAAATCACCGTTCTGGGAGCGTTCATTTAATGGTGTTATGGTTGGTTAACTTGTGTATATTTATGGATGTACTTATAAAATAGGAATAGTACTAAAAAAGTGAAATTATATGATATTAATTAAATTAAATAATTTTAGATGGTCTTATATAACCTCTGTCTTTCTGTCATGAGGATGATTAATTTGATAATACATTAATGATAATTATTTAGTTTATTTTGGTAATTTCTTCAACCCGCACGAATTAATTAATTTTATTTCATATCATGTCTACATATATTTAAAGATCATGA
The DNA here is from genome assembly GCA_963277665.1 of Viscum album. Taxonomy (NCBI): domain Eukaryota; kingdom Viridiplantae; phylum Streptophyta; class Magnoliopsida; order Santalales; family Viscaceae; genus Viscum; species Viscum album. The sequence goes on along the minus strand of OY728142.1, from coordinate 165,329,131 downwards.
AATAATTTATATAATACTTATTACAAACTAATTTAACCATAATAATATTTTTATGACCAGCCTTGAAGGTTTTAATAAAAAATGAAAACTCATTATCCACAGAGACAGTTAATCGCCATTATTTGGACAATGGTCTCCTTTTATTGAAAATGAAGAGATGAAAAAATGTATGGATAGAAGATAATAAATTATTAATATAAAATTACATTATTGACATGAAAATGGGGTTTTTATTTGTTTATGTACGAATGAGGTGAGGAGAAGATAAAGGAAGAGAAGAAATTAGGGGAGGTGGTTTAAGGATGTTTCCTCTTGAATATCACCTCCTTAAAAGATCCCTTAATGAACTTCGAATTGGTCTTTTGGTGAGAAACTAACCTCTATAACGTGTCTAGTCAAGTTTAGAATATAATTTTTAATAGTATTATCAATATAAAAGGATCATGGTATTGAAATGACGTAAATTAATGGGTGCACTTTTATAATTGAGGTGATGGGAACTTTATGAATTTCTCAAAATATTAAACTATAATCAGATTATTCTAGAGAAAAAAAGATTAAAAATATCCTATAAACTTACAAGGTATGAAATTTTGGACCATATTTTATTCCCTTATACTTTTTTAATATTTTTATGATTTTTTCATAATTTAATACAATATTATATTCATGAAATATATTATTGTCAAATTTGATACCATTCATTAATATAAATTTAAAAACATCCAAAACAAGAGTAAAATTTAAAAATATATTTTTTTTTCATCCTTGAAATGTCATATTTATCTATAGAACTATTTTCTCACCATGAATGTATCAAATTATCTTTATTTTAATATTTTTAATATCATTTATTTTATTTTCCATTAATTTTAAAAATACGGCATCATCGTTGTGAAATCCATTAAGGTAATTATTTATTTACTTAAAATTAAAAATAAATTACCATTATGAAGATAAATAATTTATATTTAAAAATAATATTTATGGTCGAACATATCATTTTAATGAAAATATATTCAAAAGTGTATACATATTAGAAAAAAATTTGTCACATGTTAAAGTTTTCGTTAAAGAAAACCTATAAGGGACTTAATGTCAAAGAAATGTCTCTAAGAGAACATAAATTATACAAATGGATTTGTTTTTTTCAAAACATACTCATAAAGGTAAATTGGGGCAAGTGTTAGGATAATTTCATAGTGCTTATATTATTATTTTTAACCTTAATAACTCCATTTACTCTTAACCATGGTAATAAAAATTACCAAGTTTTCTATTCAAATTTTTCCAAAATAAAAGAGAAATATTTAATAAATTTTCAAATTATGATTAAAAATATCCAATCACTTTTTAAAAATAAAAAACCCATAAGTGAAAGAATTTTCTCTAAAATTAAACTGAAAAAATGCTCCGAAAATTAGTTTTTCAAATAAATGCATCTTTTAAAATATAAAATGTATCCATACTAATTTATATTATAAAACCCATTAAATACCATAATTGGATTATTTTAATTCAATATTAAAATTTTAAAATTTTGAAAAATCAATATCATAATTTGACCTAGTAAATAAAATAAAGTTTTTAATAAAAACCAATATTTTTCTTTACTCATTGAAAAATTAATCTTTTTAGTAAATTTTCAAAATTTACCCATAAGAAATTTTTTGATATGAAGATTTAAAAAATTAAGATAGTTTTATAAAATTAATTTTCTAAATTTTCTAGAAATTAATTATATTATTTTTACATAAAAAGTAGTAAAAATAATTTTTAAATAAAAATTTTTTTGGTGAATAAAATGGCTTTATGAAGAATTTAATAGACTAAATTTAATAAAAATATAGTACATATTTAAAAACCAATATTTTATACATTATCAATTATTATGACCATTATATATTTCATTATGTCATTAATAATATTCATTATTGCCAATATAATTAATAGGTTATAATGATCATATTTAAATAGTAACATTCTATTGTTCATTTAAGATCAATGTGACATATCTTGTATTCTATCAAATATAGTATTTCTTTTAAAAAACATGGGATGTTACTTGTATTCCTGTTGTTTATATTAAATTGAGATAGATTATCCAGCATTATAACCATATGTACAACTACCATTCCTATCTGGTTATGCATCTCATTGGAGAAATCCTTATATTTCCCATCACATTGGTTGTTGGCGTGATTTTTCTTATTTTCCACAATTAACTAAACATAATAAAAGAAACAAGATAATAATAAAGTAACATACAAAAGGGGAGACTTATAAACCTAGAAGGAATAAATTATAAATTATAAGTATAGAATACCTTAACAGTCTCCAAGTTTCAATATAGGTTATCCATGGTAATATTTCCTATTCGGTTTTATAACCTAATACTTTTTTCAATCCATTAATAATGGTTCGTAAAGAGTTTTTGAATTTCCAAAATATATCCCTCAGGTGTGTCAAAAATTGTGTGTATCAAGGTTCATTATCATGCACTAGGTGATAATCGAGTCAAGACCAATGCTCCCTTTTTATGGTTGGTATCCCTAGGTATAACTATGCGAGATCCATAACCACTTGTATTATCTAGATATATATGTAATTTATTGAAACCCACTAACTTTATACTTCACCAAAATTATAAGATATTTCTTCTCTATACTTTTATTTTTATAATTATCCCTAGAGATCACACTATATTATTAATGTCCCAATACAAAAAAATAAATCGACAATTATCTGATAATAAATATAGAAAACCAATCCTTTTACACATATTATTTCATGTTTTTAACAAAAAAAATCTATTAATTACACCATAATGATCATGAGGCCTAGTGAATTTGGAGGACTATTTTCATAATACCTCAAAGTGGGGCTAAAAAAAATTCATTATTTTATTCTCCATAATGAGCTCTTAAATACTTTAGAGCTCCTAAAACATCATAGGATAAATTTGTGAATAAAAAGGCAATAGGGGTGAGCTAAAAATTATTTTAAGGGAGTAAACATGATAAAGAAACATAATGTTCAAGTTAATGGTAAAACATGATATCATAAAATATAAGAAACATGATTAATCACATGAGATCATAACATAGTGAACATGAGATCATAATATTATTGAAACATGGGAAATTTTGGAAGAAATAAATAAAATGTCATAAATATGAGTTGAGGATAATTCCGTAGATAATATCACACGGTGGAAAAAGTCCCATAATGGATTAGATTTACTTCATAATCCCATACATGATATCTCGTGAGACTAAAGATTTACCCAATTCAATGGATTTGTTTTTGGGTAATCCCATCATAACATGGATATGATTTATGTGTTCCAAAAATGGAATTCAGTCATAAATAATAAACATACGAATTGACCATAGAGATAAAATGTGTTTCATACTCTTGTATCATATCATAATCAAAGGGAATTTCATAATAAAGTATTTTGAGAGATAAAAAAATACATGTATTATCCCATAAAATCAATGTATAATAATTTAGGTATATATTTTAGAGACATATATACATAATATATAAGAAATCCACAACATCAATGGTTTTCTTTACTAATGAAAATATATTAAAAAGATTATATGAAATATTTATTTAAGAAAATAACATTTTTAGTTTGAAAACCCTTATACAAAATCCAAAAAAATTAAAATATTATAGATAAAATTTTATTTAAAATGAATATTGTAATCATATAATGTAAGATTCAAATAATTGACTTTTCATGATGACTGGTAATTTTATACATTTTTTATAAGTTAAAAAAACATTCATTTCACTATATGGTAAAAAATGTTAAAATGTACCTCGTTCAGAATATGAAAAGAAGATTTATTTAAAACTGTTTTGTAAAAAGTCAAACATGGGTAAATTTTTTTCTAATAATTAATTTAGAGAATGTTAAAAACATTCATGAAAATATTTTTCATAAAACATGGATATGGAAATAAAATAGTTTCTATCAAAGGGAGAAAGGATTTAATATATTCTTAAAAACAGTTTTTCAATAAATTTAATTAAAAAAAGTATGGAAAATTATACTTTTAATTGAAAGTAAAATGAATAAATATAGGAGAATAAAATTAAAGTGTTTTATAACATAATTATCAAATAATTTCTTAAAACAAAAATTCAATCCTAAATAATCCCAATTAAAATGAGATTGAAAAATAACCCTCAAAGATTGGAAACTATTAAATTATAAATCCCATGAATGAAGAAAGTTAATTGTAACATAAAATATCATAAATTATTATGTATTCAAGATATAATATGTACTGGGTAATTATATACACCATTTAAAATAAATTAGGTGCATAAATGAATATGTGGCTCATAGAAGGAAGTTTTGAGACGAAACCCTTAACTTGAGCCTATATTTTTCTTGTCTGTATTTTATCTAATGTATAATTAACTTATATAAATTATTTTTCAATTAGTGAACTTTTAAATGGTTAAACTTTTATACTTAAACCATTTACTTCATTTATTTTAATTATATATTAAATTACTAAATCAGTTATTTCCACATTGGGCATTTCGAGGATTCTCAGTTCATAATTTCAAAACAGAATTAGTGTGTAGACCATGGTAAAAGGGGTTATTATTCGTCATCTCCATAATAATAATCATGACATAATTATATTTTGTATACATAATTTATTCTTTTACAAATATCTACGAATTATGATAATGAAAAATGAATTACATTATAATCATGTAGATAGTAGGTAGTACGTACACATGTGTAACGCTTTCATTTTTCAACGACTATCTTAGAAATAATGTAGGTGTTATTTGATCTTTAAATAATGATTATATTTTAATAACTATTAAATTAGTTCTTTAAATACACTTATATATACCACTCATGTGATGTGATAATAAAAAAAGGAATCACATCAATTAATGAGATAGTAGTCAGTCGTACACATGAATGACGTTATCATTTTTTCATAGATGGTAAGGTAAGAAAGTATATGATCTATTAATTCCATGTAATTATTAATATTTCATTAATATTATATATAAATATTAAATCCATCATCATAAATATCATTGATTGGTTATCATGGAGAAATAATTACATCAGTTCGTGGGAGGGGGTGGGGGTGGGGGTGGGAGGGGGGGTTGTTCACCGTACACATGAATGATGTTTTTTTATTTTCTATTTCAGGGAAGAGGAGATGGATTTAGGTTCTTCCATTAACATAATAAAAACTCTTTATATGAGAGATATGCATGTTATTATATTAGGATGATTGAGTAATATTTGAAAGAGGTGGAAGAATAAATAAAACAAAGATTATCGATTAAGACCAATACCACTTAGTCGGACCAACTCATTAGGATTATATATAACGTATCCATAGATTTGATTTATAATAAAACTAATGGATCTAGGATTCATAGAGGTAAATAAAAAAGGTATTTGGGTAGGTATTGGATGGGCCAAATAGATTTTTTAGTGTAAAAAGAACAGGAGAGTGGGTTCTTTTTTATAAGTAGGGGAGGGGACTCACATGGATTTTTTTAAAAGAAAAAGTTGTACCCAAATTTTAAATATGAAATGAAATCCAAAATGAATCATTATTGAACCTGAAACCTGTTAATTAATTTTTAACCCTTATTTTTTTATTTTAACCCCTCGTAAACCTGTTTTATCTTTAACCATAATAATTAATTTGTATAATTTTTTATATTCATTATGAACAAAAAATTAAGATGAAATTATTATATAATATTTATCATTCTGATTAAAAATATGTAATAATTTTTTTAAAATTTAATTAATTTTTTTTCAAAATTTAATTTATAGTTTAACCCACATATTTTAAGAAAAAATGAATTTCAAAATATAATATTTTTAAAAGTATATAAATATTATATAAATTTTGTACATGAAATTATTTCTAATGATCTAAATTGGATTAAGAATAAAATTCTTAAAATTATTCAAATTTTAAACCATTTTAAAACAATATATAATTTTAAATTTATTTATTCTAGAAAGTAGTTTTCAATAAAAACTAGTGTTTTTACTATTCATTACAAATTTAAACTTGTAAAAAAAATCCATACATTCATCCTAAGATAATTTTGACTTTTTGATTCCAAAAAATGTTTTTTATTTGTTCAAATAAATTTTCTAAATGTTTAAAATATTAATTTTTTTTTTCAGAATAATCATATTTAAAAAAAATTATTTTCAAGGCCTATACAGACTTTACCAAAATTAAGTACTTATTTTCCAATATATTTCTTTTATAATTTATAATTAATTTAAAAAATTTTGATATTAGTATTCATAATTTTAAATTTAATGGGTATGTTATAATGGTCATGTTTAGATAATAATATGTTAATCGTATATCGTGGTTTGTTTAAACTCAGTGTGGAATGTTTTATATGCTATCGAATATTGTGCTATTTTAATATCTCAGGATGTTACAAACATAAATGATAATATTAGCCCTCAAGGTTTTCAATAACTACAAAGTTATGCACATAAAATTTAAAAGCAATATTCTATAAATATACTTTTATTTAAGACATAGTTTATAAATAAGAGTTAGACATACCTCAAAAATCTATTGAAACTCAATAATTGTCTCTAACCCAATTCTATTATATAAATCCTAAGAAGGGGCATCTCTTACTTTAAACTTATAATCAACATTAAACTTATTAAAACATTAATGTACCTAAAAATATTAAACTATCCTCATCTAAATTATAAACTTTGTGTCTTTGGGGAATTTACTTAATTTCTATCATAGGTTTATGTTTCCTAATCTATGTTTCTAATAAATATAATTCTCATGGTTTCTACTAAAATTTATAGGAATGAAACTGTAAAAACCTCAGCCCCAATTTCCCAAAGTCGATGGTTTAATTATTATATTTGTGCTAGATTCAAGAGATCACATAACAGAATACCGAAATGTTTAGTAGTAATGATAAACTTGATACATAATTGAATCTTACATTACATTTGAAAACGTAAAAAACAATATAGTGGAAGAGAATATTTTTTATGCTATAACTCATTCAAATTTTCCTTCTTTATATCTCAGGTAAGGGAAACGAAATAATTGGTGAGCGTAAATTATGAATAAGTTTGATATACTATAGAATCTATCATGAGTAAAAAAGGAATTATTAGTAAGTCAAGGTAGATAACTGAAAATACATTCTATTTATTCAAAAAATTGAGAATAAGTAATAATATGGCTGGAATAAATAATGATCAAATAGTTGCATATAAGAAATCATATAAAAATGAATCTTATCCATGGATATCATTACTACTAAAATAATAAATTTTAAATAATAAATTTTCTCATAATTATAGAATGCATAATGTTGGACATCATAAAAGTACCTTAAGGTCTTATGCCAAGTAATATTAATTAAATGGGTAAGGTATCAGCCAAATACCAAAATTAGTTTGTCTCAAGACACCTACTTATGCATGTTGGAGATACATTAGGCTATACATATCACTTTCTAAGTCCAATTAATTGATTATATTAAAGGTTAGAACGTTAATTCAATACATAATAAACATAAAAGTTCATACTGAAAAACTATCATATAAAATGTTAATATTTCCCCAATAAAATTGATCATAAACCATCAGAAGAAATAATAAGTATGGTATCATTACATCACATACCTAGTGAATTATATGTTAAATAAAGGGTTATTATCATCTATGAATAGAAATACCATAAAATATCATTAAAAACCCCCTTGAGTAAAATTCCCTTTTGATTTTTAATGTCACTTTGGAAAACTGATTATTTCAAGAATATTAAGGAAAATGTTTTCTTTGAAAATAATCATCTAAACTTTTAAATGAAGCACTGAAAAATTGTTAAGGGATAATGGTGGGAAATTCCATTCAAGTATAATATGTTAAAAAAATATTAATTACACATATTATATTAAAAAACTCAAAAAGTACCTTGTTTCAAAAATTACATAAAGATTTATTTTAAACATTTTTAAAAAAAGTAATATGTAATATATGAGGTTTTTATATGAGGTACAAGTTTTTTTCAATTTTAAAATCTTGTTTATAGCATATTGTTAGTACCCAATTTGATCACATTTTTTTTGGGGGTATCTGAGGTTTTTTAGAGCCCAAAACCAAGATTTTGGGAAAAAATAGGTGAGACACATTGTTAGTAGAAATCATGTAGGATATGAGACATGGTTTGGAAAAACATGGGAGGCTTGGAGAAATATAATTATTATCCCATATAGTTTTCCAAACCATTTTTATGGAGTTTCACGCCCATATGGGAGTACCTGTAATTTTTAGAAAATGTTCTTTTCATGGATTGTGCATGATTAATCAAATTGTGAATAGTGACAATGTGGGTTCACCCTTATTAAAACAGAGGGTGCACGTGTCACGACCCGTCCTCGGGGCCCGTGCTGTGACTACCCCAAGCCCGCCTTCCATAGGCCAGGGGCTGGCGACTAGCACCAAAGGCGTAAATCCCAATAACTGGGAAGGCATTTCCTTTATAAAAGTAAACAAAACACCACAGAGTACAAGCGGAAGCAAAACACTAAGTACAAAAGAAAGTGCTGAAAAGGAAATGGTCCAGAATACAAACCCAACTGAAAGTGTAGCTACAACTAAACGAAAGTACAACAGAAAAAGGCAAACATCTAGAAGATGGAAGCAGCTCCTGGGTCGTCCTCCTCGGATCCTACCTGAAGGGTAGGTACATATAGCCTCCTCAACGCTCTCTCCTGTCAACCTTCTCCGTGTGTCGTCTCGCCGTGAAGTCCTCCTCCAGATACAGACCCGTCGTGTAGTCCACCTCCAGGTACTGACTCGTCGTGTAGTCCACCTCCGGGTACTGTCCAGTCCTCGAACACTCGGCCTCTGTCAGCACTGCTCGTCGTCTGCAACCAACACAACGAGGTGCGGGATAGCCTGTGCAGAGGTGAGTATAACGATACTCAGTAGGGACCCCGAGACCCTCAAGGTCTCACTAAAACCAACAAGGATAACCACAAATAATATCTCAACAGATAACCTCTACTTAGGTATATGCCCATACATATACCTAAGTTATCAAGTAACCCATCTCAATCCTGAGGTAACACAAAGATCATGAAATCAACAGATAACCACTACCCAGGTATATGCCCTTACATATACCTATGTTATCAAGTGACCCATCTCAATCATGAGGTAAACACAAAGGTCAAAAGTCTCAGGTCAAACCAGGATTTTCATTATCGAAACCGTAACTGCTGAAGAGTCCCGTCTCTGGAGTGTACAGTGGTCCTGTCACGACTCTGAGGTACTTCTCACTAACCTAATACTGCTGAGGTACTCCTCCGGTCGAGTACTACGGGTTTGCGGCCAACTACCGGGCGCTCCGTCCGCTGTGGGTCAGTCGCCAAATACCGGGCGCTCCCCCTAATAGCCTACAGAGGTACTCCTCCTGTCGAGTACCGTGGGTCTGTGGCCAACTACCAGGCGCTCCGTCCGCCGTGGGTCTGTCGCCAAATACCGGGCGCTCTGTCCACTGGGCTAGTCGACTCACTCCAAGTCGAGTCGGTCAAGCAATCGTCAGGTCTCAGCCGTCTACACGGTCTCCGTACTCCATACGCTCGCCTCTGGGAGGGTCCGCTACACGAGCTACTGGTCAAAACTCCAAGTATCTCAAAGTCCCACGAAGAAGTATCTCAAAGGACCGCCTCGTCATAGGGGTCTCAACGCAACAGACGGCGCGTCAATCGGACGCCCGATCTGCGAGTTATTAGCCTTTTCATCCCAGGGGCCCGGTCGGTTTCGTGTGTGAACCAATCCGGTTGTAACTCAACAATACCCCGAACACTCATAGGGTATACTCAAAGGGACTGTTTCTCAACAGGATCACCAACGCCGCTGACGGTTCGTCAAACGGACGTCTGGTCTGAAAGATATCAGCTTTTCCGTTCTAGGGGCTGGGTTGGATTTCGGGTGAAATCCAACCTGACCACTATCCAACTGCAACCAGAACTCGGGTGAATTATTCCAAAAGTTCCCTCTCATCAAGAGGAAAGCAACTAGATAGATGGCGCGTCAATCGGACGCCCGGTCTATGAGTTATTGACTTTTTCGTTCCAGGGGCCCGGTTGGTTTCGTGAGCGAACCAACCCGACCGCACTCCGACGGCATCCAAACCTCGAGCGGAATAAGCCAAAAGATCTGTCTCACTATGAAAAATCCAACAAAGTCGACGGCACGTCAATCGGACGTCCGAAGCTCAAGTTACGAGCGTTTCCACTCCGAGGGCCCGGTTGGTTTCGTGTACGAACCAACCTGGCCGAATCCAAAGTATTCCGAAACCTTGAGTGTGATATACTGAAACGACCGTCTCGTTCCAAAGATTTCTACGCAACTGACAGTGCATCGATCGGAGGTCCATATCCCAAGATATGGGCATTTGAACCAACTCAGTCCGAAAATAGGGGGTCTGGGCCCGGCCCGGCCCGACCCAGTACCCCCCTGGATCGGCCGAACCGGGTCGACCCGGCCCGGGCAGCGACCCGACCCGACCCGGAATTCCGGACCAGCCGGCGGCGCGGCTAGCGCGTGCGGCCAGCGCGGCCTTTGTGTCGCGCATGCCAAGGCAGGGGTGTTGCCCCTCCTTTATGAAATGGTGGCCCCTTTAATTGGGGCCGTTTTAGATCCAGCCGGGGAAATTAATTCCCCCGGCTCCCCCTTGTCCGGCCGGCCCGACCTGGCCGGCCGATTTCTGCTCAACGGGACCGGCGATGGCCATCCCCTTCCAGCTCCGTTGTCGGCGGCCCGGTACCGGCCGCCGGTCACCCTTCTCCGCTGCGGCCTAGAACCGTTCGCGACCCTTGTCGTCCGGCGCGGTGCGACGACACCTCGCCCCTCCGCCGCGGACCTGCTCCGGCCGCGGCGTCTTCGGTTTTCTTCGACGCGGCGCGACGGCGTCGCGTTCTTAATTTTCTTTCCACGGCGTGGCGCGACGGTGCCGTACATTTCCTTCCGCATGAATCTGCATGGTGCGATGGCACCACGTTCTCCCGTACCAACCACAAGGAACCAACACGGAAAAATAAGGAGGTGGGTCGGCCGTGTTTGTGCGGTCCGACCCCCTCACGTTATTCGATAACAAATGGTTTAAATCCACAAAGTTCGTCAAGTTGGTATTCACGAACAAATAAAATAAATAAAACCCCTACCTCGGTTCAGGAACGGTGCACGTTAACGAGCCGTGGAAGGTGAGCGTCGCGGAGATCGGGCATCGTAGAAAAAAAACGTCGACGTCGCGAAGCGAGGATTCGAAGTCGTTAACGGAGATTTCATCATGGAAAACCATCGTGGAAGAGACAACGCGGAAGAAGAACATTGCTTCGCGGATACGGCGTCGTGGAAGAACCATTTCGGAAAGAGACGTCGCATCGTGGGTCGATGTCGCGGAGAACGAACTTTGATTCTGTTGTCGTCGAGGTGCATCCGAAGAGGAAATGTCGTGGAAGAAGTTCTCCGCGTTCTTCGGCGGAGAAGTTCTTCGTTGAAGAAGAAGATGTTCTTCCCAAAACCTCTCAACGACAAACTCTAACAACCCAAATAAAATAAGTTCCTTTCTTATTTTATTAACACAACAACTCTTTTGAATTTCAAGAGTTTGAAATTCAATAACCACACACAACTCACCTCATTAAACTTATTACATTAAAGTCATAAGTTATAACTTAAGTTAACAAAATTAAAGTGGGAGTTGAGGGGGGTTTTAGAGAATATGAAGGGGTGGGGTTCGTGTGGGCCCCACCATCCTCATAACCTCCCAAGGGAGGTTGGGTGGTTACCCAACTTCCATCAAGAACTAAACACATAGAGTAAAAACAATAAAAATTGTAGATTAATTATAAAATAATCTTCCACAGTTTTTATCATCAACACTCGTGTAAATGCATCTACGGAACAAGAGTTCCAAAGAAATTATCGGCGCTGCGGTTCCATCGGTGCCCTCGGAATTCGATTCCGGGCACCGGTTCAAAAGTTAGAAATTCCCGATCATTCGTTCACTGAACGTAACCGAGCTAAACTTCGGATAGAAATTCTGGGCACACCGGGCCTCGGAATCACGCGCCGTCAAAAACAGCGTTCTTGTAAAATCCCAAAGAAAATTTAGAAAAAAATTACCTTGAATTTTATGAGTCTTTACATAACTACTACCTCAGGGATTTACGTCCTCGTAAAGCTTTAACACAAACTAGGGTTACAAAAGCGGTACAGAGCACACATCTGAGCCTTCCGCTCCCATGTGCTCACCCAGAGGTTCACGTACTGCCAGAGAAAGTGCACCCGAGGAATCGATCGTCCTCGTAGGATCCGCTCCTATCGATCCTTGATCCCCACTAGAACCTCCTTGGATGTAACCCCATCGCCATTGTCCTGCTCCTCATGGTCGAGCATGTATCTCCTCAGTAGAGATACCTGGAAAACGTCGTGCACCTAGTGCAACTGAGTTGGATGGGTCAAGCGGTAAACCACCTCGCCGACGCAGCTGAGGACCTAGAAAGGTCCGTTGAACCTCGGAGATAACATGCCTCCCTTGCCACATCTCCGTAAACCTCGTCGAGGTGAGACCCGTATAAGGACGTGATGGTCATCCTCGAACTCTAGAGGCCTCCATGTCCTGTCAGCATAAGGCTTCTGTCGGCCCTGTTCTATCCTCATTCGTTCTTGGATGACCTGGACTTCTCTAGTATCACAAGAGATGCTATGATTTCTTCTTTTCCGATAAGAGAAATCCAGTCTCATCCCCTGGATGAACCACATTCATTGCCTAATACAGCCAATCCTGACATGAATGATGCATTCATGCCATGGATGACGTCGTAAGGCCTCGACGTAACTACTAAGAGATCCAACTATCACTCTTGCCTCCAAGGGTCGAGTCACAATGTCGGCATCAGTGTGAGGTCACTAGGTCTCCTCCAGTATAAATATCGAAAGTGAGGGTCAAGTCAACAGTCTTAACCGGGACCACTCAGTATCAACCAAACAAAAAGGATAGGGAAGAAAACTTTACAAAGATAAGTGTCTTTTCATTATTGCAGCTCATAGTACAAAGACACAAATGTAAAAACAACAAAACTAGAAGCAACATGATCAATAGCCTCTAGGTCTGGAGCTATTCCCGCTCCTGTCCATATGCTTTCGGAGCTCCATGACCATAGGCCTCAGCTGCCTAAAGCTGAGCTCTCCCGTGTCCTCTTGTCCCCTGCGGTAGAACCGACTCCTCTGATACCAATTTGTCATGACCCGTCCTCGGGGGTCGTGTCGTGACTACCCCAAGCCCGCCTTCCATAGTCCAGGGGCTGGCGACTAGCACCAAAGGCGTAAATCCCGATAACTGGGAAGACATTTCCTTTATAAAAGTAAACAAAACACCACAGAGTACAAGAGGAAGAAAAACACTAAGTACAAAAGAAAGTACTGAAAAGTAAATGGGCCAGAATACAAAACCAACTGAAAGTGCAGATACAACTAAACGAAAGTACAATAGAAAAAGGCAAACAGCTGGAAGAAGGAAGCAGCTCCTGGTTCGTCCTCCTCGGATCCTACCTGAAGGGTAGGTACAGATAGCCTCCTCAACGCTCTCGCCCGTCAACCTCCTCCATGTGTCGTCTCGCCGTGAAGTCCTCCTCCAGATACAGACTTCTCATGTAGTCCACCTCCGAGGACTGACTCGTCGTGTAGTCCACCTCCGGGTACCATCCAGTCCTCGAACACTCAGCCTCTGTCAGCACTGCCCATCATCTACAACCAACACAATGAGGTGCGGGCATAGCCCGTGCAGGGGTGAGTATAACGATACTCAGTAGGGACTTCGAGACCCTCAAGGTCTCACTAAAACCAACAAGGATAACCACAAAAAAGATCTCAACAAATAACCACTACTTAGGTATATGCCCATACATATACCTAAGTTATCAAGTATCCCATCTCAATCATGATGTAACACAAAGATCCTGAAATAAATGGATAACCACTACCCAGGTATATGCCCATACATGTACCTAAGTTATCAAGTGACCCATCTCAACCATGAGGTAAACACAAAGGACAAAAGTCTCAGCTCAAACTCGGATTTTCATTATCGAACCCGTAACTGCTGAAGAGTCCCGTCTCTGGAGTGTACAGTGGTCCTGTCACGACTCCGAGGTACTGGTCACTAACCTAAGACTGCTGAGGTACTCCTCCTGTCGAGTAATGCGGGTTTGTGGCCAACTACCGGGCGCTCCGTCCGCTGTGGGTCAGTCGTCAAATACAGGGCGCTCCCCCTAATAGCCTACAGAGGTACTCCTCCTGTCGAGTACCGCAGGTCTGCGGCCAACTATCAGGCGCTTCGTCCGCTGTGGGTCTGTCACCAAATACCGGGCGCTCTGTCCACTGGGCTAGTCGACTCACTCCAAGTCGAGTCGGTCAAGCAGTCGTCAGGTCTCAGCCGTCTACACGGTCTCCGTACTCCGTACGCTCGCCTCCGGGAGGGTCCGCTCCACGAGCTACTGGTCAAAACTCTATGTATCTCAAAGTCCCACGAAAAAGTATCTCAAAGGACTGCCTTGTCATAGGGGTCTCAACGCAACAGACGGCGCGTCAATCGGACGCCCGGTCTGTGAGTTATTAACCTTTTCATCCAAGGGGCCCGGTTGGTTTCGTGTGCGAACCAATCCGGCCGTAACTCAACTATACCCCGAAAACTCATAGGGTATACTCAAACAGACCGTTTCTCAACGAGATCACCAACACCGTTGACGGTTCGTCAAACGGACATCTGGTCTGAAAGATATCAGCTTTTCCGTTCTAGGGGCTCGGTTGGATTTCGGGTGCAATCCAACCCGGCCACTATCCAACTGCAACCAGAACTCAGGCGAAGTATGCCAAGAGTTCCGTCTCATCAAGAGGAAAGCAACGAGACAGGCAGCGCGTCAATCGGACGCCCGGTCTGTGAGTTATTGGCTATTTCGTTCTAGGGGCCCGGTTGGTTTCGTGAGCGAACTAACCCGACCGCACTCTGACAGCATCCAAACCTCAAGCGGAGTAAGCCAAAAGATTCGTCTCACTAAGAGGAATCCAACAAAGTAGACGGCATGTCAATCGTACGTCCGGAGCTCAAGTTATGAGCGTTTCCACTCCGAGGGCCCGGTTGGTTTCATGTACGAACCAACCCGGCCGAACCCAAAGTATTCTGAAACCTTGAGTGCGATATACCGAAACGACCATCTCATTCCAAGGATTGCTACGCAACTGATGTTTCATCGATCGGAGGTTCGTAGCCCAAGATATGGGCATTTGAACCAACTCAGTGCGAAAATAGGGGGTCTGGGCCCGGCCCGGCCCGACCCAGTAACCCCTGGATCGGTAGAACCGGGTCGACCCGGCCCGGGCGGCGACCTGGCCCGGCCCGGAATTCTGGCCCGGCCGGCGGCGCGGCCAGCGCGGCCTTTTTGTAGCACATGCCAAGGGAGGGGTGTTTCCCCTCCTTTATGAAACGGCGACCCCTTTAATTGGGGCCGCTTGAGATCCAGCCGGGGGAATTAATTCCCCCGGCTCCCCCTTGTCCGGCCGCCCCGACCTGGCCAGCCGGTTTCTGCTCAATGGGACCGGCGATGGCCGGTCCCCTTCCCGCTCCGTCGCCGTTGGCCCGGTACCGGCCGCCGGTCACCCTGCTCCGCCGCGGCCCAGAACCGGCCGCGACCCTTGTTGTCTGGCGCGGTGCAACGACACCGCGCCCCTCCGCCGCGGCCCCGCTCCGGCCGTGGTGTCTTGGGTTTTCTTAGACATGGCACGACCGTGTCGCGTTCTTAATCTTCTTTCCACGGCGCGGCGCGACGGCGCCGCACATTTCCTTCCGCATGAATCTGCGTGGTGCGACGGCACCACGTTCTCCCGTACCAACCACAAGGAACCAACACGGAAAAATAAGGAGGTGGGTCATCCGTGTTTGTGCGGTCCAACCCCCTCATGTTATTCGATAACAAATGATTTAAATCCACAAAGTTCGTCAAGTTGGTATTCACGAACAAATAAAATATACAAAACCCCTACCTCAGATCAGGAACAATGCACGTTAACGAGCCGCAGAAGGCGAGCGTCGCGGAGATCGGGCGTCGCGGAAAAAGAAAGTCGATGTCGCGAAGCGAGGATTCGAAGTCATTGACAGAGATTTCATTGCGGAAGAGACGACTCAGAAGAAGAACATCGCGTCGCGGATACGACGTCGCGGAAGAACCGTTTCGGAAAGAGACGTCGCGTCGTGGGTCGATGTCGCGGAGAACGAACGTTGATTCCATTGTCGTCGAGGTGCGTCCGAAGAGGAAACGTCGCGGAAGAAGTTCTCCGCGTTCTTCGGCGGAGATGTTCTTCGTTGAAGAAGAAGATGTTCTTCCCAAAACCCCTCAACGACAAACTCTAACAACCCAAATAAAATAAGTTCCTTTCTTATTTTATTAACACAACAACTCTTTTGAATTTCAAGAGTTTGAAATTCAATAACCACACACAACTCACCTCATTAAACTTATTACATTAAAGTCATAAGTTATAACTTAAGTTAACAAAATTAAAGTGGGAGTTGAGGGGGGTTTTAGATAATATGAATGGGTGGGGTTCGTGTGGGCCCCACCACCCTCATAACCTCCCAAGGGAGGTTGGGTGGTTACCCAACTTCAATCAAGAACTAAACACATAGAGTAAAAACGATAAAAATTTTAGATTAATTATAAAATAATCTTCCACATTTTTTATCATCAACACTCGTGTAAACGCATATCCGAAACAGGAGTTCCTAAGCAATTATCGGCGTTGCGGTTTCATCGGTTCCCTCAGAATTTGATTCCGGGCAACAGTTCAAAAGTTATAAATTCCCGCTCGTTCGTTCACTGAACGTACCCGAGCTAAACTTCGGATAGAAATTCCGGGCACACCGGGCCTCGGAATCAGGCGGCGTCAAAAACTGCGTTCTTGTAAAATCCCAAAGAAAATTTAGAAAAAAATTCCCTTGAATTTTATGGGTCTTTACAGCACGGTTGATTCACAGTATGTCCAACCATGTAACAAAACCATGAAGACTAGTTTTCTGAGGAAAAATTACCTATTTACCCTTAAAAATCCATTAAACCTAAAACTATTTCACTTCCTTCCCCTAGTGAACAGAACCAACGTGAAAGATCCACCTTGAGAAAAATTTTAGGATTTTCCATTGATTCTCTTCCCGAACATAGATTCAAGCACCAATCATTATGTTGGATCCATGTCGATGAGTACTTAAGTCCTTCTGTACCATTATTCATTATTATTGGTACCAACAAAGTTATTTAAGTGTAATATAATATGATTTATTTCGATTTTCTTTGTCTGTTAATCGATTTTCTACTAATCTGAGTCAAATCAAGAGCTGATACTGGACGAAAAATATACTACGAACTAATGGTAGGTGTTCTATACTTTTACCTTGAGGTTTTGTGATTTATAGAGCCAGTTGTTATTGCGTATCTCTCGGGATTTTTCGGAGGTTCCAAGAAAATTAATTGAGTAATTAAATTAAATGAAATGAAACATGTTAAATATTACCTTTAGTTTATTTGAGACGTGTTAGAGGTTCTTTCCCCAACCAAGGCCACCAATGGGGTGTTCCATCTGAATTTATATTTGCCTTTTCTTCGTTAAACCACCTATGTGGTTAGTTAGTGCTTGCCTATTTAGAGGATGTATGTTAATAAATGAATTGAACTGAATTGGTTGAATATGATATGGTTTACATCCTTTTTATATCGATTCTTGTTATTAAATACATTATATTAAATTATTATATGAGTGTGTATCCTTATGGAATGAAATTGAATGTGAATTGGGATATGAGTGCGTAAAATCATTGAATGTGAATGGTTGAACATAAATATCATATATTTTAAATGATATAAATATCATATATTTTAATTATATATTTATTTATATTAATAACTAGATATATAAAATTAATTACACCGTTTATGGAGATGATAGGCTATACGTAGGCATGAACGTTGTTTCCACTTCCTGGACGAACATAATATAAGAAAGTTAAATCATATATCAACATAAAGAATAATTATTATGTTATATATATCATAAATATATAATATATTTATATATATCTAATTCATTCATTTAATAGATCCTTATTAACATCCAAGTAAACAAAATTGAAAAACACATCACATCAGTTCGTGAGGCGGTAGTCTACCGTACACATGAGCAACATTATTATTTTCTAATGGGTTGGAAAATAAAAACATTTATGTGAAATTAAATTCAAATAAGTAGTTATAGTTCATAAATATCACAGATATGAATTTAATTTATTCTTATTACCTTCCACACAAATCATAAGTGATGAAGGAATCACATCGCTTTATGGGACGGTAGTCTGATGCACATATGGGCAACATTATCGCATCCCTGAAAGAATGAAAATTTAAAATATATTTAATATATCAAAATTAAATATGTATAGTTTTATTTAAAAATATAATATATATACTTTAAGTATATAATCATAACAATCTGTGAGAAAGATGATGGAAAGTGAACTACGTCAGTTTGCGTGGTGGTAGACCGGTGTACACACGATCGAGGGTTTTGTTTCCCATTTGAGGGAATATGAGATGTATGTAGGTAATTTTATTAACATAATAGAATAATTTTATATGGTATATTTGGTTTCTATTATATCATCATCATTGAATAATAATTGAGGAGTTGGTGGTAGAAATATAATAAAATTTTCGGGTAGGGACGTTACCACTTTTTGGGACAACTTATTTTAGTTTTCATCAAAGGATTATTAAGTTAGATTTATTAATAAAATAAGGATTATAGGATTATATAAGGGAATTAAGGAATTAATTTTCCAGGTATTGGAATGAAAATGGGTTTTTTATGTATAAATAATAGAGAGGCGGTAGACTTTTATAAGTAGGGGATATGACAAACCTGGAATTTTTGAAAAGAAAGTATTCCACCAAAATTATTATAATTTTAAAAGGATAAAAAATAGATACATATATATTATAGAATATATTATGTCTAAATATGTCTATAAAATTGATTTTGAACATGTTTTAGGTAATTTTAACCCTTATCATTTTAGTTTAATCCCCTAGTAAACCCATTTTTTCATTAATCAAGGTAAATCATTTTTTACTGTTTTCGCTCTTAATTATAGTAAAAAATTAAGTAGAAAATATTAGATAATATAATTTTTTATGATTAAAAATATTGAATTAATTTTACCTAATATAATTCATAGAAGTTTCAAAATTAAATTTAAAATTAATCCTATAGATGCGACAATAAAGCAGTTTTTCAAAGAGAAAAGGTTCAAAAGGATAAAACATTTTTATATCGATGTTGAACATGAAATTGATTACAATGGCCTAAATTTGATTAATAGGTATATAATTGAACTAATTTTTCTCTTAAAATTATATTTAAACAATTTATATGTTTTTAAATGCTTTAAAAGAAATATAAATTTTTAATAAAAACTAGTATTTTTCACTATTCATAAAAAAGTTATCTTTTCAAAAAAAACTCAAAACATCACTCCAAGATAATTTTTAAATTATGATTTAAACAATTATTTTTTTTCAAATAATTTTTTTTAAATTTTAAAAAATTAAATTAAAACAAAACCCACAAAAGCGACGAAAAATATGGTTTTCGATAAGTGTATTCTTCAAGCACAAGATGTTTTTAAATTATCACCATTTCTAATAATAACAATTTTATGAATCACAATTAAAATTTATAGAAATAATATATATAAATTTAATTTAAAACATTACTCATTAGTTATTATTTTAATTAATTAAAATTGATAAATATTATGCACTTTAAAATATTTTTCAAAAAACCACCCCTTTTTAAACCCAAAAATAAACTTATAAAAAATACAATATAAAGTTGATTAAAAAGTAATTATGTGTATGGAATATAAATAAATAAAAATTACCTCACTTTTAATAATAATGGTTTATTAAAATTACTTAATTTATTGACAATAAATGATAGTTTTACAGAAATCAATATTTTTCACTATTCCCTAAAAAATCAATATTTGAGGAAAAATTCAAAAATTTTAGTATAAATTATTTATGATATAATGATTTCAAAAATGAAGTTAATTTTATCGATTAAATTCTCTAAAATATCTATAAATTAATCATAATATTTTCTCCGAAGAGGTAATAAAAATCATTTATGAAGAAAACATATTTTTTTATCAATATAATTACTTTACTAAAAAATAATTAATCATTTACTAAGAATTGTTATATAGATTTAAATTCAGTAGGGAATTTAAATATATTTCATAAATTAGTTAATACTATTCAAACTCTCTTATTTTACTACTAGGTTGTAACGTTAATATTTAAAATAATATTATTTAATGGTTCACTGAATCTTGATGTTTCATTTCATGCATGATATCAAGGAAAATAATTATTTCATGTAATGAAATATAAAAATAGTTTTACATATAATTAAAGCTATTAAAAATTATAAATTAATTTAAAATAAAAAAAAATCCTAAAATATCATGATGTTACACCAACCACAATTATGGATGGATCATTGGTGATGAACACATTTTACAACAATGAGGATGATCTTCTCTATTAATTCTATGTCGATCATTCTCGATCCAATCACCGATCAATATTTTCTGTCGATTCTCTAATGAGGTTCATAAGTGATCCTATAAATTCTCACAATGTTTATATAGAAAACCCTTGAAAATTATTACCATGTATAATGAGCTGAGGGTGCAGTTGGAGGACCTTAAAGAGAATGATTTTATTAGACCTAGTGTCTTACCTTAGGAATCTATAAATGTGTTCATTAAAAAGGTGAAAAAATATTGCATCTTTGTGTTGATTATCATCAACCTAATGAGTCCATGATAATGAAAAAGTACCCCTTACTAAGAATTGATGATGTATTTGACCAATTTCAAGGTACAAGATGGTACTCAAATATCGATCTCATGTCTGGAAACCACTAGTTGAGGGTTAGTAAAGTTGATATTCTAAAGCCATATTTCTAATGTCTCTATTGACATTATGAGTTCCTGGTGATTCCTTTTGGTGTGATGAATTCACCCTCTATGTTTATAGATTTTATTAACAAGATATTCCAGCTATAATTTGATAATACATTATTGTGGAAGACAGGATTTATGGTATGATCTAAATGATCTAACTATAGATCTGTGAGGTTCAATTTCGAAGGCATTTCATTTCTGATCATGGATTTACTACGGGCCTTATGGAGATTAATGGAATTATTTCTTAGGATCCTCCCAAGAATGTATCAGAGGTGTAGAGTTTTCTTAGTTTGGTAGGGTACTGTAGGAGGTTGATGGTAGACTTATCCTGGATTGAAGCCTATTTGACCACCCTAACACTTAAAGGGAATAAATTTTCCTATAATGAGAAGAGTCAGAAATCATTTGTGGAGTTGAGGATGAGGTTGACTAGTGCTTCTGTTTTGAGATAAGAAAATGATGGAATGGAGTACATATTGTACTGTGATTACTCTCGATTTTCGATTGATTACATGTTAATGTAGAGGAAGGAAGTGATTGTATATGGGTTGAGGTAGTTGAGACCTCATGATCAGAACTATGAAACTCATGACATGAAGGTATTAGTAGTAGACTTCCAACTAAGTATTTGGAGGCACTATCTTCTAGGTGAGAACTTTTTTGTTAACTTAAACCATTAGAGTCTTAGGTATGTATTCATGAAAAGATATCTAAACCTGAGAGAAAATAAATAGTTGGAGTTCCTGTAGGACTATAACTTTGGGTTATTATATAATCTTGGAAAGGTAAAAATGGTGGAATATTACTTTGGAAGGAAGTCTCATTCTCTTCTGGTGTAGGATTCATTTGTGTAGTTGGATTCTTTATAGATGACCCTGGTGAATGAGAGGGGTCAAACTTATATTTAATCTATGGTGTTAACTCAACCACTTCTCCAACATGTTAGGGAGTATTAGTTAGAAAAAATCAACTATGAGATCTTATGTGACTAGATATCATTAAGAGATTCACCATATAGATTCTATGAAGGAGGGAGTCACATCATCTATCTCCAGGTACATGAAATTGTTTAGATCATATTATAAGAGGTGGTGATGAGGGAGTTTAGTACATCTCCTTTGGATGTACATCCTATTGTTGGGAAGATATACATAGACATTTAGTGGAAATTTTGGTTGTCTGACATGACGAAGGACATGGTTGAGTTTGTGTCTTAGCATCTCACATTTCAGTAGGTGAAGGATGAGAACCAGGTTCTGGAGGGTTTGTTTTAGCCTTTTGAGATCCTAGTGTGGAAATAGGATGACATATGCATAGACTTTGTGATAGGTCTTCTATGGATAGTGAGAGACCATGATTCAATATGGGTGATAGTTTACTGACGTACCATATCAGTGCACTTCTTTTCTACAAGGTATAATTGTTTGGTAGATATATTAGGGAACTTTTATACATGGTATATCATTCACCACCTTGGTATTTCCTTGAATATTGCCTCTGAATATGATGTGTGGTTTGTATAATAGTTGTGAAGAGCCCTACAGGAAGAATTTGAGACCCAATTTTGGTTGAGTATTGATTTTCACCCCCATACTGATGATAAAAATGAGCACACTATCTAGGTGTTGGAGTATATGTTGATGGATTTCATGTAAAACCTCATACAGAGCTAGGAGGATCACTTAACTTTAGTATAATTTTCTTATAATAATAACTAACACTGTACAATCGACCTAGAACATTTTTAGGAAATGTATGGGAGACCCTATAAGTCACCCTTATGAAGGAATGAGATTGGTGAGGAATAAATTTTTGGGACATATATGGTGTCAGATACCATGGATAAGGTCCAAGGGATCTGCAAGAAGATGATGTTAGCCTAGAGTTGACAAAAATCTTATACAAATAAATGTAGTATTCCCTTAGAGTTTGAGTAGGGAGACTAAATTTTTTCATGTCTCCCCATGATAATGATTGTGGAGAATCAGCTGGGGAGGTAAGCAATCCCCAAGGTCTATTTGGCTGTTTAATACCCTTCAATAGGTTGGAATGGTCGCTTACCACCCAGCCTTACACAAATAGTTATAGTGGGTGCGTGACATCTTCCATGAATCATAGCTAAGGATATACGTTGATGATCCTATGCATGTTATTTACAGGGGAAAGATGGATATTAAGGACATATCCACCTTCATTGAGTACCCAATAGTTATAAAGGATCGAATTGAGAGGATCCTACATGGATAGACCATTCCCTTGGTTTATTTACTCTGGAATAATGGGAGTATGCCTGAGAACTCTTGGGAGTAGGAGAGTCAGATGTGGGCTTTATAACCCCACAATTTTTACAAATTTTTATTATTGAATACAAAATTCTTTAAAGGAGGGAATAATATAGATACTTTGTTTTTAGCCTTTAAGGATTTGAAATATATTAGAAAATATTTTCAAACAAGGAATTGAGACATTGTGAGATTCTAAGACCCATTAAGCCCATAATTAATTTTATAAAAATATTAAATATATTAACATCATTTCACATAGTTTTATAGATTTATTTGAATATTTTATGAATGAAGTATTAATTCAAAAATCTAATAACATGGATGAATCTAGAGGGTAAGGTTTACCTCAACTTTGACCTAAGGTCGGGCGATGATAGAAATACATTTGAGGCAGCTATTTGGGGTGAATTTAATTTATGAAAATAAATAAATTATTTTTTTCAAAAATGACATAATTAAATCCTAATTAAATACTATATTATAACAATTCTGTAGGGTTATATGCCTAAAACATGGGATAATTTAGATTATCTCTGATGAAATTTATTATAAAATCAACATCAAATAATGATTGTTGATTAGATCATGGCGGATATACATATAATGGATGAAATGGATCAACCTTGTCACTGGAAAACACATTTTCTTACTAATGATTTAACTATAATTTAGGTAGGGCTCATCAATTTTAGCATACACTATTGATGAAATGATTTATCATGGATATTTTATTATCTGATTTTGATTTTTCATATTCACACCCCTCGTATGAGCCCATTGTTGAATGAAATTATTTTATTCAATTTCTTATTTCTTATACCATGATATCACATTGGATTCCCGGATTTGCAGTCATTGGCCAAGAATTATTGTACAATGATGCTTATGACACTTGTTATTGTGCTTTATCCCCATTGATCTTCTCATTCTACAATGTTGGCCTTTGAGGTAATGATTTTACTTTTCCAGGATGGGTTTGAGCATGATCGAACCCCTAGATTCATGATAATTGTAAAAATGATGATTTAGATGATGATTTTTATATGGATAAAAAAATTGGGATATGGGTGATTGTTTCTATAGATATTGGGTTCTGGACAACCGATGGGTGTCAAGAGGCATATAAGATGCGCGACGGACCACCATGGGTGATCAGGATCTAATTTGAAGCCACCTAAGGGTGGAAATTGATAGATAAAGGAAAATACCACCAGTTTTGGGTGGATAAATAGAGGGAATCATAGTGGCAGCTGTGGATATGTTATCGGCAAGAAGAAATTTACTTTTTGTGGAAAATCGACTAAAAGACATGAAGTTTGATGAACACACACTGTGTAGTACCCACTAGATGCAGCATAATGTTTTCGTGGAAGATAAGTATCACATATTGTGTGGTTGGGTCCAAAAATCAAGTGGAACTTCTTGGGTGGTTGATCCATGTGTCATCCACACATTACCATGACCCTGTGTTGTAGGACACGACATGTACTCCTGCGACAAACATGCATGATCCAGTACCTAGGCATGAATAGGTGTATGAATAGGTACATGGCATGACCTGATGTATTTGAGCGTGACCAGAAGCAGATGGTAAGGCCCCGAGAGGTCAAGACATGTCGTATGGTCCCCATACAAACCACATACAATGACATGACCACCAAGTTGTGTCTAGAGTAGAATGCGGCCAAGTGGTAGATCGAGACCACTTTCCAAGCAGTCCCTTTTTGATAAACTTCCACCTTATGTATCTTCTTCTTCTAGAATTAGATTTTGGCCTGATAGTAGCCTTTACAAATAATTTGTTTCACATATAATTTGATGGTAGCCAATTTAGTGGATTTTTAGATACAACATGGAATGTTTAGAGCATGATGCTTCCTTAGGGGATGATTGACGATGATGGTGATAGGGCATGATCATAAGAGAGAGGTCACAGTTTTCAATCCACATGTCCTACCAGGGTGTGAGTTCGCCATAATCCTTTCATTATTTTGAGTGGAACCCACCTGAAAGACTAGGGTGTGGGTACTTTAGCTACTGAGTGGAACCCCCAATGACAGACTAGGGTGTGGATCGTCTACGTACTGATGGGTACCCCCCCCCCCCACCCCAATGGACTAAGTCATGGGTCATTTACCTTCTGAGAGGTAGCCCTTGACAGACTAGGGTCTGGGTCCTCTATCTTCTAATTGGAACCCCCTAATGAACTAGGGTGTGGGTCCTCTACCTACTGAGTACAACCCACTAACGGATAAGTGTGTGGGTCCTTTACCTTTTGAGTGGTACCCCACTGACAGACTAGGGAATGGGTCCTTTACATACTATGTGGACCCCCCCCCCCCCTAAAGGACTATGGTGTGGGTTCTCAATATTTTCAGTGGAACCCCCTAATGCACTGGGGTTTGGGTCCCCTATCTGTTTATAGAGTGACACCCCCTTATCATACTAAGGTGAGATTACTCTACTTAGAGATTATTTTCTCTAGATTGTGGGATATAGTGGCAATGTGTGGGTCCTCAATACAATTAATTTTTTATACACATGAGATACTAGACATCAGTGAAAGACTTCCTAGAGATGTTGGTAGACTCATTAACCTGGGTTGTGCTGCGAGATAGGGATCCCTATTCTCTCTCATCTGGGATTATTATATGAGCATATATATCAATGTTATTGTGTTTCATTTCCCTCTTACTTTATGTTGATCTAACTACTTCTATCATGTCTTTTATTTCTCCCTATCTAGTCATTAGTGTTTCCTACTGGGAACGTATATACTCACCCCTACATGATATTTTCCCAGACATGTCATGTATTATGAAAAGAAGCATAGGGATACTCAGTTTCATTGACCGTGTGTGCTAGTCGGGGCTTAGAGATCAGGAGCTGGGCTTGCTTAGCTATTTTATATCTGAGACTCCATTCAAGATATATTCCCTTATTTCAGAAATATTATGTGAACATGATATTAAAATATTTAATATTTTTATAAAATTAATTTCATGCACATCGGGCCTCAAAATCTTGCGTCGTCTCAACACATAACTCTAAAAATATTTCATAATATATTTCAAATTCCTACAATGAAAAAATGGAGTCTCTACATATTCCATTCATTCTGCACATTAAAAGATTATTATAGTTCACTTATTATTTTATTCCAACCATTAACAACTCATAACTATCCAATTGACACATTTATATAGACTAACCCATTCCCTTACATCATGTTCATATTCAAATTTCATTAATTTTTTTTGTAAGAATAGATTTCCCAGTCTCTAGCTCACTTTTAACCTATTCATTTCATATTTTAATCCTCACTCTCATAACCTTCCCAAACTCATGAATTACTTTTATTTACCATCAAGGTGATATTAATCAAACAGAACCACATCAGGCTTAAATTGTCAATATTAAAAATAAAACCTCAAGATTCCATATTTAATTAACTTTCTTTAAAATCACTTGGTTTAAATAATCTTCCATTTATAGAAACATCACGGTTCATAAATAATAATTAGAACCAAACTACCATGATATTATACCTCATCCAAAATAACAAATGTAAAATAAATAATAATGAAGTCCCTAAACCACATACAACCCCATTTTTGTATAATTTTCTCTCATCCAATTAAACACTATTATTTCCTTTTACTGTTTTTTAAAAGGCTTTTTCCATACGTTCTTCCTTCTAATCATAAATAGAGATCACTAATAAATTCACATCATTCCATCTAGAAAATATATTGTATCATGTTAGAAATAATAATATAATTATAACCAAGCATATTATTCTAGAAGATAGAATATTTGTTTAGTAACCCCTACCTTAACTAGTGCTCCAAAACCCTCTGCATAATGAAGAAGAAGAAGGAGGACTCAAGATAAGAACTACAAGATAGGAATATAAAATAGAACTATACCATATATATCCCCCATAAAAATTGAAGACATAGAACTATAAAACCCCTCTACGATGGAAGAGTAAAGATAGAATAAAGATAATAATGGAAAAAATCACCTTATATATTATGGAATCAACCTCCTAAACTGAAGGATAGATACCATGTGGAATGGTAATGAAATTACACCCAAAATTTCTTTAGGGTGTCCTAAGAGTTATTTTAATGAATGTAAATAGAATGTTCTTGAAGGGGATGACCAATTTATATCCACGATGGATTTTGAAGACAATAGAATAGGGTTACAAACTATGACATAATGGGTAGGGAATGGGAAAAAACCAAAATGTGTTTTGATAAGATATATTGTAATGGGTTCAAATTAAGTGAATCCCCAAAACAATATCATATATATCTCATATTAAACTTTTTAAAACCTATGTATATGATAAAATTGAGTAAGTTCAACAAAAAAATGTTGATTACAATGTTTCAAGGTCAAACTTCTATGCCTCACTAGGGAAAAATCAGTGCTTCATCAACAGAACTACTAAGACTGGTCATTTTAAACTCCACACTACAACAATGAGGATGAAATCACAACCTTATAGCCCTATATAAACCGTGAAAACTAATCAGACCATTACAACCATACAACCAAACATCCATATTTCATCTACTCCTTAAAATTTATGAAAATTAGAACTAGTATCCAAGTATTTATGACACAACACACTCCTTGCACCATAACCAGAACTCTATTCTTATATCCCAGCTGACCCCATATCATATTTATGATATCTCCAATGTCAACATTGTAGGGGTCCTAAAAAAAGGGCCACCAAAATTGGATTTCTAGTGACCCACACCAAAACTACAGACTCTAATATATAATTAGGGATTCTAACCAACCACGTATGGTGAAAAACTTACCTTTACACTACAATTTCATATCCAAGATAAAATTTCATCTTAAAATCCTACCATTCTTCCCCAAATTTCTTCTCGGTATCTCCCACACCTGAAACACACAATGAAACGAAGCATATAAGTCTATAGTATTATAAATATTTTAGTTACTAAGTTATTTATATTATATAAGATATATAGAAACAATACTTTATGATAATATATATGAAATAAAAATTATTCGACCACTATTTTTGTAGCACCTAGAGATTTTATATGTATTTCCATTAAAATAAACATGAATTATTTGATAGATTTCTTTACATGTGACGCCATGTATAAATAAACCATGATATAATAATCCTTTCTAAACATTCCATTAAATTGAACAGTATGAATAATAATACCAATATTAAGAAAAATATATATTACGGTTTTAAATAATGAAAAATTATCAATTAATTCATCATAAAAAGTAATCAATTTTTAGTAATTTAATTTTATCATTAAATAATATACTTTATTCCAAGGATTATTTATGGTATTTTGTGCCCATGCATCATAATTAATTCATACAATTTATAGAAATTTTATCTAAGGAAATAAATTTAAATATTGAAATTATAATTTGAATATTGTCTTAGGGGGAATTTTTTTTCTTTTTTGAAAAATATTTTTTTAGTGAATAATGAAAAATATAGATTTCTTTTAAAAACTATAATTCCTTTTCAAGTAAAAGTATAATTATGTTTTGAATTTGAACTTAAAATAACATAGTATTTATTTATTTATATATAATATAATTAATTAAATATTTATCATATGTATAATTGATTTTGGTAAAACTTATCTTTAGTGCTTAAAAACATGTTTTTCTAAAAATTGTTTTTACAGATTTAATATGTTTATATATATATAAATTAATTTAACCAATATTGATTAATTAATTTAAAATAATTTTATATTATATATGAAATATAATATTTTAAAATTCATTTGAATGTTTTTAAAAGGAAAGAAATGAATGTAAATTATGTCTCATGCTTAGAATTTTATTTTTCTAAAATGAGTTTTCCTTGTGGTTTTTGAACTTATTGAAAATTAAATTCTAACACTACTAGAATTGTTTAAGGATATAAACCCTAGTATCCCAGAGCCTATGGTTACCTTATTAAATTAGTTCTAGAAAAAATTTATTTCATCCTAAATGAATAAATATTTTAGTATGTGGGGTAAACAAGATACATACTTGAATATCACATTACATTTGAAAACATAAATACAAACAAATGAAATAAAATATTTTGCATCCATGAAATTATTAAAAGTTTTCTTATACATATCCTAGGGAAAGGAAACAAAATAAGGGGTGAGATTAAATTATCATCTAGGGTTACATACAATGTAACCCTTCAAGAGTAAATAAAGAATACTCTATATGGAAAGGTAGATAACTGAAAAAAACATGCCATTTAATTAATAACTTGAGCATAAAGAATAATATAGAAGTAATAAATGATGATCAAATAATGCCTCATAAAGAATCAAATGAACTTCAAAATTATCCATGA
The DNA here is from genome assembly GCA_963277665.1 of Viscum album. Classification (NCBI taxonomy): domain Eukaryota; kingdom Viridiplantae; phylum Streptophyta; class Magnoliopsida; order Santalales; family Viscaceae; genus Viscum; species Viscum album. Next base: position 165,299,282 of record OY728142.1, on the reverse strand, counting down.
ATATCATAAGTACTCAAATAATCACATGGAAACAAATAACTAATCCCATAATGATGGAATGTATAATGTTGAACATCATAAAATTACCATCAAGGCCTTATGCCAATACATCTTACATAAAAGGGTAAGAAATCAGAAAAATAATAAAACTAGTTTGTCTCATGAGACCTATTGATGCATCGAGATGATATAGTGGGGCCCAATTATCACTCAGTATATCCAATTAATTCATCATCTAATATGGGAGAATAATAATTCAATACATAATAAACATAAAAATTTATATTGAAAGACAAGAATTTTAAATGTTAATATTTCCCTTTTAAAATTGGGCATACACCATCCAATGAAAGAATAACTATAGTATCATTACAGAAAATACCCATTGGATTTTAAATAAAATAACGTTTTATAGTTTTTTATGAATACAAATACCATGAAATATCATTTAAAAAATTATTGGGGGGAAATACCATTTTCACTTTGAATTTTTTTTTAAAACTAAATATTTACATAATTTAATAAATAAACATTTCATTGAAAAAAATCATGTTCCTTTTAAATAAATATTCAAATAATTTAGTGGTCATGATAGTGAGAAATTATATTCATGTCCATTATATTAAAACAAAGATTCCTTTAACATTTTTGGTAACAAGTCAAAAAGAACCTTGTCCAGAAAATGACAAGAAGAATCCGTCTAAACCATTTTTAAAAAATTAAATCATCATTAAAAATGAATTTAATAAATCATTATATAATATTAATAAATATTCTTTAATAAATTTTAAGGAAAATATGGATATGGAAGAAAAATGATCTCAGTCGAGTTGAAAAACAATGCCAGTTTTTCTTCAAAACATGATTTTATATATTCCGTACCTAAAGAGTGTAAAATGAAATTAAAACATATAATTTAAATATATAAACATATAAAATTAAAATAGATTGGTTTTAAGACAAAAATATAAAATAATTCCTATAGTATAGACTTAAAGAAAATCAATCTTAAATAATTATGAGATAGTGAAATATATCCTTTTAGCTTTGGTAACATTTGAATCATATCCCCAATGAATTAAATAACATCAAATGAAACTTTAAATATATGAATATAATTGGAATCATGATATATTATTTAAAAGTGGAATTAGATACACCTCATAAAAATAAATAGGCACATAATACCAAATATACCTTAATAGAGTGGAAATTTAGATGAAATATCTTACAAAGATCATAACATCAAAGTGGGAATTAATCAATATATTTATTATGTATATAAAATGAAAATACACAAAATTTTATGTTTAAATAAAACATAATATAATAAAATATAATTTTATACATAATCTTGATATAATATAATCAATTAATAAGTGATTTAACCTAATGAATGGAAATTGAGTTATTAAACCCCTTATCAATTGGTAAAATTCAAGTCAAATTCCCTTGGATGAAAAAATTTTAATTGAAAATTAAAATAACATGATGTATGAAGTATTAATTTTATAACATGAAAATTGTATTATATAAACCATATAAAATAAATTATCTCTATAACATTAAAATATGCCTCGATGAAGGAAAAATGAGATGAGATCCGTTACCTTTGGTCTATATTATGACATAATTTATTTATATTCATGATTAATAAAATTATGTTAATTATTTTCTTAATTAATAAATCTTTTAATGTTTATTGACATGTTATATTTAATTACCTAATAAATTAAGTTCATGTGGGGTGTCTTAAAGATATTCGGTTCATTTATCCAAAATGACTTCGATTGATTGACTGTGGTAATAATTATCATTGTTAAATAATATCTACAATAATAATAATAATGAAATAATAAGAATTTTTACACATAAATTATACATTTAAAACCAACTGTGAAATATTATTATGAAAAATAAACTGCTTTGCAATCTTGGAGATGGTAAGTCCCACATAGGCATGAGTAACATTTCTATTTTTCAACGATCATGATGGAAATATGGTAAGAGTTTTTTTCATTCATATAATTATAATTATAAAAGAAAAATATTATTAATTTAAATATACTTATATATATCATTAAAAATATCCTTTATAAGTGGTGATGAAATAAAAATTACATCGGTTCACGAGGCGATAGTCATCCATACACATGAATGACAGTTTTGTTTCCCATTTGATGAAATGAAATATGGATATTGTTTATGACCATAAAATAAAATATTGGTATATGGAAGATTTGGTTTAATTATTTTATCTTTTTGAATAAATCTTTATGGATGTAGACTAATAAATAAATAAAAATTCTTGATTAAGATCTATTCCTCTTCTTCAATCATCCTTTTTAGGTTTACACCAAAATCATTAATAGAATGGTTTTCTGATCAAACCAAGGCATCTATAACTTGGTGAGGGAAGAAATAAAGATATTTGGCTATGTATTATCTGAACCAAATGGCTATTTATGTGTTAATAAAAGATAATAATAGGATACCTTTTATAAGATAAGATAGAGGCACTCTTGAAATTTACTAATGTATTAAATTAATATAAATTAATTTTCAAATTAAAATTTCCCTAATTGATAAGATTAAAATATAATATAATTATGAGTCTAAATTATCTCATAAAATATAAATTGGAAATTTTTAGGAGATTTTTTCACCCTTATTTTTAATTTAACCCATTTTAACTCATTTTTAAAATTGTTATGATATTAATGTTTTTACTCTTTAAGGGATAAGAAAGTTAATATAAAAGGGAAAACAAACTATAAATGGACTTGAGTTGATATTATAAACCATTTCCCATTAATTTTGGCTAGTATAATATTTTTAATATTTTTAAATCATTTAATTAAATATTAATTATTATAAAATATCATAAATATCAATCTTCACACTATTCAATTAATTTGACTTTAAAATCATCAAGACAAAGATGGAATTATAATATAGAATTTTCAAAATTTTATAACAATTTATATTTATCTAAAAAAATTTATAACAAAATATTTTATACAAATTATATTACATTAATAATATTTTTAAAATAATTTATTTTATTTTCTATTTAAGTAAAAAATTATCGTTTCGACATTGCCTAAACATTTAATGTAATTATTTCATCACTAAAAATTATAAATAAATTACCATAATAAATGTCATGAACCAAATCTGGTCTCCATCAAAACTGGCACCCGACCCGACCCATAACAAGGCCCGAAGGGCGTTCCCAATCCCCACAGGCTGGCACAAGTTCCTGGGTATCATAAAATGATGTTTGGGAACAATTTACCAATGTTTATAAACATTAAACAAAAAACAGAATCAATAAAACGAATCTGGATTTTTCAACTAAAACCCTCTTTTACAAAATTCAGAACTGAATTACATATTTTAAAACAACTCAATAAGACTATAAAAAAGGTACAAAATCAAAATTAAATGGCCTAAGAACCCTCCTGGCAAGGGGCACCACCCTCAATCCATCTCCACAAGACTTCACCACCAAGGACATGCTAGAAACCCGAACCACTGGAACTAAAAACTGTATCCTAACCTGAAACAACAAAATAACCAAATCTACTTACATCCAAGGGTGTAAGTAGGGTGTGAGGCAATGCCCAGTAGGATACCACCACTAAGAGTAACCATCACAATATCTGTTCTCATGCACGACCCACTAGTAGGGAACATACCCATAACTTAGTGGTCCCCAATTATCATCATCATAGTTTAGTTAGAGTTGTAAGCGTCAATCTTGATAAGTGAAACTGAGGCCAAACCCCACGGATTCACTAGCATACTAGTACACGTCCACCCACCTAGATACCCGGGTTTTCCCCTTGTGCTCAGATAAGTTCAACAAGTCAATAAATATACTTTCCACATGAAAATATCATTTTCACATCACAATTTCCCCAAAAATCCCACATGTATTCCACAAAAGTCTAAAAATCCACTTTTTCATTCAAATGAATTTTGAAATCATACTCACACAAAAAAATAGCCCACATCACATTTTGCACATCTTTCACAATTCAAAAAATCTATTAAAAATTTTATAAAATATTTCCCAAGTTGTTAAACATCACACAACAGCCCACTCACATATTACATAATACCATTTTCAAAAACAAAGTCCATTTTTCACATCACACTCGCGCAAAACAGCCCGAAAACACGTTTCACACCCACATCCCAATTTTACAAATCACCTTGACAGATTACAAAACATTACCAAAAAATTTTACAACATAACTGACCACTTTATGTTTCAAAAACTCATTTTAGGAACATACTATAACCAAAACAGTACATAAGCAACCATTTCACACTTTGTGTAACTCATTAAATCATTTACAGTTTTCATAAAACCAACCCAAGAGGTGCAACCATGGTTGGCATACAAAACCCATTTCAAAAACATAATTCAAGAACAAAACAATGCCAATAACAATGTAAATCAGAATTGGCAGCCCTAAAAACATTTATTAAACCACCCCCAAGTTTTATACAAATACCTCAAACAATACCACAAAAGGTACACATGAAAAACAAATGTTTTCACAAATCATGTTCAAGAAGTACAACATGGTTTCACACATTAAAACCAATCAAAAACCCCATTACAAGGCCAACATGACATTAAGGAATTAACAAAACAGATTTTTCATCCCCTTTTAACACTAATAAATCAATTTCACATCTCATAAAATACACCCCAATATTTCTCCAAGAGCCACGCATGAAAAGAACCCAATTCCAAGCAATAATGAAGCTACAAAATTATACACTTAACTCAATCCATCACAAAAACATTTTTTGCACCACACAAAATAGATTTGAAACATACTAAATTAATAAACCAAGAAATCTAACACATCATAAAATGGTTATACATGGAATCACCTACTTTTTATGTCAAAACACTCAAAACATGGTGTGAAACATAAACCGCACCACCGCCACACCTCAAGGAATTGAAATCCAACCTAAAACCAGATGATTTCCCAAAAAAGACAAGATATAAAACCCTAGGATTTAAGCCTAAGTTATGGACATTAGGAACCTTATGTATAAGTTATGAAACCCTAAACACATGGAATGTAACCCTAAGAATATTGAAAGAAGAATGAAGAAGACCAACTTACTTGAGGGATCTTGTATAAATCGCCTAACATACACCATTATCTGAATTTGAAAACATCCAAACATTTAAGGGAGTTTCTAACAAGGATTAGGAGACCATGTAGGAATTTGAATGGGGAAAAAAGAGTGAGAATTGAAGGATTTGTGAAGGAAACAAATTACCATTATTAATCTACCCGAAATGTGAGTTTTTTAGAAGTTTCGACCTAAACCGTGATGAAAATGAGCAGAAAAGAGGTTGGAAGGATATTGGACGCGCGACTGGGTTCAAGGGGCATGTTTGGGGCTTGTAATCACCAAGAAAGCCTTAATATTGGATAAGTTATTAATTAAAAAAAATTTATTTTTAAAACTAGAATTGGGCTTCCAGGCAAGCCCAATCCCTTAAATAAAAACTTATATACAACTTGCTTATGGTTTTCTAAAGGCTCCAAACTATAATGGTGGTGTTTCTATATCAGGGTAGACCATTTTGGAACTTGAATGGGTGAAAAATATTAAAAATTGAAAATGTTATAAAAGAAAAAAAAATTATTTTTAAATCTGGAATTGGGCTCACGGTTTGGCCCAATTCATGAAAACTCACCCATTCCACCATAAAAGCTTGACAAACCCCAAAAACAAATCATAAATGAAATTTAAATGAAATTTAACTTTAAAATAAGTCATGTATGTGACAATTCTCCCCACCATGAAAACTTTCCATCCCCAGAAAGCAACCACAAGGCCAGATACCAAAACCACGCCCAACCGATAAACCAAGATGTAATTCTTTGCCAAGCTTTTCCCCCAAGGGCCAAAACAGCTCCAGTGATCAGTTAAGGAATGATTAATCTCACAACCCAAACTTACACCATATTACTTAAATGATCAATCACATTCATACATTATCCCAAAATGAAACTCTTCGAATGCTATCCGAACAAGACTCAAGAAATTCACCCAAACGAACAACAACTTCGAACAAGGTTACACTTACCTAACATTAACTAAAGCATTGGGAGCTATCCAATCCAAACATTTACTCAAGGAAGATATTGGTATCTAGATAGTTCTGAATGAGGCTACCTACCACCAAGACTATACCATGGATAAATCTGATCTATTGGTATTGGGATACACAAATAGTCACCCCACCATAAGCGGCAACTTATATTATTTTCCGAGATAAAATGAAGACACTAACAGGGGGAGGACTGAACGAACTCCCTAGTACAAAGGGTAGAATTCCATTCACAGTTTATGAACGAATGTACATGAGAATAATTGTGGGTCTCCCCACCATAAGAACCAAACATCTTAACTGACCAGCATGGGCCGACCCAGAAAGACCCAATGTTTTTTAAAGATTTGGGAAGGGCGCAGGGTCAGTCCGTATGGTTTGGGAACCGTGAACTAACTATGCATATCATTCTTTCCACGTGGCTTCCTAGCACACTGTCACTACTAATCGTGCACAAAATGTGTGCTCAAACTATCTAGACAAATTTTCAACCATTATCTAATGACTCAATGGAAACCAACGAGGGAGGGAATGACATCAGGAGATGACATGGGTACAAGGCCCTCCACCTATTTCCACCGAACGAGAACAACAGAAGGAATATGATGAACCCATTGGTTTAAACACTTCCTATGTTTCACACAGAGGATATGAAATTGTACAAGGGTTTAAATGACCCAAGGATTTCCCCAAACTACGATCCAGCTTCTCTCTGAGACCTACGGCTGGAGCTCAAATGATCGAAGCATCTTCGGCCTCGCAGTTAGTCCTTGGAAACCCCTTTAACGAGAATTATTCTTTCAGTGCTACTGAAAACTACACTGCAATCCCCGATAATATTTCCACGACATAACACATTCCAAACTCACTTTACACTAACCCAGTATTTCAATGAAACAAGGGCTTAGAAGATGAACACAAATCACACCTTTCTTCTTCGGGTAAGAAACAATAGAAGTAAATAACACCTATACTCACCTTCCTAAAAAAATGGATGATTTTGATGTTTTTACAAGGGATACATTTTCCCAAAATAATAGAGACTCTCAAAGTATTTCATGAATTTCATCTTTAGGGTCAATCGAGCACATGACATCACAAGGAGTCACCAAACATGACCATTGCGACTAATATAAGAAATTAATGGAAAGGGACCTTATAATATATCCCCAAACAACACACAATTCTAGAAAGTGGCCACAATATCCTCTTGTGACCAGATTTTCCACACTGGTAGTTTATTGTGTACTACTTCTTCAAAGAGACTACAATGGACCGAGAGGACCTCTTAGACACCATCCAGGTACTCATCCAAGCTAACAACCCCAGACCACTTCCACCTTTAGAAAATATGAAAACATAAGATGCTATGGTCTCTTGAAACCTTCCATGATCACTCTCCCACTATAAGAGGATACAAAAAAAAAGGAAAGGAAGGGGTGTAGACTCAATCTAAAATGACCAAGAAAAATATTCCTTATATTGATCAACTAGAGGGTCTTCAAATGGCGAAACAATCCGGGTTTTACTTTAGTTGTGCACTAACCCTTAATGGGGTGTACCTTATACAGCGATTGAACCCAAGGACCCAACCAAGATGTTTCATTGGTCAAGATATACCACAAACCAGATCCAAACACATGAAGGGGACCATCATAAAGGCGCCCCAAAACATTTTTCAAAAGAGACCACTAACTGTCCCTATAACACAACTTACTGACCAAACCCAAACCCAAAACATAGTTCAAACAAGAGGGGTTCTTGGACTAAAAACATCCCACAACATCAACATTTTCCAAAAACACATAATGTAAACCATTCCAGACAATTCATCAAGTCTTCATGTTTCTCTTTAAAAACATTTCTTAAAAAAATGGTTCAGCAGTTAGCGCTGTAAAGACCCGTAAAATTCATGGGAATTTTTTTTCTTAATTTTCTTTGGAATTTTACAAGAGCGTGGTTTCTGACGGCACCTGATTCCGAGGCCCGGAGTGCCCAGAATCAGTTTCCGAAGTTTGGCTCGGGTACGTTCAGTGAACGAACGAGCGGGAATTTCTAACTTTTGATCCGGTGCTCGGAATTGAAATCCGAGGGCACCGATGAACTCGCAGCGCCGATATTCGCTTAAGGGGACCTTTTCCGAAGTTGCGTTTTCCTAGGAAGAGATGTTTAATTTTCTGGATGAAATGAAGAGTAAAATAAATTTGTTATACAATATTTATTTTATATCTTAAAAGTGGTTATAATATTTTGTTGGAAGTTGGGTGGTTTAACTACCTAAGAGAGGATTAAGGTGAGGAGGGTCCCACATGTGCTCCACCTTTTCAAATTCCCTAACTCCCCTCTCTCCCTCTTAAAGGCTTGTCAACTTAACATTTATTTAATTATACAACTCATGTATAATAAATAAGTGAGTTTAATTTTTGAGTTTTTGAAATTCAAACACTTGAATTTCAAAGGTTGGGTTGTGTTAATAAATTAAGAGTAAGCTTAATTTATTTTTGGGTTAGTTCCTTTGTTACTTGAGAGGATTGGGAGAATCCTTGAGAGACTTGAATATCTTCTTCGTCTTCGACGAAGAACGTGAAGAACGGTTCTTCTCCGACAAAGAACATCGATCCCACGACCTTCGAGACTCGGCGTCCCGGGTTCTTCCGTCTTCATCTTCCTCCTCGACAAGGGAGAAGTCGCCGACCGTGGTGATCATCGCCAATGACAACGTACCTCCCTTCTTCGTCATAGAGACAAGTGAAGAGACGTCGTTTCCTCCTCGGACGCACCCCGACGTCCACGGAATCTACGTCCGACGCCGCGACGCCTTTCTCCGCGATAACCGACGTGCGACGTCAATCTTTCAAGGTAGGGGTTGTTGATTTTTGTTAAATTATTATTCTTGTTTGTGGTTCTAGTATGATTAACGAAAGGATATTTAAGTTGTGTTATCATTTAACGTGAGGGGGCCGGACCGCAAGAACACGGCCGAACCCCCTCCATCGTTCTTGTTGATTTACCTTGCGGGTGGAAACAAGGTGGCGTGGTGCCGTCGCACCACGCGGTTAATCGTGAGATTATATTGCGCGGCACCGTCGCGCCGCGCCGTGGAAGAATCATCAAGAACGCGATGCCGTCGCGCCGCGTCAAGGGGAATCGAAGGCGTGGCGGAGGGGCGCGGTGCCGTCGCACCGCGTCGGACGACGAACACCGCGGCCGGTTCTGGGCCGCGGTGGGATGAGGAGACCGGCGGTCGGGCCGCCGGCGTCGGAAGCCGAAAAGGGGACCGGATTTTCCGGTCCCGTTGGAGAAAGTCGGCCGGCAGTTGGCCGGCCGGAAGGTCAAAGGCCGGGGGAAATAAATTCCTCCGGCCAGCTCAAACCCCCCTCATTTAAGAGGGGGGCGGTTTCCTTGAGGGGGGGCATGCGGCCCCCCGGTTTTTCCACGAAGCAGGCCCCCAGGAGGGGGGCCATTGTTGACAAAGGGGTGCGGCCTGATTGCCGCGCCGCCACTCCAAGAAGCGGGGGGCCTTGCCCCCCGCGCGCTGCCTCCGTGCGGCGCCAGGCCGCCGCGCCGCCAGGCTGGCGTGCCACCGCCGCTAGGCCGCCGCGCCGCCGCGCCGCCGGCCGGCCGGTCCGGGTCGGACCCGGGTCGGTTCGACCCGGTTCGGGCCGACCCAGGGGGGGGGGGGTCGGGCCGGGTCGGCCCGGACCCGGACCCCCCCGTTTCAAATCAGTTTCGGTCTTTTGGCCATAACATGAGCCACGGACCTCCGAATGACGAACCGTCTGCGGCAACACGATACTTGGATCGAGACGGTCGTTTCGGTATATTTCACTCAGGGTTTCGGAATACTTTGAGTTCGGCCGGGTTGGTTCGTTCACGAAACCAACCGGGCCCTCGGAGCGGAAACGCTCATATCTTAAGCTACGAACGTCTGATTGACGTGCCGTCAGCTTTGTTGTGTTACTCTTAGTGAGACGGTTCTTTTGGCATACTCCGCCCGAGGTTTGGATGCAGGTGGAGTACGGTCGGGTTGGTTTTTCCTTAAAAACCAACCGGGCCCCGGGGACGAAAATGCTAATAACTCTCAGACCGGGCGTCTGATCGACGCGCCGTCTGATGCGTTGAGTTCCTGTTGACGATACGGAACTTTTGGATACATCAACTCTGGACTTTGTGACAGTTGATGTATCAGCCTCTCGGCTCGTGGAGCGGATCCTCCGAACGAGCTTGCTGTGTGCGGGAACCCTAGTGCTGGCTGCGGCTGTTACTGTGACTGCTACTGCTACTACTACTGTGACTGTGACTGTTACTGTGACTGCTGCTGCTATTGCTACTGTGACTGCGACGACAACAGTACAGAGATCCTGTGTGGATTCGACGGCGACGACTACTGCACTCAGCGATCCTACGTGGATCAGTGCTACAGGTCCTGTGTGGGCCTGATCCTGTGTGGGTCCGATCCTGTGTAGGTCACTGCGGGGGTTAGTACCTATCGATCCTTCGTGGGTCCGACGACTTAGATGGTTCTTTGATCATCTTTAACGTCATCCGAAGAAGTATACCTGAGTGATCTGAATCTTCTGTTTTACTCGATAGAGGTGGTGCGCTTGGTTGTAGCGGCAGACCCACGATACTGGAGACGAGCGTACGGAGTACGGAGACCGTGTAGCCGGCTGAGACCTGAAGACTGCTCGACCGACTCGACTTGGAGTGATTCGACTAGCCCAGTGGACGGAGCGCCCGGTATTTGGCGGCAGACCCTCGACGGACGGAGCGCCTGGTAGTTGGCAGCAGACCCGCGGTACTTGACTGGAGGAGTACCTCTGTAGGCTATTTGGGTGAGCGCCCGGTATTTGGCAGCAGACCCTCAGCGGACGGAGCGCCCGGTAGTTGGCGGCAGACCCGCGGTACTCGACAGGAGGAGTACCTCAGCAGTCTTAGGTTAGTGAGAAGTATCTCAGAGTCGTGACAGGACACTGTACACTTCAGAGATGGGGCTCTTCAGTAGTTACGTTTTTGATAATGAAAATCTTGTGTGAGCTGAAACCTATTGCTTTCCTGTGTGGATTGTGTTGTGAAATCCTGTGTGGATTACGTTTTGGTTTCCTGTGTGGAATACGTTTACTTTCCTGTGTGGACTGAGTTGTACTTGGGCTCGGAGGTTGGAGCGTATTTGAAATTGGTGACTTAGGTATATGTATGGGCATATACCTAAGCAGTGTCGGTTGTTACTTCGTGATTGTACCTTTCTTTGTGGTTTATCCTTTGTGGATTTTGGGAGACCTTCAGGGGTCTCGGGGTCCCTACTGAGTAGCTTATACTCACCCCTGCACGGGCTTTGCCCGCACTACGTTGTGTTGGTTGCAGACGACGGACAGCGTTGATCTTAGCTGAGGCTTGCAGAGCAGGACGGTACCTGGAGGAGGATCACTGGGCGAGACGTGGTCGGAGCGGACGGCGGGACCCGTGGAGCAGTGGAGCTATCTGTACCCACCCTTCAGGTGGGATTTCCAGTGGACAGCTCGGTGTAGCGGCTTTTACTTTTCAGTTGCTGTTTTCCCTTTCAAGTTGTACTTTACTTTCAGTTTGGGTTTGTATACTGGCCCATTTACTTTTCCGCACATTCAGTTGTACTCTGCTTTTGCTTAGTATTTACTTTCCGCTTGCTTACTCTGTGGTGTTTGTTTACTTTACAAAGGCAATGCCTTCCCTTTTTACCGGGATTTACGCCTTGGTGCTAGTCGCCAGCCCCTGGCCTATGGAAGGCGGGCTTGGGGTAGTCACGGCACGGACCCCGAGGGCGGGTCGTGACAAATTGGTATCAGAGGAGTTCAGTTCTACTGCGAACTCTGTTCTTTTCTATGTGAAGCAATAATGTTTAGCGTATTGAGTGTGGTTATCAGTCCAGGGAGTCCAGTGTTGGTGCGGCGGCCGACGTATCCATACACTAGGACCCTGATTTCTGATTTCCTACTTAATGCACGAAAACATTGATTGCATGTGTGTTTCAAAGTTTTCTTTGTGATTACTTAAATCAGCTCACCAGGTATACTGTTCTGACTGTGGCGCACCTGTTTCCTTTTCAGGATGGCCCCACGACGGCAGCCAGCTAGGGTTCCGAGAGTTGAGCGTGACGACAGCCCACCGAGCGACGAGGCCTCGGTGCAGGGCCCTTTGTCAGCAGTGGCACCGGCGGTAGCACTACCCGCCGAGCCCCCGATACTTCCAGCACCAGCCGCTGACGATGCACGTCGCCTCAGCGCACTGCATGAGTTTCAGCGCCAGCGACCACCCAGGTTTCGCGGGGAGACGGATCCCCAGGCAGCAGAGGACTGGCTGGAGGCAGTGGTACGAGTGTTTAGGCTAGTGAGGACACCAGCAGACCTCATGGTGATCCTTGCTGCGAGCCTACTACACGCAGCAGCAGGACGATGGTGAAGCTTGATGCTCCAGGTGCACGATGAGGCATCTCTAATTTGGACGGACTTTGAGAGCCTTTTTCGCTCGGAGTTCGTCCCAGCCACCCTTCATGCGGTGCGTATCCAGGAGCTTCTTCAGCTGCGGCAGGGCAGCATGACGGTCGCTCAGTACTCGGCGAGATTTACCGATCTCTCGCGCTACTCGACCGACATGGTATGGGACCCATTCTTCCGGGCCCAGACCTTCGAGCAGGGTTTGAGACACGAGATCAGGGCATCGCTGATCTCCCTCAGCATACCGACTCAGACAGGAGTACTGGAGCGAGCCCTCCTGATCGAGAGTTTCCTGGCTGAGTCCACAGCGAGACCTACCGCAGGGCGGCAGATAGCGGAGTCTTCGGCAACAGGTAGACGATGGATGACTCAGGGTTCCAGGCAGACCAAACCTACCGGTGGCCGACTGCACGACTCAGGCTCAGTTGTACGGGGAAGCTGGGGTGGAGTCAGAGCCAGGCGTGCCGAGAGTGGGCAGTGTTACTCCTGTGGCGGGATTGGTCACATGGCTCGTGACTGTCCGACCCGCCATGCTGATGATCAGCAGTTAAGTGAAGAACCTCCCAGGCAAAGGCAGAGGTTCGACCGTGGCGGTCCGCAGGGAGGAGGCGGACGAGGCAGAGGAGCTGGACGAGTAGCCGGTGGTGGGCGACGCTTTGAGGCTCTTCCACCACCACCACCAGGAGGTCCACCCTGACCACAGGGAGTAGGTGAACATGCGAGAGCTCAACTTCAGGCAGCTGAGGCCTTCGATCATGGAGCTCTGGGAGCCGATGGACAGGAGCAGAACTAGTGGATACATCCTTTTTTACTTCTGGTTCCTTGTTGCATTTGCGTAGCGTCTTGTATTATGAGCTGCAATAATAAAAGACGCATACCTTTGTGATATTTTCGTTCCTGTCCTCTTTCGTGATGTTACTAAGAGGTTCCAGTTTTGGCTGTTGACTTGACCCTCACTTGTGAGACATCTACTGGAGGAGACCCAGTTACCACACACTGATGCCGACAGTGTGACTCAACCCTTGGAGGCGAGAGTAACGGTTGAATCTCTTAGTAGTAGCGTCGAGGCCTTACGACGTCATCCTTGGTATGTATTAGTATCATCCATGTTAGGATTGACTGTTTTAGGCAAAGAATGTGGTTCATCCAGGGGATGGGACCAGATTTCTCTTATCGGCAAAGAAGAAATCTTGCAGCTCTGGTGGGACCGGAGATGGTCCAGGCCACGACAGAGAAGGTCCAGGTCATCCAGGAGCGGATGAGTACAGCTCAGAGCCGGTAGAAGCCTTACGCTGATAGGAGGCGGAGGCCACTAGAGTTCGAGGATGGCGACCACATCTTCTTGTGGGTCTCACCTCGACGTGGTATTCGGAGATTTGGCTGAGGCAGCAAGTTATCTCCGCGCTTCATCGGACCCTTTTAGGTCCTCAATAGGGTTGGCGAGGTGGCTTATCGCCTGGCTCTGCCACCTCAGTTGCACCGGGTGCACGACGTCTTCCACGTATCTCAGCTGAGGAGATACGTGCACGACCCGACGCACATCATTGACCATGTGGAGCTTGACGTTGACGATGGGGCGACTTTTACGGAGGTCCCGGTGGAGATAGAGGATCGACAAGAGCGGGTCCTGCGTGGGCGATCGATTCCTCTTGTGCGCATCAGATGGCAGCACGGGAATCTCTAGGAGAGTACATGGGAGCGGGAGGCTCAGATGCGTGCTCAGTACCCTCATTTGTTTCCCTAGTTTTTGATGTATCTTTACGGGGACGTAAAGCCCTGAGGTGGGAGTAATGTAAAGACCCGTAAAATTCAAGGGAATTTTTTTTCTTAATTTTCTTTGGAATTTTTCAAGAGTGTGGTTTCTGACGGCACCTGATTCCAAGGCCCAGAGTTCCCGGAATCAGTTTCCGAAGTTTGGCTCGGGTACGTTCAGTGAACGAACGAGCGGGAATTTCTAACTTTTGATCCGGTGCTCGGAATTGAAATTCGAGGGCACCGATGAACTCGTAGCGCCTATATTCGCTTAAGGGGACCTTTTCCGAAGTTGCGTTTGCCTAGGAAGAGATGTTTAATTTTCTGGATGAAATGAAGAGTAAAATAAATTTGTTATACAATATTTATTTTATATCTTAAAAGTGGTTATAATCTTTTGTTGGAATTTGGGTGGTTTAACTACCTTAGAGAGGATTAAGGTGAGGAGGGGCCCACACGAGCTCCACCTTTTCAAATTCCCTAACTCCCCTCTCTCCCTCTTAAAGGCTTGTCAACTTAACATTTATTTAATTATACAACTCATGTATAATAAATAAGTGAGTTTAATTTTTGAGTTTTTGAAATTCAAACTCTTGAATTTCAAAGGTTGGGTTGTGTTAATAAATTAAGAGTAAGCTTACTTTATTTTTGGGTTAGTTCCTTTGTTACTTGAGAGTATTCGGAGAATCGTTGAGAGAATTGAAGATCTTCTTCGTCTTCGACGAAGAACGTGAAGAACGGTTCTTCTCCGACAAAGAACATCGATCCCACGACCTTCGAGACTCGGCATCCCGGCTTCTTCCGTCTTCATCTTCCTCCTCGACAAGGGAGAAGTCGCCGACCGTGGTGATCATCGCCAATGAAAACGTACCTCCCTTCTTCATCATAGAGACAAGTGAAGAGACGTTGTTTCCTCCTCGGACGCACCCCGACGTCCACGGAATCTACGTCCGACACCGCGACGCCTTTCTCCGCGATAACCGACGTGCGACGTCAATCTTTCAAGGTAGGGGTTGTTGATTTTTGTTAAATTATTATTCTTGTTCGTGGTTCTAGTATGATTAACGAAAGGATATTTAAGTTGTGTTATCATTTAACGTGAGGGGGCCGGACCGCATGAACACAGCCGAACCCCCTCCATCGTTCTTGTTGATTTACCTTGCGGGTGTAAACAAGGTGGCGTGGTGCCGTCGCACCACGCGGTTAATCGTGCGATTATATTGTGCGGTGCCGTCGCGCCGCGCCGTGGAAGAATCATCAAGAACGCGACGCCGTCGTGCCGCGTCAAGGGGAATCGAAGGCGCGGCGGAGGGGCGCGGTGCCGTCGCACCGCGCCGGACGACGAACACCGCGGCCGGTTCCGGGCCGCTGCGGGACGAGGAGACCGGCGGCTGGGCCGCCGGCGTCGGAAGCCGAAAAGGGGACCAGATTTTCCGGTCCCGTTGGAGAAAACCGGTCGGCAGTTGGCCGGCCGGAAGGTCAAAGGCCGGGGGAAATAAATTCCCCCGGCCAGCTCAAAACCCCCCTCATTTAAGAGGGGGCGGTTTCCTTGAGGGGGGGCAGGCGGCCCCCCGGTTTATCCACGAAGCAGGCCCCCAGGAGGGGGGCCGTTGTTGACAAAGGGGCGCGGCCTGATTGTCGCGCCGCCACTCCAAGAAGCGGGGGGCCTTGCCCCCCGCGCGCTGCCTCCGTGCGGCGCCAGGCAGCCGCGCCGCCAGGCAGCCGCGCCGCCGCCGCCAGGCCGCCGCGCCCCCGGCCGGTCGGGCCGGGTCGGACCCGGGTAAGGTCGACCCGGTTCGGGCCGACCCAGGGGGGGGGGGGGGTCGGGCCGGGTCGGCCCGGACCCGGACCCCCCGTTTCGAATCAGTTTCGGTCTTTTGGCCATAACATGAGCCACGGACCTCCGAATGACGAACCGTATGCGGAAACGCGATCCTTGGATCGAGACGGTCGTTTCGGTATATCTCACTCAGGGTTTCGGAATACTTTGAGTTCGGCCGGGTTGGTTCGTTCACGAAACCAACCGGGCCCTCGGAGCGGAAACGCTCATATCTTAAGCTACAGACGTCCGATTGACGTGCCGTCAGCTTTGTTGTGTTCCTCTTAGTGAGACGGTTCTTTTGGCATACTCCGCCTGAGGTTTGGACGCAGGTGGAGTACGGTCGGGTTGGTTTTGCCTTAAAAACCAACCGGGCCCCAGGGACAAAAATGCCAATAACTCTCAGACCGGGCGTCCGATCGACGCGCCGTCTGATGCGTTGAGTTCCTGTTGACGATACGGAACTTTTGGATACATCAACTCTGGACTTTGTGACAGTTGATGTATCAGCCTCTCGGCTCGTGGAGCGGATCCTCCGAACGAGCTTGCTGTGTGCGGGAACCCTAGTGCTGGCTGCGACTGTTACTGTGACTGCTACTGTTACTGCTACTGTGACTGTGACTGTTACTGTGATTGCTACTGCTACTGCTACTGTGACTGCGACGACAACAGTACAGAGATCCTGTGTGGATTCGACGGCGACGACTACTGCACTCAGCGATCCTACGTGGATCAGTGCTACAGGTCCTGTGTGGGCCCGATCCTGTGTGGGTCTGATCCTCTGTAGGTCACTGCGGGGGTTAGTACCTATCGATCCTTCGTGGGTCCGACGACTTAGATGGTTCTTTGATCATCTTTAACGTCATCCGAAGAAGTATACCTGTGTGAGATGAATCTTCTGTTTTACTCGATAGAGGTGGTGCGCTTGGTTGTAGCGGCAGACCCGTGATACTGGAGACGAGCGTACGGAGTACGGAGACCGTGTAGCCGGCTGAGACCTGAAGACTGCTCGACCGACTCGACTTGGAGTGAGTCGACTAGCCCAGTGGACGGAGTGCCCGGTATTTGGCGGCAGACCCACGACGGACGGAGCGCCTGGTAGTTGGCAGCAGACCCGCGGTACTCGACTGGAGGAGTACCTCTGTAGGCTATTTGGGTGAGCGCCCGGTATTTGGCAGCAGACCCTCAGCGGACGGAGCGTCCGGTAGTTGGCGGCAGACCCGCGGTACTCGACAGGAGGAGTACCTCAGCAGTCTTAGGTTAGTGAGCAGTATCTCAGAGTCGTGACAAAACACTGTACACTTCAGAGATGGGGCTCTTCAGTAGTTACGTTTTTGATAATGAAAATCATGTGTGAGCTGAAACCTATTGCTTTCCTGTGTGGATTGTGTTGTGCAATCCTGTGTGGATTACGTTTTGCTTTCCTGTGTGTAATACGTTTACTTTCCTGTGTGGACTGAGTTGTACTTGGGCTCGGAGGTTGGAGCGTATTTGAAATTGGTGACTTAGGTATATGTATGGGCATATACCTAAGCAGTGTCGGTTGTTACTTCGTGATTGTACCTTTTTTTGTGGTTTATCCTTTGTGGATTTTGGGAGACCTTCAGGGGTCTCGGGGTCCCTACTGAGTAGCTTATACTCACCCCTGCACGGGCTTTGCCCGCACTACGTTGTGTTGGTTGCAGACGAAGGACATCGTTGATCTTAGCTGAGGCTTGCAGAGCAGGACGATACCTGGAGGAGGATCACTGGGCGAGACGTGGTCGGAGCGGACGGCGGGACCCGTGGAGCAGTGGAGCTATCTGTACCCACCCTTCAGGTGGGATTTCCAGTGGACAGCTCGGTGTAGCGGCTTTTACTTTTCAGTTGCTGTTTTCCCTTTCGAGTTGTACTTTACTTTCAGTTTGGGTTTGTATACTGGCCCATTTACTTTTCCGCACTTTCAGTTGTACTCTACTTTTGCTTAGTATTTACTTTCCGCTTGCTTACTCTATGGTGTTTGTTTACTTTACAAAGGCAATGCCTTCCCTTTTTACTGGAATTTACGCCTTGGTGCTAGTCGCCAGCCCCTGGCCTATGGAAGGCGGGCTTGGGGTAGTCACGGCACGGACCCCGAGGGCGGGTCGTGACAAGCGCATCCACCAATGGTACCCCATGGGCCTTACACATGCATGTTTCTGTGCCACACCGGGCACCCTCCTCATATCCATCTCGACACTCATCCAGTCATTTCATCAACCATCCATCTTTTCATATAACCCCATGCATGTGGTTGCTCACGAAAATATGAAAGGTTAAAACAAAAATTCTTTCCACTTTTCAAAACCAAAACGGTCAACCAACACATCCTTTTTTCTCAAAACCGCTAACCACGAGATCAAAATCCAAACTCACATCCTACAAAAAATTTTCAGAAAGTCACAACCATTTATAAAATAACTCACTTTCATGATATTCACATCAATTTAAAAACATATCATCCCATTAAAACACACTCTGATTGTTTAGAAAACTCTATTGGAAAAACTTTTCAAAACCAACTTCAATATAGTTCCTTCTTTCAAAGAGGTGTAAGCACACCATTTTACATTTTAAAACAATTCTGAAAAATTCAGTTCCACCATTTCATACACCAAACCATTCCCTCTTTATTTGAAAATCATTTCATAAAAACTTTACGCTTCTTAAAACCAAGTCACCTTAAAACCAAAGTGCTAAGATTTCAGAACTAAAACACAAAACAATGCGAGAGGAAACTAGTTTCAGTGGATGACTTGGACATATGGTTGGAAGCCATATCCAAATAACTTAACTATCACAGAGAGTGTTCTAGGGAATATCTTTGGCTCCACATTTCTTTCCAGGCCCTGCGAGCTCACTAAGACCATTAACCCAACTCTCTTTTCATTTTCCCTAATTATCATTAAACCAAGAAAACCAAAGGACTATGAAAGGTCCCGAATTCCCCTAGAGACATGAATCCCATCATGAGGTGTGGTGATCATCCACAATACTCATAACCGAAATTCCAAGTCCCAACAATCCTAACTCCAGACTATCCCGACTGTTCCCCAAATAACATGACTCAAAGAAAGCGAACCTCCTCTGATACCATTTTGTCAGGAACCAAATCTGGTCTCCATCAAAACCGGCACCCGACCCAGCCCATAACAAGTCTATAAGGGTGTTCCCGATTCCCACGGGCTGTCACAAGTGCCCGGGTATCATAAAATGGTGTTTGGGAATGATTTACCCAAGTTTATAAACATTAAACAACAAACAAACTCAATAAAACGAATTTGGATTTTTCAACTAAAACCATCTTTTACAAAATTCAGAACTGAATTACATATTTTAACACAACACAATAAGACTATAAAAAAGGTACAAAATCAAAATTAATTGGCTAAAGAACCCTCATGGAATGGGGCACTACCCTCAATCCATCTCCACAAGACTTCACCAACAAGGACATGCTAGAAACCCGAACCACTGCAACTAAAAACTGTATCCTAACCTGAAACAACAAAATAACCAAATCTACTTACACCCAAGGGTGTAATTAGGGTGTGATACAATGCCCAGTAGGATACCACCACTAAGAGATTCCATGTGATAAACCTTCAAAGACAAAAAGCTTGCAGGTTTTCATTAACAGAAAATGCTAGTTACATTTTCTAAAAGATGAAA
The DNA here is from genome assembly GCA_963277665.1 of Viscum album. NCBI lineage: Eukaryota > Viridiplantae > Streptophyta > Magnoliopsida > Santalales > Viscaceae > Viscum > Viscum album. Next base: position 165,279,394 of record OY728142.1, on the reverse strand, counting down.
CAAAAAAATAGTTTTCAAGTGGGCTATCATTAAGAATCAACACTTTTAAAAATAATTTCAACACTACTGAATTTTCCAGCCAACTATACCATATCCCGACGGTAAGCACAAAGTAACTAATGAGCACAAGAAATAGGAAATGACCCCTAGGCACTAGCTCGTTGTGGGTCCCAGGTACCTCGTATCTCAGTGAGACTAACCATCACAATATCTGTTCTCATGCACGATCCACTAGTAGGGAACATACCCATAACCTAGTGGTCCCCAATCATCATCATCATATTTTAGTTAGAGTTGTAAGTGTCAATCTTGATAAGTGAAACTGAGGCCAAACCCCACGGATTCACTAGCATACTAGTACACGTTCACCCACCTAGATACCCGGGTTTTCCCCTTGTGCTCAGATAAGTTCAACAAGTCAATAAATATACATTCCACATGAAAATATCATTTTCACATCACAAGTTCCCCAAACAGCCCACATGTATTCCACAAACGTCTAAAAATCCACTTTTTCATTCAAATGAATTTTGAAATCATACTCACACAAAAAAATAGCCCACATCACATTTTTCAAATATTTCACAATTCAAAAAATCTATTAAAAATTTTATAAAATATTTCCCAAGATGTTAAACATCACACAACATCCCACTCATATATTACATAATGCCATTTTCATAAACAAAGTCCATTTTGCACATCACACTCACGCAAAATAGCCCGAAAACACGTTTCACACCCACATCCCAATTTCACAAATCACCTAGAAAAATTAAAAAACATTACCAAAATGTTTTACAACATAACTGACCACTTTATGTTTCAAAAACTCATTTTAGGAACATAATATAACCAAAACAGTACATAAGAAACCATTTCACACTTTGTGTAACTCATTAAATCATTTACAGTTTTCATAAAACCAACCCAAGAGGTGCAACCATGGTTGGCATAAAAAACCCATTTCAAATACCTAATTCAAGAAAAAAACAATACCAATAACAATATAAATCAGAATTGGCAGCCCTAAAGACATTAATTAAACCGCCCCCAAGTTTTATACAAATACCTCAAACAATACCACAAAAGGTACACATGAAAAACACATGTTTTCACAAATCATGTTCAAGAAGTACAACATGGTTTCACTCATTAAAACAATTCAAAAACCCCATTACAAGGACAACATGACATTAAGTCATTAACAAAACAGATTTTTCAGCCCCTTTTAACACTAATAAATCAATTTCACATCTTATAAAATACACCCCAATATTTCTCCAAGAGCCACGCATGAAAAGCACCCACTTCCAAGCAATAATGAAACTAAGAAATTAAACACTTAACTCAATCCATCACAAAAACAATTTTTTCACCACACAAAACAGATTTGAAACATACTAAATTAATAAACCAAGAAATATAACTCATCATAAAATGGTTATACATGGAATAACCTACCTTTTATGTCAAAACACTCAAAACATGGTGTGAAACATAAACCGCACCACCGCCGCACCTCAAGGAATTGAAATCCAACCTAAAACCAGAATATTTCACACAAAAGACAATATATAAAACCCTAGGATTTAAGCCTACGTTATGAACATTAGTAACCTTATGGATAAGGTATGAAACCCTAAACACATGGAATGTAACCCTAAGAAAATTGAAAGAAGAATGAAGAAGACCAACTTACTTGAGGGGTCTTGTATAAATCACCTCACATACACTAGTAGATGAATTTTAAAATAGTCAAACATTTAAGGGAGTTTCGAACAAGGATTAGGAGACCATGTAGGAATTTGAATGGGGAAAAAAGAGTGAGAATTGAAGGATTTATGAAAGAAACAAATTACCTTTATTAATCGACCTGAAATGTGAGTTCTTCAGAAGTTTCGACCTAAACCGAGATGCAAATGAGCAGAAAAGAGGGTGAAAGGATATTGGACGCGCGTCTGGATTCAAGGGGCGTGTTTGAGGCTTAGAATCACTGAAAAATCCTTAATATTGGATAAGTTATTAACTAACCAAATTTTATTTTTAAAACTGGAATTGGGCTTTTGGGCAGACCCAATCCCTTAAATAAAAACCCATATACAACTTGTTTATGGTTTTCTAAAGGCTTCAAACTACAATGGAGGTGTTTCTATATCAGGTTAGACCATTTAGGAACTTTAATGGGTGAAAAATATTAAAAATTGAAAAACTTATAAAAGAAACAAATTTTATTTTTAAATCTGGAATTGGGCTCACGGTTTGGCCCAATTCATGAAAACTCACCCATTCCACCATAAAATCTTGACAAACCAAAAAAAAATAATAAATGAAAATTAAATGAAATTTAACATTAAAATAAGTCATGTATGTGAAAATAAATAATAAATATTTAAACATAAAATGACTATTAATAATATAACATACTTTCTTTTTATCGTGATTTCATAAATTTAAAAATAATAAAACAAGATAATGTCATTGTTTTCACTACTACAATAAATACCTTTAGAAACCACCAAAAGCGGTTGCTATAGGTCTTTAGCGACCACCTTGCGACTTCTTTTGGCGGTCGTAGTTTCTCTATCTGTAGACACCAACAGTGACCACCAATGGAGGTCACAAAAGCTTATTTAAAATATTCCATGCATCATGTTCCGAGGACATGGAATGGGGGAGAAAGAGGGACGTGGGGGGATCGGCGCTACGGTGAGGAAGAACTTTGAACCTATGGTCGCCGACCGTGGCAGATCTACGGCAGCCAGAGGGAGGGGCAGGTGTGACATCAATGTGATCATGGTAGGAGGTCGAACATTGGGGGGCGTCAGGTTCAGTGGCGAGTGTGGTAGAAGTGACTTGAGTCCATGCGAGGTGGTGATGGGGGTGACAGACGGTGGCTGGACAGCGGCGGTGGGGACAGCAGGATTCAACAATAGTTACAGCAGTGATTTTTGGAGAAGAAAGTGGCAAGGGCGGGAAAAGTCACTAATTTTATTTCAAAATTAGCGACCACTAATGGCGGTTTCCCATTTCCCCAGGCACAGAAGCCCATTTATCTAGTAGTGTTTCTTTCTTTTCATAAAGCATTATAAAGGTCATAATCATAACCATATGAAAAAAGGTAATATATTATAATTTTTCATGACATTGATGAGATATATTCATCAAATAAAAATTATTTCAGGTTTTATAATATAATTTTTAGTCCTTATAAAATTATTTTTACCCATTGTTAACTCATTTTACCTTTACCGTGCAAAAAAATATTTACTACAATTACTATTCTTAATGACAAAAATAAAAGTGACCAAATTAAAAAATATGAATCTCATAATTAAATATATGTAATCCATTTTTCAAGATTCAAAATCTATAATTTGTATAATATAATTTAAAATTAAATTCGTAAAATGCATTAAAAACGGGTTTTTAGAAAAATATCTTTTGAAATATCAAAATATTTTTATAGAGAATTGAATAATAAATTCATTCAAAATTATATAATTGGATTATTAATAATATTATATAATATATTTTATATTGAAAAAAAACTAAATCAAAATGCAACTTTATAAATTATTAAAATATAAATATGGTTTCACTAAAAATTAGTAATTTTCACGATTCACGAGAAAATAAATTTTTTTAGAATAATAAAAAAAATGACAAACATAAATTTGATATTATGATTTCAAAAATAATATTCATTATATAAAATAAAATTTATAATAGAATAAAAAATTAATTATAATATTCACTCACAAAAACGTCAAAATCATTTTTTGAAGGAAACATATATTTGAAGTATAAAATGACTTCACTATAAATCAATTTATTTTTTACTAATAATTTATCAATAAATTTTAATTTAGTAGGACCTTTTTATATATTTCATGAATTATTTTTTCCTATTCATACCGACCAATTTAATAGTTTGGTTATAACAATCATATTCAAAGAATGATATTCATGGTTTATTTTTTGGTTCGGTGTTGCATGTCCTATACGCTATTGAATCTCTTTTATTTCAAATATATCATCTTGTAAAATTATCCCACCCCCTTAAAAAATTATCATCAACAAAATTTGAACATGGACTTGGTAATAAATGTTTTTCCATCTAAAAATTCCTTTTCTGAAATCCCTCACCACAAAAAGGGTTAACAAAAATTCATCTTCAAAAGGGGGAAAGAGAAATATAAAGGTCATATGGAATAACACATAACCATGTTTCCGTATATGAGAACATTATTGGGAAGAGAAAATATGGACATAGAAGAAAATTATAATGTCAAAATAGTGTTATAGAGTGAAAAAGATCATTGGTCACAAGAATGTGAATGATCACAAAACCCTAAACCAAAGAGGTGTGAAAAATACCATCAATTCCATAGAAGATAAAGTAATAAGAATACATTTTTCAGATCTTTTTCCAAGAGTTTATGAATTATTTAACATATATACTAATAAATTAATTGACATACAGAATTTCATCCTTTAATCAATTTTAACTATAATTTCATCTTTTTCTCTAAATGATTATTATTCAATATGAATTTATTTGTACCCGATGCACTAAAATAAAATTTCATCAGATAATATTATTTAAAAAATAAAAAAAAACTACTTCCCAATTAACATACAAATTAAATAATGTTTTCACCTCAATGGGGATCTCATACCTTTCCACTTATATCCCCAAAAATTTAATTGCATTCTTCCCAAACAATCCTTTTTGTTAAACCTCAATGTTATATTTATCTTAACCGAATAAAACATATCCGGAAATATAATTAATCACATAAAAATAAATAAAATATGATCCTATAATGAATTTCTTAAAATGAACTTAATTTTTATCCTTCAAACTATTTAAGTAAAAATAGTTTCATACTAACCAAAACATCACGTAGGCCAGTGGTAGGCATTGCACCCTTGTTACCCTTTTGTTGTGGGTTCAAGCCCCACAACCTTTGTAAATGTGATGGGTTGTCATTGTACATGTGGATATTTATTATTAGAAAATTATATTAACATAATTATTATAATATTTGGAATAATATGATGAACATCCTAAGAAAAATAAAATTACTCATCAAATCAACTTTTAACATCAAAAGTTTTCCATGCATATTTGTTAAAAAAAATTATTTACTATTATTACAAAAACATTATATAAAACTATGCCTTTAAAACATTTTATTACATTATTTTGACATAAAAAACAATAATTAGAACCCAAAGATTATGAGACCTAGTTTCTATGGATGACTAGGTTCAAAAAACGTCAAAGTGACATAAGAAAATAAAACTTATCTCCTTTTATTCTCCAAAATTAGATACTAAATCCTTTCAATATCCTTCAATTTCATGGGATAACATAGGGAATACATAGGAAAATTTTTTTATATAAAAATCCAATAAGGGAATAAACATGATAGTGAAACATAACATGTGATCCAACGTTATAACATGATATCCTAAAATAGATGACACATAAATAATCACATGAGAGCATAAAATATATAAATTGTTAGTATAAGATCATGGAAACATAGTAAATTGTGGTAATAATATATAACATGACATTATAATGTGTTAAGGATAACTTCTGAGAAAATATTACATGGTGTAAAAAGTCTCATAATGGAATTCATTTACTCCTTAATCCCAAACATGACGTCTCATGAGACTAAAGCTTTAACCAATGCATTGGAGTGCTATCTGGGTACACCCATTATAAAACATTCATGATTTATGTTTCCCACAAAAGGAAATCAATCATAAGTCATAAAAATAATAATTGCACATGGAGAGAAATTGGTTGTATAATCTTATCTCATATCATAATCAAAGGAAATATCATAATAAAGGAATTTGAGAGATGAATATAAGGTATGTACTGCCCTATAGAATGAAGTGTTCATATTATAGGTATATATATGAGAGAAATATATACATAATTTATAAGCCATAAATAACATAAATGTTGTCCCTATTATTGGAAGTGTCTATAAAATATTACATGTAAAATTTGTTGAGGAAAATATTGTTTTCACTTTGAAAAAAAATATTTAAAAATAACAATATAAAAATATAAAGAATGTTTCAAATAATTGTGTTTTAATGGTGATAATTACTTCCATATATATCATATAAGTTAAGAAAACATTCATTTCATACTATTGTAAAACAAGATAAAATTACCTCATTTGGAAAAGAACAAGAACATTACATTAAAACAATTTTTAAAAAAGTAAAACCTGAGTTAATTTTTTTTTAAAAATACTTTTTATAATGTTAAAAAATTCATGATATTATTTTTATAAAACATGGATATGGATGGAAAATGATTTTCGAACGAAGATAGAAATAAAGTCATATTTTCTTTAAAACATTTTATCAATAATTTAAAGTAAAAAATAGAGTAAAATGGTACTATTATGTAAAAATTTAATGAATAAAAATATTATAAGAAATGAAATATTTTTATTAGATAATGATAAAATAATTTCTTACAATGAAAATTCAAGCATAAATAATCCCAAATAAAATGAGATTGAAACATAACCCTTACTACATGGTATATTTTAAATCACAACTCCCATGAATAAAGTCAATGAATTATAATTTTAAATATCATAAATTTTTAAGGATTTATGATATATTATGTAATGGGACATTATATGCGCTATTTAAATAAAATTAGGTGCATAAAAGAACATGGGTCTCAAAGAAGGATGTTTTGAGATAAAACCCTTACCTAGAGTCAAGAATTTTTCATATAGGACTTTTATATCATGTGTAATAAACTTAGATAAATTATTTTTTTGTAAATAAATTTTTAAATGATTATTAACTTATTATTAAACCATTTAATTCATTTATTTTAATGATGTATTTTATTACTTATCAGTTATGTCCACGTTAGGTGTTTTGAAGAAGCTTTGTTCCTAATTTCAAAATGACATTAGTTTGTTGACTGTCATCCTATCAGTTGTTGTTACATCATATCTAGAATAATAATTATCAAATAATTTTCATATTTATACATAAATTACACTTCTAAAATAACCTTGAATTATTGTTATAAAAAATGAATTATGTTACAGTCATAGAGACGGTAGGCTATACGGAAGCATGTATGACATTTCAATTTTTTACTGATTAGGATATAAGGAGAGTAAGAGTTATTTTTTATTTAAATAATTATAATAATATCATAAATATTCTAATTTTTTAAAATAAAATAAAATATACCGTCTATATGATGTAGAAATAAAAAAACGAATCACATCGCTTCAGGAGGAGGTAGTTCTCAGCACACATTGACGACATTATCATTTTTACATGGATGGTAAGGTAAGAAAGTATATGATATATTAAATTTAAATAATAATTAATATTTCATGAATATCATATACAAATATTAAATCCATCATTATAAATATCCATGATAAGAAATGATAGAAAATAAATTACATTAGTTCGCGAGGCGATAGTCCACTATACACATGAAAAATGTTTCTATTTCCCATTTTATGGAAGAGAAAATTTAATTATGTTATAAAATTAACATAATAACATATTATTATATAGTATATACTTATTATATTATATAAAAATGATTGAGCATTATTTTAAGGATGTTAAAAAATAAATAAAACAAATATTCTTAGTTATGAACTATACCTCTTCTTCAGACCACCACTTTAGGATTAAACATAATGCCTCTATAGATTAGATATATGATCAATAAAAGGACTTTAGAAAATATGAAGTAAAGTTAGTAATGTATTTTGGTATGTATTTTCCAACAAAAATTCTTCTTATCTGTAAATAGGAGAGGATAGTGAGTGTCTTTTTATATGTGGGAGAGGGGGCACACCTTGCATTATTGAAAATAAAAAGTTATATCCACATTTTCAATAAAAGTATAGGATCAAAAATGGATAATTATCCAAATTTATATGATATATGGTGTAAATAGTTCTAACTAATGTGGTTTGGATTGGTTTTTATGTCAATTTAACCCCCATCTATTTAATTTAACCCCTAATAATCTTGTTTTAATCTTAACCTCAACAACTAATTTTTACTATTTTTTCCATTCATTAAGAAAAACATTATGTTGAAATTATTATATAATATGAATTATTTTTATTATAAATATTTACATCATTTTTTAATGTATAATTCACAAAATTTTCAGAATATAATTTAAAATTAAACCTACAGATGCGATGGAATACAATTTTTAAAAGAAAATGTTTTCATAAGTATACAATGTTTTGAAATAAAAATTCAACATTAAATATGTTATTACAACCTAAAATAGGTTAATTAGAAAATAATATAACTAAATATACGTTTAAAACATTTCAAAACAAGATATAACTTTATAGATGATTGAAATGAAAAGAAAATTTTCAACAAAAACAGGTATTTTTGACTATTCATTAAAAAATTAAACTATTTAAATGAATCCAGAAAATTAATCTTAATATAAATTTTTCATGTTGATTGAAAATCTAGAGTTCATTTTTTTCAAATATATTTTCTATAATTGGAAGAAATAAATTTAATTTTTTACAAGAAAATGATTCTTTTGAGAAAAAAGTATTTTCAAATACTATAAAGACTTTACAAAAAATAAGCACACATATATAAATTTAATTTATGCCCTAATACATAGTTTTAAAAATTTAATTAGACCTATTCATATCAATAATGTAACATCTTATAATTTCCATGTATTTTTTTTATATATTGTAAAGAATTATTACGAGACTAGGTGCTGGGACGACGTGTGATTCTGAGGCTCAGAGTGCCCAGAATTATTGCATAAAATTATTAAAATATTAAATAGGATGGGTGTGTAGTTTTCCTGAAAAAGTGGAATAACTTCTACATGGGTTCCCAAGTTAGAAATCAGAGGGCTCCATTATGTTAAGAGTAGCGACTTTACCTTAATCTTGAACTAACATCGACCAACATGGGTCGACTGTGAAAAATAATTTTTTGACATTTAAGGAAATAAAATAAATGATGTTTTATTTTATGTAATGTTACACAGAAATGCATCAATAGTTATATTTTTTAAAAACCTTGTCTTAAAATTGTGATATATCGTCACAACCCTAGAATTTCTCTGAAATCCATAGAAGGAGAGCTCTCCAATGAATGCTGACCGATCAAGGATTGAGGATGAAGCAGCCTATGTTCCTTGTCAATAAAGGATACAAACTATATATAGTGTGGTTGTTTCTTTTTGATTTCCCCATTATCAATTTCTATGATGGATGTAGACTAATCCACAAACAGATTAGCCCATGAATCGATCGTATATTGCCTGAGGGATTTGTTGCGGGTTAGCTGGAATAGAGTTAATCTAATTTTTAACCTGAATCCCCCAGATCTTGATTGTTGGCCATGAACTCTTGGACACTGATGTTAAACCATTTCTATGTCCATATATCCCTACGTTCTTCACTGTTGGAACCCTACGGTTCTCAGATCGATGTTGTCGGGTGGTTCTCAGCACGATCAGACCCCCAGATTCAAGGAGAACCGACTGAAGAGGCCATAACAGGGTAGATTGTGTCACGAAGAACCTAGATCTATGATTGTATGAAATATTAGGAATTGGAGGATCCTCAGTCGTGTCAGAAGAAACCACTAGTGCCGGTTTCGGGTGACGGTATGTCGTGGAAAGGCAATAGTGCCGGCAAGGCGAGGCGTTGGTGACTGGAGAGACTAGAGGCGACCTCGTGGGGGCAGTGACGGTGCCAGACAGGGGACTTCCATGATGGGCATGTAGTGGGGTCATGAGGGGGGTGTAATGAGGAGGTTTCATACAAAGTAGGGTGGCCACGTCAACCCCTTGGCAGAAGTGAGGCCATAGGGTAGGCAGGACGACAGGCCGAATGTGTGGGAGGTGATGACGCACCGCATAGAGTATGAGGCATGCGGTCCAAAAAGACCTTGTGTGGTAGTTTAGTTGACCCACATGCCAGTAGTTCAGACCATAGGTTCGGAGCTGCTCCAGCGGCCTAGTGGACTGTGCCGGTGCGGGCTAGACCGGACTGGGCTGGGTTTAATAGGTCATATCAGATTCAGACCAGTCCTCAATTAGACCTTTTTACAAAAAAGATCATAAAATTCAAGTATTGTATCCATTTGATGAACTTTTTGTGGAGTTGGGACCCTTACAATGAGAAAATCCTTTTTGGATGCTCTAACTAAGTTTTTGTGGATGTGTTCATGCGATATAATGGCTTGAGGTGTAGGTTCTCTCGGAACAAGCGCACTATGTGCAGAATATTGTGGCTGGCTATGTGACTTCGAGACTATGTAACATTGATACTAGGCGACTTAGAGACTATGTGACTTCATGAGTATGTGACTTTGAATCTATTTGACTTAATGATTATGTGACTTTGAGACTATGTGACTTTGAGATTATGTGACTTTGATACTACATGTCTTATCGAGACTACGTATTTTAATGAGACAACATGTCTTATTTGGACTGAGTGTATCATCAGTACTACATGTATTATCTATACTAGGTGTTTTTTGGTTTATGTCAGATAATCTTGTTTGGTGTACTATAGACTTATACTTGTGTGAGCTGACTATATATCCTCTTAGTGGTATACTTCATGTATTTCTTATAGGAATTTCCTTTTTGGTCTCAGGGTATCCTTCTAAGAATTGTTTTACTCACACTTACACGTTCTTTTCCTGCACGAGTAATGTCATATACAGATGATAATTTCATTTAAGGATTCATAGGTGGAATGGTACTAGGTGGTGATTACTGAGACCAGATAGTCAAGGTGTTCTCCTATGACTTTCCTTCAGGTAGGGTATTCTGTTGATGAGTTTTAGGAACTTGTGCATTCACTTTTCCAGACTCCTTTTTGGGCGGGCATTTATTTTTGAACTATTTACTTTGTAGTTCTCTACTATCATACTCTGTTGCTGATATCTTAGTAGTATTATTTCCTTTTTACTCGGTGTTTTAAATTTCATCATTTTTGGGCATGGATATATGTTCGTGTGTACATGTACTTAGAAAAATGAATCCCATTTGTGGGATATTCCTAATCGATGCTAGTCACTAGCCTTTGGCCTATTGAAGGTGGTATTGGGGTAGTCACGACACAGTCTTCTCATGTATGTGTCATGATAGAGTGGTATCAGAGCCAGGTTGGTTTAGGTAAATAGTGTTAAGTGTTTCGAGTTCGACTTTTAGGCCAGGGAATTTAGTGTTGGTGTGGAAAACGACGTATCCATACACCAGGACATTGAATAATTATTTTTTACTCGGTACCTAAAAAAATTAGTTGTGGGGAAAATAATATTACATGCATCTTATAGGATTTGGGTGTGTTCTCGTGTCCTTCTTCAGTCAGCTCACCTAGTATACTCTATGGACCATGATACATCTTGTTTTTTTAGGATTCCTTGACACAACCATCCGCCATGATTCCATTGCATGATCATGAGGATGATTCTCCTAGCAATAAGAAATCAGTACATGGTCATATACCAGAGATGGCACCTCAGAGTGGATTGTCTAATTTATTATCACCTTTCGAGCAGTAGCTACTACCAACACCACCGGATAAGGATGAACGCATACTGAGCACATTCCATGAGTTCTAGAGGAAGCAAAATCATAGGTTTTGTGGTGAACCAGACCCCCAAGAAGAAAAGGATTGGCTATAGGTAGTTTTATATGTCTTCTTCCTTGTCAGGAGGCCTTCTGACCAGATAGTAGTCCTAGTCTTGAGTCTTCTGCATGGCTCATCAGGGTGATGGAAGAGATTAGTGACCTCAACAGACGATGAGGTGAATCTCTCTTGAGAAGATTGTGTTCGTCTATTTAGTGAAGAGTTATTTTTCTCTATGTTATGCTCAATGTGTCAATAGTATCTCCTGTATCTATAGTAGGAAAGTCAGATAGTGGTGGAGTACTCAGTGATATTTACTTATCTATCTTGCTACTCTACGGATATGGTATGAGACCCATTCTTTAGGGCTAAGACCTTCAACCCTAGATTATGCTGGTATAAGAGGGAACCCATGATATACCTTATCATTCTTATATCTTATGGGGTACTGGACGACACTCTACTAGTGGAGAGATTTCTAGCAGAGTAGACACCAGTAGTTGAAGCTACCACTGGGAACCAGGTAGGTAAGACTTCTATAATATGTAGCCGATAGCAGTCCTGGAGACCCAAATGGGTTAGAAACTCTGAGGGATGACCCCAGGACATAGCCTCAGTGGTTCAGGGATCCCAGGGAGGAGAAATTCATTTTAAGGACATGTTCTGTTACTCGGGCGGCGGTTGGGGACATCTGGCTTGATATTGCACAAACCGTCGTATGACTGGTCATGAGACATTCAAGGGACCACCAAGATAGGGGTAGTGACAGGAACATGGTGGTCGATAGGTATTCGTACATTGTAGAGGAGAAGGTAGTGCGATAGGAGGTCGAAAGAGTTTCGACGTATTACAACCACCACCCCAGTACTGTTCATGGTACTTATTAACTAGATCATCCATCCATACCTAGACCAATTCATGGGGTTCTTCATTGATGACATCCTAGTGTACTCATTGTTTACTGAGGAGGACACAATACACTTGGGGATGGTCCTAGTCATAATTTGAGAGCACCATCTTTATAGGAAGCTCCCAAAGAGTCAGTTTTGAATTTGAGAGGTCCATTTTCTGTGACATATAATTTCATAGGTTGGATTTTTAGTAGATCCAGTAAAGATAGAGGTGGTTATATCTTGGGACCCACCCAAGAGATTAATCGAGGTGCAAAGTTTTCATGGTTTGGATGGGTAATATCGATGGTTTGTACCTAAATATTATATAGTAAAGGCACCCTTGGTAGCATTGAAATGAAATGGGAATCCTTTCATATGGATAGAGAAGTGCCAAGTGAGATTTTAGTAGTTGAGGCAATGATTTATGGGCGCTCCCATCTTGAGATTTCTAGAGGAGGTTGTCGAGTACGTGGTCTTCTGTGATGCATTGGGAATCAGGTTTGGTTGTGTACTGATTCATGTAAAAGTGGTGATTACCTATGGTTATGTCTAGTTTAGACAACATGAGTAGAACTATGTGACCAATGAACTTGAGTTGGAAATGGTAGTCTTAGCATTGATTATGTGGCGACATTGCCTTATGGGAAATATATTTATCATCTACTATAACCATAAGAGTCTTAAGAATATCTTCTCTCAAAAGGGTTTGAACTTGAGACATAGGAAATGGATAGAGTCCTCAAGCAATATGACTTTGAGATTTTCTATACTTCTAATAATGGGATCATGGTGGTAGATACTCTCAGCTATAGATTGAGTTCACATCGATTGAATGAGGAATTAGATCAGTTGACCTAATTATAGATATCCTTTGTGTATAGAGATAGAGTATCTTAACTCCATTCGATGGTTGTCATGCATCCAATCATATAACTTGTTTGGAAGAAATAACTTGGAGATACTGATTTTGAAGATTTACATGCTCAGATTCCCATAGGGCAGGCCCCTGAGAGAGATTCTAAAGGTGGGTAGCACATAATTTTTTTGGAGGACGCACATTGGAGCTAGATTTGTTACGAGATGAGGTATTTATGGATTTACATACATCTACTTTGGCAGTAAATATTAGTGGGTAAAACATTTACCAGGACCTCATATGTCATGTATAGTGGTCGGGGATGAATAAGGCAGTGGCAGAGTTTGTTTCTAGATGCCTCACTTTTCATAATGTAAAGACGAGCACCAAGTTCAAGTGGATTTGACTCAACCCATTGATGTGCTATAGTGGAATTGCTATGGGATATCTACGGACTTCATGAATGGGTTAACATGTATGTCAAGGGGGCATGAATACTATTTGGGTGATCATTTACCGAGTCACCATGTTAGCCCACTTCCTAGTGATTTGGAAGAAGAGTTCAGTAGATATCTTAGGATGCCTCTATGTGCATGAGATAGTTTTAATCCGTATAGTTCCATTGATAATAGTCTTATATTGTGATAATCAATTTACATCCTCAATGTGGAATGGGTTATAGGAGGCGTTTGGGAATCAGCTATGTTTGATCACAACTTTTCACCCATAGAAGGGCGACCAGACTGAGGGGACCATATACATCTTGGAGGAAATGCTATGTGGTTGCATCCTCGATTTTGGGCATAGTTGGGAGGATTACCTACCCTTGGAAGAGTTTGTGTACAACAACAACTACCATTACTCCATAGATATGATACCATTTTATAACCTTTATGGGAAACCATGTAGGTCACCGTTGGTTGGATAGACCCATAAGAGTCATCACTCATGAGCACAGAGTAGGTGCAGGTGACTACCAAGAAGGTGTAAGTAATCCAAGAGTGGAAGAAGACTTCGAAAATCTGTATAAATTCTTATGTTGATTGGTAATGGATTCATTTGGAGTTCAAGGAGGGATACCATGTATTCCTTAGGGTCTCTCTTTGATGTGGGTTATAGAGATTTGTCTAAGCTAAAAATATATCTCCAAGTTTCATCGGCCCTTTCCTGATACAACAGGGTGTTGGTGACGTGGTGTACCACTGATCTCTACCTCCTTAGTTAGAGCGGGTGCATGACGTCTACCCCATGTCACAGCTGAAGAGATACATTCATGATCCATCATACGTCATTGACTGGGGAGAAATTTATATTTATGATGGGGTGAATTTTATAAAGTACCAGGTGGAGATTGAGGATCGACAGAAGAGGATCTATCATGGGTGGTCGATTACTCTAGTGTGCGTTTTTTGGTTGAACGAGAATTCCCAGGACAGATCATGGGATCAGAAGGCTCATATTCATTCTTAGTAACCTTATTTGTTTGTTTAACCCTTGTTTTTTGGATTTTTTTGATGTAAATCACAATTTTTGGGAGAATGTCACATCTTTCAATTTCCATGTAATTTTTTATATATTATATGGAATTATAATGATACTAGGCTTTGGGACGATGTTTTATTCAGAGGCATAGTGTGTCGGGAAAAATTGTTTGAAAAGTATTAAAATAATAAATATCATGTGTCCATAGTTTTCTTGAATAAGTGTAAAAAATTATAAACAAGTACCTAGATTAAAAATCCAAGGGCACCATTGCATTTAGAGCAGTAGATTTACCTTAGGGGGAGATAACATTGATCGGCATGGGTCGACTGTGAAAATTATTTTTTGGACATTTAGAGAAATAAAATAAATGGAGTTGTATTTTATTTAACATTACACTGAGACATAAAAATGATTTTCTTTTTAATTAACCTTGTCATAAAATTTAGGGTTATCATCATAACCCTATAATTCCTCTGAATGGTTGAGAAGGAGCTCTATCAAATAAATGTCGGCGGATCAAGGATTGACGATGACGTGACCTCTGTTATTCCTTAACAAAGGATCCAAACTCCAAGTAGGGAAGTTGTTTCATTGTTATTTCCAAATTCTTGATTTCTATTATGGACATAGACTAATCCCTAAATAGATTATCCAGAGGATTTACTGTATGTTGTGGGAGGGATTTGTTGCAGGTTAGCGAGATTCGATTTAATATTTTTTCTAAACTAAACCCCATAGATCTTGATCATTTTACAAGAATGATTATCCAACAATGTTAAACCTTTTATTAGATAATATCTCCAATTTTATTCATTTTCTTTCCATTGGAACCCTATTTTTTCTAGGTCAATGTTTTCGGGTGGTTCTGAACATGATCGGACTACCAGATTCAAGGTGAACTTACTGTGGAGGTAGCAGTAGGGTAGATCGGGTCACGAGGAACCCAGATCTACGATCAACCAAGATTTAAGGCATCAGAGGATCCTGGTGGTCCATGGATAGGAACAATGGAATGGGTCTGGCACAATGGTCTAGCATCCCATGACGGTGGTAGTGGCGAGGTGATGCAGAAGTGGCTAGAGCGGCTAGTAATAATGGCAGCGACCGCATAGGGCATCAGCGACACCATCCAGTGGGGTGATGCAAGGGGAATAATGCCAGGTCTTGAGGGAGACGTGGCGGGGACATGAGGGGGACAAGATGAGAAGGCCGCATACAAGACATGTCATCCATGTGGAGCTCGCAGCGTTGGTGAGGTTGTGGGGCAGGTGGTATGGCATGATGACCATGTGGGACGCGGTGCGACACCGCATGGAGTAGGAGGCACACGGTTGGGGTGGAACACAAGTGGTGGTTTAGCCGACCCAATTAATATAAGTTCAGAACTAAGGAATCGGGCTACTCCAACATTCTAATGGTCCTGACTAGGTCGTCCAGACCAGGTGGGGATGTTCAGCTGGTCGGATCAGACCCATACTGAACCCGGTTTAGACCTTTTTATGAAAATGATCATAACTTTCAAACCATGTGTCTATTTTATGAGTTGTTTGTGGTTTTGGGTCCCTTGATATGATAATTTACTTTTTATATAATCCAAGTGAATTATTTGGAAGTTTTTATATGAATTAATGGCTTGACATTTAGTTTCTCACAAAACGAGTGTGTTATGAGCGAAATCTTGTGGCTGGCTATGTGACTTAGATACTATGTGACTTCAAGACTATGTGACTTAGAGAATTTGTGACTTAGAGACTATGTGACTTGGAGACTATATGACTTCATGAATATGTTACTTGGAGACTATATTACTTTAAGACTATGTGAATTTGAGACTATGTGACTTCAAGACTATGTGACTTCGAGACTATGTCACGTAGACACTAGGTGACTTTGAGACTGTGTGACTTCGAGACTATGTGACTATGTGACTTGAAGACTATGTGACTTTGAGTCTATGTGTCTTACTGAGACTACATGTGTTAATGAGACAATGTTTCTTATCAGGATTGGGTGTCTCGTCAGGACTACGTGTCTTATCGAGACTGGGTGTTTTGTGGATTACGTCTTATAATCATATTTTTTATATTATAGACTTGTACCAATGTTAGATGACTATGTATCTTCTTAGTGGTATAATTCATGTATTTCTTAGTGGTATTTACTTTGTGGTTTCGAAGATTCCTATAGAGTATTGTTTTACTCACCCAAAAATGTCATTTCCCACATGTGTCATGTTCTGTGTAGATGATTGATGCTTTAACAATGTCCTATGTGGACTGAGACCAGGTGGTTCTTAGTGAGGCCAGATAGTCGAGGTGTGCTCATATGGCTTCAGATATATATCTGATACCTTTCCATTTAGGTGGTGCTTTCTATGGATGAGTTTCAGGAAGATGTGAATTTACATTTCCAGACTTCTTTTTGGGTGGGATTGTACTCTGGACCTCTTTACATTCCAGTTTTTGACCATTGTACTCTATTGTTTGTATCTTAGTAGTATGCATGCTTGTTTACTTTGTTTTTTACATTTATGTGTTTTTTGGTCTTGGATATGTGTGTATGTGTACATGTACTTATGAAATTACCCCATTTGGGGGATATACCTACCCAGTGCTAATCACTAGCCCCTAACCTATTGAAGGTGGGCTTGGGGTAGTCACGACAAAGGCCCGTATGGGACTATCCACGAAAACTAAATTTAAGGGTGATATTAAAATAGTAATTTTTAAATAATAATATTTTAATTTTATATTGTGGTTCTTTTAAACTCAGTGTTGTGAGTTATATACACTATCTAAGGTGACTAATTTTTTTATTCAAAGATCCACTTCCAAATGTTGAGGGATCATTTTACCATATAGACTAATAAAATAATGGAATATACTTACTTGAAAATTATATTGTCATACATTGTTTCATTTTCACCACAACCTCTTCTATTTCTATAAACATTTTGCAATCCTGATGATTATTTCATATAATTAACATCGAAATTTATTTCCAAAAAAATTGCATGATTCCCAAAAATGATATCAAAATATTCCTATTATCTTTTGACATTAAAAAAATCCATAAATGTTTAGAAAAAAGTTAGATAATTCCGAAAATGAATACATGATCATATTAATCTCTAAATACAAAGTATAACATAAATCATTCCATAGCTAAATAACCCTACTTCCCAAATAACATCAATATTCAAAGATTTAATTATGTTCCTCTAAAAAATAATTCATGTTAAATCACATGTTAGAAATAAGGGTAACATATACCTCAAAATAATGAAACATTTCAAAAAAATATCATTCATCACCAATCCTAATAAAAATTCAAGAATATTTGATCCAAAAATATATTTCCCAAAATCCAAATATTATTTATCCATGAAATAGTTTAAGTAAAAACAATTTCATATTAATTAATACATCATATAGGCCAGTGGTAGGAATTGCACCCTTTTCACCCTTCAATCATGGGTTTAATCCCCATGACCTTGCTGGATATGATGGGTTGTCTCCCAACTTGTGGTTTCCCATTTTATGAAACTATTTTAAATTAATTGTGATAATAATATTCATAATTATCCTTGATTCTATAATTCTCTGCAGAATATTATGGACATATTAAAAATAACATTAGTTACTAGATCACTTTTATAACCACTAATGTTTTCTATTTATCTCATCCTTTTCTAAAAGTTAAATTAATTGTAATTAATAGTAATTACCTCCACATAAAGAACATCACAAACACTATTTTTCTCCAATATTTTTTTTATAAAATATCACTTTACCATTAAATAATTTTTCTATGTCATTAGTACCATTAAACATATTATTTCAAATCCTTAAAGAAAAACTATTACAAAATAATCCTTACAAGTTTTATGATTATTATAACCATAATACCATTAATAAAAATATGTCAATAACATAATTTTACAATTCCAACACATAAAAACTATAGTCATTCTACTTCAATGATATTCATAACATAGTACCTTATGAATTAATCCAAAAATTAAGGAATTGACTCATATAACGAACAAGTTCCCATTTTCTATGAAATTGTGTTGTTAATGGTGAATTTGGTTGAACATTATTTACCTTTTCCTTTTTAACTATACATTACATTTTTCTTTAGAAATTAGATGCTCTATTCCATCATTTTCCACACAAAATTCATCTTCCAGTTACTGTATGAAATTTTCTATAGTTTTTATTCCCACATTTTTGACAAGTGGGAAGTTTAATATTATTTTTTTATCACCTTCAATACTTGAAATTCCATGATATTTCATCAATCTCTTCATTAATGTGATTATAATTTCAACTATATTTTAAGGACCCCACCATAAACATCACATAATATGGAGTTTTAAGTCAAGAAAATATTCTAATATATTTGAGTATATTTTCAAGTTTAGAGTTTTATACAATTAGGTCATTAATATAAAAACCACATATATTATATGTATGATACTTCAACTCAGTATCCATTTTTCCACCAAAAAAATTATTTAAAAATGAACATGATTTCTTTTCATGATAATTCTTCACAATTTTCTGCTTGATCTCATTATTGTCCCTAATATCTCTTAAAAACTATAAACTTTTAAAAAAAATTCATCATCATAAAAAGTTTTTTAAGAGAAAAACAAATAGGGAAAAAACTATTAGTCCAGGAATACTTATAAAAATTTCTTTTTTTAAAATAATCGTTGGGATTAAAAATAACAAATTTGTATCCCTGAAATCACCGTTTCTTTCCAAAGTTGTCATAAAAAATTTAATAAAACTTCTAAAAGGAAAAATAAAACCTGTAATGGTATTTTTTTTAAAACATGAAAAACACATGATATTTTTTATAAAGTCATAATTATAAACCTTGAAAAGTTATATACAGTTTCCTTTGAATGTAAACTCAATAAGATACCTTGTGAAAACTTGGGATTTCTATAGAAACATAAAAATCATAAAATAAATCATATAAGTAACATGGGTAATAATTTACATAATTACGTTTTATATAACCATCATGGATAAAATTAAATAACCCTTATGGTTATACTTTACATATCCCTTTCAGTTATAGGTGGAATAACCATTACAGTTGCATTTTGAATAACCATATGGCCAACTTCCAACAAACCCAATGCCTTAGAGGGATATCAAGTACCAAATATTATTATATTTATAATGTAACCACCCACCCATCATCATAAACAAATTCCCATGAACAACAACATAATCATAAAACATGAATACTTGCATCATAAATACATTCCTTGAGGAAAATCATTTATTTTTAAATAATACTGCACAAATACAAAAGGAATTTTTTTCTTTGAAAATTACCATATAATATTGTAAATGAAACTTAATAATATTTATGTGTCATTTAAGTTGTAAAATATTCTCATGCTGTATAAGTAAAAAAATCCTTTTAGCTTTTGTAAAAAATAAACATTAAAAGTGAATTTTTAAAAGTAAGACCCTTATATAAAACTTTAAAAGGATCCATTTTTAAAACAGTTGAGAGAAATTATATAATTTTTCTTTTCAAAAAATTCATGTATATATAAATAAATTCATAAAAATAATTTTAAAAAAATTTTCACAAAATATAAATATTTAGAAAATAAATCTTTAAAACAATTAAAAAGAGTTTTTTAATGAATCTCTTATCAAAATGTTCACAAGCGTTTTTCACTTGAACTTTATGTCTATTATAATCAAATTAGATTCATTAATTAATTCATTAAAAAACTATTCAATATATATTTTATTTATTATAATTTTATTAAGTTCATTTATTTCCATTTTGATGAGTTATAAAGATCAAAATCACCATTTCAAGGACATTGGTTTCATGGTTTCATAGGTGGGTAACTTGTGTATATTTATGGATGTTCTTTTAAAATGGTAATAGTACTAAATAATTGAAATTATATGGTATACATGAACCTCCATAATTTTAAATGGTCCCATATATCTGTTTTATTTCTTATATGAGGATGATTCATTTCATATAATGTTAATGATAATTGTTCAGTTTTTTTGGCAGTTTTTTCAACCAACACAAATTAGTTTCATTTTATTTAATATAATGTATATATACTAGATAATAAACATGAAATAAGATTTAATTTAATTATTAAAATTATATTAAAAAATAATATTAGTTCTATGATCCGCCTTTACGGAGTTAGTCTTTTGGAAAGAACAACACCTGTAGATTTTGAATAGGGAATTGGAGAAGATAAATTTTCTGAGTATGGTCATGATAGAAGGCTCAAGGTGGTGAAATTAGGTGATTTAAAGAGTCTACTTTAATAATTTAGGTGAGGGGCACTATAGGAATTTATCTCAAATTATTTTTATTTACTTATTTTTAATATCATTTAAGTGATTTTAACATTAATTTAATAATCACTACATCATCGTTGTGAATGCCTTTAAAGTAATTATTTAATCCTTAAGAATTTAAAATAACTTACCATGATGAATAAAAATATTTTAGATTTTAAAATAATATTTTTGTTCAATCATATCTTATGGATGACCATATATTAAAAATGTTATACTTATTAAAAACAATAGTATTACAAGTTTGACATTTCTTAAAATAAAATACTATAAGGGAATTAATGTCAAAAAATAGATCCAAGAGGTAATAAATTAAAAACATGGATGATTTTGGTCAAAAATTACTCATAAATAAAATTGTGATTTTTTGGTAATTTCAATGTCCATATAAAATTAAAATTACCCTAAATACCAGATTTATTCATAACTGTGGTAATAAAAATTACTAAGTGTACTATTCATATTGTCCAAAAATAAAAGAGGCCTATTTAATAAATTTATAACATACGAATAAAAATATGGAATCCATTTTAAAAAAAATCAAAACTCATAATTAGATGAATTTAAATTAAAATTTAACCAGAAAAAAGCACCGAAAAATGATTTTTTGGAAAATTGCCTCTTTAAAAATATAAAATGTTTCTATACTAAATTAAATAATAAAACCCATTAAAACCATAATTATATTATTTTAATTAATAATTACCTAATTAGAATTTTAAAAAATTGAAAATCATAATTTGAAATTGTTAATAAAATACAGTTTTAATAAAAATTAGAATTTTTCACTATTCATTTTAAAAATCAATCTTTTCATAAAATTATCAAAATTTTACCATATCAAAATTTTCATACGATGATTTCAAAAACTAATTTAATTTTATAAAATAAATTTTCTTAAATTTCCTAAATATAATTATATTTTTTTGTACATAAAAGGTAATAAAAATATTTTTTTGAAGAAAATATGTTTTTGATGAATAAAATGGATTTACTAAAAATCCAATAGAATTAATTTGTTAAAAATATAGTACTTATTTATAAATAGTTAATTAATAAATTATCAATTAGTATGACTATTATATATTTCATAATGTCATTAATATAGTTGATTCCTTTCAATTTAATGGCTAGGTAATAATGGTCTTATTTAAATAATATGATTCCATTGTTTGTTTAAAATCGATGTGTAATATATTATTTTCTATCAAATATAATCTTTATTTTAAAAAAACAATATGTTAAATTCTAAACCACGATAATATATTTCATCCTCTCAATTTAAACTTGGGAATGAAAATTAAGGGTTTGGATATTCTAAATACCATAGCTGAAATCCCACATCTGAAAAAGTATTAATAAATATATCTTTTTAAAAGAGAGTAAGGAAAATATGAAAGTCACCTAATATAACACATTGTAGGTTTATGTGTAGGATAATTTAAGTGGGAATTGAAAATATAGATATAGAAGATAAAAATAACTCCCAAATACTGATGGAGAGTGATGGAGAACATGGTCATGAGAATGTTAACCATCACAAGACTGTAAATATGTGATGGGTTTAAAAGAAACTTTTTTATAGGTGAGAAAATTAGATAGAAAATGTTTGTTATATCAATATTAATTTATTTTCTAGTCTAATAACATGAGGAAATTTACTTACTATATAGGAAGAATTTCTACCACAGACTCATCCTTTTCTCCAAAATATGAGTGTGATTTTTTTATGCTTGAAGCACTAAAATCAAATTATATGGACGAAAAATTCCACAAATTAAAAACAATATATTCCTCCTATCATTAAGGATTTTAAAAAAACCAATAATATAAGATAATTCCAAAAAATAATTAACCACCAAAATTCAACAGTATTACCCATTGTTTGACATAGATCATTCAACAAATTATTATCCTCAAAATTTCTCAAAATTATTATATACTAATATTAAAACCCAGATATCATAAGTATTTTCTCACATATCCTTATAATATAAATTTAATATTTATCTCCAAATCACATCAATCACTATTAATGTCTCATACCAAAAATCTAATTTCCTAAATGAGATAATTTCTATGATATTCTAATCATTTACATAAATAAGATGAATCACCCTAGATCCATAATAAAAGCATATAAGCTTCCAAAATATAATTCAAAATTTATTAATCAAAAAAAATCCTATATTATTCTTTTTACCTTAATCATATAGGGTTCCCAAAATAGTAAACATCTTATAAAATAACATTAACCAGTTAATCACTTCTTATACATTGGTTATCTATTCAATAAAACATATGTACCCAAAATAAACTTATTATTCATCCATTAAATCATTTAAAAATAATAATTCTAACCAGAACCTCATGTAGGCCAATGGTATGTTATTCACCCTTATATTTCTTCTATTATGGGTTCCAACCTCACAACCTTGTCGGACACGATGGGCTGTCACCCGACCTATGGGTTGTCCTTTTTCTAAACTAAAATCCTTATAATATTCATATGAAAGTGAGAAATATACTAAAAAATAACCATAATATATTCATAATTAATGAAATTTTTTTAACCTTAAAGTTAGATTATACCTTTATGTTTTCATCCCATAATTACCTAAAAAATAAAGTTCATATAAACCCCAATGGTTATTTATAACTTAAAAATTATTTCCACAAAAATAAAAGGGAAATATTTCTCAAATAACATTTTCACATGAAAAACTTAAGGGTTAAAAATAAATAAAACTTAATCAAATTATTATAAAATACTCCCATTATAAAAAGAGTATTAATACTTTTAAACATTTCATAATTATTAAATACATCATAACTCTTGAATCCCATATATGTAGAAATCATAATCAATAAATGTTTTTTATAATCACTTAACTATGATTTTCAATTTTATTACTTAACACTTATTTCCTATAAGCAAAAATATGAATCTTGTCATAAGATTCAAAAATGTCCAAACATGAGCCAATAAATAATCTATACATTTCATATGTCATTTTGTAGTTTCCTAATCATAAATTTTAATGGAATTAGGTATTCCTAAAAATATATTTGTATGGTCCTTATGATCCCATTCATGAAACTTCTTCCTAATGCGTTGATATGAATAATGACCATACTCCCTACATTTAAAATATTTAATTGATAACTTTGGAATAAATTATTTCCCTTTCTTGGAGTCAACTGAACACTTACTTTTTTGTTTTCCAGCTTATTTATTTATAACCTTATTTAAAACATTTAAAACATACTATCATACTTTTAGTAGATGTTAAAAGGGGATTACTTCCGCATTCTTGACACATATTTTGTAGAATATATTTTCCTTTATGATCATTTTCACATGAACCTCTATAAGGATATATTTCTCTCATATTTGATGCATTACAAAATCACCAGGGTTCAAGTAGTTAATCATTACTCCTAATAGATTATTTCTCATAACAACAAGAGTTCTTATTATAGCTCCCATTTCAATTAGTTTCTCATTTAAACAACCACAACATTTTTTTAGATCCATTGTTACTTTGGTGCCTACTGGATCCATCCATTTACTAAAACCAAAAAGGATAGTGTGATAATATCAATAAAATAATCATATAACATCATATGTGGAGGATAAACACTAAGATATACTTATTTATGTTATCTAAAACCCATTCAAGTTATCCAAAATAATTTTGAATCTCCCAAACATCCTAACCATTTTGGTTATATATGACTTGTAACTTATGCTTAAATAACATCCTAGCATCTAAAGTCATCTAAACTGATAATGGATACTAACTGTAAGAACCTAGCCTTAAACATCACATAATAATGAGTTTTAAGTCATGAAATTATTCTACTACAATTGAGTATATTCTCAGGTTTAGAGTTTTAGAGAATTAGTTTATAATTATAACAAACCCATATATTAAAAGTATGATACTTTAACTCAGTATCCATTTTTTCACCAAACCAAAGACTTTAAAATAAAACATGATGTCTTTTCATGATAATTATTCACATTTTTATCCTTGATCTCTTCATTTCACCTATTCTCACTTAAAACCAGTGATTTTTTTTAAACAGGTATTAGAACAAAAATATCAGTAAGGGACATAAAAGAAAGAAATAAACTATTATTCCATGAATACTTATAAACATTTTCCATTTTCAAAAAAAAATTGGGCTAAAAAAAACATGATCTTACCCATGAAATCAAGTTTAATTCCAAAATATTTTCATAAATAATTTAATAAGACTTGTAAATAGTCAAATAAAACCAATAAATATTTCATTGAAAACTTGAAGAACTCCAGAAAACTTTTTCACGAAGTTATAATTTTCACCCTTAAAGAGTAACATATACATTCCTTTGAATATAAATCTAATAACTTACCTTGTGAAAACATTATATTTCTATAGAAACAATGGAGTAATAAAATACATATACATAACTTAGGGAATCAATTTCATACTTACTTATTATGTAACCCTCATGGATACCATAAAATAACCCTTATGTTTATAATTTAAATAAGCCTCATGATTGTATGTGAAGTAACCATCATAGATACAATTGGAATTACCATACAGTCAACTTCCAACATTTCCAATTCATTGGAGGGATATCATGGACCCAACCATCTTTTTTATAATGGAACCACTAGTTATCATAAACAATTCCCAAGAACCATAACCTAATCATAAAAGATGAACAATTTAATCATAAAAACATTATTTGAGTAAAATAATTAAATTTAAAACAATACTATGCACATACAACAGAAAAACTTTTATTTGAAAATAACCATGTAATCTTGTAAAGGAAACTTAAAAACAATAATACGTCAGGTAAGTGGAAAAATCTACTCATGCTGTATTAGTTTTAAAAAAAACACCTTTTGAATTTTGTAAAAAGAAACCTTAAAAGAGGACATTTAAAAGAAATCTCTTATATAAAACATTAAAAAGATAGTTTTTTGAAAACATTTTAGAGAAATTATAACATTTAATTTTAGCAAAAAAACATGTAAATCTAAATAAATTCACAAAAAACATTTTAAAAACATGTTCATGAAAGAGAAATACTTAGAAAATAGATCTTTAAAAAATTTAAAATGAGGTTTTTTAGTTAAAGTGTCCCTTACCTTATGTCCAAATGGGTTATGCACTTTCACTTAACGTCTTGTATAATAAAATTATATCCATTAATTAATTAATTACAAACCTATTATACTTATATTTTATTTATTATAATTTTATTATGTTCATTTATAACCATTTTTATGAGTTATAAATATACAAATCATCGTTCCCAGAGCATTTGTTTAATGGTTTCATGGTTAGTTAACTTGTGTATATTTATGGATATTATTATAAAATGGGAATATTAATCTAGAAGTGAAATTATATAGTATTAATTCACCTAAATAATTTTAAATGGTCTCATATATCACATTTATTTTTAACATGAGGATGATTCATTTGCTAAAATGATAATGACAATTTTTTAGTTTATTTTGGCATTTTTTCCGACCAACACATAATTAGTTTCATTTTATTTAATATCAGGTCTATATATTAGTTACAGAACATGAAATTAGTTATAATATACTTATTAAAATATTATTTAACAATAATAAACGTTTTATGACCAGCCTTTAATGAGGGAATGAAAAAAACTCATTATCCACAGAGACTGTTAATCACCATAATTCGGACGACGGTTTCCTTTCTTTGAATAAGAAGGGATGATAGAAAGTATGGATAAAATATAATCAATTAGAAATAGGAAATTATATTATAAAAATTATATTAAATTTATTGTTCCTTCTTGTATGACTAAGGTGAGTATAAGAGAGAAGAAGAAAATAAATAATCAGAGGTGGTTTAAGGAAGTTACCTCTTGAATGTCACCTCTTTAAAGTATCCCTTAAAGAACTTGGAATTTGTCTTTTGGTGTGAAAAAAATATCTAGAATGTTTTAAGGGAAGATTTGAATATAATTTTCCATAGTATGGCCCATTTAGAATTCTCACAATGGTGAATTGAAGTGATGTAATGGGAGACCTTTTATAATTTAGGTGAGGTGATCTTTAGAAATTTCTCAAAATATTTAAACATAATATTACTATTCTAGATCCAAATGATTAAAAATAGCATCTAAATTTATAGGGGATGAAATTTTAGACCATATATAATCCATTTGGACATATTCAATATTTTTTAGTATTTTTTAGTAATTTTAAAAAATATTATATTCGTGAAATATCATTATTGTCATATTTGATACTATTCATTACTATGAGTTTAAAAAAATAAAATAGTTAAATTTTAAAAACTATTTTATAATATCAAATAAATTTCGTAGTTTTATATATAATTTTTGGACCACCTTTAATTTCTCAAATTATATTTATTTTACTATTTTTAATATCATTTAGTTTATTTTTCTATTAATTTAATAATTATTGCATCATCGTTGTATTAGCCTTTAAGGTAATTATTTCTTCCCTAAAAATTTAAAATAAATTATCATGATGAAAATAGGTAAATTATATTTAAAAATAATATTTATGGTCAAACATATCTTCAAGATGATCATATATTCAAAATGTTATACTTATTAAAAATAATAGTGTGATACGTTTGACTTTTCTAAAAAAAATACTATAAGGGACTTAATGTCAACCAAATGGATCCAAGAAGTAATAAATTCGAAAAATATATTATTTTCATCAAAAAATAATCATACAATAAAATTGGGATAATTGTTAGAGTAATTTAATAGTCCTTATAATAATATTTTTACCCCTTATTACCACATCTACCCATAAACGTTGTAATAAAAATTAATAAGTTTACTATTCATATAGTCAACAAATAAAATGGAAATATTTAATAAATTTTTTAACTTATGATTCCAAATAAGGAATATTTTTGTCAAATTTCATAATATATAATTTTAAAAAAAATAATTTAAAATCATACCGATAAAATGCACTAAAAACGGTTTTTTGTAAAAATGCATCTTTTAAAATATAAAATCTTTCTATACTAAATTGAAGTATAAAACCCTTTAAAAACAAATAATTTAATTATTTTAATTCAAAATTAACTAATTAAAATTCAAAAAAATCCAAATTATAATTTTACCTTGTAAATAAAATATAGTTTTTAATAAAAAGGTGTATTTTCACTATTCATTGAAAAATAACACTTCTCAAAAAATTATCAAAATTTCAGCATAGGAAAACTTTGATAGTATTATTTTAAAAATTAATTTAATATTACAAAACAAATTTTAAAATTTCTATAAATTATTTACATTATTTGAACATAAAGTGAAATAAAAATCATTTTTGAGGAAAATATTTTTTTGATGAATAAAAAAAGATTTAATAAAAATATAATAAAATAAATGCACTAAAAATATAGCACCTAATTAAAATCAATTAATAATTAATTATCAATGAGTATGACCTTCATATATTTTATAATGTTATTAATAGTGTCCATTCTCACCAATTTAATGGCCTAGTTATAATGATCATATTTAGATAATAATATTCTTTTTTTCTTTTAAACTCGATGAGGAATATACAATACATTGTTGAAAATAGTCTTTATTTTAAAAAAAATTGGGATGTTACATTCCCCCCTTTAGTAAATTGAATCCTTGTAATATGAACACGGGATCGAAAATAAGGTATTTGACTTTTGAAAATACATTTATTGAAATCCCACATTTTTAAAGGTATTAATAAAACTTCCTTTTCAAAATAGAGTAAGGGAAATATAATGGTTGACTAA
Organism: Viscum album; assembly: GCA_963277665.1. Classification (NCBI taxonomy): domain Eukaryota; kingdom Viridiplantae; phylum Streptophyta; class Magnoliopsida; order Santalales; family Viscaceae; genus Viscum; species Viscum album. The sequence continues at coordinate 165,250,293 of OY728142.1, read as the reverse complement.
TATAACACATACTAGGTTTATATATGGGAGAAAATAAGTGGAAAGTGAAAACATGTATATGGATGATAAAATTAACTCTCAATTACTGATGGAGAGTGATGAAGAACGTGGTCATGAGAAAGTTAACCATCAAAAAACCATAAATCTATTATGGGATTAATGGCTATTGATTTCTAGGTAAGAAAATTAGATGGATAAAATTTCTTATTTCAATATTAATTTATTTCCTAGTTTATGAAAATGAAGAAATTTACTTACATGAAAAGAATAAGTTCCACCACAAACTCATCTTTTTCCTTAAATAATGAGTATGAATTTTTCATACTTCATGCACTAGAATAAACTACTACAGATCACAAAATTCACAAAATAAAAACAATATATTCCTCTTATATTTAAATATTAACCAAAACCAATAATGGTTTGGATAATTTAAGATAATTTCAAAAAAAAAAATAACTTCTGAAATTCAATAGTAATACCCAAATTACAATATAGATATTTTAATAAATAACATTCCTAAATATTCCTCAAATTTATTCTCGGCTAAGATTGAAATGCAAAAATCAGATAGATTTTTTCACATAACCTTCTAAGATAAATTTAATATTTATCTGCAAATCACATTAATCACTCTTAATGTATCACACTAAAAATGTAATTTCCTAAAATACATAATCTTTAAGTTATTCTAAAAATTTCCATCAATAACATGAATCACTATAAATCCATAAAAAATCATATATGCTTCCAAGATATAATTCAACCTTTATTCCTTAAATAAAATTTCACTTCTTACCATAATCATATAGGGTTCCCTGAAATAGTAAACGTCTTCCGAAATAACATTAATATCTTAATCAATAAATAATTTTCCAATACCTTGGTTATCTATTTGATAAAAAATATGATCCAAAAAACATTATTTATCTACTAAATCATTTAAAAAATTCATTCTATTCTAGAATTAACATAGCCTAGTGGTAGACGATGCACCCTTTTCACCCTTCGGTTGTTGGTTAAAACCTAATAGCCATGTTGAACGTGACAAGTTGTCACCCGGCCAATGGGTTTTCCTTTTTCTAAAATAACAATCCTTATTATATTCCTAGAAAAGTGAGAAGAAACCAAAAAATAACCATAATATACTTATCATTAAGGAGAATGTTTTAACCCCAAAATCTTATCTTATAACTTTCATTTTATATCCCATAATTACCTCAAAAATAAAGATCATATAAAACCTAATGGTTATCCATACCTTAAAAATTATTTCCAAAAAAAATAAAATTATTCCTAAAATAACATTTTGACATGAAAAACATAAGTGTTATATCTAACTCAAACTCAATCAAATTCATCCAAAGTACTCCCATCATCAAAAGAGTGTTAATTAATTTAAACATTTCATCATCCTTAATTCTACCATAACTCTCAAACCCATTATATATATTAATCTAAATCATTAAGATTTATTCATAAACCCTTAACCATGATTTTCCATCTTATTCCTTCATACTTATTTCTTATAAAGAAAATATTAATCATATACTAAGATTTAACAATGTCCAAACATGATCCAAAAAATAATCTATACCTTCCATATATCATTTGAAGTTTCCTCATCTTCAATTGTAATGGAATTAGGTGTTTCTAAACTGATATCTGAACATATATGTTTATCTCATTCGTGAGCCTTTTTCTATGGAAATCAATATTCATAATGACCACACACCTCAAATTTTAAAAGTTTAATTGATAACATCGGAAGAACATCTTTCCCTTTCATGGAGTAAGTTGAATGATTCCTTTTTCCTTGATAGATTATTACTTTATGACCTATTTTACCCCATTCAAAACATCTTAACATACTTTTTTGTAATTTTCCGACGTGATTCATTTTACATTCATGACACATATGTAATGGAAAATATTAAACTTTATGATCATTATCATCTGAACCTCTAAAAAGATTCATTTATCTCATATTTCATCCATTAGGAAACACAACAAGGTTCAAGTGGTTAATCATTAATCCTGATATTTTGTTTATAACAACCATTAGAGTTATCATTAAAGATCCCATTTTATTCAATTTCCTATTCAGATAATGACTACATTTTCCTCTAGATCCATTGTTACTTTGGTGACTACTGGATCCATCCATTTACTAAATCAAAAAATGAAAGTGTGATCATATCAATAAAATCATCATATATAATCGTATGAGGTGGATAAATACTAATATATCCTTATTCATGTTATCTTAAACTCATTCATGTTATCTGAAATAACTATAACTCTCCCAAACATGATGACCATTGTGATTATATATGAATTATGACTTATGATTAAATAACATCCTAACCTCTAATGTTATCTAAACTGATCTATGATACCTACTATATGGACTCATCCTTAAACATAACATAGTCTTGAGTTTTAAGTTAAGAAATTATTATCTTACATTTTATGATCTTTTATGGTTTAGAGTTTTATATAATTAAGTCATTACTATGACAAACCCATATATTACAAATAGTCTACTTAAACATTGTGCCCATTTTGTCCACCAAACAAAAGTCTTTAAAATAAAAGATGATTTGGTTTCATGATAATTATTTGAAATTTTCTAATATAACTTACAATTATCCCAACTCTCACTTAAACCCTATGAAAAACATTTTCCAAAATTGAGATGAGAAAAAAATTTTAAGGGACATAAAAGAAGGAATGAATTTGTTAGTCCATAAATACTTATAAAATGTTTTCTTTTTTGAAATAATATTTTTTCTCAAAATAAACAATTTCTTACCCATGAAATCACCATTTAATCCCAATTATTTTCATAAAAAAATTACTAATAATGGTAAAAAGAAAAATAAAACCCATAATGGTTTATTTAAAAAAATAAAAAACTCATGAATTTTTTTTCACAAAGTTGTAATTGTCACCCTTGAAGAGTAACATATACTTTCCATTGAACATAAACCCAATAATTTACCTTGTGAAAAAAAAGATATTTATGTAGAAACATAAAAATCATAAAATAAATAATATAATTAACTTGGGGAATAATTTAAATACTTACTTATTATGTAACCCTTCTGGATACCATAAAATATCCCTTATTGTTATACTTGACACAACCCTTGCAGTTATACATAGGGTACCCATCACATTTACATTTGGAATAACCAAACGACCTACTTCCATAATACCAAATGCATTGGAGTGATATAACTTACCTACCCATATTTATTTTATAATTAAAAAACTGTCATCATAAATAATAACCAATAACCATAACATAAACATAAAATATTAATAATTTCATTATAAAAACAATTTGTGAGTAAAATCACTTATTTTAATAGAATACTACACACATAAAAATAGAAACAAAATATTTGAAAATAACCATGTAATATTATAAAAGAAACTTCAAAACATTAAAGAATCATGTAATAAGGAAAATATACTCATTATAAATAAGTTTTAATAAAAACAATCCTTTTTTACTTTGGTAAAAATAAACATTAAAAGACGATATTTTAAAGAAAGTCCCTTACATAAAACCTTAAAAATATCATTTTTGAAGAAATTTAAGACAAATTATAAAATTTAATTTTTTAAAAAATTCATGTATATATAAATAAATTGATAATTTTTTTTAAAAACATGGTCATTAAAGTTAATGATTTATAAAATAAATATTTAAAACATTTAAAATGGGGTTTTTTAGTTAAAGACCCCCTTACTTTATGTTTGAATGTGTTCTGCACTTAAACATAATGTCATGTATAATCCAATAAGAATAATTAGTTAATTAATTATGACACTATTAAAGATATATTTTATTTAATATAATATTATTAAGTTAATTGTGGCCATTTCGATGAGAAATAACGATTAAAATCACCGTTATGGGAGTGTTCGTTTCATGGTGTCATGGTTTCTTAACTTCTGTATATTTATGGATGTACTTATAAAATAGAAATAGTACAAAAAAAGTGAAATTATATGATAGTAACGAAATTAAATAATTTAAGATGTTCTTATATAACCTCTGTCTTTCTGTCATGAGGATGATTAATTTAGTAAAATGTTAATCATAATTATTTATCTTATTTTGGTAATTTCTTCAACCAGCATGAATTAATTTCATTTTATTTCATATAATGTCTACATACTAGTTGAATATCATTAAATAATTTATATTATACTTATTAAAAACTAATTTAACTATAATAATAGTTTTATGACTAGCCTTGAAGGTGTTAATGAAAAATGAAAACTCGTTATCCACAGAGATGGTTAATTGTTATTATTTTTACAATGGTCTCCTTTCATTGAAAATGAGGAGACAACAAAATGTATGGATTGAAGATAATACATTAGTAATATTAAATTACATTATTTACATGGTAATGTGGTTTTTATTCCTTCATGTACGAATGACTTGAGGAGAAGATAGAAGAAGAGAAGAAATTAGGAGAGGTGGATTAAGGATGTTTCCTCTTGAATATCACCTCCTTTAACGATCCTTAATGAACTTGGAATTGGTATTTTGGTGCGAAAATAACCTCCATAACGTGTCTAGGGATGTTTAGAATATAATTTTTAATATTATTATCAATATAGAAGGCTAAAGCTATTGAAATGAATTGAATTAACGGGTGCACTATTATAATTGAGCTGATGGGAACTTTATGAATTTCTCAAAATATTAAACTATAATAAGATTATTCTAGAGAAAAAAGATTTAAAATATCCTATAAATTTAAACGGTATGATATTTCTGACCATATTTTATTCCCTTATACTTCTTTAATGTTTTTATGATTTTTTAATAATATTATACAATATTATATTCATGAAATATCATTATTTTCAAATTTGATTCCATTCATTACTATGACTTTAAAAACATCCAAAACAGGAGTAAAATTAAAAAATACAAATTTTTACATCTTAGAAATGTCATAGTTATCTATAGAACTATTTTATCACACTGAATGTATAAATTAATTTTTTTTAATATTTTTAATATCATTTTTTTCATATTTTTCCATTAATTTTAATGTTACGGCACCATCATTGTGAAATCCATTAAGGTAAATATTTATTTATGTAAAATTAAAAATAAATTACCATTACGAAGATAAATATTTTATATTTAAAAATAATATTTATGGACAAACATATCATTTGAATGAAAATATATTAAAAATGTTATACATATTAGAAAAAAATTGTGTCATAAGTTAAACTTTTCTTTAAATAAAACCTCTAAGGGACTCACTGTTAAACAAATGGCTCTAAGAGGACATAAATTATACCAATAGATTTTTTGTTTCGAAACATACTCATAAAATTAAATTAGGACAAGTTTTAGGATAGTTTCATAGTCCTTATATTATTATTTTTAACCATAATTACTCCATTTACTCTTAACCATAGAAATAAAAATTACCAGGTTTACTATTCATATTTTCCCAAAATAAAAGAGAAATATTTAATAAATTTTAAAATTATGATTAAAAATATTTAATCCCTTTTTAAAAAAAACCAATAAATGAAAGAATTTACTATAAAATTAAACTGAAGAAATGCCCTGAAAAATAGTTTTTCAAATAAATACCTATTTTAAAATATATAATGTATCTATAATAAATTATATTATAAAAAAATTAAAAACAATATTTGGATTATTTTAATTAAAAATTAAATATTTAAAATTTTTAAAGATTGAAATCATAAATTGACCTTGTAAATAAATACAGTTTTCAATAAAAACCAATATTTTTCACTATTCATTGAAAAATTAATCTTTTTAGTAAATTAACAAAAATTTCCCATATGAAAATTTTTGATATGATGATTTAAAAATTGAAGTAAGTTCTATAAAATTAATTTTCTAAATTTTCTAGAAATTAATAATATTATTTGTACATAAAAAGCAGAAAAAATTATTTGGGAATAAAAATGTTTTTGGTGAATAAAATAGCTTTACGAAAAATTTAATAGATTAAATTTACTAAAATTATAGTAAATATTTAAAAACAATTATTTGATATATTATCAATTAGTATGACAATTATATATTTCATTATGTCATTAATACTATTCGTTCTCACCAATATAATTGCTAGGTTATAATGATCATATTTAAATAGTAAGATTCTATTTTTAGTTTAAGATCAATGTGACATATCTTGTATGATATCAAATAAATTATTTATTTTAAAAAACATCAGATGTTACAGGTATTCCAGTTGTTTATATTAAGTTGAGATATATTATTCTGCATTAAAACCATATGTACAACTTCCATTCCTATCTGGTTATGCATCTCATTGGTGAAATCATTATATTTCCCATCACATTGGTTGTTATAATGATTTTTCATATTTCCCACCATTAACTAAATATAATAAAAGAAAAAAGATAATAATGAAGTAACATACAAAATGGGAGACTTATAAACCGAGAAGGATTAAATTATTAAAGATAAGTATATCATACCTTAAGAGTCTCCAAGTTTCTATATAGGTTATCCATGGTAACATTTCCTATTCAGTTTTATAACCTAATAATTTTTTCAATCCATTCATAATGGTTCATAAAGAGTTTTTGAATTTCCAAAATATATCCCTTAGGTGTGTCAAACTTGGTGTGTATCAAGGATCATTATCTTGAACTAGGTGATAATCGAGTCAAGCCCAATGCTCCGTTTTTATGGTTGTTATCCCTAGTTACAACTATGCGAGAGCCATAACCACTAAAAGTATCTAGATAGATATGTAATTTATTGAAGCGCACTAAATTTATACATCACCAAAATTACAAGATATTTTTTCTCTATACTTAATATTATCTTTATAATTATCCCTAGAGATCTCACTATATTATTAAAGTCCCAATACCCAAAAATAAATAGACCATTATCTGACACCAAATATAGAGACCCAATCCTTTTATAGATATTATTTCATGTTTTTAACATAAAAATCTATTAATTACAAACCAATGATAATGAGGTCTAGTAAATTTGGAGGACTATTTTCATAATACCTCAAAGTGGAGTAATAAAATAAAAAATCATTATTTTATTCTCCATAATGAGAACCAAAATCCTTTAGAGCTTCTAAAACATCCTAGGATATCTTTGTGAATAAATAGGCAATATAGGTGAGCTAAAAATTATTTTAAGGGAGTAAACATGATCAGGAAACATAATGTTCAAGTTAATGGTAAAACATGATATCATAAAATATAAGGAACATGATTAATCACATGAGATCATAACATAGTGAACATGAGATCATTATATTATTGAAACTTAGGAAATTTTGGAAGCAATATATAACATGTCATAAATATGAGTTGAGGATAATTTCCTAGATAATATCTCATGGTGGAAAAGTCTCATAATGGATTAGATTTACTTTATAATCCCATTCATGATATCTCGTGAGACTGAAGCATTACCCAATTCTATGGAGTGCTTTTTGGGGAAACCCATAATAACATGTACATGATTTATGTGTTCCAAAAATGTAAATCAATCATAAAGGATAAACATACGAATTGACAATAGAGATAAAATGGGTTTCATACTCTTGTATCATATCATAATCAAACGAAATTTCATAATAAAGGCATTTGAGAGATAAAAAAATACATGTATTAACGCATCAAAGCAATGTATAATAATTTAGGTATATATTTTATAGACATATATACATAATTTATAAGAAATTTAAAACATAAATTGATTTATTTATTGATGAAAATATATTTAAAATATTATGTGCAATATTTATTTAAGAAAATACCCTTTTTGTTTGAAAACACTTATACAAAATCTAAAAAAAATTAAAATATTATAGAAAACATTTTATTTAAAATGAATATTGTAAACATATAATGTAAGCTTCAAATAATTGAGTGTTCATGATGGCGGGTAATTTCATACATGTCGTATAAGTTTAAAAAACATTCTTTTTACCATATGGTAAAAAATGTTAAAATGTACCTTATTTAGAATATGAAAAGAATATTTATTTAAAACTATTTTGTAAAAAGTCAAAAATGGGTAAACATTTATCTAATAATTCATTTATGGAATGCTAAAAACATTAATGAATGTATTTCTTATAAAACATGGATATAGAAATAAAATATTTTCAATCTAAGGGAGAAATTAATTAATCTTTTCTTAAAAACATTTTATCAATAATTTTAAGTAAAAAAGAGTGTAAAATGGTACTTTTAATTGAAAATAAAATGAATAAATATAGGGGAATAAAATTAATGTGTTTTATTACATAATGATCAAATAATTTCCTAAAAAAAATCCAATCCTAAATAATCCCAAATAAATGAGATTAAAAAATAACCCTCAAAGATTTGTAGCTTTTAAATTATAAATCCCATCAATGAAGAAAATGAATTGTAACTTAAAATATCATAAATCATTAATTATTCCAGATATAATATTTATTTGGTAATTATATACACCATTAAAAATAAATTAGGTGCATAAAAGAATATGTGGCTCATAGAAGAAAGATTTGAGACAAAACCCTTAACTCAAGTCTATAATTTTTCTTGTATGTATTTTATCTAATGTATAATACACTTATAAAAATTATTTTTGACCTAGGAATAATTTAAATGTTCAAACCTTTATACTTAAAACATTTACTTCATTTATTTTAATTATATATTAAATTACTAAATCGATTATTTCCACATTGGGCGTTTTGAGGATGCTCAGTTCATAATTTCAAAACAGAATTGGTGTGTAGACCATGGTAAAAGGGGTCATTATTCATCATCTCCATAATAATAATCATGAAATAATAATATTTTTTATACATTAATTATTCTTTTACAAATAACTACTAATTAGGATAATGAAAAATTAATTACGTTATAATCAGGTTGATAGTAGGTAGTACGTACACATGTGTAACGTTTTCATTTTCCAACGATCATCTTGGAAAGAATGTAAGTGTTATTTGATCTTTAATTAATGATTATAATTTAATAAATATAATATTATTTCTTTAAATACACTTATATATACCATCCATGTTACGTGATAATAAATAAAATGAATCACATCACTTAGCAAGATAGCAGTCTGTCGTACACATGAATGACGTTATCATTTTTCCATAGATTGTAAGGTGAGAAAGTATATGATATATTAATTCAATATAATTCTCAATATTTCATTAATATTATATATAAATATTAAATCCATCATCATAAATATAATTGATATGTTATCATGGAAAATTAATTACATCAGTTCACCGGGGGTTATTCACCGAACACATGAATGATTGTTTTATTTTTATTTTCTATTTAAGGGAAGAGGAGACGGATTTAGGTTATTACATTAACATAATAAAAAAACTTTATGTGGTAGATACACGTGTTATTATATTAGGATGATTGAGTAATATTTGAAATAGGTGGAAGAATAAATAAAACAAAGATTCTCAGTTAAGACCAATACCACTTATTCAGACCAAATCATTAAGACTGTACCTAAGGTCCCCATAGATACGATTTATAATAAAACTAATGGATCTAGGATGCAATGAGGTAAATAAGGAAGGTATTTGGGTTGGTATTGGATGGGCCAAATTGATTTTTATGTGTAAAAAGAAGAGGAGAGTGGGTTCATTTTTATAAGTAGGGGAGGGGACACACTTGAATCTTTTGAAAATAAAAAGTTGTACCCACATTTTAATTATAAAAAAGAATCCAAAAAGAATCATTATTGAACCTAAAACTTGTTAATTAATTTTTAATCCTTATTGTTTTTATTTTAACCCCTTGTAAACCTCTTTTAACCTTAACCATGATAATTAATTTTTATAATTTTCACTATTCTTTATGAAAAAACATTATGTTGTAAATATTGTATAATATTGATCATCCTGATTAAAAATATGGAATAATTTTTTTAAAAATCAATTAATATCTTTTTCATTATTTAATTTAAAATTAAACCCACATATTTTAAGAAAAATGAATTTCAAAATATAATATTTTCAAAAGTATAAAAAAATATATATAAAATTTTTACATGAAATAATCTACAATGATCTAAATTGAATTAATAAACAAATTATTAACCTTATTCAAATCATAAACCATTTTAATAAAATATATATTTTTAATATTATTTATTCCGAAACGTAGTTTTCAATAAAAACTAGTAGTTTTACTATTCATTACCAATTTAAACTTTTAAAAAATTCCAAACATTCATCGTAAGAAAATTTTGACTTTTTGATTCCAAAAAATGTATTTTATTTCTTCAAATAAATTTTCTAAATGTGTAAAATATTACTTTTATTTTTTTCATAAAAATCATATTTAAAAAAAATTATTTTCAGGGCCTATTAAGACTTTACCAATATTAAGTACTTATTTACCAATATATTTCTTTTATAGTTCATTATTAATTTAAAAAAATTGGATAGTACGATTCATAATTCCAAATTTAATGGGTATTTTATAATGGTCATGTATAGATAATAATATTTTAATCAAATATCATGGTTCGTTTAAACTCAGTGTGGAATGTTTTATATGCCATAAAATATTGTGTTATTTTAATATCTCACAATGTTACAAACATAAATTATAATATTAACCATAAAGGTTGTCTACAACTATAAATTTATGTACACAAAATGTAAATGAATTATTCCTTAAATAAACTTCTCTCTAAGACACAATTTATAAATAAGAGTTACATATACCTCAAAAATCTATTAAAACTAAATAACTATCTCTAACCTACTTATTTTATATAAATCCTAAGAAGGGGTATCTCTTCCTTTAAACATATAATCAACATTAAACTTATTAACACATTATGGTAGCTAAAAATATTAAACTATCCTCATATAAATCATAACCCTTGTGTCTTTGGGTAATTTCCTTAATTTCTATCATAGGTTTATGTTTAATAATCTAATTTTCTACTAAATATAATTCTCAGGGGTTCTACTTAAATATCTAGGAATTAAATTGTAAGAACCCTGGGCTTAATTTCCCAAAGATGATGGTTTAATTATTTCATTTGTGCTAGATTCAAGATATCACATACTATAATACCGAAAAGTTTAGTAGTAATGATAAACTCGATACATAATTGAATATTACATTACATTTGAAAACATAAAAACAATATAGTAAAAGAGAATATTTTTTATTCTTTAACTCATTCAAATTTTCCATCTTTATATCTCAGGTAAGGGAAAAAATAAGTGGTGAGATCAAATTATGAATAAGGGTGATATACAATAGAATAAATCACGAGTAAAAATTCAATTATCAATAAGACAATTTAGATAACTAAAAATACATTCTATTTATTCAAAAAATTGAAAATAAATAATAATATTTCTGGAATAAATAATGATCAAACAGTTTCATATAAGAAATCATATAAACATGATACTTATCCATGGATATCATAACTAATAAAATAATAAAATGTAAATAATAACTTTTCTCATAATAATGGAATGCATAATTTTAGACATAATAAAATTACCTTAAGGGCCTATGCCGAGAAATATTAAATAAATGTGTAAGGTCTCAGAAAAATACCAAAATTAGTTTGTCTTAAGAGACCTTCTTATGCATCTTGGAGATACATTAGGCCCCACATATCACTTTATAAGTCCAATTCATTGATTATATTAAAGTATAGAACATTAATTCAATACATAATAAACATAAAAATTCATATTGATAAACTACCATATAAAATGTTAATATTCCCCCAATAAAATTGATCATAAACCATCTGAAGAAAAAATAAGGATGGAATCATTACATCACATCATTAGTGAATTATAAGTTAAATAAATGGTTATTATAATTTATGAATATAAATACTATAAAAGATCATTAAAAACATTCTTGAGTAAGATTCCCTTTTTGATTTTTAAAGTCACTTTAAAAAACTGAATATTTCTAGAATATTAAGGAAAATAATTTATTTGAAAATAATCAACTTAACTTTTAAAGCAAGCCATGAAAAATAGAGAAGGGATAATGGTTGGAAATTCCATTAAATTATAATATGTTAAAAAAAGATTCATTACACATATTATATAAAAAATAAAAATGTACCTTGTTTCAAAAATGACAAGAAGATTCATTTTAAACATTTTTTTAAAAAGTAAAATGTATGATCTGAGGTTTTTATATGAGGTTCAAGTGTTTTTTAAATTTTAAATTCTTATTTATAGTGTATTGTGAGTATCCAATTTGATCAAATATGTTTTGGGGGTATTTGAGGTTTTTTTAGAGCCAAAACCCAGCTTTTTGGAAAAAACAGGTTAGACACATAGTTAGTAGAAATCGTGTAGGATATGAAACATGGTCTGGAAAACCATTGGAGGATTAGAAAAATGGAATTATTATCCCATATAGTTTCCCAAACCATTTTTATGGAGTGGCACACCCATGTGGGAGTACCTGTAATTTTTAGCAAATTTTATTTTCATGGATTGTGAATGATTAATCAAAATGTTAATAGTGACCATGTCGGTTCCCCCTTTTTACAACAGAGGGTGCACAGTTGATGAACAGTATGGCCAACCGTGAAACCAAACCATGAAGACTAGTTTTTTTAGGAAAAATTAAATATTTTCCCTTAAAAATATATTCAACCTAAATTTATTTTACTTTCTTCCCCCATTGGACATAATCAATGTGAAAGATCCTCCTTGAGAAAAAAATTGGGATTTTCCATTGATTCTCTGCTTGAACATTGATTCAAGCACCAATCATTATGTTGTATCCATGTCGATGAGTACTCAGTTCCTTCCGTGACATTCTTCATTCTTATTAGTATCAACAAAGTTATTTTGATGTAATATAATATGAGTTATTTTGAGGTTCTTTGTCTGTTAATCATTTTTATCCTTAACTAAGTCAAATCAAGAGATGATACTGGATGAAAAATATACTACGAACCAATGGTAGGTGTTCTATACTTTTAACTTGACGTTTGAAGATTAATAGAGCTAGTTTTTGTGCATCTCGCCGGATTTTCTGGAGGTTCCATGAAAATTAATTGAGTAATTAAATTAAATTAAATGAAACATGTTAAATATTACCTTTAATTTATTTCAGACATGTTGGGGGTTGTTTACCCAACCAAGTCCACCCATGGGGTGTTCCATCTCAATTTATATTTGTGTTTTCTTTTGTTAAACCACACATGGGGATAGTTAATGCTTCCAATTTAGGGGAAGTCAGTTAATAAATGAATTGAACTGAATTGGTTGAATAGGATATGGTTTACATCCTTTTTATATCTATTCTTGTTATTGAATGTGTTATATCAAATTATTACATGAGTGGGTAAACTCATGGAATGAAATTGAATGTGAATTGGGATTTGAGTGGGTAAAATCATAGAATGTGAATGGTTGAATTGGTAAATGAATTTAATGTTGAATGGTTACATAGCACACCATGAGTGTGCTACTCCCTGGGTTATGGAAATGATAGTGGATTCCTTAGAACTATAATACTCATTGGATAATGACTCCATGGGATGCCTTGGGCCTTACAAGCCATTAGATCCATCTAGTTTAGGCTCACAGTGAACACGGTCTATTGACATTCTCCTTGGACCCAAATTTATGTCTAATAAAGTTTCCATAAAGATGCTCCTAGTAATCAATGAGGATAAATTGGTTCACTGCACCTTGGTTAGAGCCCTGAGAGGTCTGACATATCTGATTATATGGCCTGACCATGGTAAACATGACACTTCTGGTTGTATGATGTGGTTAAGGTTGTTTTTATATATATATAATACAAAAATGTCATGGGTGATATGATTTTATATATATATGGCATGGATATGGTGTTTAATTAATATTTCTTACTACTGACTTGTTATATGATCTTGACACTTGTTTTTTTTGGATTTTTCTTTGGCTTAATATTATCACTTTACAACTTTACCTTTTTTACATGGTAATTACACTTGTATTACTGTCATATCTGTTATACACCTTGCACTATGATTTAGATTATATTTTAGAACCAGGATTTTTTAAAGACACATTGGGTGGGAACCTAATAGTGTTGTATCTCACACCCTATTTGGGCCACCATTAGGTACCTAGATAGACTATTTGGATATAGGTTGGGATCGGGGCAAGCTCCTACAGTTCGATGTTTGACTTTGTTCCGTGCTTATCAGTAGAGGACCAAATAACCGACCTGAGGATCATGATACTATTAGGAGATAGGGGGTTTGTGGTATTTTTGGTATATTGATATGTGTATTGTACTGATTCAATGTAAACCTATTTTAATTTTTTTTAGACACATTACATGATCATCATTATATATGAGATTACTTTCAGCATTATTTACCTATTTCAGTTTCATATCTATTTTTTGACTATTATAATGCTTTTGTTACTTGATCTATATGATTGTTACTACTAGGTTAAAATATAATAATTGGAAATAGTCACCCCATTGACACAACCTATACCCTCATTTCTATTATACAATCTCTAGTGTTTGGAGAGATGTGGTTGAGGGCATGTGACCAACTGGGCTCAAGACACCGTTAAATGGAATCTGAGTTTGGGACATTACATAAGACAATGGTAATAAGTTATTTAATAAATCATTAAAGAATATTAAAACTATTATTGAAAATAAATTAATAAAAATATGTATATTGAGGAAACATATTCTCAGATAAGTAGAGAAACAAAGTTATTTTTCCTTAAAAACATGATTTCAATATCCTGAGTACATAAAGAGTGAAAAATGAAAGGAAAAATTATAATTTCAAGGAAAATAATATGATAATAAAAATGATTATGTTTAAAATATAATGATCAAATAATTCCCCAAATATATACTTAAAAATAAACATTCCAAAAAAATGATGAGATTGTAAAAACAATCCCTTAATGTTATGTTAAAATTTGAACCATAACCCCAATGAAATAAATAAATTAAAATGTACCTATAAATATAATCGATTTAATTGGAATAATTATATATCATTTCAAAGGGTCCTATGATAAACCTTATGAAAATAAATTGGTCCATAATACTAAATATGTATCGATGGAGTGGAAATTGAGATGAAATATCTTATAAAGATCAATCCATTGAAGCGAGAATTAATAAAAGAGATTATTTTCTATATCAAAATTAAATCCACAAAAAAATAAGTTTAAATACTTCATAAAATAAACAATGGTCATTTCACACATAATCTAGGCATAAAATTATAAATGAATAAGTGATTTAACCAAACAAATGGAAATTTATTTATGAAACCCCTTACCACTTGGTATCATTCAAGTCAAATTCTTATGGATTAAATAATTTCAATTCAAAATTAAAATACCATAAATTATGATTTTTCATGATATAAAATGAACAATTTCATTATATACACCATATAAAATAAAGTAGATGCATAACATTAAAATATGACTCAATTAATGAAAAATTGAAAAAAAATCACTCACCAAAGTTTAGAATCATCACATATGTTATTTATTTTACTGAATAATAAGCATATATTAATTATTTACTTGACTAATAATTTATCATGTTTATTATTCCTTTTATTTTATTTTTTACCATGCTATATTTAATTACTTAATCAATTATGTTCATGTCATACACCATGATGATATTCAGATCATATATCCTAATTGACATCAGAAGATTTACTATAGTAAAAGAGATTAATATTAAATAATATAATAATAATAATAATAATGAAATAGTTATTATTTTTAAACATCAACCATACTTTTATAACCAACCATGAATAATGGTTATGAAAAATTAACTATGTTACAATCAAGAAGATAGTAAGTTGTATGCATGAATAACTACTGTGTCAAGTTTTCAATAATCATGATGAAGAGAAAATAATTTTTATATTATATTTTCATAATGATAAACATAAAATAAATAAAATATTATTTATTTTAATAAACATATATATATCATCAATGTGATGTGGTGATAGAAAATGAATCACATCGCTTTGTGGAGTTGGTAGTCTATATGTACACACAACCGATGCTATCATTTTTCAATGGATGGAAAGGTAAGAGTGTAAATGATATATAATGTTTTCATCATGATAAATATTTCATTATTATTATATATATATAGTAAATCCATCATTAAATCCCGACATTTTTTGATGGAAAAAGAATTACATCGGTTTGTGAGGTGGTACTCCAACATACACACGAATGACAGTTTTGTTTCACAATTGATGGAAGATGAGATCGCTATAGGTTATTAAATTAAAATAATAAAATATTAGTATACTTAATAAACTATTATTATTTTTAAATCATGTTTGAAAAAAATTTGGATGAAGTTTTGATATAAATAAAATGAAATGATATGATTAGGACTATACTTCTTTTTCGGAAAACCTCTTGAGGTTTACACCAAAAGATTTCCATGATTGGTTTTATAATCAAACTAGGTCCTATACGAAATGTGAATAGATTTTGGGAAGGTATTTTCTCAGGTATTTTTAGTAAAAAAATAATTCTTGATGTTTTAATAAAAGAGAAGAATAGGTTCCCTTTTATAAGAGAGGGGAGGGGCCCTCTTGGAATTTTTTAAATCATTAAATAAAAAAATTAATTTTCATAATGAAATAGATATGAATTTATATTATTAAAATATATGATAAGGATTAATATAAATACTCTCATCTAATAAAAATTTGAAAATTTTTGATGAGTTTTCCCTTATATTTTTTTGTAACCCGTGTTAACCCTCTTTGAGAATTACCGTAGTATTATTGTTTTTACTCATTAGAGGTCAAGAAAATTACTATAAAAGGAAAAAAGGCTATAATGGACCATGTTTTTTATTATAATCCATTAAAAATTAACATATCAAAATATAATAATTTTGAAATTTTATATCATTTAATAAAATATTATTTATTATAAAATTTCTTTAATGTCAAATTTGACACTATTCATTTAATTTTACATTAAAAACATCAAGAAAGACATTGAAATTTAATATATAACATTAAAAATTCCATAGAATTTTATATTTATTTAATTTTTTTTTGAAAAATAATAACTTTTTCAAATTATATAACTTTAATATTTTTAAATTTGTTTATTTTATTTTCCTATTAATTAAACAATTATTGTGTCGATGTTGTAAAGGAATTTAAGGTAATTATTTCATTACTAAAAAGAAAAAATAAATTTTCATGATAAGTAAAAATTATTTATCCTTCATGTTAATATTTATAACCAAACATATCTTCTTTTTATCCCTATGTGATAAATTTAAATATAATAAAACAAATAGAATTACATTTTTTCATTTTTTTACGTTAAGTATTATAAAAGTCATTATAATGGACATATAGAAAAAGGTCATATATTATAATTTTGGAAAATTTTGGATGAAATATAACCATCCAATAAAATTAATTCTAGTTTTAAGGTTGCTTTTTAGTTCTTATCATATTATTTTTACCCTTAATGGACTCATTTTACCATTATAGTGGTAACAAATATTTTCTATGGTTACTATTCATAACTATTAAAAATAAGTGGGACCTATTTAATAAATTTATAAATCATGATTCTAATTATATAATATATTTATCATGATAAGAAACACATAAGTTTAAAATTCTAATTTAAAATTAAACCATAAAAACATGATGAAAAACAATTTTTCATAAAAATGACTTTTAAGTATAAACATATTTTCAAATCAAATTCAATTATAAAATTCATTCAATATTAAAATATTTTATTTTTAATAATATAATAAAATTAATTTCACTTTTAAATAATTTTAAAACAAAATGTATCATTATAAATTCTTGAAAAATTATGATTTTCAATAAAAATCATTAATTTTTAACTATTCACCAGAAATGAAACCTTATTAAAAAATCCCAAAATATAATTCCTGGATTATTTAAACCTGGTGAATTAATAAATGATATATATTTTATCAAATTTAATCCCAAAATTTCCCAAAAATTAGTTATAATATTTCTCATAAAAAATAAATAAAAATAATTTTTTGATGGAAACATATTATTGAAGTATAAAATTACTTTACTAAAAATTGAGTGATTTTTTACTAATAATTTTCTAATAATTTTTTATTTATTAGGAACATTATATATATTTCATAAATTAGTTAATCCTATTTATAATTACAAATTTAATAGATAGGTTATAGGAATCATATTAAAATAATAATATTTAATGGTTCATTTAGGATCGGTGTTGCGTGTCACATAAGCTTTAAAACATAGTTTTATTTTAAAATTATCAATGTATTACAAAGTTGAATTTGGTAAAATGGATTTAATATTTGGTATCATCATAACTAATATAATGTAATATCTTCAACATAATTTTTGGTCATAATAAATACTAAAAATAGTAAACTTTTGTTGACATGGTTATCGTTAAAATAATTTTACTAAGGGTTAAACCAAGATATAAGGTAATTTGTTCCTCCATAAGTTATAAAATTATTTTTTAAAAGATATTATAACCATATAATATCCTAATTTTGAATCCTTTTCCATTTTGAGCCTCTTTCCTATAAAAGTGACACAATATCATTGAAATGTTTTAAGAAATTTCATGTGTGTCTCTCCCACTAATTATAAATTAGAACCACTTATATTCAATTATTTACACCTTTTTATCACTATATAATATAAAATACCTAATAAAAACTATACTTGATTATTTACCTAGATCCTTTAGATTTTGGTATTCTATTTAGACCAATCGTTCAAGGCTTAAGGAGTAAGCCAAGGGAGGTCTCTGGGATAAGAGGTACAGATCTTAACCAATATATGAATTTTTTATTATTATACTTCCTAAAAAATTATATAATCCATAAAAAATATTAATCTAGATTAATAATTAAACTAATATTTTTTCATGATTGTTTCATATAATTTTACCACCTCTTCTCCATTGAATTGGAGATGAAAGTATCGCTCGTGCATACATGTGCACTACCACCTCCATGCAGTGATATGAAAATTTTCCACCACCATCGTTCATGGTTGGTTATAATGAAAGATGTAATTTTTCCATATTAAATTTGTTTGGTAATAATTATTTTGTAAAGGTTAGTTAATATTTTCCTTTCTTTCATTGCATCTATCAATAAATGTAAACATCACTCATGCGTACATATAGACTATCGTATCCACATAGTGATTTAATTAATTTTTTATAACAAATTTATATTAATGGTTAAAATTATGTATATAATGAATATATATGATATTTATAAAATTATTAAAATTATATAGATTATAGAACCATGATCAAAGTGACCAAAGTTTTTGAACCAAAACATACATGAAAAATGAAGCAATTAACACCTGAAACAATGATGATAAGGAAAGAATATTAATTAATAGGTGATAATATGTAATAAGTAAAACATGTACGGTATTATAGGTATTATTATAGTTATTTTATATATTTATAATAAAATTAAAACTTTTAATGCAGGATGTTACAACACTTATGAAGCTAGACAAACTTGTGGTAAGGGTTTTATGTTATAATCTCATTTTGACTAGGATTGTTTATTCATAAATCTTCTAGGTTAAGAAATGGTATGAACTATATCTTATAAATATTAATCCATTTCTTATCCTCTAGTTATTTCCAGTGATTTAGTTTTTTTCCTTTCATTTTCCTCCCTTTAAGTACTAAAGAGACTGAAATATTTTTTAAAGGAAAACCGACCATATTTTTTCCTTCAGTTGGAGATCTTTTCTTACATGAACATATTTTCTTTAAAATTATTTCAATTGTTTTTAATATTATCCATAGATTATTTACCATTTTTTTACTATATTTAACTTAACATACCATGGTTTAAGTAAAACCATATTATCATTTTCCAAATTCGTTACTTTTGACTTTTTACAAAAAAACATGAAATAAATTATTATTTTAATATACACCGAGTGAATGTATTTACCCAACATCATGGATAAAAATTTCATTAAATATTACATTAAATGTTTCATTAGTTATTTTTATAGATGTCTTTCAATAATATTTTGGAAAATTTTAGATTTATTTAATATATTTTTTCAAATAAAAAATATATTTTCCTCAAGAAGTGTTCAAGTAATATTTTAAAAATATATCTATATATAACAAAAAAAATTGATATTTATTATAATTTACTAATTATATGATCTAATTTTATAATTTTTTTATTTATATGGATGGTTTATGATTATGATGATGATTTGTCTATAAAACCATATATTTAACATGGGTAGGGATTTTATGATATGTTGAATGTTTTATGATCTTATGGTACACTTATGCATGGTTTTAATTATATGGTTAATGATTCTGGAATTATATATACTTAAAATTAATTTGGTAAATAAGGATATATCCTGATATAATAAGGACAATAATGGGGAATGAGCCCAGTTCAATAAGAGACATTATCATATAATATTTTCTTGGGAGTGAACCTTAACTATAGAAATAATGGAATAAAAAGTGAACCCAATCCACTTTGATATTCTTGAAAGTAAGACTTAATAAAGGGAATGAACTTATTTTCTTATGTACATGCCATAAACATATTTCTTATTCTAATATATGTATTCATGGATCACAATTAACTATTTATGATTCTTCAAATTTATATATTATATATTTTGATTGACAAAAATTTATTCCATGTTTCATGATTATGGTCTATAAATTGATGGGAATGATTTTCTAATGTTATATTCATATTATCATACCCACATGCTTATATTATTATCACTAATGTTCATTGATTTCTATCTCTTATGTTTACCCACCCTGAGAATCTGAGCTTACCATTATATACTTTTCCATCCTTCATGTTATGGATAATGGTTTAAAGTATATTAAATATATAAAGAGTTGTCGTTATGAAGAAATTAATGTTAAATTGTGTGCATCATTTATGTAAAAGTTTTTTTATGGATACATGATTCTAAATACACTAAAACATTGTGGTTTTGGATTATAGTATACTAATATGTAATGTAGGTTTATATTAATAAGATGTAGTATTTATGTATGAAGGGTTGGGGTCACTAAAGCTAGTATCTGAGGAAGGTTTAGTAATTCATGGAAACTGTAATGAGAAACAATTAGTGAAAAACCATAGGATGACCCTAAGTGTAGGGTAAAATCCTACATTATAGTAAATAATGGTGGGTGCTTTTCTTAGGTAAACACATCTATATATGGATACTAAATGTGCATGTGGTTTTGGAAAAGATTCATCTAGGGATAATAAACTCAAAAAAGTTGGTTGAGTATATCTCAAACATCATTCTAGATTATAGTAAATAGGCCCTTACTTCACACATAGTTTCAAAATCTTAGGCAATATTATTAAACTAATTCACTATTTCATTAATAACTATTATAAAGGATTTCAATAGATAATAACCATGGATGAACTAAGTTATTGTTTCTCATACTATGGTTTGTGGTGTTAGTCAATAGTTGTAACCAAAAGGAACCATGTTAACTCTTTATGTGATATAAAATGAAATGATTTCCCCCCTAAGAAACAAAATGTTATATAATATGGAATGAAAATTATTTTTTCTATGATTTTGAAAATTTCTCAAGCTATGAGTCATTTTGAGATTCATAATGAGGAAAGAAAGTAACAACCTATTATAGAGTCCACCATAAAGAAATATACACCTTCTGTTACTGGGTTTTTTGGTCCATTAATTTCTGACCACTGGATTATTACCCCTAAAAAGTTATTTTCTATTCTACAGTTCTTGGAACATGAAATGGTTATGTAATATTTTTATTGTTTGGAAAGATAAGTGGATCAATGGTGTACTCTTATCTAGAATATGAGGCAATGATGATAATTTTACTCCATTGAGTGTGATGAGTTTATGAGATTATTTTTCAATAATTAACTTCTCTATATTCTTCATATGAAGATAGGGAAATAATTCCTTGAGATTAAGAAGAAATATGATTAATCAATTTCTACATATGAGGTAAATCTCACAAGACTTGTGACGTATTATTTTTGTATTAATATTGAACCAAAAAATAAGTTAATTTGATTCTTCAGGGGCATAAAACCAAGGATCTAAATGTCATTATCCATAAGAGACTTTAGTAACTATGAAGAAATCATTGGATGTGATATCAATGTGGAAATGGTGTTTGGAGTCATCCATCTATATCATGGTTTTGATATTAACAGAAAGATTCAATTCATAAGAAATTATAATAAAAACATATAGGGAAGAATATAAGTATTATTTTATACCTGAAGTGTGGAAAGAATCATGAAGGAATGTTTTTTAAGGGTACTAGTAAATGTTTTATATGAGGAAAATAAGTCTACTTGGAAATCAAATGCTAAAATTATGTAAAGAAATTTTTTAATGATATAAATAGAGATAAACCTACAAGGAATTCACCACCCACATACCAATTCTATAATTACATGGTGTATAGAAATTATGTTATCCAGTGATCAAATATGAGGGTTAATGATAATGATCGATGCCAGTAACTTCTTAATTCCATATAAAAAGGAAATTTCATGAAATCACTATTGTTGATTATGGGTGTGATAACTAAGCGGTGAATGGTATACATACCATCCACTCTAGAAATATTCATGTAATATTTAATTCAATTTTATATCTGATTAATTATCTATGTGAATCAAATTACCACCTCAATGATTAGATGTTGAAAGAGTAGTAAAAACCATTAATGGTACGATGATCACATATCATGTATATGGGCATTCCCTAATTGAAGTTTATGTGAATGTTCAAACTATAAATATTTTTATTCTTCCAATAAATTAATTTGATTTGATTTTGGGAATAGATTGTATTTATTTATATAGATACCATATCAATTATCGAGGAAGGGAAAAACATTTGATATTCCAAACCAACATATTATTGACTATTAGTGTGAGGGTATATATGAAATTTTAATGGAAAATATATCCATTGTTTGGGTCGTGATTCCTATTCAAATGGGGAATTTATCCTTAATGGTTGAGGAGAAACTCAACATCAAATATATTCCTATTATGTGGGAGTTTATTGACATCTTTATAAAAGAGTTACCCAGTAGTTATCCGAATTGTAAATTCAATTTTTCAATATATCTTATACCTGATGAGGCACCTATTTCAAACACTCCATATATAATGGCCCTGGTTGATTTAAAATAATTGAAGAAGTAACTTTAAGAGAATTTTGATAAGGGGTTCATTTGGACATGTTCAACACCATGGGCAATATCTATTATTTTTTAAGAAGAAATATGGACCAATGTTACTGTACATTGATTATTGAGAACATTAGAATATCACATTAAATAATAAGTATCCTCTTTCCTATATTGATAATTTTTTGATCAATTATGTGGAGATCAATATTTTTAATACTTATCTTTGATCTAGATTCCATTAATTGAGGGCCAAAAGTGAATATATACCCATAACATCATTTTGATTGAGGTATGGAAATTATGAATTTATATTCAAGGATTTGGTCTTACTAATATTTGTGTTATCATCATGGATTTATTGAATTGTGTATTTATATAATACCTTGATTAGTTTGTGGTAGTCATTACATGAAATATTCTTATATATCATAACCATAATAATTAACATGATGATTAATTAAGGATTATATTTAATACATTGAGGAAGGATAAGAAATATGAATAATTTACTAAGTTTGAATTTTAACTATAGAAAGCTTCATTTTGGTTCATATAATCTCAACTGATGGTATATTAGCGGATCCATCAAATATTGATGTTATTGAACATTGGCCCAAACCCAAAACTATTATTGAAATCATTAACTTTATTATATTTTCTAGATATAATCAATACTTTAGGAAGTATTTATCATTACTATCTAATCTAATCACCATGAAAACTGTGAATGGAGTTAATCTCCTTTGGATCGATGAATGTGATGAAAATTTGAAGGAAATTAATAGAAGTCTGGTCATTATATCTAGGATTACACTACCTTGTAATGGAAAAGGGTTTTCAGTTTATAATGATGAAACAAAAAAGGTTTTTTGTGTGTGTTATTCATATAAATATATGGTGATATCTTATATATTATTCCAATTAAATATTAATTAGAAAAATTACCATACTCATGATTTTGATTTACAAATGGCAATTTTTTCATTAAAGATATTAGGGCATTATCTATATGGAGAAATGCGTGAAATATATATTTTTCATAACATATTTAAGTATCCATTCAATTAAAAAGAGTTGAATATTCACCAAATAAGATTTTTGGAGTTAGTTAATGATTATTAATGCTCAATACAATACAACCCTAGTAAATAAAATAGGGTGTTTGATTTATTCCTTCAATAGGACCATCAATATTTTATATTATGAGGATAAAAAAGAACTAATATTTATGGATCTTCAAATGATGGACCATGAAATCATAAAGGAATGGGGTAAATATTATCTTTCTCAAATGATTTTTCATCCATATATCAATGTAAAGATTAAATAGGCATAGAAGAAGGATATGGAGATGAAATATATGGTGAGAAATATTCCTATGTTCAACCTTAACTATGATATAATGACATGGTTTAGGAAATAAGTATGTGTGTCATCAATACTAGATATGAAGAAGGAACTATTAGAATATGACCATATCTCATCATTGTTTATTCATCCTAGAATTAAAAATATATATAGATATGTGAAAGAGTACTTCTTATGGGACAACATGAAGAGGGATATTTTGTTGTTCATATCTCCTTTCTTGATATGTTAGCAAGTTAAGTCTAAGAGACAGAAGTCTAAGGGAAAGTTACAACCGTTAACCTTACCAAAATGCATATGGAAAGAATTTACCAAGTATTTGTTCATTGGACTCCCCAAACATATAAATGACAGAATATTATTGGGTTTTTAGTCGATCAACTTATAAAAAAAGTACACTTCTTTGTTATGAGAGAATATTTATATCTTGATTATATTTCTATAATATACATTATGTAAGTTCTACAGATACATGGGGTACCAATTTCATGACCCATACCTGTGGGGCCTATGCCATGACTCCCCAAGCCCTCCTCCAATAGGCCAGAGGTCAGTGAATAGCACTGAGTAGGCATATCACTAACATGAGAGGCATTTCCTTAGTACCTGTATGCACACACACATCTCCAATCCCATAATTATGAAAAGTATAAAAACCTAAGAAACTAATGCATTTATACTACTATAACCCAACCACAGTATAATGGGGAAGTAAAGTACAGTAAGGTAAATTGGGCCAAAATATAGGCCCGCCAAAAGAAATTTAATAAACAAGTTCTTGAAACTCATCCGCATAAAACCATAACTAATTCAACCTTGAGGAAAGGTACTCAGACTACTGTCTGAAGTCATAGGTACTCCTTGACCTGTCTGATCTCACATAGCTCTGTCTAGTCTTAGATCTCCTGGGAATCCGTCAAAAGGTCTCTCTTCTGCATAAGACACGACATGTGTGAGAAAATCTCGTGCAAGGGTGAGTATAACAATAATCTTAAGGACACTCCAAAACCACAAAGAAATACAAAAATTAAAGACACGGTCATATCTACACAATTATATGTCTATAGAACATATAAAAAGAATATTAAAAGATACCCAAACCAAGACACATAGTCAAGAAAATAAGCCACAACTACCACATACCACTACTAGGGGTTTGGTATGAAGATTACATGGAGCACTCATCTAGGAGAATTCACTCTAGAGTCTGATATCACTGATTACTTCCATTCGAGAAGTACTATTTTTTGGGAACTATCATGACTAAGATATCCTAATATAACTAAATAGAGATACAATATATGAGATGACGATCACAACTAGGGCCATGGGTTGATACCAACAACTCCATCTAGATTAACCTACTAAGTAGAGGATAAATGCCCAGTGAAGCCGGTCACGTTAATACTGGAGACTCTACCCAGTGAATGAAGATGGATAGAGGATACCAAATTGGGTCTGTTGAGGGATTCCAACAACAATAGCCCGGAAATTCTACTGAAGAAATCATACTCTTGTGAGTAGGAAATGATACCAAACAACCTTTAGGGAAGTGATGGAGGGAAAATACACTAACGAAACCTATCCAAGATAGAATGGATGAGTGAATCAATCAACTTATGCAAGGAGGGTGCATGGTGTGTTTTAGTCACAACCACCATTCCCCTTGACCTCAGGTACTACCCATGTAAACGACCCGTGCCATTGGAAATATTTCTGAGCTAAAACCTACTATTGGTCTGATAAGGACCATATAAACGTCAGGGTCCTAACGTTGTATATGGATTGTCAATTGGACATAACATTTGAAAGAAATGGGGGTTTGAAGATTCAATGGAAATTGGGTCACTGGGCCAGCTATCGCGGTTGGTTGACTTGATTGACTGCCCCCAACTATTGTGGTTGTGCGACAACTTGGTTGAACGTGGCCCGATTTGACTACCCTAGGTCCGACTCAAGTTTGACCTGACCCACGAGGAAAACCCATCCCACTGGGTCCATCCTAGTGTACCATGCCCAGCCTAATTTCCCAGTCCAGCCTGTTCCACCTGGGCTTCTCCTCCTAGTCCTTCTAGCCCACTCTGCTTGGAACACCTAGCCCGCTCTGCACTGGCCCGCTACTCCAGCTCGTTGTGTTTAGGCTACTCCACTCCAGCCTGGTCCACTGGCCCTCCTCATGTGCCATCTATGAATCCCCAAACCCCATTCTCTCCACGACTAACTACCGCGACTGCCGCCCATGGTCTTCACCCACCATTGCCACCGGCTCCCACGTGTCACTACCCTTCCCCATTCTGCCTCTATCGGAGACCTAGACCAACACGCTGAACCTACACCACTGCTCACCTAGATCGACCTACGCCATCCCCCCAACCACCACCATACACCAATGTCCTATATGAATTTCACAATGTCTTCAAGATCATACCCCTACTGCATCTTCATGTGGTCAGATCATCAATTTCATATCATTGTTCTAAGAATCGAAGGTGTGATGATCATTTATTCATAAACCCTGATGAATGTGAAGAACATGAAGAACATTGGGAGAGAAATATCAAAATGATCAACAAAAAGAATGAACCCAGTCTATTGTTTATTCCATACTCGATCCTTTCTATAATAATGATTAAGAAAACAAATCTAATCTCTAAAAAATCAACCCTGATAATAACCCCCTTAATTAAGCACATCCTACAAGAACGATTGAACTCTGAATCAATATGTTCGTTGGTTGGTACACATTCATCATTGAATCAATGAACAAGGAAATATAAACACAAAAAATAGCATCCTACCTTAGGGTTGGATCGTTCACTGAGGAGGATCAACCTTTGTGTCACTGTTTCAGGAAATATCCATCAAAAAAGCATCCATCGATATCTGATCCAAGATCCATCGCCGTTTTCTATTGAGAGAGTTCTCCAAGGTACTCTCGAGAGCCTCCAAAAAATTCCATTATTATGATCCTAAACCTGGGTCGCTTCTTAAATGGATAATTTAAAATAAACATCACTATGTTGGTGAATCGAAAAAATAAAATGAATTCACCATTTATTTAATTTATTAAAATTCAAAAAACTACATTTCACTTTCGACTCACATCGACCAATGTTGGGACATACCTATGGTAAAATATCCATTCTGAATGGAATGTTTCCCTCCAAAATCTGATTTTGGAACCCATTTAGAAGTTATTCTACTTTTTTGGGAAAAGCGGGCACACGTGCTATTTATAATATTTCATATATTTCAAACATTTATTCCAGGCACACCAGGCCTCTGAATCATGCACCGTCTCTATTCTTGGTCTTGAATAAATTTTATATAATATTTAAAAATAATACAGAGAAAAATATGGGACATTACATTCTCCCCACCTTAGGTATTTACATCCCTAAAAAATCAAAATCAAGACTACTAAAAAATATGTGGGTTCTGCACATGAATATTATCCTACCACACCAACATGCTCTTCTGTATATTCTCGTGCTTCCATCAGAGATGCACGAAGTTAATCTCTCACACATGAAGAATCCTCTCATGTCGAACCTCAATCTTTACTAGGTACTCACCAAAAGTTACCCCATCCTCGATTTCTAGCTCACCCTAGTAGATGATGTGTGATGGGTCATGCACATACCTCCACAGCTCTAACATGTGGAAGAAATTATGTACCCATTTTAGCTGTGGGGGTAGATCTAGGCATTATTCCCCCTCAAAAACTATATTTAGTATTTTAAAAGCAACGATGAACCTCATATAAAACATGTCACCCTGACCGAATCACCCCAACCCACAACGAGGTGAGACCCAAAGGAACACATGATCTCCCTCCTTGAACTAAAAAGTTCTCCATCTCCCATTGGAATATGAATTCTGCTGGCTTTGTGTAGTATGCATCCACTCCTTAATGATCATATCCTGCTCAATAGTATCTCCCACCGACTTTAGGGCCATGATTTTGGACTCTCTTGAGTTAGTCCAGCAAAGTGGTGACCTTTAATTTCGCTTGTACAAATCCTTGAATGGTTCCATACCAATGGTGGAGTGGTAACTATTGTTTTATGAAATATTTCCCAGTGGTAGGAGGTCTTACCAACTACGACTGAAGTCCAACATGAAAGCCAGCAACATGTCATCCAAAACCTAAATGGTATTATACGTATGACCATTCGTCTTGGGATGAAATGTCATGCTCAATCGCAACTGAGTCCCAAACACCTCCTACAATTCCTTCCTCAACTAGGATGTGAAACGAGTGTCACAATCTGAAACAATTGTCAATGGAACTCTATGAAGCTAAACTATCTCCTGCATATAGAGGTATCCCATGTTATCTACTAAACTCTACTCCCAGATAGGTATGAAGTGGAATGACATGGTGAGTTGATTAATGATCATCCAGACAGCATCATGTCCCCTAGAATTGCATGGTAAACCCATCACAAAGTCCATTGATATCCATTCCCACTTCCACTCTCACATCTCAAGGGGTTGGGTCAACCCCATTGGAACTTGGTGATCATCATTCACTTGCTTACATATTAGAAATCAAGAAACGAACTCTCCAACTCAATTCCTTATTCTGAGCCACCTGAACCGATGTCAAAGGTCCTGGTACATCTTCTCCACACATTGATGTAACTCCAATGGGGATTTCTGTAACTCCCTTATAACCTCCTCCCACAATTCCCCTGGTATAACTGTGCACCCTATGAAAATACCGACATGATCCCCACCTTCTTAATATCCATAAGTTTCATGCCCTATTGATATTTGAGCATTTAGTGTCTCGTAGTTAGTATCCTCAAGATGTGCCTACCAAACTCTCTATAAGAGTGTAGGGGTAACAACCATCGATTGGAGGTAATATATCCAATCTTCATCCACAATGGATAACTAAAACAAGGCCAACTGCTCTAATTCCTTGTCCAGAAACTATAAACATGATATTTAGCAGAGAGAATCTTCCATAATATTCTCGTTCTTAGGATTATAGACAATCTCAAAGTCCTAATCCTAGAGAAACTCTAGACACTATCTCTCTCTTATGTTCAGATCCTTATATGAGAAGATATACTTGAAACTCTTGTGATCATAGTAGATGATAAACTGCTTACCCATTAGGTAGTGTCGCCACATCTTTAATGCAACGAATACCACTGCCAACTCGAGATCAGGGGTCACATTGTTCTACTCATGGGGTCTCAACTGTAATGATACATAGAATATTACCACTTTCCCCTACATCAAAACACAACCTATCCTAGTTCTTGATGCATCACAGAACACTATATACTTGACACCCTTCTTTAAAAATATCATGATTAGGAAACTCATCAAACTGTGTATAAACTACTGGAAAGCCTACTGTCACTTCTCTATCTACACGAAAGGATAAACCAATCAAGTAAAAGCTGTCATAGGTGCTAATATCCTAGAGAAATCAGGTTTGACTCTTCATTAATATCTTGGTAGCTCAAGGAATCTCCACACCACTATCATGTTCCTAGGTGGATCCCATGATAACACTACATCGACCTTAGTTGGGTCCACTGTCACTCTATTTCCTGAGAAAACATGTCCTAGGAAGTGTACTGCCAGAATCTAGAACTTGAACATTAAGAGTTTACCATAAAGTTGGTTCTCTCGAAGTACGTCTAGAACCATCCTTATGTATCTCCTGTAATCCTCATCGTATGCTGATTAAATAAGGATATCATCGATGAATACCACCAGCAATCAGTCTAAGTAAGGTTGGAAGATCCGGTTCATGAGTTCCATGAAAATTGATAGGGAATTCATCATGCATAACAATATCACCAATTACTCATTATGATCATAGCGACATCTGAAATTTGTCTTCAGTATATCCTCATCCGGTAATTGCAATTGGTGATAGATTGATCGATGGTCAGCCTTCGAGAACCATTGTTCCCCTCTAAACTAACCAAAGAGGTCATTGATCTTTCTTATTGGATACTTGTTCTTCACAGTCACCTAGTTTAGGTTCTGGTAATCCACACAAAACCTCAAGCTCCCATATTTATTTTTTAAAAAAATAATGGGGCCACCCATGGTGAAACATTGGGTCTCACAAATCCCTTCCTCTACAAATCCTTCAAATATACCCTCAACTACTGAAGCTCTACAGGAGCCATCTAATATGATGGTTAGGATATCGGTGTCATTTTGGGGTGTAAGTTGATGAATAATTCTATCTCTCATTGAGAAGGTAATCCCAAAACATCTTTAGGGAAGGCATCCTCATACTCCACCACTACTATTTGGAACTGGAAACTCATAACATCTACACTAAGAAATTGGCTTGCCAAGTGATGAGTGATCGACTGCACACTCTTAAGAATGAGTCACTCTTACGTTATTTGTGTTTCTGTTTCACCAACAAAGGAAAACCTCATTCCCTCACTATGAAAAAATTATACCCTTCTCATAAAGAAATCAATCTAGTTATGGACTGAAGATAACCAATCCATACCAAGAATGACATCATAAGGCCTCGACGCCACCACCAAGAGGTTACAACCAAAAATCTCACCTCCATGGGTAAGGTCACACTATTATCATAGATGTGTTATCATCAAGTCTCCTCCAATAGGTTTCTCTATGTGTAAGGGTCGAGTCAACGGTTCTACCAGAATCTCAAGGTCTCGAACATGATATGTCGAAAGGAAGGATTTACTATAACCTATGACTATCAGTATGAGAAACAAAGTAGAAAAGATACATATCGTACCTAGAATCATCCATGGAGCCCTTGGGTAATATGCCTCGACCACATGAAGATGTCCCTGCCCCTTTCCCTCAGCTTCCTAAGCCCAGTACGGACCTTCTGGGGGTGCTGGTGGTAACATGTTGAAACATCAACCCCCTCCCACTACTCTCCCTTATCCTTTTCCATGTCTGGAACCTTGTGAATCTTCCTTCTCCCGACTCTACCTCTACCCCAGTAGTCCATCCACCATCTCTTTCTTAGTAGCATGGCAAGTTGGATAATCTTAGGCAGATGTCCCCTTCCATCACAATAGTAGCACTACCTCTCTCTCTAGGATTACTAGATCAACCGCATGAATCTTGAACTGTAGATCCTCTTTCCTAGGAGATCCTAAAATGTCTCCCATATCTAGGTCCCTACTATTGAGGTCTCTACGCCTGCCTGTCCTCTTTTGACTGCCACTGACTATCTATTATTAGCTAGAAAGCTCTCCACCACCAAATACCACTCACAAAACCCCCATCATAATTAGGAATACTTATAGGAAAAATGTTGGCTTGAATGTATCTGCACAGACCAGGCTCAAAGGTCCAAGCCCTGCAGTATTGTTCCCTGACCATATCTATTGAGTACCTAGAAAGGTTGGTAAAACTCAATTAATAATCATCCACCATCATGATACCCTGTCGGAGCTGAAAAAGCTCTTGTATACGCACAGATGTCATCATAAATGGGGAAAACTCTTCTCTGAAGAGGTGATCAAACTATGTCCATGAGAGAGTCTCCTCTCCATGATTCTAGATTGCCAGTATCCATGGTCACCCTTCTGAGACCTGTAGAAGGCTTACCTACAGGACAACTAACAGATCGAATAGTGTTATAACTTGATGGAAAACTCATTTCATCACCTCAAGCTAGTCCTCAGCTACCTGAGGGATGGGCTCATCTCAAAAACTGAGGGGTCTCTTTCCCTAAAACTCATGAAGTGAACTCAGCTTGTTCTCTTTTTCTGCTGGTACAGTAGGTACCTAGGGTAGTTCTATAGGTTGTGGTATAGATGGTTCACCACATAGAGGTAACATCTCGGAAACTAGTCCTTGTACATAAGCCTCTTCACTGATGGGTTCATCGTCATGATCACGCTACTGAATCCTAGATCGTATGCATTAAAGAGGAATCCTATAAGAAAACAAGATATATAAGAGTCCCTGAGTTTATCTAGATACATGGATCATGAAGGAAATGGAAACCACAAACCATTCCTATATGATGCATGTACCATTGTTTTTCCTACAACCAGTGGTCTCATATACCAATTCGAAAAGCAGGTTATCAGAGTCCTGGTTTATGGATACATTGACTGTCACGCTAATACTGGAGTCCCTGGCCAAAAATTCATACTCAAAACACTTCACACTATTTCCCAAAACCAATCTCATAGACTCATGGTCTTAAAGTAGAACTGACCCACTCTGATACCACTCATCCATGACCTATCCCAATGGGGCTCATGCTGTGATGCTCTAAGCCCACATCCAATAGGGCAGGGGTTGTTGACTAGCACAAAGTAGTCATATTAATAACATGGAGAGGCATTATCTTAGTACCTATGTGAACACACAAATCTCCAGGACCAGAATATTGAAAAGTAAAAAAACACTAAGAAACAAATGCATTAATACCACTATAACCCAACCAGAGTGTGATAGGAAAGTAATGTATAGTAAGATAAATGGGGATAAAATTCAACTCAACCAAAAGAAAGTCTATAAACATGTTCTTGAAATTAAACCATAGAAAACCCTACCTAATCCAACCTAGATGAAAGGTATGGGGATTTCTATTTGAATCCATAGGAACACCTCATCTTGTCTGATAACATAATGATCCATCTATTCCTGGTCCACCAAGGACTCTATAAAAAGGTTTCTTGTCTGCACAAGACACAACACATGCAGAAAAATCCCATGTAGGGGTGGGTATAACAATAATATGTAGGACACCCCGAAACCACAAATCAATAAAAAATGGAAATATACCGTCATCTCTACACGAGTATATATCTAGAGAACATATTACAAGAATATATAGATATAACGAAACTATGACATGTAGTAGAGATAATAAGCCACAACTGTTGCATACCTCTTCTAGGGATTCAGTCTGATGATTCCAAGAAGCACTCATCTGGGAGAAGCAATGTTGAGTATAATAGCTCTGGTGACATCTATTCGAGAAGAACTATTTATCATAAACCATCATGAGAGAGATATGTTGATAGATCTGATGATAGATGAAATAGATCGATGATGATCACGACAAGGGTCATGGGGTGATACTAATGACTCCATTTAGATTAACCCACTAGTATAGGATCGATGCCTAGTGAAGTTGGTCATATCAATACAGAAGACTGTATGTAGAATGGGAAGATGAATAGAGGATCCCAAACAAGCCCCCGCTAGAAGAGGTTAAGAAAACCACATTCTATTGTATCTAATTGGGGTCTGAGGATTATCACAATGTTCTGGATAATTCTTCAGTAAGATATTGACATCGAGTTGTGTTTTAGTACCACTTATCATCCTCATATAGATAGTTATTCTGATAGGACCATTAATTTGAGAGGATATTTTTAGATCCTATCCACTTAATTTCAAATTTGGTTGGAATTAACACCTTCATCAAGTTGAGTTTTATAATAACAATATCTTTCAATTACTCATTCAGATTGATCGTTATCAAGACATCTATGGAAATAAGTATAGAACTCTGACATATTGGGATGAAGTTTGAGAATGAAATATATTGGGACCAAAGACAGCCAAGGAAATAGTAGATAAGGTTATATACATATAACATTACAACAATACAGATAATACTAGATAGAATATTTATCCTAATAATCATTGGTGTGATGTGTAATTTGATGTTAGTGGGATGGTTTTTCTATGAATTTTCCCTTGAAAAAGGGTATTATATTTTGAAATAAGTAATTTTTAAACCCTAGATATATTAGTCTATTCCATATTCTTAATTATATTGGTATGTTTTCTTAGTGTTGGGAACTCCCACCAAAACATCTCTGAATTTCATTATGTGCTACGTATATATATATCTTAAGGAAGTACATATGTAACACCCCAGGTAAATAATGAATATGAAATTTTCATATTTATCCATATTTGTGAATAAAATATTAATATGACTTTAAAGGGGACGCTATGCTCGATGGCGTACCCAACACGCAACAACGAGTTTCTTGGGAATCTTACGTTGCACTCTAATAATAAAATAATATTATTTCAAATGATAGTTAACATGTAGCCATTGTATTGGTGGGAATGGATACAAATAACTAAAATATGATTATATATGTTTTTTAAATGTTTTTACATTTATACAATAAAAGATAAAGGCTTAAAATACGGAAAGAATTCAATTTTAGGCGTATATGCCCTAGTTTTCACTAAAGGTTCACTTATCACCTTTTGATGGAGAACCGTCATTAAATATAGTTTTGTTCACTCTTATAAATTCTATTGGACCAAATAAAACTCTTCTTAAGAATCGGGACATCAAAATTTACTTTGTGTAAATTTTTGGTATCTTTCCGATACTGTTCATTTTTTTAATGAATAGTGTAAAATGTTGTATTTTAATTCAAAACCTCTTTTTAATCTAATTTATTTATATGATTAGATTATATTTTGAATTGGTTTTAAAGTGAAATTATAAAATATTTTTACCATTAAATCCAATAGTGGTCGTTGGAATTAATTTCACTTTGAAATCAGACTTAAACTAGTGTCAATCTTTTGATACTTATTGTTTTATAAAAACACGCTATTTGCTCTGACAGCGGGAATTAATTATTAAATTAATTAATGTGACTAATATGTTTTGTTTTTTGTAAAACAGACTTCATTTTTGAATTCGGAATATCAAATATAGCTTAGGGTGAAGTTTTGGTATTTTTCTGAAAAACTCCAATTTTTGATGAATAGTGAAACCACTAAGTGGTAATCAAGCAAACTGATTTTTCAGTTAAATGAATGTTTACCACTAATGTGTATTGAATTTTGAAAATCCGACATACATGGTTTTCATTAAGAAGTAAAATGTGGTTCAATGAGATTAAAATAATTTTTTGGTGAATAGTAACTTATTAAGTTTTTAATCGCGATTAGTGGTAATTAGTGTAGTTTAAGGTATAAATAATGCTTTAATGATATGAAATGACCTAGACACAAGTCCCAACCTTATTTGATGTGTCATGTCCGACCAAGACATGCCATGGGCCAACTTGGGGACCCCATGGATCCACCTTGGTTGGGAAATGACATAAATAACATTTTATTTAATGTAAAAGTAAAATTGACACAAACAGGATATGTTTTACTAAAACAATTTTTAAGTGGGGTTATAAAAGTCATCCTTTTTATTATAAATGTTCATTGGAAAGCTAAAAATATTTCCTAAATCATAGTAGTTTTTTATAATTTTTAGACATTAAATAAATTAAATTATTTATGACATAATAATGATGCAGCGATGACATCATTATTTGACGATTTAAATAAAATGGAAAGATAATGTAAAATATATGAACTACACATGTCCAAAACTTATTGGATGAGTGGATTTAGAAGCCGTATCACCTTATCCACGAATTATATCAGTGTGGGACCTTTTAAAACCGAAACACATTTTCAAATAAAGTAATATTTCTTTACTTTCCAAAAGTACCCCTCCTCTCCTCTTATAAAAGGCCCCCACCTCTACCTCATTTGACACACTCCTCAAGCCTTTGGATCGGCCAACCCCTGCCCATTTACTCTCCCCACATCCCTATCCTCATCCTAGAGGATTCCCTTTGGGCATAATCCTTTCAAAGGAAGCATTTAGGCTCAAATCAAAAGGAGTTACACTTTTAAAGGTAATTCATTCTCTCATGTTCATTTGTTTTATTTTTCTTCTCCAACCCGCTAAACTCTTTTTATTTATTTATTTTGTAACAACACCAGTATCTTCAATATACTAGGATGTTGTTTTAAGATTTATTCGAGCTACACTCTCACACAACTACATCAAATGGTTAAAGAACATACGGTTTCCGTGGATGGTGAAATTCTGCCTCCCGAAACGATGATTGTTCAATACTCATTTAACACCTTCAAAGGTGGCCATTATGATGTAACTATTTTTATATATGATATATAATATGTTTATGTTTTATTTATGCTTCTGTATTTTTCATTTTTTTCTTACCTTTATGGCTTCCATTATGGGTATAAGCGATATCCTCTTTCAAGGAAGTGCGGACTACCGCCCCCTCAAAGTGATTTGATTCATTAAATACCATATGTGGGATGTATAAAGGATGGAAATATGATATTATATATGATATTATACTGGAATTATAATATACCTTTATATCATTATTATTCCATTCTATAAAATACGAAATAGAAATGAAAGTAGCGTTCATGCGTACGTACGACTTACCGTCTCCATGAACGGTGCATTTCATTTCTTACCTCTAAATGATTATGTAACGTTATAAATTAATGAATGTACTGGATATATATGAAATATATTATATCTACATAATGAATAAAATTCTGGATATAATAAACATTTGGCCACACGAACAACATGTAATTGTATGAAGACCACTTTCGACTTAAGAACCAAATATCGGCAAAACAAATATTATTAACTTAAATGATTACATAATGTTTATGTCATGGTAATAAGTGTTATAAAAGTAATAATGAACTTGAAAAAGGGTTATTAAGGAATTAGAAATTAACTCAAGTTTATTATTCAGGAGATTAAAGAACGATCGAGTCAAGTCGGACCCGAGGTAAGGGATCCTACAACTCTCCTTTTTTTTAAGTACACTCTTTTATGTCATCTATTTTAAGCTCATCTTTATTATGATTGGGATGTTCTTTTATATTAAATTTACTGTAATTTTTATGTTCATGTGATGAGAGACCCTATTCTCTCTCATCAATCCATTTTGGAAGTTTTGAGTGGCGCCGTTAGGCTGTCGAACTTTCGTAAGAGATCTAACCTCTCTCTTTCTTTTTAAGTACTCTCCTTTATGTCACTTCTTTTAAACTCCTCCTTGCAATGTTGGGGGATTTTCTTTTATATTCCACTTGCTGTAAATTCTATTTTAATATGATGGGATACTCTATTTGATCTCATCAATCCATATTCGGAAGTTTTATGTGGCGCCGTTAGGCTGCCGAGTTTTTGTAAGGGATTTTTCATCTCACTTTTATTCCCGTGAGATTTATGCTAAATTTGCCACAAATTCCATTGAGCGGTGTATGTACTGCCCATTATTCTACTGTTTGTGTAATATACTTTCGTTTATGAGTATTTACATCAATGACCTATTGTATTTCTTTAATGGGGTGTATGTTTTGAAAGATACCCAAGTCGGTAAGGGAACCTTTCACCCTCCTCTTTTTTAAAAGACTTCTTTTATTGGGTCTTTTAATTTACATATTGTTATGTTGGGATATGTTCTCATATATCCTTATAGATGTAAATTTTATGTCAAAGTGATGAGATACACTTTTTATCTCTCATCAACTCATTTTGATGTGATGCTGTTAGGCTATCAAGGGAACTTTTTAACCCAATTTCGATTTCTTTGGGTTCAACATGTAGTCATTGAATATGTCATCCATTGAATATGTGTGAATGACCCTTTATTGTTTTACACTAAATATCCACTTATATTGGGTGTATTTATATTTGTCACACATATTTTTGAGATTGATTTGTCCTTAATTTTAGGATACCTTCTTTATAAGGGATTTCATCACATTTGACATTTCTATTGAGGGTTCATTGTTGTTATGCACCAATTCACTCTTATATGGTGTATATACTGTCCTTTGGAGTATTATATCATGAAACCATTTATTCTCATGATATTATAAAGTTCTGACTAAATGTTATTCCTCAATTATTGTATTCAAGTGTCTCTAATTTTGGTAAACCCCCTTTAACCAAAATTTCATTTTAAATGTTTTAATTATTTGTTCTTATTAATATCCATGTTTTCAAAATGGTTTTAAGGATTTATTTATATGGATATTAATGGTTTAAAATTTTAAGCTTCAAGGTGGTATGGGACACTTTGATTCAAAAATATTTTTATTAAATGTTTTAAATGGTTTTGGAAATGGTTTCTTTTTATATGGATTCATTATTTCAAAATACTAAAATGTTAAGTTGTGATTGAAATGTGAAATTTTTTTGTTTCCTTTATGAATATTTTATGTGATACGTGTATGTTATGGTTCTTGGGCATTGTTATGAAAACGGGTGGTTCCGTGATAAACTAAGGGCGGGTGAGCCCGTTATAGCTCTCCAATGCATTGGGTAACGCGAAGGAGTGAAACGTTAAGGTTTCTCCGAAGAGATTTAGGGAATATACTGTGATGGGTATTCCAAACGTAACCAAGAGGGTTACTCCCCACGTAAGAATGTTACGAATGCCTAAACTTACCTTTATGTCTTATGTTTTCTATGATTTATTCATGGTTTGATGAGGTATGTTAAAGTGCCTCTGTTTTATGGGTAAAGTATGATTTCATTCTCATGTATATATGAACTCATGTTTCCTTTCCATATTTTTATAACCCTTACTGAGCTTTTTATGCTCATCCCAGGTTTTTGAAATGTTTTTCACAGGTCAAGGGAAAGGTACATGATGTGATGATAGTGTCAAGGATGTGTCAAGAAAGAATCCATGTTTAATTTTTAAATATGTTTCCGTTGATGGGAAGAATGAATACTGTCTTTTATGTAACCACTTTGTTTAAATGTGGAATGTAATGCAAGTTTCATGATCTAATTCTCTAAAACTCTAAACCTGAAAAGATCCTCAATGTGTAATCTTGTAATAACTCAAGATTAAGTAAGGTTTAAGGCTGGGGCCTTATAGTTGGTATCAAAGGTCGGTTTAGATAACTTTAGAGGTTAGGGTATTCTTTAAGCATAAGTGACATTACCATAATGGTTAGGATTTCAGAAAGAGTCCTAGTTTTAGATAATGTGAATGAGTAAGTGTATCTTAGTGTTTACCTTCCTCATTAGTACATGATGGATTTGTTGATATACTCACACTGACATTTCTATTTTTAGTGAATGGATGGATCTAGCAGGCACCAAAGAGACAACAGGTTTGAAGGAAACTATGGTGGTTCTCTGATTAAGATACTAGATAAAATGGAGGATTAAATGAGGAAACTCGTGGTTGTTCTAAACCAAATATCAAGGAGTCATGATCAACCACTTCAACCTTGGTGAGTTCTCTAATGCATCATGTACGAGATGGAAAACTCGATGTGGAAATTCAGGTAATAATTATTAAGGTAACCATTAGGGTTTATATGATACTTAATTTTTAGGTAATTATGGGTTACTCTATGATATGATGGAAAATGAAAGGAATGAGATAAACTTGAGGTTAAAATATGTTATGATTATTCTTGAAGATTTTTTTCTCATTTTGGGGAATGTTTTAAGAATTATATAGTTTTGGAAAAAGGACAAAACGCAGACCGTGTGACTACCCGTCGCGTCGGACAAAGCTGCGGGAATCGAACCCACAACCAAAGTGCGACTGGTATTTATCGCCTACCACTGGACTACGTGAAGTCCCTGGTTAGTTTGACTGATTCATTCTAGTTATATGATTTTATGAATTAAGAGTAAGTTGATTTTGGGTTATTTATGAAAATGATTAACCTATCATGGAGGATATGTGATTAGGTTAATTACTTTTCAAAACGAGACTTTAGGAGCAACTGATATTGTTTGGAGATAAATGTTACGATTTATCTTGGGAGACTATGCGACTAAATCCTTCAAATATTTGGGTTTCAATCTTATATTGGTTTACTTTGAAGAATTTTATGGACAAATTGATTATAGAATGGTCCTCGTTGAACTTTGGGTTTTGTTGGACAAATTTTGGAGATTAAGAATAGATTTTCTTTTTATAAAGGGTTATCCTTTTCTGGATTATCTGATCTTGTACTAGCCTTTTTGGTTTTGTTTTTGTTTAAAGTCTAAAGACATGGGAAGTATATAGTTCTATTTTGTGGATTAGGTGATTCTCTAGAAGTTTATTATAGTACTCTTAATGTGAACATGTCTTCCTAAATACTCGTCTTTTGGAGAAAATATGAGTTTGTGTAAGGAATCTAATAAAGGTTGAAAGTCAATATGATAAGTGATTATGTTTCCTTATGAATAAATTCCCCAATAAAAAGTAACTTAAAACAAAAATGTTGTCTATTAACTTTTCCTACTGGGGAATCGAAGACCGTTTAACCCATCACAAGTTTGTGATTTTCTCGTGCTTAACTTTCTCCTAAACATGTTTTCTATCACTCTCCATCAGAACATGACCCTTTGTTTTTTCCTCCATGTCCATATTTTCATACTTGGAATCCTAGTATGGGTTAACTCAGGTGACCTTTGTACTTATCTTTCTTTATTTTAAAGTGTTTGTTTTACCGACTTTTGTTCCGATGTGGGACTTTCAAGGATGTTTCCAAGCGCAATTTTAAAATTGCGAGGACGCAATTCCCAAAAGGGGGGAAGGATGTAACACCCCAGGTAAATAATGAATATGAAATTTTCATATTTATCCATATTTGTGAAGAAAATATTAATATGACTTTAAAGGGGACGCTATGCTCGATGGCGTACCCAACACGCAACAACGAGTTTCTTGGGAATCTTACGTTGCACTCTAATAATAAAATAATATTATTTCAAATGATAGTTAACATGTAGCCGTTGTATTGGTGGGAATGGATAGAAATAACTAAAATATGATTATATATGTTTTTTTAAATGTTTTTACATTTATACAATAAAAGATAAAGGCTTAAAATACGGAAAGAATTCAATTTTAGGCGTATATGCCCTAGTTTTCACTAAAGGTTCACTTATCACCTTTTCATGGAGAACCGTCATTAAATATAGTTTTGTTCACTCTTATAAATTCTATTGGACCAAATAAAACTCTTCTTATGAATCGGGACATCAAAATTTACTTTGTGTAAATTTTTGGTATCTTTCCGATAATGTTCATTTTTTTAATGAATAGTGTAAAATGTTGTATTTTAATTCAAAACCTCTTTTTAATCTAATTTATTTATATGATTATATTATATTTTGAATTGCTTTTAAAGTGAAATTGGAAAATATTTTTATCATTAAATCCAATAGTGGTCGTTGGAATTAATTTCACTTTGAAATCAAACTTAAACTAGTGTCAATCTTTTGATACTTATTGTTTTATAAAAACACGCTATTTGCTCTGACAGCGGGAATTAATTATTAAATTAATTAATGTGACTAATATGTTTTGATTTTTGTAAAACGGACTTCATTTTTGAATTCGGAATATCAAATATATCTTAGGGTGAAGATTTGGTATTTTTCTGAAAAACTCAAATTTCTGATGAATAGTGAAACCACTAAGTGGTAATCAAGCAAACTGATTTTTCAGTTAAATGAAAGTTTACCACTAATGTGTATTGAATTTTTAAAATCCGACATACATGGTTGTCATTAAGAAGTAAAATGTGGTTCAATGAGATTAAAATAATTTTTTGGTGAATAGTAACTTATTAAGTTTTTAATCGCGATTAGTGGTAATTTGTGTAGTTTAAGGTATAAATAATGCTTTAATGATATGAAATGACCTAGACACATGTCCCAACCTTATTGGTTGTGTCATGGCCGACCAATACAAGCCATGGGCCAACTTGGGGACCCCATGGATCCACCTTGGTTGGGAAATGACATAAATAACATTTTATTTAATGTAAAAGTAAAATTGACACAAACATGATATGTTTTACTAAAACAATTTTTAAGTGGGGTTATACAAGTCATAATTTTTATTATAAATATTCATTGGAAAGCTAAAACGATTTCATACATCATAGTAGTTTTTTTATAATTTTTAGACATTAAATAAATTAAATTATTTATGACATAATAATGATGCAGCGATGACATCATTATTTGACGATTTAAATAAAATGAAAAGATAATGTAAAATCTATGAACTACACATGTCCAAAACTTATTGGATGAGCGGATTTAGAAGCCTTATCACCTTATCCACGAATTGTATCAGTGTGGGACCTTTTAAAACCGAAACACATTTTCAAATAAAGTAATATTTCTTTACTTTCCAAAAGTACCCCTCCTCTCCTCTTATAAAAGGCCCCCACCTCTACCTCATTTAACACACTCCTCAAGCCTTTGGCTCGGCCAAAACCTGCCCATTTACTCTCTCCACATCCCTATCCTCATCCTAGAGGATTCAATTTAGAAAAAATCCTTTCAAAGGAAGCCTTTAGGCTCAAATCAAAAGGAGTTACACTTTTAAAGGTAATTCATTCTCTCATGTTCATTTGTTTTATTTTGCTTCTCTAACCCCCTAAACTCTTTTTATTCATTTCTTTTGTAACAACACCAGGATCTTCAATATACTAGGATGTTGTTATAAGATTTATTCGAGCTACAGTCTCACACAACTACATCAAATGGTTAAAGAACATACGGTTTCCGTGGATGGTGAAATTCTACCTCCCGAAACGATAATTGTTCAATACTAATTTAACACCTTCAAAGGTGGACATTATGATGTAACTATTTTTATATATGATATATAATATGTTTATGTTTTATTTATTCTTCTTTATTTTTCATTTTTGTCTTACCTTTTTGGCTTCCATTATGGGTATACGCGATGTCTTCATTTAAGGAAGTGCGGACTACCGCCCCCTCAAAGTGATTTGATTCGTTAAATACCATATGTGGGATGTATAAAGGATGGAAATATGATATTATATATGATATTATACTGGAATTATAATATACCTTTATATCATTATTATTCCATTCTATAAAATACGAAATAGAAATGAAAGTAGCGTTCATGCGTACGTACGGCTTACCGTCTCCATGAACGGTGCATTTCATTTCTTACCTCTAAATGATTATGTAACGTTATAAATTAATGAATGTACTGGATATATATGAAATATATGATATATACATCATGAATAAAATTCTGGATATAATAAACATTTGGCCACATGAACAACATGTAATTGTAAGAAGACCACTTTCGACTTAAGAACCAAATATCGGAAAAACAAATATTATTAACTTAAATGATTACATAATGTTTATGACATGGTAATAAGTGGTATAAAAGTAATAATGAACTTGAAAAAGGGTTCTTAAGGAATTAGAAATTAACTCAAGTTTATTATTCAGGAGATTAAAGAACGATCGAGTCAAGTCGGACCCGAGGTAAGGGATCCTACAACTCTCTTTCTTTTTAAGTACACTCTTTTATGTCATCTATTTTAAGCTCATCTTTCTTATGATTGGGATGTTCTTTTTTATTAAATTTACTGTAATTTTTATGTTCATGTGATGAGAGACCCTATTCTCTCTCATCAATCCATTTTGGATGTTTTGAGTGGCGCCGTTAGGCTGCCGAACTTTCGTAAGAGATCTAACCTCTCTCTTTCTTTTTAAGTACTCTCCTTTATGTCACTTCTTTTAAACTCCTCCTTGCAATGTTGGGAGATTTTCTTTTATATTCCACTTGCTGTAAATTATATTGTAATATGATGGGATACTCTATTTGATCTCATCAATCCATATTCGGAAGTTTTATGTGGCACCGTTAGGCTGCCGAGTTTTCGTAAGGGATTTTTCATCTCACTTTTATTCCCGTGAGATTTATGCTACATTTGCCACAAATTCCATTGAGTGGTGTATGTACTGCCAATTATTATACTCTTTGTGTAATATAATTTCGTTTATGAGTATTTACATCAATGACCTCTTGTCTTTCTTTCATGGGGTGTATGTTTTGAAAGATACCCAAGTCGGTAAGGGAACCTTTCACCCTCCTCTTTTTTAAAATACTTCTTTTATTGGGAATTTTAATTTACATATTGTTATGTTGGTATATGTTCTCATATATCCTTATAGATGTAAATTTTATGTCAAAGTGATGAGATACACGTTTTATCTCTCATCAAATCATTTTGATGTGATGCCGTTAGGCTATCAAGGGAACTTTTTAACCCAATTTCGATTTCTTTGGGTTCAACATGTAGTCATTGAATATGTCATCCATTGAATATGTGTGAATGAACTTTTATTGTTTTACACTTAATATCCACTTATATTGGGTGTATTTATATTTGTCACACATATTTTTGAGATTGATTTGTCCTTAATTTAAGGATACCTTCTTTATAAGGGATTTCATCACATTTGACATTTCTATTGAGGGTTCATTGTTGTTATGCACCAATTCACTCTTATATG
The DNA here is from genome assembly GCA_963277665.1 of Viscum album. Taxonomy (NCBI): domain Eukaryota; kingdom Viridiplantae; phylum Streptophyta; class Magnoliopsida; order Santalales; family Viscaceae; genus Viscum; species Viscum album. The sequence continues at coordinate 165,205,425 of OY728142.1, read as the reverse complement.
GTGTATATACTGTCCTTTGGAGTATTATATCATGAAACCATTTATTCTCATGATATTATAAAGTTCTGACTAAATGTTATTCCTCAATTATTGTATTCAAGTGTCTCTAATTTTGGTAAAACCCCTTTAACCAAAATATCATTTTAAATGTTTTAATTATTTGTTCTTATTAATATCCATGTTTTCAAAATGGTTTTAAGGATTTATTTATATGGATATTAATGGTTTAAAATTTTAAGCTTCAAGGTGGTATGGGACACTTTGATTCAAAAATATTTTTATTAAATGTTTTAAATGGTTTTGGAAATGGTTTCTTTTTATATGGATTCATTATTTCAAAATACTAAAATGTTATGCTGTGATTGAAATGTGGAAATGTTTTGTTTCCTTTATGAATATTTTATGTGATACGTGTGTGTTATGGTTCTTGGGCATTGTTATGAAAACGGGTGGTTCCGTGATAAACTAAGGGCGGGTGAGCCCGTTATAGCTCTCCAATGCATTGGGTAACGCGAAGGAGTGAAACGTTAAGGTTTCTCCGAAGAGATTTAGGGAATATACTGTGATGGGTATTCCAAACGTAACCAAGAGGGTTACTCCCCACGTAAGAATGTTACGAATGCCTCAAGTTACCTTTATGTATTATGTTTTCTATGATTTATTCATGGTTTGATGAGGTATGTTAAAGTGCCTATGTTTTATGGGTAAAGTATGATTTCATTCTCATGTATATATGAACTCATGTTTCTGTTCCATATTTTTATAACCCTTACTGAGCTTTTTATGCTCATCCCACGTTTTTGAAATGTTTTTCACAGGTCAAGGGAAAGGTACATGATGTGATGATAGTGTCAAGGATGTGTCAAGAAAGAATCCATGTTTAATTTTTAAATATGTTTATGTTGATGGGAAGAATGAATACTGTCTTTTATGTAACCACTTTGTTTAAATGTGGAATATAATGCAAGTTTCATGATCTAATTCTCTAAAACTCTAAACCTGAAAAGATCCTCAATGTGTAATATTGTAATAACTCAAGATTAAGTAAGGTTTAAGGCTGGGGCCTTATAACATACCTGATCCTTCACATGTACTAAACTTATAGGTTATACCTATGATGCATGATATTTCCTATGAAGAATTTTTTTGGAAATCATGGATCATAGAGATAATGTTTTTTGGAACAAGATTACTATCCAGGTTAAAGTTCTTTAGAGGAATCATAAATTTTTGGAAGCTTCCTGGGAACCAGAGGATTTAATAAAGAAGATATATCCTCATTTTTTATATCAGAGTGGTGTAATTTATGGGTAAATATTCATTTTAATAGGTGTATAATGTATTACTTTCAAGATTTTATATGTATTTCCTTTGAATTACATTTTATGTATTTGGTAGCTTTATTTACATGAATCCCCAAGTCTATATAAATTGTGAAATAATAATCCTTTATAACCTAGACACTAAGTTGGATAGTATGAATATTAACAACCACATTATAAAAATTATGTATAATGGTTTACAATAATTCAAATTTATTTATTAGTTCATAATAAATAAGTACTCAATTTTCGACAATTACATTTTATTCTTCAAGAATATTTTTTCCTCAAGGGTTGTTTTATTGCATTTTGTGAACATATATTATAATTAATACCTAACATTTAAAAAAAATCTAGGAAATTGTTTTTATTTTTGAAATTATCTTTTCAGTACTATCTTTTGGTGAATTTTTAGGATTTTTCAAAAAATATTTACTTTTTAGGGAATGGTGAAAAGTATAGATATTTTTGTAAAAACTATCATTCCATTTAAAGTTAAATATACAACTTGGTTTGAATTTGATATTAAAGTAACATAACTTCCACATAATTATAAATAATATTATTAATTATCTATTAATAATTATTATAATTTATTTTGTTATAAGTTAATTTTTGGACTTAGAAATACATTGTTTCTAAAAATTATTATTATACACACATTTGGTATTTATATAAATAAATTAATTTAATCACTATTTTATAATGATTTTAATGAAATTTATAGATTAAATATTCAATATAGTATTTTAACATTCATTTATGGTTTTTACAAGGCATAAAGTGGATGTATATTCAATTTTCTTCTTAAAAATTCATTTTCTTAAAACATGTCTTCTGAGAGGTTTTTGAAATCATTTAAAATTAAATTATACCACTCAAATAAATTGAATATATTAAAATATATTGAATATTTTTAATCATTATAATTAAAAAAATTTAATACATTCAACTTAACTTTGGGTCACAGCGAATAGTAAAACAAATAAAATTTTGCTTCCATGGTTAAGTTTAAAACAGGTTTAACATGGGTTTAAACCAAGAGATAAGTGTTGGATTTCCACCGAAACCTACCAAATTATTTTCTTAATGATATTTAAACTTTATTTTATCCATCATTGTAATAATTTTCCATTTTTATTCACTTTCCCATGAACGTTTCCATATATAATTGGAAACTTTTATTAAATTCCACGTGTGTCCCACTACTCACTTATAAAACAAACACCTTGTATCCTTCATTATTCACAACTTCTGAGAATTATAGTAAAAAATAATAATAATAAACCTTCTTAGTTTCTTTCCCTTAATCCTAGAGATTTTTTTTTCTTATAATAAAACCAATCATTCCAGGCTTAAGGTGCTAGACAAAGGAGGTCTCTCAATGAAGTGGTAAAGATCTTAATCAAGATCATCCAATTTTATTTCATCTTATACTTGCTATAAAATTATTGTATCAAAAAAAATTATGGATACATTATTATAAATATAATAATATTTTATTATGATGATGTTACAAACTTTTACCACAAATTCTTCATCATGTGGTTGCTAAATGTATCTCTTGTGTGTACTTGTGGACTACCGCCTTCACGTAGTGATATAATTAATTTCATACTCCATAATTTATGGTCAGTTATTAGGAGAGATTTATTATGTTCATTATATATTTAAGTTATAATAATTATTCTATAAATTTAATTTAATATTTACATTTCATTTATTCCATATATCAAAAAATGGAAACATCATTTGTGTGTACATACGGACTACCGTCTGCAGGTTGTGATGTAATTAAGATTTCAACACCACTTTATACGAATGGTTATAAATATATATATATATATATATAATTAATTAATATCCAGGATAATTTTGTCATTGATAACATTATAAATATGAATTAACCATAATAAAACTTCAAGGAAAATTACCTTTGATCCAAAACATACTTGAAAAATGAAGTCATTGACACCTAAAATGATGAAGATAATGAAATATTGTTATTGAATGGTTGATAAGATTTTTTAAGTAAACCATGTTTGGTATTATTGGTATGATAATGGTTCTGGTATAAAATGATAATAATATTTAAGATGATTATAAAATAGGTTGCAGTTCTTAGGAAGTAAGATAGACTTGAGGTAAGGGTTTTGTATTAGAATCTCATTTTTAACTGGATTGTATATTCCTAAATCTATTGATGATTATTAAGACCAATATAGGCCGATATACCCTAATAGGGGGTGTGAATCATGGTGTGGATTTTCTTTTCTAAATTCATCATGCCCCACTGGATCATGACCTATTTATTACAAGGGTCACTTTATTTGCTCTTGTGTGTTTATTATAACCACTTATTCCCTTCTTTATCTAATGATGATTCTTTAAATGCAATGTAGGGAAGAAAGAACATAGAAACAGAGATTTTTACTTGGTTCACCATAATTGGGCTACGTCTAAGAAGCATACAACAGCGATGTGCCATTGTATCAAATCCAATAAAGCTCGCTGCCAATAATGTTTGGACTAGATCACTTCTATGCCCAGGCTCACTACCGTTATAATGATTAGGGATAGCTCATTGCTTTCCCAAGGTCACTCCCTATTTCTATCTCTCTATCTTACTACCAGTAGAAAGGATAACCTTTATCCTCTTCCTTTACTCCCTGCACTTGGAAGGGATCCACTCATAGTTTATAGACCCGTAGGTCTCTTCATTTGCATTAATACTTGCATCCTCAACTGTTGATATAATATCATTTAATTCCCCACATTCATCCACTAATGAATACCCCTTTTTCCCTGAACACTGGGAAATTCTTTTGGAAATACCTTCTCAAAGGACCCTACTTCAAGAGGCTCCCAATTTCCCGAAGCTCAAATAAGCCTTCATGAAGCTCTTGTCTTTTCATGAAGCACTCTTATGAAGCACACTCACGAAGCTCAAGTCCTCGTAGAGAGACTTACCTCGTGAAGCTCACTGAGACAACGTAGAGCTCGCAACTTTCATGGAGCTAGATTAGCCACCGTGAAGATCCTCTTTCGTGAAGCACACTGCCTTCGTGGACCACATTCGCGAGCCGAGTGAAAATTATTTTCTTCTAAAACTCTCTTTCTCCTTCTACTTCGCTCAAGGAGATCGAGGTCTATTTATAAGAAATTCCACCGACCCTAGAACCTTCTACAGGAAGTCAACACCACATCATCACAAATCCCGAATCTCCGATGTTCCTGCTGAAATTCTATCAAGATCACGATGCACCACGACAATTTTCTGATCGCAGAGCTCGTCGTTATTGCAGAGCATTACATCTTTTACTTCGCACCACTACCACGAAGCTACCTTGAATTTCTATTTGAAACTGTCATTCGTGAAGCTCATCATAATGGTGGATCATCCCATCAATTCCTTCGTGCCTTCACCGCAAAGCTCCACTCACAATTCCCTTCATCGCTGCAATGCTCTTCGACTCTGTCGTTCATGGAACTCATCATAAACACGAAGCATCACCGTCAAAATTCTTTTGTGTCAACATGGATTGTCAACAACATCTCTGGAACATGAATATTCACCATGGAAACCTACTTTGTCAATAAGAAGAATCAACCCAAAAATGCTGCAATGTTACCTTGAGGGATTTTTTCCCAACAATGACGAAAATATATGATATATCTAAAATAATTATTATGATCTTTATTATTCTATGGTTATTTTATTATATTTAATGTTTACATTTCATCTTCCTCTCTTTATGTACTCAAGATGCCACAAAATGTTTTTAAGGGAAACCGACCTTGTTTTCCCATATGGTCAGGAATCTTTTCTTCCATGTCTATATTTTCATTAAAATGATTTCAAAAATGTTTTTAATATTGTAAAATGATTATTAAATTTAATTTTTTTCTATATTTTACATTACATAACAAGGACAAAAATTAACTTTCTTATCAATTTCCAATCATGGAGCTTTTGAATGTTTACTGAACATGTGGAATGAATTTTTGTTTTAACATACACCGCATGAAAAAATTTCCCTACCTTAATGAATACTAAGTTATTTAAATATTTAATTTTTCTTTTCAAATAAAATATATTCATTAATATTTTAAAAACATTTATATTCCAAATAAGTGTTTTAAAATAAAAAAGTTATTTTCCTCAAGAAATGTTCTAGATATCTTTTAAAGGTATTTTTATCTATAACAACATCCTTTTATATATCATATAATTTAATAAGTATATTATCTAATGATAGAATATATATTCTTTCTCTATCTAATTTATGATTATGATGTTTAAATTTTTAAAAAACCTATATATTTTCCATGGGTCTTGACTTGATGAAATAATGAATGTTTTATATTCTTCTGGAAAAAATATGTATTGTTTTAATTATGTGATGAGTGGGATTGGAATTATATATCCTACCATTACATTTGGAAAATAAGGATATCTCAAGAGATATTAAACACTTTAATGGGGAGTGAACTTAGTTTATAAAAGTACTTTTTATAATAAGATAGTGTTGGGAGCGAACATTGACTACGGAAATGATGGAATTGGGAGTGAACCCAATCCACTATGATAGACTTGGTTTTGATACTTAACTAATTAAATGATTTTCTTCTTCTTATTTTCATTCAAACAACTTATGTATTATGATCATGATATGTTTTTATAATTCATGATTGATTATTGAGGATTCCACACTCTTATGTCTTAAGGATTTTGATTGATAAAACGGTTTGTCATGTTTATTGATTATGATAAATGAATTGATTGGAATGGTTTTATAATGATAATATCATGTTATCCAACCATTATGATTATATTATACTCACTTCTGATCATTGATTAATATCTCTAATATTTTACCTTATTGAGAATTTGATCTCACCTTTTTTATGTTTCCCTTCCCTAGGTAATGGAGAAATTTTTTAATTATGTTATGTCTAAGAAGGGTGACAGTTGTGAAGAAGATAATGATAAATGATATAAATCATTTATGTACTACTTTTTTATATATCCATTTTTCCAAAGACTCTAGAAATTTGCAGTTATGGAATGGATAATGTTGATATATAATGGATATTTCTGATAATAAGATATAAAATTTATGTATTAAATGTTTGGGTCTCTATAATTTTGATATATATATATATATATATAAATATATATATATTTCTTAAAAATAATATATTTAATTACTATATAATACTATTTTAACAAAATTTGTTATTAAAAATTCATATGACTCATATGATATAGATATTTCAATATACAAAGGATCCAAGATTAGAATGAGGGCACAAAAACTCATGTTGAGGGTCAAGTCTCAATCCACTCATCTTTTGATGATGAATTTTTCTATATCTCATATTGTTCTAAAGAATATTATCTGACCAGTACTGGTTTTCTATTATTTACATTTTATATAAATGTAACTATAGTTATATTATCATAATATATGTCAGGACTATTTTAGTGAGGTTGTTCATTAAATTTTCCACAATCATTTATTTTAGGTTTCAATCATTTTTTTATTTATCTAGATAATGAACATATTTTATAATGATTTTATTTATTTCATGACTATATAGGAATGTTAATTTTTTTTATAATTTGGATGAAAATTTTTGATTGTATGAGGTGATATGTTACTCAAAACATGTTGTAGTGATATAGTCTAAACAAATTGTAGACACTTAATGACCTGTTTTTAATAACCCTTTCAATTATCCCTCCATAGACGATGCCCTATAAAATTGATTTTGGTATGTTAATCAATTTAATAGATAATAATAATATAGTATTTGAAAAAAAATTATCTTTTATATTTTCCTATATTTCTATTTTTTGAAATATTTTATTTTTTATATTTAATTTTTATATGATAACCTATTTGATGAAATATTATATCTCCATTAATATTTTTATTTTTTTATACTTTAAATTTTTTATGAATATTTTATTTTTTTCAAATGAATGATATTTTCAATATTATATGAAAAATTAACGTGTAAGGATTTTCAGAAATAAGTGTATTTATAATTTCTTTTGATAAGATTAAAGAAAGTGTAATCATGATTTTAATTACACATTTTCATTAGAGATAACTAGATTTGATTGGAATAAAAAAACTAATTAACCATCATTGATACATAATAATGATCCATCTCAAATAACCCATATTTCAGTGGCAGTTTTATATGTCACCCAATTTTTAATTGATAATAATAGAAAATATAACATTAAGATGAAATAATTAATATTTAAGATAACCACTATCTATAACAAAAATTATAATTTCAAAATGTACTTGATCAGGATGATTCTATTGTGCATAAATTTGTAAAACAATTATAGCTTAAAAGTGGAACCATAGAAGGATGGAAAGTTTTACTAAAACTTATACATAAAATAAATTTGTTTATGCAATATTATCATTATTTTTTATATAAAAAATCATTATACATGAAAAGGTATATGTGATATTATTTTTCCTATCACATAAATAATCGATTATAGATATCCATGTTCGGAACGATGAACTTTTTATTGAGATTAGACATTATGAAAAAAATAAGGAGTAATATTATTATCAAAATAGAAATATACTAGAAATTTAAAAATAAGTATAAAATTGATAATTCAAAAAGTTATTCCAAACACATGATTATTGTTATGAAAATTTTCAAGGATAATAAAGGCAATATTATTATTAAAAATTATTTTACATGATTTATTTGAAGTATTATGTATTCAATGAAATCATGAATTGAAATTGTCTATGTTATAACATTATATGAGTGGTTTCAAAAAGACCAAAAAATTAAAACATATAGGAAAAACTTCAGTCTTAATGTGTATGAATGAAACTTATAATCATTAGTTGATTTATGGATGAAATGTATGAACTTGTCCATTTAGATACACTGATATATACTAAAAAAATTTAAATAAAAAAATGTTAGAGGAGTAATATTTACTTTTAAAAATTTTGTCTATCTAACATTTAATGAAATTAAATTTTGTAACTTTACGTACACCAAAATCTGAGAATGTAAAAAATATATAATTATGTTTAAAAAGGTTTTATATAGAATAAAAAAATGGATATAAAGGTACAAATGTAGTTAACATTGATAATTGTTTTATGATAAATAAAATATATTCAATATATTGAATAATCATTTCAAATATTTATGATCAAAACGTATTGATTTAAAAAATAATATCATCATGGATAATTTTGGAAATTATTTTTGGGGTTCGATTGATTGTTAATAAAAAAAATATAATGAATTTATATTCAGAAATATACATTTAGAATAAATTAATCTTGATTTAATACTTCTATTTTATGTTTATCATTAACATATCATGGATTTAGATATGTTTTTTTTACCCTAAAATATAAATTTCATTATATTATGTAATCAATTGATGTTAGGTTTACATAAAACAATATTTGTAATCATTTAAGATATGGAAGTTTTATGATGCTGGTAAAAGGGGATAACTAATCAATTTAGAGTGAGAATATAATTTCTGAATATATATGAATGCATTTTTGAGTCATATGTAAACATAATTCATGGTGCTTCACAAAAGGATATAGTATAATTGATGTGTTTTAATGATGTTTTGAAATTAAATTTATAGTGTTAAGAAAATAAAAATTGAGTTATTATTATACACTTATGTATAACGTCATCAATGTGGCCAATGGGAACAAATTAGAAATACCACAATCATATTTTTTTAATGGATTCACATTGATATGAATTTCATTGGTTGATTTCAATTGATATATCTCTCTAATAATTTTATTGAGTAACATTCATCATATCTAAATGGATGGATATATGATGAGTATTTTAATTAATACCCCAAACTAGTAGAACCAAAATTAGCCTTTAATAGTGAAAAATAATTTTTGGGATTGATAATGATGACTAGATAAACTTGTGTCTCCATGTTTAACAATTAATACTTAATTTTTTTCGTCTAAGTTCAACTTGTGAAATAAAAAACATTAATACATGTATAATAGTTTTAATGTCTATTAGATATGGTATTAAAGTGTGATTAAAAAATAATAAATAAATGAATATAGAAAATATTGTACAAATAATGATATTTGGTATTTATGGTTTTCATAAGAGATATATATAATCCATGTACATTACATTTGGAATTTATCAGATTTAGTGCCTAATGAGTAATCCTATTAGATATATAATTAATTTATTTTTCTAGATATAACATTTCATATGTGAAAATAGTATGTGAAAAGTAAATGTGATCTACCAAAGGAATATTATCTTAAGTGAAGATACTATACAATGTGAAGAAGTGATGTGTTATACATAATGTAATTCAAAGTGGTATATTTAACACATATCAGTTCTACAAGATATAACCTATTAAATGTTGTTATATCGAATAAATTTTAAAGATGTGGGTTCATTTGATATATAATAAAAGTAAAATTATTCCACATGTAAAATTTATAGATCTATAAAACAAAAATAATATTAACTATTATTTAGGAAAAAATATGAAAGTTATGATTTTATGATCCATAACTATGACCTGATGTTTTTTAAATGAAATAATTTTTTCTCAGCCATTGGATGCTATAACTTCTTACCACAAAATTGACATATTTTATTTATCAATATAAACATATCTCCTTAGAAAATATGATTTAAAAATATTTTAGTATAATTATGTAAAAAATAATAATGAAAATATTATAAATGGTTTTATAAAATGGTTTCAGAATAAGAGAATAAATTATATGCAATATTTATGGTATAAGAAAAATTATCTTACTAAAAAGGAATGTGTAGTTTTACATAATAGATATGGACTTATCATATTAACATTTATTATTTAATTAAAAATGAAATGTATATAATATTATGAACTCTAATATGTATAATGCTAACATATATCATTTTTTCTACATATACATGAAGTTGAAAATAAAAAATACAACAGATCAACAATTTTTTTGGTTGAGGTGATAATACCTAAAGATTATAGAATCTTAAATTTACATAATTTTAATGATAATAAAAGAATAAGAGTAACATTAAAAATATTATTTAAGGAATAAATATTTTTAAAGGATGTGAAAGATTATATTATTGCAACCAAATAATTATTTAAAATTATTAGACTATAAAATGGATGAAGAAAGGAAGAGATCAGTATAATAAAAAAATTAAGGTTAGCTATTTTAATATAGAAATATATCATCATGATGTCAAAATATAAAGGAAATAAAAAGATGAAAAAGGTTGAATACTAAATAAAAAAGGAGAATATTATGAGATAGATATGGTTAATTAATAATACATATTAATTTCTTAAAATATATCAACAATAAGTATCATGATCATATATTATGTGGTGAAATCCAACATCATCCAATGTAATAAACACTAAAAATTAGAATAATCAATTATGTCTACATTATATATTCTATGATTGGTTATTGAATCATATTGAATGATATATGAGGATTTATCTTATCACATAACTTAGAAATTATTCAAGGCCACAATATATAATCAGAATGTCTATGATTGATGTTCATAAAAGATGATCTTTTAAGGGAACATACAATATCATAATGTAGACTAGATAATTGAAAAAATCCCGAAGCATCAAATTATGTTTAAAATTTTATTGATTTAATATAAATAATGTTCTTGAATAATAAAAAATAATAAGAAACATAATGATGATTAAAGATTAAATATAGATTAAACTATTTTTTAAAAATGTTTGAAGGAAGAAAATTAATTTATTAAATATTTATATTAAAATAAAAGTATTTTAAATCTAAAATCTACATAAATAATACAAATAAATTAACCAAATTGAAAAATGAAATTGATGAATGGATAATACAAATTTGAATTATATATTGGAATTTAATCTATAAAAATAAGTAGAAAATATTTATATAAATAATATGTCACTTTCAAAGTAAACTACATATCCAATGATTGAATTTCATAAATTTTTAAAAAATTATAACCTAATTTTATCAAATCATGTCTTGTAGATTTATTACACAAATAATTAAATGACATAAAAAATTTCAATAATGATATTTTCCAAATACCTAATTTGTATTTTGAATCAAAAAAATATTATAGGAGATATTTATCATTACTATGTAATGCTTTCAACATATAAAATATAAATCAGGACAAAAAACTTTAAGAAACACACAAGATATCTTATAATGAAGGAAAAAGGTTTATTCATTGGAATACCTGGAATTAAATCATAATCATGTATTATCATTATGATATTAGTATATTATATATAAAAATATATTCAAAATAAAAAACATATAAAACAATTGTATTCATTTAATTTAATGTTTTATAAATTTTAATCTTAATTATGAACACTCGAACAACGATTTCATTGTGATAAGTTCTTGATTTCCCATTAAAATGTACATACATGAATACTTTTGGTTGATGAATAGACATTTGGTTAACTATGAATGTTTATAATAATTTCTGTAACAATAATTAATTTTTTAGGTTATTTTGAATTTATTTTTTTCACTTTGGTATTATATTATTAATGGTTTCACACTAGTTTTATATCATATATTATTTTACATGAGTTTATAAGTTTTTATTTAACTTTTAATGCTTATAAATGAAAATTTGTGTGTAGTGTAACACCCTATGATTTTAGAATATATATTTTTTCTTCAATAGCTTGTGAATAATACAACCCTAAATATATATGAATAATTATAATAGATTATAAAATAAAGGACATTATAGAATATTTAAATGATGTATGATCATTGAAAATAATTTCTAATTCATTTACAAAATACTATTCATCCTAAAGAACTATTTTGAATTATTTTGTTTACGATCATTGTTTTCATATACGTGTTATTTAACAATTATTTAAAGTACAATTTTTTTTTCTAAAAAGTGTTTTATACACTTGAATAAAATGAATTTATTGGTTATTAATTGGTTATAAATGAAAATAATATCATTTTATGGTAAAAAGATACATTTCTATAAGAATTATCATTTTTTTCTATAATATATTTTTATCATAAATAAAAAAATTAATAATTATGTATTAATGTTTTTAAAAAATGGAAGATAATATATTCCTTAAAATATTTTAACATTCATTTAGTGGTTGTTACTAGTAAATGTATTATAATATATTCATTATTATTCTTAAAAAATTATTTTTCTAAAAATTATTTTTCATTTTTTCCATAATTATTTTAAAATGATTTTCTTCCACTTATAGAATGTGAATTTGGTTAAATTGTTTCTCTATTTTAAATCATAATTTAAAAAAAATTAATTAGGTTAATTTAGCTTTGGGTCAAAATGATTAGTAATTGAGGTAAAAATTCATTATTATGGTAAATGTTAATGAGGATTTAAACACAATAGATAATGATTAAAAATAAAAAATACTCATCTTAATCATATTTTTTAAGTGTATTTAGACCTAAAGTTATATTATCTCAAAATTTTGGTTTTCTTGTTCCTCCTTCACTTGAATATGACTTTATTATATTTTAACTTTTTAAGTGTTTACATGTTTTCCACCCTCCTAACTTATAGAAGGTCACTGCCAGTGTTCACTTATTCAAAATCATTGAGAACTCTAGAACCTATGATCCTTTCCCAAATATCTTCATATCTTCCTTCCCTAAATAAATAATTATTAATGTTTAAACCAAAGAAAGATTCCTAAAGAAGAGGTATTTGTCTTCACCAGTCTATTTTGAGTTTTCTTCTTCCTCAACCACCTTTAAATATTATATAACCATATTAACAAGAAAAAATAAGTATCATTATTGTATATAAGTTATGTAATGTTAATTTTAAATCAATATTCTACCTCCTTCCCTCCTTAGAGATACGATAAAGTCATTTGTGTGTACATCTAGACTACCACCTACATGAAATGATGTGATTTATTTTCCATGTATATTATACATGGTTTGTAATATAGATGGATATAAATAATATATAATATATATCATATCATATTATTTTTCTCTAAAGATATATTATTAGTTTAATTTATTTATTTACATTTTTTGGAAAATGAAAACACTACTCACATGTACGTATGTACCACCATCTCCACAAAGTGATGTAATTAATTTTTCATCACCATCTTATATTAATTTTTATAAAAGTATATATAATTAATAGATATTATACTAACTATTTGAATATAATTATAAATTTTATGAAACCATTAATAAAGTGCATGTACCAAAACATTAAAAAAACTTTCTTGGGAAACGTATCGGTTTTCACCTGAATGTTAATTTTATTGAATAATTGGTAATGAATGGGTAATCAAAAATTATAATTGTTTAGGATGATTTCGCTAGGGTGTGCTACCTTGTCTCATCGTTGATAGTGACAGTCGCATCTGCTTCCCCGCATTCCATCTTTCCAAAGGTTGGTGACATTATTCACTTCTTTAGATCTGTATACTCCTTCATCAAAATGGGATAATGGGATATTGGTCTCTCCTTCCATGGATTCCTCCTCAGATTTCATGGACTAATCTAGGTATCCCTCATATATTAAGATGTTGTTCGCGGACCTCATTCTCAGTGAGATATCTTTTTGGAAACCTGTTAATTATGTTGCTTTTACTAGGAAATTCCAAAGGGTCAAGTCAGGGTAGTAACCTTCTATTAGGAAAGTAGTCACGTTGGGAATTGTTGGAATGTCTAGATGTTGGAACCTAGGTACACATGAATTCTAACTTATATGAGGGTTTCTAAAGGGGGAGTAATCCTGAGGTATCCCATCTTGAATGTAGGGAATCTTATGCAAGATGCATGTATCTGATATTTTCATTGGCTTCCCAAGATTAACAGAGGGTATAACATGAGTTTGACATCTTGTAGAGAAGGATCAGACTGATCAAAGCACTTATAAATGTAGATCAATTTGGCACATCCCTAGGAGGGATCACATGAAGGGTCTACCGGGTGGATGGATCAAAACGACCAAAAAGAGTGGACCCATCGATAGCATGCCCCAAAAATGGGAGGTTTCACACTGTGAAGGATGATCTTAACACCAGAAAGTGTGGATCATGGAGGTGGTCCCAGAAAAGGGGACACCAAGGTTTACCATTGGTTGGGATTGAACCTCAAATAATATTCATATGTACCCCATGTAGAAGACATGCATCAAAACCCACATATTTCAAAGGGGGTAATTTGAGGCTTACACATGGTTAGCTGCTCAAGTGCCTCTAAGGAGTTGCAATGGAATGAATGCGACCATACATTGATAGGGGTACGGTGGTAGAGAAAATGGATAGGTCTTATGCATGGTTATCTGCCTGAGTACTGCGAAGGAGAGGAAATGATGGATGGCCTAATATCACCAGAATGTACCAACCCAGATAAGGATTAGAATGGATATGGAGGAGGTGTAGGAGGGAAAGGGTAAATTAGATGGAACTGACATAAAGATGAATATGCTAATCTTAAACCTCAAGGAAGTTTATTATGTATCTCAGTGGTTGGGAATCAAAGTCCGCATAGTTATGAATTTTGTGATGAGACACCTTAGGAGGACACTTGTGAGAAATGGAGTGCATGGAAATGAATCTGAAGGATGTTAACCCTATGAGTTGTGGCATGATCTTCTTGAGATGCAAATGATTGATGGAGAGACCATGATGGGAATGGATGATGGGCTTGAACCTCCGTGGGGCTTCTTAAATACCCTGTTTAAAAGTAAGGGATCAATGTCCACATAGATCAAGCATGGAGCACGGGATTACGGTGTAAAAAAGGATAGTAATGAAGAGACATAGTGGGGCTTATGAATGGTTAGAGGCCCATTTTAAGAGGGTCACTCTTGGTGGTAGGAATACAGTGAAGTGTGGGGATTATGCATGGTAAGATTCCTAGGTGGATTGGAACACTCTAGAGAGGAAGATCTAGTAGATTCATCCTAAAAAGGGAAAGTATTTCATTAGATTGGTACATCCCTAGGAGGTAGTACTAGGGTTTACTATTGGTTGGGGTTGGATCTCAGAGAGGCTCCCTATATACCTGGTGTAGAATACATGGATCAAAACCTATGTATTTTGAAAGGGAATACATTTTAACGTCACGTGGGATGAATGTGAACTGGTGTGAAATGAATGGAACACATGGATTGTGGGGAATGAAGGTATTGAACCACAGAGAGGCTTTGTCCATACCCTATCTAGGAGACAAGGATCAAAGCCCATGTAGTTCTTATGAGTGTAGTTTAACATCATACATATAGAGGGGCATGTGACTTACACATGGTTAGTGTCCTAGGGGTTTCATGGTCACTGAAAAACTCTAATCCCACATGAGTCCATCTCAATGTGGGAAACAAGTGGTAGCGACAGACCTGAAAATCATGTCGTGAATGGTATGGCCACAAGGGATGGTGTGGGGCTTATGCTTGGATAATGGCCCCAAGGATATTGAGATTAGGACTTACTGTATGAGGGAATCCCTAGGAGGGTGATTTGATATATGAGGAGGACATTAAAATCATATAGGGAACACCCTATCGTTGGGTCTCGGGGATTACATGAGGATTTCACATGGAAAATATGGAAAAAGAGCCCAATGGGGGAGAGGAGTGGGAGTGAACTAATGCTCATTCTCCTTCGAGTCCCCTTGGATTTCCATGCATGAAACATATCACAGTTTAGTGTCATGTTTCGGGGATGAGGGTGCTTGGTAGTTTAACATCCTACATCTAAAACAAGGAGGACTCAATCCTAACCCCTTAGACTGACATAACTTTTACCAACCCGCAATTGGGGGAAGGAAGGAATAAGAAATGTCAGGAAACAACAAGGTGAAGGAATGGTCACTCGATGGGATCACGTTTTCATGGCTATGTAAAGAGTCAATATCCATTAGCAAGCCTATTCAAAGAAGAATAAGGTAGAGCGATGCAATATGAATCAACACTTGAGGAACCCTGAAATCCCTTTGAACAATCCTAGAGAGCTGCATGGGAGAAGTTTTTGTGAAGCATAAGGTCTCATAGAGTAGGAATTTGTGAATTTATGGTTCTTCATGAAGATAAGTGGCTTCCCAAAGGAATGTGCTTGATGAATCTAGGTGAAAAGGATCTCCGTGAAAGGAAGAGCTTGGAAAGGCATGATGGCCTAGTCGAGGCATGGATTCAACATGTTCTTAGAGGGTACTTTGAAAAGGATGAATCCTTTACAAATACCCAAGTACCAAAAAGGGAATCCTATATTTGCGATGGATATAGGGATTTGTGAATGGCATCCCCACTTGATGCGGTGGAAAATTGGAGTAAAGGTAAATCTGGTTCATAGTGCTTAGGTACCTTGGGTGATGCATTTTCTCACTAGTTTGCAGTGTGAAGGGTGATTCTCAAATCAAGATCTCATAAGGTGAAAGGTTCAGGGCTCAATTCACTGGAGGGGGGAGGGTCGTTGAGCCACATATTTATAGGAACCATGAATCATGATGCTCTGAGGGCACACCACAAAGGAAATGGAACTTTACGATCAGAGGCAGCTCTGTCGAACTCGTAAAGGCTTCCATAAATTATCTATTATAGTCACAAAGGTATTTCTCGAGATCATAGAGGCTTCCATCATTTCACTATACTGGTCAGAGAGGATTTGGTTTTACTGTCTTGGTTTTTTTCGTAGTGCTAAAGGGCTTTGTGACAAATCTTCATGAGGTAGGCCCTTTGGTGGGTTTTTATGCCATTTCCATTTAGGGATGGATTTTGGCACCAAAAAATTCCCCCCATAGAATGAGAGATGAGGAGAGAATGAGGGTTGAATTATGAGGGTAGATAAGTAAAAATATGTAGATTGTAAAGCTAAATCGTGATGAGGTCATGCGGAGCATGAGGTGTGATTTCCCTGAATATTGGAGAAGATGAGGCCACCATGAAGCTCGTGAGGCCATCGCCTATAAATTAAGCACAAGGGCCCCCTTTTCCGTATCCTATTTTTATGAAATTTTTATTGAGCTATAAAATCACGAAGCTCCTGTACACCCGACAAAGACTCTTTATGAATTGTATTCCACAGATTGGTGCTCTGTGAATGCTTATTAGGAAATCAGCACATCGCGACCCCTTGTTGCTCTGTGAAGTGCACCGATGCCTCCGAGGCTCCACAACTGCTTGCTCCACGAGTCTCACATTGAGAATGTTCTTCATTAAAAGAGAAGAATAATAAAGACACTATTGTATTGAGATGAAATGGACAACCAATAATCATCTTAGTGGGTCCTTTTGGATGTCGCTCGAAGGGTAGACATGAAAAACAATATCAAGCTCAGAGAATGTGTGGGGATTCTTTCTAATCAAGAGTCTCTGGTGGAGTTTCTGACTAAAGGGTAGAAGAATTAACCTCTCTGCAAGAGATTAATACTATATGGATTTTGTCTGGGGGATGATGTATTTATCCTTGAAGCTAGCAGGGATGAACTGGTTTACTTTTTCCGGGGAACGTCGTGCCAATATTACTGGTTCAGTGCTGCCAATAACCATACCTTGAAGGACCATATGCCTATTGTCACTGATTTCCTATAAAAACATGTCAATAATATATATGGTAAGGTACTGAAACTAGAGGTATTTCCACCTCAATAACAACCCATTCTTAATCCGGTTTTAGGGAACCCATAGAAAGGGTGGACTAATATTTGGGACCTACACCAGGGTGTCAACTTTATAGGCAAATGGGCCAAGGTCTACAGGGTATGTGCATCCTATGCTGAATTTAGGGAAGGGTTGAGGCGAGCAAGCCTGTATGAGGCGGCATGGTATTCTTAATTTTACATAAACCAACAGAAGAAAATGAAGCCAAAGCTACGAATTAGGTGGTCATTGAGGACCATCACCTTCCATTTTCACCATGGAGAGGTCGACCACAGCCTCTGGGAACTCCACCAAATTTTAGGTTTCCCATTATGAAGGTGATTTATAATTAATCTCTATGTGTAGAGAATACATGGGAGGATATTGAGTAGATGCCACAACTAACAAAGATGCTGATGGACATGGTTCCATGTGATGATAAGTAGTCAGTGTGGGATTCTCACTTCAAACAGTGGTTTGTAAATTTCCTAAACATCCCAATAAAATATTCTATTAAGGGAGAGGTGGCACCTAGGAAACTACTGAAAGGGCCCCCACCTATCAAAGGGGGGATATGTATTGTAAGGAAGATTCATACTGATGAATTATGGAAAACATTAAATGGAATATATGGGGGTATATGGTTAACACTGAGAAGAAAATGATGGTTAGGTTGGTTGGGTTCATTTTCACACTATTATACGGATGGACGTTTTCAGTCAGGGATGTACACATGGGTGCTAGGATGAGCACATTTATCATGGTGTCCATGCTGGCAATGGGGAAACATGTCAACTGTGGGATACCGGTGTTGACAACTCTATACAAGGTGTTTTGGCACATCATCGAGGGGAAAATCCACAATACGTATGTGGAACACTCCACTTTATGTATGGTTGGATAGTAGTGCACATGTGGGTTTACGAATATACAAATCCCATTTTCCCTTCTGGGTTATACTTTTGACCAACTATTTTAAACACACAGTATAGTTCCCCTATCAATATGGCTTCGTTAGAAGCACTAAACAATATCTGGAAGACTGAAAAATTCAATTTCCATCCATTCATGCTACCAATGGGAGTATATTATAATGAAGTTCAGGGAACTAAGGAAAATCAGTCAAATCTTCTGGCCTTTTGAGGTGGATTTCTCATTGCTCGAGTAGATCGCGAACGTATCTGCGAGGAATTTACCCCCATCACATTGTGAGGTAGTTCTAATGCATGAATAAGTTAACCTAGAAAGTCTACTTGGGGGTATTCCATGAGGATCATCCATGTGTGATGTGGAATATGTGAATCATGTTCATGTGGGAAGACGGGAAGATGCTGAATGAGCTGCGTCTGACTACTTCTTCTTACAGGCTAGTTGAAAGGTATAAATTACCTAAGAGATATCCTACCTAGGGGAGACGATGGAGAAATAGTCTATCTATGTTGATGATGTGGTTCCCCTCAACCTCGGGGTTGGGGTCAGAAAATGAAAAGAACACGTCGTGGGGGTAGATTTGGTGCACATCGTAGTGGAAAAGTTGTGGAAGTGATAAGGCCATTGATTCCATGGCCTACTCTAGGTAGGAGTGGAACAGAAAAGATAGTACCATATCTAGTGGATCCAACTAGGTAGAGTTGGGAGGATGTAATGCCACAAAGAGGGTCCCACATTATACCTACCCAAGAAATTGGGAAGTAGCTATGCTGGGTGGAAATACCTGGGGATGTTGTTTACAAGAATCCTTAGGAAACCTGAGTTGTTAAAAATAAATTTCTTATTCTTTTCAAGATGTGGGATCATATTAAAAAAATTCGGATGGATCATTTAGTGATTGGGTTGTCTAAGAATGGATTTCTGGTGTCTTAAACAGAGGGGGGGGATATTTTTCTGAGATGGGAGAAGTTGTGAATTCTCATGGAACCCCAAATCCAATGTTGAATTGGGTGAAAATACTACTTGAACAAACATCCCCAACATAATCGTTCACTACTGATATGAGGGATTGCTTCCCTTTTCCTAAAGAATTAGAGGGGTCATGGGGATAAGATTCTAACAGAGGGATCCCTTTTTATGAAGGTGGGTTTGTAGCCTTAGAGTTGGGAGAATTCATTGAAATACTTGAGGTGATATCTAAACCATTCGTTTGCGTTGAATTATATGTTTATCTTAGTTTCTCAACTGATATTTGTATTGTGTAGGATTGCCTCATAGAAAGGACCCCTTCAAGTGTGGAAATGAACGTAGAAGGAAAATCTCTAGAGATTATGTCGAGAATGATGGTGAACATTGGGTTCAATAGGGCTATGAAAATAAGGGTGGCCTTTCTAGAATCTTCGAATCATCCAACCATATACGGGGGGCACATCTTGGGATTCTAAAACAATTACACTGGGGTATGATTAAATAGTTTACCTTTGTAAGTCATATTCCTTACAAAGTTATAGTTATTTTCCATCAGTCTAGGAAAACTAACACCATATTTGTATGAATAGTTCTTCAAGAAGTGAGTGCGCTTCTAGTGAGGATGGATAGGGGTCTCAGAGCTCTAGCAATGCCAACTGACATGGAATCAGATGCTCAATTTTACCACTCCATTACGATCATGGTTGTGTGTAGGACCACTGGCAGGGCAGAACCAAACATATCAAGGTGGTATCCAGTGATCAAGATCAACCGTATTGATATGAAACCCATCCCTTATGATGACATATGAGAGGAGGAGCCCGTTATCGATCTTTTTTATTCATTCCTGGAATACGAATCTTCTAATCTGGATGAGTTGGATGTGTCTACCACTAATATGGAGGATAGTCAGGCACTCCATTTTCGGTCATGGAAATTGATTAAGAGCTTCATTGATGATGTCCCGCAACTATAATGGATAATTTAGATGGAGAAACAAAATTCATGGATGCCTGACCTATGTGCCTGAGGAGTGGATGCATGATGTTTAAATAGACTAATCCTATATTACCCTGCTGAGAATGAATTGTAGAGTGACCATGATTTCAACATGTCTTGGTATAATAGGATGTCCATAAGAATTAAAAATCTACAGGAGTCTGAACAAGAGATCCAATACTTGGAAACAGGGATGAATGAATATTTTTCTTTTACCAACATCTAATCTGAACTCACATCTTGAATACGGTTTCATTGGGGGGAAGCCCAAGAGAAGTTGAGGTGAGCATCCCATGAGGTGGCTGATATCCAAGCTAAGAAGGAACGAGCATGGATTATGGCTGATGAAATTTTCCCTACAACCAATTAAGAAGTAAGGGAGATCAGGTGGTGGTAAAAAATCCTAGATGCCACACAGAAAATGGAGGTGAAGATGGGACACTCCATCAAACGAGCTAATCCCTAGGGTCTTTTCTTTATCGAATTCATAAACATATTTTCATGTTTAATTACTTACTTAAATAGTGTTCATGGAATTAATTTTACATACTTTGATTATTGCATTTAAATCGTATCTTTGAAACAACCAGCGATCAATCCCTAATATCATGTGGGTCATTCTCAGTGTGATAAATAAGAGACGTCTATATAATTACTCATCATTGATAAGAGAGTTCCAATAAATAACTGAATGATTAGGGTCTGACTGACCACCTGAACTTTTTAGAACAAGATAGGGGATATAACTAGAGAATAAGGTTCTTAGAGTATCCAATTTTTTTTCCCAGTGTACTCTAGTGCAAGAGCAGGATAACACATGGGTCTTTGGAATAAATCCAAACAAAGAGGAATGAGGAGTGTGAATCATGACACCCAAAATTCAGAATATAGTGAGGGTGGGATGAATATGGAGGATAACTACTGACCATGATTGATACACAATATCCATATCACATTAGCCTAATATGGGAACAAATAAATGAGGAATGATTACAGACTGAATTTGAAAAGACAGTGCCTAACTTGAAATGTAGTCTAATATCTTCCTGAATGTTATCCCAATGAATCAGGTGATCAATGAGGCCGAGCATCTATACCACAAGGGGGTTACATTGGATGTTAGATGAGATGGGATCCAAATAAGGGTAACTCAAAGCATGGAGATGGAGTGATGAAATATTCAAAAGGATTCCAAGACTCTTGATATTATGCCACTGTGATGAAATCACATTGGTATGAGGGCATTGGTCTGAACAAAGATCAAACCTGTTTTCCTAGGAAATACCTCTATGGTGGGGACCTAAAACATCTTTTATTTTTCTGTCATGCCAAAAAGGATGATACATACGAAGTCTAAAATCATATGGTAAGTATTATACATTGTATATTTTAGAATCATATAATTGGGACGTTGCACAAAACATAGGGTCATACTACCTAGACCCTATCCAATTGTTTAAATTCATGTTACTCAGATTGGGTGATTCTAGTTTAAGGTCTGAGTTTTTGAACCATAATTGGGGATAAAAACCCGTAATTGGGGAAAAAGGACCTGGAAGATTGATGAACCTATGGTTGGGCCGCATGAGAATGCTCGGGCATCACTCTATATCCCATAAGGATGGGAATCGAGATGCTAATAGTTATTGAAACATGGCATGGTGGAAGGCCAACACTGGTGAGGGGAATCCTCTCTAGTGAGGAAGATCAAGCATCCCATAATTATGATGGGGTATCCCAAAATTTTTTATGGTAAGGTTTCAGTTTAATTCCATATATTGAGGACATGGACACACCGAAAGAGAAATGTGTGGCATGGTATATAATACAACATGCATGAGGAACAAAGGGGTCCACACCACACCACACATCCTCAAAATGGGAGATAAGGCCAAAAAAGGATGAAATGGGGAGTTTATAATTCTGCATATGGACCAAAGGACAAGACATCTGGATTTCAATACATATCCTATAACAGCAGAAATTATGTTGCACATAGTTATTAAGACAATACTACCATGTAGGTCTGACCCGTGCATAGATAAATGGAGGTATTAAATACATATTGTTTTTTCTTTTTCTGTTGGGGTTTTTTACTGAGAAAACAACCAAGGATAAAAATCCCAGGTGCTACCGTAAGAATCCATCCGTATGTCGATCCTGACAAATAGCATGGTGGATGACTCGTTCCAAGGGTGATTCCCTCTCAAGTAAGAACACCATAATGTCATTTCATTTTTCATCATTCATACAAGATGATGATTCCGATGTTTATGGTCATATGAGAGGATCAGTTTTTTTACTTTAACATCATGTGATTTGGAAACAACAATTTAACATCATTTGGGATGAACAAGATCCTAGTTTATGGTCATAGAACTCAGACCATGAGGCTATGCAGTGCTATGGGTGGGTATTACCTTACTAAAATTCATAAACCCACATGGTTTATGCTCATTATGGAAAAAATGGGTGGTATTAGGCTTTCCCCATCACACGAGAGTCCTAAAATGTTAACAAGAAATTTCAGGTTAGAAAATCCCAACCCGACCGACATTCCTACTCGACATACGTGAATGTAAAGAGGAACAGATGGGTAGGAAAATGTGAATCACTTCACCTAATACTGGGTATGCATTAGGGGTAGCATAATGATGATTTTTAACTGTTGACTATTCTTGAGACATAGTATCCATGTCATGTAGCTTGGGATTAGAATAGATAAGTGAGGGCCAATCACTGAATGTATTCGAAATGCAGAACCTGGGTCAAAATTCCATTCAAGATCCTCCAGGATGTTGGCCCAAAATGGTAGGTGATCTTAATGTCCAATAATCTATACCATTTGGGTGACCTTTCAGATATGAAAGAGTATTAGACCCAAATAAAGTGGAATTTTAAAGTGCGAATGTACCTATGAATTTTAACGTCATCCGGTAAGGATGGAGGAATGGAAGCATACTCTCCAGGGAGGTACTTGGTGTGGTTTATCATAAACCTACCATGAATGGGTTCCAAAGTGGTCTCATACCACACTGTATACTTCCAGAAAAAACCTTTGATAATAAGGGGGGAATAAAGGTTAGTAACTCTTCTGCTAGACCTGTAGACAACATGTCGGGGTGTCACTACATATCCCACTAGACTGAGAATCAAGCCACACATAGTTATGGAAGATGGCATGAAAGATGGATAATGGAAAAAAAGGTAAGTGTCTTCTCAATTGAAGAAATCATAGTGCTAGGTAGTCTATCATCATAAAGCTTGGATGTCGATGTTTTAGTTTAACATCGCATGATAAGGATAACAGAGATCATAGTTTATGGTCATAGAGATGGGACCATAAGGTAAGGCTTTCAAATCAGTAATGTGTAGTGTGGTTACATAAAGAAACCCAACTTGAATGATGACCAAGGAGTTCTTATACACACCACACATTCTTGAGGGAACGTGAATATATTTTAGGGCCATAATGCTTGGACCCTGAGATGTGAACTCGTAGTTTAAGGTCATAGGGTTCAGAATGAAAGGTTGTAAAATTATTCTATGAAAGTAAAAATCTTACCAATACCCCTAAGCCCCTGTGATATATGTTTGATGTGGGAAATAAGGGGAAAAATATCATATGACACATATAATCACACAACATGGGGAACAAAGGTGTGAAGTCAAGAATGACACCATGGAACTGATCTTCCCACTCAACGCATGAAGGTACATGGAGGGATAAAACAAAGAGTGTCAAAAAAAATTTCCAGACATGAGCATGTGAAGAGATATGTGAATCATGATATCCAATATTTGGTACACAATAAAGATGTAATAATGATGTAGGACACCTACTAATTGTATTCGAGACACAATATCCATATCACATAGCCTACGATGAGAACAAATACTAGAGGTTTGACTGCTAACTATAATCAAAACGTGGAACATGTCACAAAATTGCTTTCAAGATCCTCTAAGAAGTTTCCCAAAATGGTAGGTGATCCTAAAGGCTGACCATTCATACCATTTGGGGGTCGTTTCAGATATTAAAGGTAATGGAGACCCAAACAGAAGGACATGTGAAGCATTTAAATGGAATGAAAGAATATCCATGTATAATCCACCACTCTAAACCATACACCACAGTGCATATGAGCACGTTGATGAGTTATAACAAAGGTATATGGATTCAATTAAGGTAAAATTAATCCAAAATATGAGTAGAGTAAGGAGGAAATTTGGGTTGATGAACCCAAGGCTAGACCCGAAGACAAATTGTATGGACATTTCTATGTATCGTGTGAGTGTGGGAATCAAGCCAAACATAGTTTTGGAATGTTTTGAATTTTAACTTCATGTGGTAATTATGAATAGGGGTTAGGTATCCCAAAGGGGGAAACGTGTATGGTGTGGTAAAGTAACCCGAAGTGAATGGGGACCAAGGAGGTCTCACACTACACCATTCACAATCCCAGGAGAGAACTTGAGCTAAGGTGATAGAAGAGAAATTGGAGGATCTGGGGATGGACCCAAAGAAATTATTTCCATTAATTCCTATGTATCCCACAAGGATGAGAATCAATCCATGCATATTCATTGAAGTTGTCATGATGTTTAACATCATGTGGTAAGGATGTGGGGAAGAGACACTCTCAAGGGAGGCACATGGTGTGAGTATTGAAAACACAATGTGAACAATGAACAAAGAGGTCTCATACACCCCATATGTTCTTGTGATACATCTAGTCCATGAGGAAGAAAATATGAAAGATTCATAACACCTAAGACTAGACCCAAAGAAAAAATGTCCAGACATTCCTATGTATCCTACATGGGAAAAATCAAGCCACACATTGTTCTATAATTCCATGCCATTTAACATCATGCAGTAAGGATAAATGAGTTGTTTAACATCATGAATGATGTTTGGTTTAGTTTAACTTCATGTGGGATGATGATTCTAGGTAGTTTTACATCCTATATCCTGGGTGGAGAAGAGAGGGAGGTCCCAAAAGAAGGACCACATGATTCAGTTGTTGTAAAACCCAATGATAATGAGGACCAATGATATATCACACCACACCATGTGATATAGAGACACTCAATAAATGAGGCCAAAATGATGAAAATATTTGTGGTACCTAGGGATGGACTTGAAGAATTTTTTTTTGGAATTCTTACGTATCCTGTGAGAGTAGCAATCAATCCACACATAGTTCTAGAATGTTTTTCAATTTAACTTCATGTGGTAAGGATGTTGTCCTAATGGGGTTGTGTATGGAGTGGTAGAGTAACCCGAAATGAATGAGGAACAAATAGGAATCATACCGTGACATTCATAATCCTAGGATAAAAGTGTAACTTACCTTTCATGGTTATGGAGAAAGGACCATAAGTGCTATGTAGACTAATGTCTTGCAAGCAAGAAAGAGTAGTTTAACATCACGCCTGATAGAAGAGATCTCAGTTTATGTTCATAGAACTCAGAATATCAATTAAAGACAAGAATAGATATAAAGGTTGAGTAACATAGGTCTAGACCTGAAGGAAAAATGTCGGGGTGTTCCTACATATCCTGTGAGGTTAGTAATCAAGCCATACATAGTTCTAGAATTCCATGCAGTTTAACTTCATGTGGTAAGGATGGATAGGGAAGAAGGATTATTCTTAAGGGAGGATCATAGTTCATATTTTGAAAACATGATGTGAATGAGGACCATGGAGTTATCATAACACACTATTCATTTTGAGGAGAAACCTCAAGCCATGATGCTAAAAATAGAGGAACCCAGGATTGGGATCGAAGAAAAAATGTTTGAGCATTCCTATGTATCCTGAGAGGGTAGGAATCAATCCATAGATAGTTCTAAAATGTTTTGTACAGTTTAACATCATATGGTAGGTGCAGGGGGGGAAATTTAACATCATGTAGGATGAGCTAAATGAATATTGGGCTTGCAGTTTAACATCATGCAGGACAT
The DNA here is from genome assembly GCA_963277665.1 of Viscum album. Taxonomy (NCBI): domain Eukaryota; kingdom Viridiplantae; phylum Streptophyta; class Magnoliopsida; order Santalales; family Viscaceae; genus Viscum; species Viscum album. The sequence continues at coordinate 165,178,535 of OY728142.1, read as the reverse complement.
CCAATGCAGTTTATTATAATGAGGGATGATGATGTAGGGTTGTTTTACATCCTGCAGCCCAGAAAGATCAATTTAACATTATGAAGGATGGTGATGTCGGGTTTTTTAAATTTTGTAGCTCTAATGTATAATTGTAACATGATATTGGATAGACAATATCCCCATGGGATGTAATTCTTGACAAATTTAGTATTTGTTGTAGGAGTGATACACTCAGCATCCATAGTTATCATAGAGTACGAACCACTTGGGTAAACTTTGTGAATAATATAAGGTCACTCCCACTTGGGCTTCAACATGGGTGGTTTTCTTCTAGGTATCATCGGTGTTCTTTGGCCCAATACCGTGTCACCCCGAAAGGAGTGGAGTAAAAGTTTCTTGTTGAAATCCTTGACTATCTTGTTCTGGTGCCTCTCCAGATTGTGCAGGGCTCAGAGATGATTCTCATCGATGGATTCTATCTCATCCAGGAACACTTCCTCTATCTTTACTGATGTCTACTAATCATAAACATCTTAACAAAGTCATGATAATTTTATCTTTATGGGTACGAATGCCTCTTCTCTATACACAAGGGAACATGGGGTCACCTGGGTAGAGTTATGAGTAGTCCTTAAGTAATCCTAGGGATCATTGGGGATCTTTTCTGGCCAACTCTTTATGTTTTGGATATCCGTATTCTTCAAAATGATAGAGAGGTTCTTTTTGAATTCCATGATATTCCCATTTTCCTGCTTATGATAGTAAGAAGTGTGATTGGATTGGATATTGTACTTAGAATATCGTTTCTTTAGCTAGGCTTCTTGAAAGATGGTACCATTATTGATGAACATGGTGTGAGGTAATATAAATTAGTGGATGATGTGGGAGATTAATAAATCAATGATAGAATATGCCTTGACTTTCTTGAGAAGAATCATTTTTTCCCACTTGGGGAAGAAATATGTGGTAGTCATAATGAACCTACACTGGCAAGATGTTTCTGGTGGATATGGTCCCATGACATCAGACCCCCAATCCATTAAGGGATAAGAATACATGGTAGTGTGGAGAGGCTATGGTGGTCTATAAAAAAAATTGGCATGCATATGACATGCATGAATCCTCTTGGAGGACACTATACAATCACAGAAAATAATGGGATAAAATAGACCAACCTTTGGATCTGGTGGGAATGTTTCGACCCCGTATGATGAGCTCCATAGAAACCGACATAGAATTCCTGCATAACATGGTAGATCTTATCTCCTTGAGTGAAACTAAGGAGAAACCCATAAAAACTACATTTATAAAGGATCTTTTCAAGGATGGGACCACTCTGGAGGGTGAACTTCACTGCACGCCAATGGATTCTCTCACATTCTGTTCTTTCTGTCATGAGATTTTTGTGTATGAGGTACTCGATAAAAGGATTCATCTGACCAGGGGATTCTTATGCTATGGAAGGGGGATCTATAGGTCTTAATGTGGACACATCAGTGTCAATACGGCTTACCTTATGACATTCATCTTCACTCGGAGTGACCGGAGAGATGCTCTTCGATGTGCCACATGGATAAATTGGACACCCTAGTCAGGCTCTTCAAGAGACACAACAAGGTTGTCCCATGCAGCAAATTGACTATTTTGTGACCTGAGGAAATAAATGACCTCAAAACAAGAAGGGAGTAATTCCATCAGGTGGAGAGAGTGCTCTAACAAGGGAATGAGTTTTGGATTTCGAATAATGTAGTCACCATTGATTTTCTTTATGACTAGATGAGATTTTTCCTTCACATGTAGGTGGGGAACATCAATATCAAGGAACAAATCAAGACTAGAGATGATAGAATTATACTCTACCTAATTTTTGGTGTAGCCTCTTGAAAATAAGGATGAATATGGTAAGATATCATGAATGGGTGTAATGAAGATGATACCCAGGCCTACTCTGCTGAGACTGGGATCATTGATGCTTCTTCCACTGGGGCTTTGTGTAGCTTCATCAAAGTGCATATACTAACATGGAACAACCTAATCCACTAAGAGGATGACCTCATCCAGGAATTCAATATGTATAGACTACTCTGTAAGGGTAGGATGGGTGGCCAAAAAATCTGCTAATGCCTTGCCCTTAACAACTTATCATGGAATGAACCAGATGTTGAACTATTGAAGAATAATTTCCAACTAGATAGAAGGCATGTCAATATAATGTGGTGAAAAATATACTTCAACATGTCCACATTAGACACCAGTTGAATCTCATGATTCTGTAGATAATGCTGCAACTTCTGTACTGTAAAAAATAGTGTGAGGGATCTCTTCTTGAAAGAGGAATATCTGATTTCAGTGTCAAGGAGCATGTGGCTGAGATTGTATATATTTTTCTCTATCCCCTCATTATTCTTCATGGTGATAAGGGTTCCAAGGGGCCATTATTGGGTGGTCACATAAAGGAATAATGTATTACCGAAGATGGGTGGCATCAAAATCGGAGGATGGAGTAGATGCTTCTTGATTTCCTCAAAGGTGGTTTTACATTTTTCATCACCCTGGTAGACGGTACCTTTCTCCATGAGTTAAGAAAAAGGATTACACTTTCCAGATTTATTTTCGATGAATACATGTATATAGGCTCAGTGGTCTTGAAATCCTCAGAGATATTGAATGATTCTTGAAGGAGGAATCTGATTGATGTCCTTGATCTTCTCTGGATCGATCTCAATGCCTTTGTATCTAACTATAAAGGAGAGAAAGGTTCCATAGGTAACCCCAAAGGAACACATGAAGGGGTTTAACATCAACTGGTGGTAGCATAGGAATCCAAACACTTTCTCAATATCTCTTAGTTGGTCCTAACTCTTATGGTATTTGACCACCAGGTCATCCATGTAGAATTCCTCCAATGTCTCGAGAATCAGTTTGAATAGGCGGTGCATAAAATTATGATAAGTGGCTTCTGCATTCTTCAGAGTGAAAGGAATTACCTAATAACAAAAGGAAACATGCAGTGATCAGATGGAATTGGACTCCTCTTCCTTAGGGTCCATTCTGATATGATTGTATCCACAATACATTCCCATGATGGAGAGAGCCTGGAATTTGGTGGGGGCATCGATCAACATCGCTGTCCCAGGAAGGGGAAAATCATCCTTCAGGTGGTGATCGTTAATATCCCAATAGTTGATGCAATCTCTAATATATCTTTTATTATTCCTAATGTGAAAGATATTGAATAACCATCTGGGGTACTGGACTTCCTTAATAAAATTGGATTTGATGAGCTTATCAACTTCATCATCGACCATGACCCCGTGAGAACATTGCATCTTCCTGGGAGGCTATTTCAACTTACAGTGACTTACCATGATACTGAGTTGGTATATTATGACCTAGGGATCCAATCCTAGAATATTTTCATAACTCCTTGTGAATACTTCCTAATGTTGCTTCAGGAAATACACGTACTCATGTTGATATTCTATAGGTACGGATGCGATAATCGGTGTAGGTCCCAGATCTACATTAATACTGATATTTTCTTGTACCAACTCATCAACAGTGATGGATACACCTTCTTGAAATGAAGGAGTATAATCCTCCAAATCCTATACAGTTTCCATAGTAAAAGGATTATAATTAAGGGGAAATTATTCTAGGTTAACTGACCCTAACAGAATACTGGTGCCGGCCTAAGCGGTGGTGGAATCTTCACCTGGAGACCCCTGCACTTCTGAAACAATGGATACAAAATATTTTTATCCAATCACATCATGAAGTTTCCTGAGTGGTAACACTTGAGGATATCAAATTAGTAATGGATTTTTTTTTCGAGCCAGTTCAACCCATCTCGGAAAATATTACAGTTATGTTGTATGGTTGTTTCCATGGGGCAGACATCCCGATACTGTATGGGGATATGGGGTTCTGGTAGCACTGAAGCGAAGTTTGTATAGTAATATTATGTGATCCTCTGGCATTCCTTGTATCTAGGAATGTGTCTTCCCCTTGTCTTATACATGATAAACCAGTGTCCCAGGTTTGGGGTTGTGGCTTCCAATTGCTGAATTGGGAGGTTGAATGCATCATCTAAGTCTGTCCATGTGTCAACTGAAAGAGTAGTGTGCCCAAATTATTAGTTTGAACCCAATTTTTCATTGATATTATAATATTTCTCATATAAATAGTGAGCTTCAAAAGAGGTAAAGGGACATGTATCGCCCTGAAGTACACTCACTCGGCCATTGAGGGAGTACTTGAGGCACTAGTGATATAAGGAGGGAACTACTACATGCAGGTGGAGCTAGGGTCCACCCATCAATGCATTATAGGAAGTGTCTTGTGAGACAACCCTGAATTTAGTTCTAGAAACTATGACACTAAAATGGGTATTCAGATGAATCATTATGCACAAGATCTATTTGGTTTGGTCATAACCCAGGATCTTTAGGTCAGAGGGATCTAGATCTTCTTTATACAGACTTAGCTTGTCGAGAGTCTAGTTTGGGATGATATTGATCGCAAAACATGTATCGAAAAGGCAGTAAAAGTCTTATATGACAATAATATAGCCTGTGATGTACAATGGGAGGATGTACCCTTGTATAAGTGAGCCTTCATGTTATCCTGAGAATGAGAAGATGGCTTGACATTCTGCACACTCATCTTCCTCAGCATGGAATACTTATGCAACTGCTACCTCTATTTAAAACAAAAGTTGTATTCTTAAATCCTCCATGATGAATTAATTTATATATTCTGATAGGAATAGAGACTCATGGAATGACAGATTTTTTGTAATGATGGAAAGGTTCTTATGCACATCATTCTTCTATGCTTGGCCCACATTTCTTCTCATAGAGAGTTGGTATGCACTAGGAGGTATGATGGGTACTACTAGTTGAACCGGTAGATTCTATCTGGTGCTAGGAATACCCAATTGTTCACTAGTTAGATCACACAATGTAACCACTGGCTTATCAGATTACTGAGGTCCATCCATGGCTGAATGTAGTTGATCAAGATGTGGTTAGGACAACATTGCCTAATTAAGGGGAAGAAACGTCGGCCACTACAAATCTGATGAGACGGAATGACATGACTGTGCATGCTGAGCTCTGTGATGAAACTACTATCTAGTCTCAGTGGCATGCCCTACTTGGATAGAGGCACTAGCTTGAGTATTATGATGATTTGTGTATCCACGAATTCATTAACAATGGCATCGATTGGGAACATTAAAAGGATCTTCCTAGTGCATCTCATCATTGGGAACCATGTATTGGTCAACCATCTCTATGATATTTAACGAGGAATACTTCTGGTGATCATTTGAGGAATCCTACATTACTGGGAGAATACTCAAGGAAAACCCTCTTTATGGGTGCTTGAATTCATGAAGGATGTAAGAAGACATCAATACTAGAGGAGGGATTTTCTTTCTCGTGAGCCATCAGCGCTGGATCTTCTGAGAGGAAGAAGGTTGAGATGTGGATGTAGCAATGATAGTTGGGGATGGTTTAGTGAATTTACGAGGCTCGAGTTGATTTAGGCAGGCATGGATGATGCAGTAGGCTTGACTAACTGATTTAAGATCCATCTAGTCATCATATTTCTGAGACCCATACCTGGATACCATATACCATTCACCTTCGCTATCACTATCTAGATTTTCGGATACAAATGACACCTATTTTGGGGATAGAACCAACCACACCATATTTTGTTTGACCTAGACTTGAAGCTAGTACTTGAACACATAACACTACTTGAGGTTATGTCCAAGGAATCCATGAAAGGGGAAATAGTTGTAGTGATCAATGATATCAGCCTCTTGGGGTCCTCTACGTTCTGGAAGTTACAAAATTCCATGACCCACACCACTCTAGAAATATCCAAGGACTTGAGCCTCATCAAAAGCGTAGGTCTGGTTTCTCTTTTCCAGGAAAGGGACCCTGGGAGCTTGGCCCTAATGAGGGGCTAGAGCCTGATGATAAGGTGGAACTTGATTATCTCACCCAGGTAGTAACGGTACATTATGTGGCAATGCCTACCGATTTTGAGGTGAGCTATGCTGAACCTGACGTCGAGCCTGAGGCTAGGTCCCTTGACGATGATATGGAGGAGTCCTTGCATGCAATTACTCTAGTGTTCTGGGGGCCTCTACCTATTCAACGACAGTTGTCTCGGCCTTGGATTCTATTCCTACAGAAGATGTGGGGGGAAACAAGCATTCTTTCTTTTCATACTACAATGCTACCTCTAGGCACTGATCCTTATAGGATAAATCCTAGAACCCACCTGGGAAGTTATAAGTGATAAGAGAAATAACCAGTTCCGTCTTGTTGTTCCCCAGGCACATTTCCAATAGCTTCACTTTAGTTAGTGGAATGTCGAGTAAATATGTGAGGCCTTTACACCTAGCAACAAATCCAATGACATACTCTTTTGGCCTTTGATTGCACTTGAAGATGTCCTCAATACTAGTCGTGTGAGTGGTGGAGTGGAACTGATATAGAAACTGGCTGTAAAGATCTTTCAAACTAGCTATGGACCTGATGGGTAGCTGGCTGCATTAGATGAATGTGGTCCCTTTCAGTCTATGTATGAAACCCCAAAGCTTGGAATCGTCTTGCTATGATAGAGTGCCTAGTTTGAGTCCACACATTAAGATAAAGTGTCACAAATTCTATAGTGGATCTCCCATCTCATAGAAGGGGGAGAAGGTAGGGGTCCCAAATCTTGGGGGCACTGGCATATCATCCACCCATATCGGATATGGTTTTCTATCAGGTGGGATCACAACCTGTCGGGTATCAAGGGATATCGGGAAATGGATGAGATGGGCCATCAAATCATCTCAAAAAGGATCCCTATCCGTGAAAGGATCTCTGACTACTAGTGCATTGGTAGATTATTCAACATGGTAGTAGTGCGTATTGGCTCATGGAGCAGTTGGTGGAATGACCCGAAGAGCTTCTTGAGGAATGACATATGGATCAGCTTCCAGAAAAACCTGAATAGAAACCTAAGGGACTGTTGGGGGAACAACCTATTAAAGATATGGGGGAATGTTCTCATGTAGCACATGAAGATTTGGAGATTCATACCATTTTACATAATGCTCCTCCCTCTATCCTATCAAGATATGAGAGGTTGTTGAGATAAATAGGAGGCAATTTGCTAAGGGTAGCATGTACTTACCCTCTCTACCTTGGTAGATGATGGTTGGGATCATATTGGGGATCACCATAGTCTAGATATCGCTCTTCTACGTTCTTGAAAAGGTGTTAATCAATGAATTTCTATTTTTTTGTTAGCTATTGGAGCAATACGTCCTTCTCAGGATCATCCTCCATCTTCTACACTGAACCAGACAGGTTATAGGGATTTAGAGTCCCAGTGTGCCCTTTTCCCTTGTTGGGGTACTAGCCAAGGGGAAATGACTCGACAGGGTATGAAAGGCCAAGTAAGTGTCTTTGATGGTGTAATACCATGCCTAGAGGATCCAAATATGTTGTTTTATCCTTTGAGGAATGTTTTCTTCGATGATTCATACCTTTGTTTCCTTCTCTTTGAGAATTTCCATGTTTACGATGATGAATCTTGGAAGCATATCATTGATATCACCAAGCATATCTAGTTGTCACTGGATCGGGATGAAGGGGATGGAAGAATACTATCCCCAGCCACAGATATGGATGTGTGGAAACACCTCCACAAATATAATGTGAGAATAGTTAATCTATGAACACATCATTGTTGATGATCCCAGTGATGATCAGGTGATGCAGGGTGTTGAGACAAAGGAAGTGCAACTAACTCAATTAGAAGAAATTGCTGGCTAATGTCATCATAATTTTCTAATATTTTTGGATAATAGACTCGATGATTATGGAGATGGAAGTGCGTCATACCTAGGGTTTGGTGAAAAAACATGACTTCATCTTGGGTAAGCGGCTCTGAAATGCTGAAGTCTGAAGAAGCGATCAACCAGAACATCTTAGGAAGATGGTCCACAATGAGAATGTCCCAAAAAATCCATCATTCAGAATAAGGATATGATCCTAGTTTTCCCCATTCTTTACTTGGAAGTGGCTGAGGAACCAAAAATGGTACTTATATGGACTGATGTGGTGGAGGACTAGTCAGCTGAGAGAACATTGTGCGAGCTCAAAAGACATTATATATCGGGCTATCTCTCAGATATGGTACTGACTATATCACCACATCCCTATAGGATGGAGGGCAGACTATTACTTCATGTGCGATGGTGGTGGAGACTGGTGGAAGATCTGGATGATGCTCATTTCCCATCACACCATAGAACAACTCTTTATGATCTTTGGTTGAGGTAGAGAATGAACCTAGTAAGGACAGAGAAGACTACATAGAAAAACCATGAATGATTGACAAACCATTCTCTTCAAATACATATCTGAGAAGGGATTTCCGGATTTGATGCTTTTTACTCTTCAAAAAGAAGAAGCTTACACACTTGGTTCAAACCCCTGACTCTGATGTAGAGAATTTGGGTGATGGTTCCACCATCAAATCACACTCTACTTCAAAATATGAAAAGACGACTAGATTGATAGTGATCTGGTGCTACGCGTGATTCTTACTTCAGAGGTGACAGTTTTCCCTTTTCCAAAATATGGTTCCTCAGGGCCAGGTAAATCTTTGACATAGGGAGGGCCTCTATGTGGGATGGTGTTGGAGTTGGGAGGTCCTTTTCTAGAGATGGTAGGAACATGGGTAGGGACTCCATGTAGAGTATGATAGTAGGGTGGATCTCCACCTAGGTGCACTACACTATGAGGAGCACCCAGGAATATGTCGAATGGAACACAAGGAGGAACTCCATGTTAGCGAGCCTAGGTATGAGGAAGACCTCTACACTAGTTTCTAGATGCATGGAGAGGACTTTCATGGATGGGAGTGCTAGAGCAGGTAGGGCCTCTACTAGAGGTGATGAGAACATGGGGACGACCTCCATGGTGATGGGTGACGGGGTGAGGAGGATACTCATTTTGATATCCTAAAATATGGGAAAAATAATTATACCTGGGATCATGGGAATGGGGAGGACCTCTGTAAGGAGCATCAACAAGATAGGTAGGACCTCCACTTGGAATGGTAGTGGCAGCATGGGGAGGACCTCCATACTGAGTGCGATAGTGGGGAGGACCTCCACTCTAATAGGTGATGGTATGGAGAGGGCCTCTGTATGGGATCTAGATGTCACAGGTTGGACTGTGATGACTAATCCTCACACCAATAACTGAAAGAGTAATCCCAGCCTGCCCAATGGGTGGCTAGGGTCTCAATCCTGATCGGGCATAGAAGTTCCCTTGATATATAATAACAGGGAGCTAATAGTATGAATCGGTGGTGGCATAGGCCACTAGAGCTATAGAAGATGATGCTCCCTATACTGCCCTAACCCTAGTTTCCCAGAGTCAGTGTATTATTTAATTACATTGGAATGATCACAATAAAATAAAATCTCAAAGGGCCAATAAGTTTAATATCCTTGGAAATACTGGATACAAATATAAGTTTTACATTACATCTTGTAAGGAAAAAAAATATCCTTTTTGAAAACTCTAATATACCTTATATTATCCCTCCAGGTCAATCATAATGTACTTCTTCTCATCCTAGGGAAAAATAGAACACAATAAATGTGTGATCTCAGATTCTCAGTAAGGATAAACAATATGGTGGAAGCTATCATAAATAAGCACAAACTTTTAAGGAAAGGTATACAACTGAAACCCATGAATATTAAACAAAATATTCATAATAATATGTAACAAAATAAATCAAATAATTCCATTTAATCTTTCACATAGATATTTTAATAATCAAATAATCACATGTAATATCAATAACTAATCTCATAATGTGGGAATGCATAATGTCATACGTCATAACCATAATTTCAAGGCCTTGTGCCAAGACCATACATCATCATACAGTCAAGGCCTTATACCAAGACACTGGTTTGTCGTAGGATACCTATAGATGTCCAAAGGGCTATATAGGACCACTCCAATCACATTTTATGTCCAATGTATTCCGAAAATGAAAAGGGTGAAACATAACAGAAACATTCATATTAAAACTAGAATACAAAATGTTAATACTTTAACCATAAACCATGAATGGTATCAAAACAACACATCCATAGTCAAATGTATCATAAACCCTTAAATACAATATGGAAGACTGTATCATAATAAAACAACCTCAATTAATCATAATATCCAACAAAGGATGTTGAAATAGATAAAAATACTCTAATTAAATCATTAAAACTCTTTGAAAGAAATGTCCTTTTTTTTGAAATAATTTTAAAGATACACATTTACAAAATAAAATATTTCTTAGGAAAATAACCTTGTAATATTTCAATGGAATATTCAAAATGGTAAGACTTAATAATGGAGAAAAATAGCTACTCACGCCATATAAGTTAAAAAGACATCCTTTCCTTAATTTGTTCAAAAAGGTCATAATGTACCTTGTTTGGAAAAAGACGGAATGATTACTTTAATTTTTTTTATAAAAAGTCAAAAATGGGTAAAAGTGAATTTAAATAGTGTAAAATAATATTATTACTTACATTTTATGAAACATAGACATGGATGATAAAGTTATCCCAGTAGATACTTATGTATAAACAACCTCAAATAATAATGATATTGTGAAATTAACCCTTACCTTGTACTTTACATTAGCCGAGGGTGCGTTAACCTCCTTTATTATGGTTATATCATGTTATTAAATTATACCATGACCATGTACATATTTATTATATCATATATGGTCTTCTTATATCCTTTTGGTAATAATATTTCATTATTACTATTTTTGGGTGTTAGCTTCTTTGTTTTCCCATTCCAATTCTGTGAGTAATATGGTTGTCAAAAGATTATAATAAAAACTCAGTATATATATGATACTAGATTTATTAATTTTATGTGGAAAAAACAGAAAGATTAATTATCAGAAGAAATGAACTTTTAAAGAGGTGATAAAACAATTACCTCTTTTTTGAGTATCTCCTTTTTATTTTAACCAAAGGATTCCTTACAATGGATTTATACCCAAATTATGACCTTTGTGATATATTGAGGGAAGTTGGGAGTTTAAAACTTTCGGGTTTGGCAGATAAGAAATGGATTTAGAGGTGTGAATTAAAGAGAAGGACAAACGAACCTTTATAAGAGAGGGAGGGGTACTTTAGGAAACACTTAAAATAATAAATTAATATAAATTAATATTCAATTAAAAATTGATAAAAAGTGATTTTATTTGAGGATAAAATTATTAATGGTATAAATATAATCAACCAATTAATTTTAGACAAGTTTAAGTCATAATAGTAACCTTATATTTTGGATTTAACCCATAGTTAAATAATTTATCCTTTACTGTGACAACTTTTATTTTTACACTATAGGGTTAATATAGTTTCTATAAAATATTGAAATGACCCCAATTGGATAATTAATGACACGTTTTACACTATAAATGTTATTTGGAAGAAACATATAATTTTATGAATTTTATAACATTTAATAAAATGTTATTTATTTTAAAGTATCATTTATGTCAATTTGGATAATATTCAATATTTTCATTTTAAAAAAAGCCAACATTCTAACTTAGAAAAAATACATCCAATATGATATTAACATGTTTGATATTAAAAAAAAATTTGGATTCCATTAATTAAGTCAAATTATATTTATTTTAATATTTGAAATATCATTTATTTGATATTTCTGTTAATAAAATAATTTTTACTTCAGTATTATGTCATCATTAAGGGTAAATATTTAATCTCTAACAATTATAAATAAATTTCAATGAGGTAGGTAATTATTTTATTTCTTTATATAATATTTTTTACTGATTTTATCCTCTAGATATCTCTATATTAAAATTATTATACTTATCATAAATGGGAGTGTGACATTTTTTCACATTCATTAATTATAATAATATTCATGTCATATTCACAGAAAAGGTTCCATTAAATGATTCCATTTCTAAACCTAGTTTATAAGGGTCTAATTTCGTCATAGAATAGGATTTTTAATGTTTCTAGGGAAAATTTATAATATTACCTTTAATCACCTGATTTACCCTTATCTGTGGTAATAAAAAAATACTAAAATTACTATTCATAATATCCAAAAAATAAAAGTAACATATTAAAATAATTTGGATCCAATGAATCCAAATATGGAATTAATTTTTCCAAATTTAAAACACATAATTTTTAGTAATTATTTTAAAATTAATCCCCATTGAAAAAATGAGAAAACGAGTTTTTTCAAAAGAAAACCTTTAAAAATTTGCATGTGTTTTATCTAATTTTAATGTAGAAATAACTAAAATGAGATAAATTATATCGAATTATAAAAACTAAATCTCATTATAATATAGAACTAATTAAAAGTATAATCTAACAATATAAATAAATTAGCTGAAAAACTGTTTTGAATTAAAATGCATTATTTTTCAAAATTTATTAAAATATGAAAGTTTTCAAAAAAACATCAAAAAATTCTAAAATAAATTTTTATGTTACAATTATAAATAATAATTTTATTTCATAAAATTAAATATATAATAGTGTCAAATATTGGATTTCAAAAGGGGTCTCCATTAAAATTTTGTAAAAAACATTTTTTTGAAAAATACTACTTTTATTCAAAAAATTGAAGTTGTTCTTATATCATTCCTAAGAAACACATGAGATGAATATTAAAATTATAAAAAAAATATATAAAATTAAAAATTTGGTTAATACTATTAATAAACTCTTTTGAAATAGTTATTCATCGTGCGCTTGAACTCAGTGTTTCATGCAGCGCAACTTATAGAATTACTTAAAAAGAAGCATACCGTGGAAGATTGGGGTGTAAAATTCTTCCATCCTTAATGTAATTTAATCCTTGAAATTTCTATAATATCAATTCATAAAAATATTTGGGTGGTTTTTCATTATATGTTCTTTAGGTTCCCATGTAGCCTCTTCCATTTTATGGTTTCTCCAAAGAAATTTTACAAGACGAGTCGTACGATTTCTCAAAACATGTTATTTTGTATGAATAATCATGATAGGATTCTAAAAAAAGACAGATTGAGTTCCAGTTCTATTTCATTCTATGTGATTACATTCATTGTGTGTTTCATTTATCTCCTTAACATTGATATTAGGAACACATCATGATATTTAGAGAGACTTAGAGGCATTTCCAAACAGCAAGGTACAACTCTTATTCGTTCCAGAATCTCAAAAGGTACGATGCACCTAGGAATTAATTTACCCTTCTTTCTGAATCATATAACACCCTTATATGTATATACTTTCAAGAAAACATGATCTCCTACATGAAAGTCCAAATCCTTCCTTTGGTTACCAACATAGATCTTTTTCATACTTTTAGTTGTTTTGATATATGTCTAAATAGTCTTTACATTTTCCATTGTTTACTCAACACGTTCTGGGTCTATGTCATTTCATTAAATAACATCATCCCATAAAGTTAGTGTTTGACATATATTTCTATATAACTCTTCATATGGTGCCATATGAATTCTTGAATGGAATATATTTTTATTAAGGAAATTCTACTAGAGGTAAATAATGATCCCACATACCTTGAAAGTCATGTGAGACATATCTCAACATGTATTCTAAAGATTAAATAGTCTACTCCGATTATCCATCAGTTTGATGGTGGAAGGTAGTTCTCAAAAGAAGATAAGTATCTAGGACATCCTTTAGGCTTATCCATAATTATGATGTAAAATAGGGATCACGATAAAAAACAATCAATAAGGGTAAACCATGAAGTCTTGCAACTTTATTAATATATATTCTTTATAAATATTCAAGTGGTAAATTATATCTTATAGCAATAAATATGATCATTTGGTATGAAAATCACAAATAACACATATCACACCATTTCTTCTAGGAGTCTTTAGTATCCTTATGACAATTTCCATCATAGTATCATCCCATTTCTACATAGGTATAGAAAGAGGTTTAATAAATCATCTAGGATGTTGTCTTCTAGACTTCACATGATGAAAAACCAATCATATCAACACATAATTAGAAATATGCCTCTTCATGTTATCCAACAAAAAATGTTCCTTCAAATATCTATACATCTTAGTGGAACTAGGGTGTATAGAGAAATTGGATCAATGAGCATCATCTAATAATTCCCTTTTTAGCTCAGTTATAGTGGGAACACACGGCCTCTTCAAAAAATTCCTAATCACATATTTATAAATGAATTCAATAAATCTCCCATCATTCATAGATTTATTTTTATTTTGAAACTTCTCATCATTAGATTGAGAACTTTTTATCCTTTCTAGTAAATATGGTTTCTAAATAATTTTAAAATGTAGTGATGTTTCACCTTCCATTATAATTTCCATATCTATATTTTCTAGATCCATGAACATAGGATCCCTTTCAAAAATCATTTTGTTTATAACTCCATGGTACTTTCTATTAAAATAATCATCCTCCTTATTTTACTTCCTTGTGTGGTAGTGTATTGTGCAATCATAATCCTTGTGTAGCTCAAGCCCTCTCTGTTGTCTCATGTTGAGTTATTTCTATGAGAAAATATATTTCAAACTCTTGTGATCTGTATATATCTCACATATTTCACCGTAGAGATAGTGTCTCCATATCTTCAGAGAAAATATTACTGTTGTAAAATAAAGATCATGAGTTTGGTACTTTTTGTTCATGATTTTTTAACTACCTTGATGCATAAACAATAACCATATCATTCTGCATAAGGACGCGACCAAGTCCTTTCTTTGATTCATCACTATATGTTAAAAACCCATAATTACCAGATGGTAATGTTAGGATAAGAGCATTGACTAATCTTCTCTTAAATTATTTAAAACATTATTCACACTCTTTTTTCCAAACAAATTTAACCCCTTTTCATGTGAGATTGGTTAATGGGTCTGCAAATCAAGAACAATTCTGGAATAAATGTTGATAATAACTTACTAAACCAATAAAACAACCTACCTCGGTTATACTCATCATCTCTGGACATTCGTGTACTGCCTCTATCTTTGTAGGATCAATAGGGATTCCATCCTCAGAGACAATATGGCCAAGAATAGAAATTTCTTAAAGCCATAATTCACACATTCCAAACATCCTGTATAGTTAATTTCTTCTAAGATTCTTAAGAATAATATATAAGTTCTTCTCATAAATTTTTTATATTTTAGAGTGTACTAAGATATAATTAATAAATACTAAAAACCCATCAACATATTACTTGAACACTCTAGTAATTAGATCCATTAAAATAGAGGGTGAATTAGTCTGTCTGAATGGTATTACGGTAAACTAGTAATTCCTATATCAGATTCAGAATGATATAATTTGAATATCTTACTTTTTTACACACAATTGATGACATCAAGATTGAAGGTCAATATTCAAATAATATTGATCTCCATGAAGTTGATCAATCATATCATCAATGCGAGGAAGATGATACTTGTTTTTTATTGTAATAGCATTGATTTCTCTATAGTCAATGCACAGCCTCATTGATCCATCTATCTTCATAATAAAAAGAACTTTGTCTCTCCTTAGAGAAACTCTAGCGTGAATAAATCCATTGTTTCTCAACTCCTCTAGTCATTTATTAAGCTCTACTAATTCCACAGTGCCCATTATGTAGACTGTTTTTGATACTAGCCTTGCATCCAGGATTAAATCAATAGTAAACTGAACTTCCCACTATGGAGGATGTCCAAGTAAATCCTCTCTAAATACATCAATATATTATCATACAATAGATGAATCCATAATTTGAATATTTCTTTCTTCATCCCTAGATATTATTTCTTCTTCCTCCCCAATAATCTCATTCAGTAAAGCTACTGGGGGTGGATGTTGATAAGAATCTTGTGTTGAAGATTCTTCTATAAAGATAATAGATTCTAGATCTTCCTCACCAATAAAAACATCCTTATTCTTATAATTAATTTTCACATCATATTTTGATATCGATTCTATACCAAGTATCATATCAAACGTGACCATAGGTATGATGATAAAGTCAGCAGATAAAGTGCATTTATATGCCATAATGGGAACTATCTGATACATCATTATTTCAGTGACACTTCCCTTAGGGGTTTTGACTAACAATGCCCTTGTTTATGTGAATTAGAAATATCTACATTTTAAAGAAAACTATGAAAATGTAAAGGAATGTGAGGATCTAGAATAAAATAATGCTTTGGATAAATTTAATGAAATGATTAAAGTACCTACCACTACATCATTAGTAACTTCTACCTCAAGAGTTGTGATCACAAAATATTGGCCTTGATCCCTCGGTCTTTTCTGGGATAAATTTCCTTAACACGTAGGAAAATAATTTTCATAATGTCCAATTTCTTTAAAATTATAGCATTGAACATTGATAGCTTATATTTTCTACTTTTAATAATGAGCTTGGTGGCCTTTTTCTCTACAGTTATAACAAAATCCTATCTTCTTTAGGAATATTCCATGCTGTTTTTCCCACAATAACTACAGGGTGTAATGTCAACTCTTCCCTTATTTCCCTTATTCCATTTTACAGAGTGTTCAGTGAACCTACTCTTCTCTTGATTTACATTAAATTAATAACACTTAGAGAATTACTTTTCTGTATTTCTATCACATGTTACTATATCTTCGTATGTAGATAAAGATTTTGAGACCAATGTCTGTCAGAGGAATGGTTTTAATCCCTCAATGAATTAGTCAATCTTACTTCTTAGGTTATGTATGTAGTCTACAACATGCCTTGTTATTCTTGTGAAATTATCTTCATACTTTGAAAAATTGTCATCATCCTTCTGCCTCAATCTCATAAATTGATTCTCTATATCTGCTTGTAGATCAAGAGGAAAGTATTTTTCTATGAAAATTTATTTATGTTCCCTCCATTCCAAATTTTCTACCTCTTCAAACTACTTCATGTTTTGAATTAATGACCACCATTTATCTACATCTCCTGATATATAATATAATTCCATAATAACTTTTCCCCTTCCGTTACTCCCCAAAGAAATAAAAAATTTCTCTAAGGAACTAATCCACTACTAAGCTACAAAAGGATTTGTAGTCCCATTGAATGTTGGGGGTTGTTTCCTCATAAAGAGGTGTAACATTAATCATCTATGTTGTTGATTAGGCTACTCCATATGGGTTAGGTTATTATTCATAACCTGAGTTAGTTTTCCCAGTATGGTTATCAGTTGTTCAGCACCGGTTGAATCACTAGCACCACTATAATTATCTTGTATAGGAGGGAAATCCCTATATATATTAGGTTCAATGATACAATTTCCATTCATTCAACTAGGCTTCATTTATAAAAAATTTAATACACTACATTAGGTTAAGAATCATAATGTGTAATTCAAAACAAGTAAAATACTTATCATAAATTGAAGCTTTTATGCATATCTAATCCATAATCATAATAATGGTTTCTTTGGGGACATATTTACTCATAAATCCTTTATAATGGTTTATAAAAAAAATGTGAATTATCCTAAGGATATACCCTAAGAGTGTCAAACCAAGTCTGCAGTAAGTCTAATTATCTTGTACTAGGTTACCACGAGTCAATACCAGAACAACTTGTCAAATTTGTTACTCCTAGGTAAATATGTTCCATAACCACGTCCACTTGTAGTATCTAGAAATGGATTTA
The DNA here is from genome assembly GCA_963277665.1 of Viscum album. NCBI lineage: Eukaryota > Viridiplantae > Streptophyta > Magnoliopsida > Santalales > Viscaceae > Viscum > Viscum album. The sequence goes on along the minus strand of OY728142.1, from coordinate 165,160,755 downwards.
TTTTCTAGGAATAATCACATAATTTCTACATTAAAAAATCTTAGGATGTTTGTATATACTTGTCTTGAAATTCTATCTTAAGGTAGTGTCCCCAAATTAAATTATTTTAAAAAACTAGTATCCAAGGATTGTAATAAACATCCTTTTCTAATAATATTAATGCCCCAACCCTAGTTTCCCTGATTTGGTTCATTATTTAATTACATTTTCATGATCACAAGAAAATCAAATCTGAAATGAATGATCATTTTAGTAGATTTGGAAATACTAGATTCAAACATAAGTTTTACATTACATTTTGAAATGAAAAACAACATATTATCACCTTTAAAAAACTATCATATCCCTTAGAACATCCCTTTAGGTCAATAATAATATACTTCATTGCATCCTAGGGAAAAATGTGTAAAGACCCGTAAAATTAAAGGGAAACCTTTTCTTAAATTTCATTGGAATTTTACAAGAACGCGGTTTCTGACAGCACCTGATTCTGAGGCCCGGTGTGCCCGGAATAGTTTTCCAAAGTTTGGCTCGAGTACGTTCAGTGAACGAATGAGCGAGAATTTTTAACTTTTGATCCGGTGCTCAGAATTGAAATCCGAGGACACTGATGAACTCGCAGCACCGATTTTTGCTTAAGGAGACCTTTTTCGAGGTTGTGTTTTATGCGGAATGAAAGTTAGTTTTGGGAAAAAAATTAAAAGAAGTTAAATAAAATGTGGAAACACATTTTATTTTTAACTTGTTGGTTAACTTCTCCCAAAGGGAGTTAGGGGTGGGACCCACATCCACTTAACCTCCCTTGAGAGGATTAAGTGTGGTGGGGCCCACACGAACCCTAACTCTTCACCTTCTTTTTTTTAAACTCCCTTTAATTCCTCTTTTAATGAACTTGACAACTTGGGTTATTAAATGGGTTGAGTTGTTTAATTTCAAACCTTTGAATTTCAAAATGGTTTGGTTGTGTAAATAAAATAAGACTTTAGCTTTTTTTATTTTTGTTAGAATTATCTAGCCACCTTGAGAGAATTTGGAGCTTTCTTCTTCTTCTTCAAACTCAACGAAGAATGCGAAGAATTCCCTTCTTCAACGAAGGACCTCTCCGTCGAAGAACTCGGTCCTTCCGCGACGCCGTATCCGTGACGCGATGTATTTCTTCCGCGTCATCTCTTCTGCGACGGTTTCCCGCGACGAAATCTCCATCAAAGAACATTGAATCCTCGCTTCATGACGTCGACATCCTTTTCCCGCGACGCCGACCACCGCGACGCTCGTCTTCCGCGGGTCATTGACGATCATCGTTCTTGAAACCAAGGTAGGGGTTTGTTGTTGTTTAATTTATTTATTCTCATTCTTGGTTCTAGCATGACAATCTTGAGGATAAATGATTATGTGCTATCATCTAACGAGAGGGGGCCTGGACCGCACAAACACGGCCGAAACCCCCTCCTTTGTTCTTGAATGTTTCTTGCGGATGAAACGTGATGGCGTGGTGCTGTCACACCAAGCAGCTATCATTCGACAATTATTGCGCGGCGCTGTCGCGCCGCGCCGTGGAAAGATTATCCTGAATGCGATGTCGTCACGCCGCGTCGAAGGAAACCGAAGGCGCCACCGCCGGTGCGGGGCCGCGGCGGAGGGGCGCAGTGTCGTCGCACCGCGCCGGACGATGAAGGCCGCGGCCGGTTCCGGGCCGCGGCGGAACGTGATGACCAGCGGCCAGCCGGGCCGCCGGTGTCGGAAGACGGAAGAGGACCGGCCCTTGCAAGTCCTGTTGAGAAGAAGCCGGCCGACCAAGTCGGGCCGGCCGGAAGGGTGGAAACCGGGGGAATTAAATTCCCCTGGGTTGCTTAATTGGCCCCCCATAATGAGGGGGCCCGGTTTCCCAAAGGGGGGGCAGGCGCCCCCCCCCCCCGTTTTTCTCAAAGGCAGGCCCCCACGTGAGGCGGGCGTTTAATCCAAGGCACGGCAGCTTGCCGCGCCACCAGCAGAGGAAGGCAGGGGCTTTTCCCCCCACGTGTGGCACTCGAGCGGCGCTCAGGCCGCGCCGCCGCGCCGGACCGCGCCGCCGCGCCGGGCCGGGTCGGCCCGGACCCGGACCACCCGTTTTCAAATCAACTTCGGTCTTTTTCTCATAACATGAGCTACGGACCTCCGATTGATGAACCGTCAGCGGCGATGCGATCCTTGGATCGAGGCGGTCGATTCGGTATATCACACTCAAAGTTTCGGAATACTTTGAGTTCGGCCGGGTTGGTTCGTACACGAAACCAACCGGGCCCTCTGAGCGGAAACGCTCATATCTTGAGCTACGGACGTCCGATTGACGTGCGGTCAGCTTTGTTGAGTTCCTCTTAGTGAGACGGATCTTTTGGCATACTCCGCATGAGTTTTGGACGCAGGTGGAGTATGGTCGGGTTGGTTTTGCCTTAAAAACCAACCGGGCCCCTGGGACGAAAAAGCCAATAACTCTCAGACCGGGCGTCCGATTGACGCGCCATCTGTTACGTTGAGTTCCTGTTGGCGATACGAAAATTTTGGATACATCAACTCTGGACATTGTGACAGTTGATGTATTAGCCTCTCGGCTCGTGGAGCGGACCCTCCCGAACGAGCATGCTGTGTGCGGGAACCCTAGTGCTGTCTGCGACTGCTACTGCTACTGCTACTGTGACTGCGACGACGATAGTACAGAGATCCTTGGTGGATTCGACAACGACGACTACATCACTCAATGATCCTACGTGGATCAGTGCTACAGGTCCTGTGTGGGCCCGATCCTTTGTGGGTCCGATCCTTTGTGGGTCTGCGCTCAGCGGTCCTGTGTGAATCAGCGCCTACAGGTCATGTGTGGGCCCGATCCTATGTGGGTCATTGCAGGGGTTAGTTACCTATCGATCCTTCGTGGGTCCGACGACTTAGATAGATCAGAGATCATGTTTATCATCTTTCGAAGAAGTATACATGTGTGAGCTGAATCCTGTTGCTTTCCTGTGTGGAATACATATACTTTCATGTTTGGATTGAGTTGTACTTGGGCTCGGAGGTTGGAGCGTATTGGAATTGATGACTTAGGTATATGTATGGGAATATACCTAAGCAGTGTCGGTTGTTACTTCGTGTTTGTATCTATCCTTTGTGGTTTATCCTTTGTGGATTTTGGGAGACCCTCGGGGGTCTCGGGGTCCCTACTGAGTAGCTTATACTCACCCCTGCACGGGCTATGCCCGCACTACATTGTGTTGGTTGCAGACGATGGACAACGTTGATCTTGACTGAGGCTTGCAGAGCAGGACGATACCTGGAGGTGGACCACTAGGCGGGACGTGTTCGGAGCGGACGGCGGGACCCGAGGAGCAGTGGAGCTATCTGTACCCACCCTTCAAGTGGGATTTCTAGTGGATAGCTTGGTGTAGCGGCTTTTACTTTACAGTTGTTGTTTTCCCTTTCGAGTTGTACTTTACTTTCAGTTTGGGTTTGTATACTGGCCCATTTACTTTTCCGCACTTTCAGTTGTACTATGTTTTTACTTAGTGTTTACTTTTCCGCTTGCTTCACTATGGTGTTTGTTTACTTTTCAAAGGCAATGCCTTCCCTTTTTACTAGGATTTACGCCTTGGTGCTAGTCGCCAGCCCCTCGCCTATGGAAGGCGGGCTTGGGGTAGTCACGGCACGGGCCCCGAGGGCGGGTCGTGACAAATTGGTATCAGAGGAGTTTGGTTCTACCGCGAACTCTGATCTTTTCTATGTGAAGAAATAATGTTTAGCATATTGAGTTTGGTTATCAGTCCAGGGAGTCCAGTGTTGGTGCGGCGGCCGACGTATCCGTACACCAGGACCCTGACTACTGATTTCCGACTTAATGCACGAAAACATTGATTGCATGTGTGTTTCAAAGTTTTCTTTGTGATTACTTTATATCAGCTCACCAGGTATACTGTTCTGACCGTGGCGCACCTATTTCCTTTTCAGGATGGCCCCACGATGGCAGCCAGCTAGGGTTCCGAGAGTCGAGCATGACGACAGCCCACAGAGCGACGAGGCCTCAGTGCAGGGCCCTTTGTCAGCAGTGGCACCGGTGGTAGCTCTACCCGTCGAGCCACCGATGCTTCCAGCACCAGCCGCTGACGATGCACGTCACCTTGGAGCTCTGTACGAGTTCCAGCGCCAGCGACCGCCTAGGTTCCGTGGGGAGACGGACCCCCAGGCAGCAGAGGACCGGCTGGATGCAGTGGTACGAGTTTTTAGGCTACTGAGGACACCTGCAGACCTCATGGTGATCCTCGCTGCGAGCCTACTGCACGCAGCTACGGGCCGATGGTGGAGCTTGATGCTCCAGGTGCACGATAATGCATCTCTACTATAGAAAGACTTTGAGAGCCTCTTCCGCTCGAAGTTCGTCCTAGCCACCCTTCGTGCGGTGCGTATCCAGGAGCTTCTTCAGCTGCGGCAGGGCAGCATGACAGTCGCTCAGTACTCGGCGAGATTTACTGATCTCTCGCGCTACTCGACCAACATGGTATGGGACCCATTCTTCCGGGCCCAGACCTTCGAGCAGGGATTGAGACATGAGATCAGGGAATCTCTGATCTCCCTCAGCATACTGACTCAGACAGGAGTACTGGAGCGGGCCCTTTTGATCGAGAGCTTCCTTGCTGAGTCTACACCAGCGTCGAGACCCACCCCAGGGCGGCACGTGGCAGAGTCATTTGCAGCAGGCAGTCAACGGATGACTCAGGGGTTCAGGCAGACTATACCTTCAGGCAGACGACCTCAGGAAACTGGCTCAGTAGTGCGGGGCACACAGCTAGGAGCCAGTCTTTCGAGAAGCAGGCAGTGCTACTCGTGCAGCGGGCAGGGCCACATGGATCGTGACTGCCCGACCCGCCGTGCCGAGGAGAAGCAGACGGTTGAGGGACCACCGTGGCAGAGGCAGAGGGTCGACCGTGGCAGTCCGCGGGGAGGAGGCGGACGAGGCAGAGGAGCTGGCCGAGCAGCAGGTGGTGGGCGATGCTTTGAGGCTCTGCCACCACCACCACCAGGAGGTCCACCCCGACCACAGGGAGCAGGCGGGCAGAGACTGGCACAGCTCCAGGCAGCAGAGGCCTACGACCACGGCGCACCCGAGATGATTCGAGGTACTATCTGTGTCTATTCCACCCTTGCTGTAGTTCTTATAGACACAGGAGCAAGTCACTCTTTCATAGCTGCTGCCCTTGTTCGGAGCTCGGAGATTCCGACAGAGCCGTTGGCTCGATCCTTACGACTAGAGACTCCTACGGGAGCAGACTCGATAATTACGCACTGGGGCCGGCAGTGTGAGATTACTCTAGGAGGTGAGAGATTCGGCTGAGATCTTCTTGTAGCAGCGTCGAGGCCTTACGACGTCATCTTGGGCATGGATTGGCTATCTACAGTCTATGTGCAGATTGACTGTTTTAGGCTCAAGGTGCGATGTGTATGCACCGACGGGAGAAGGTTCACCTTCACCTGTGAGAAGGGAGCCTTTGCAGCACAGGATGGACTTCCACGGAGGATAGGACATCCCATCACTCATCAGTTGTCTAGCCTCATCCTTGGAGCAGTTGACGTGCAGAGTCCTGGTTTTCCTGCAGTGGTGGATCAGTTTGCGGACGTTTTTCCCGACGACGTTCCAGGGCTACCTCCTCGCAAGGAGGTAGACTTTTATATTGACCTGTACTTCGAGACAGCCCCGATATCCACTCCAGCATATCAGATGGCCCCCGCCAGGCTTCGAGATCTACGGGTACAGTTGGAGGATTTGCAGGGGAAGGGGTTCATCCGACCCAGTGTTTCACCCTGGGCTTCCCTGATATTGTTCGCCAAGAAGGCGGACGGGAGCTTGCGACTTTGTGTTGACTATCATCACCTGAACCAGGTGACAGTGAGGAACAAGTATCCGCTACCGAGGATTGATGACCTCTTTGATCAGCTCAAGGGAGCATGGTGGTTCTCGAAGATAGACCTCAGTTCAGGCTATCATCCGCTCAGAGTTAGAGACGAGGACGTGCAGAAGACGGCCTTCAGATGTCGGTATGGCCACTATGAGTTCTTGGTTATGCCTTTCGGCCTAACCAATGCTCCAGTAGTGTTCATGGCCCTCATGAACAGGATCTTTCAGCCATACCTCGATCGATTTTTTGTGGTCTTTATCAACGACATTCTGATTTACTCTACGAATGAGGAGGAGCACGTCTATCACTTGCGAGTTGTACTAGACACACTCTGAGAGCACCAGATTTATGGTAAGCTCTCGAAGTGCCAGTTCTGGATACATGAGGTCCACTTCTTGGGACATGTTATCTCTGAGGCGGGATTTGCAGTGGATCCTGCGAAGATCGAGGCTGTGTTAGCATGGGAGCCAACTAGGAGCGTGACTGAGGTTTGGAGTTTCTTGGGACTAGCTAGATACTATCGGAGATTCGTGCCAGAATTCTCTAGAGTTGTGGAACCACTCACAACTTTGAGGAAGAAGGGGAAACCCTTTGTGTGGTCAGACAGATGTCAGCAGAGCTTCCAGGAGCTGAGACAGAGATTGACCAGCGCACCTATCTTGAGGTTGCCTGAGGAGGGAGTAGGGTACGTAGTCTACTGCGATGCATCAGGGACCGGACTCAGATGTGTTCTGATGCAGGAGCGGGCAGTGATCACCTATGGATCACGTCAGTTGAGGCCGCATGAGCAGAACTACGGTACCCATGACCTGGAGTTAGCAGCAGTGGTCTTCGCTCTGAAGACATGGCGACACTACCTGATGGGCGAGTGCTTTACAGTCTTTTCTGATCATCATAGTCTCAGGTATATCTTCTCGCAGAAGGACCTGAACCTGAGACAATAGTGATGGAATGAATTCCTCCAGGACTATGACTTTGAGATAGTCTATACTCCTGGGAAGGGGAACGTAGTAGCCGATTCCCTCAGCAGGAGGACGGGAATTCAGCTACTTGAGGAGGCGACGGAGCAGCTAGCCTCTTTGCAGATATCCTTCGTGGATAGAGATGGAGCAGCCTTCCTCCAATCTCTCACAATCACCCCTCCACTACTGCAGTGGGTCAGAGAGGCACATCGTGAGGATGCTGACCGTGAGACACGGTGTGCACAGATATCCTCCGGACAGGCACCTGATGGTTTCTACCTTGGAGCAGAGCACAACATCTTTCTCAGAGGACGTACCATGGTACCAGTCGCTTTGCGAGAGGAGGTTCTGAGAGAGTTTCACACTTATCCTTTGGCGGTACATCCAGGAGTGGAGAAGATGTACCAGGATCTCAGAAGACAGCACTGGTGGTCTGGCATGAAGAAGGTTGTGGAAGAGTTCGTTTCTCGATGCCTCACCTGCCAGCAGGTGAAGGCAGAGCATCAGGTACCAGCAGGCTTGGTACAACCCTTGGAGGTTCCGAAGTGTAAGTGGGACGGTATATCTATGGACTTCGTGACTAGACTTCAACGCACTTCCAGAGGTCATGACTCCATTTGGGTGATTGTTGACCGACTCACCAAGTCGGCACACTTCTTACCCATCAGAGAGCAGGGCTCAGTGGAGAGCTTGGGACGTCTCTACGTTCAGGAGATTGTGTGGCTCCACGGTGTGCCATCATCTATAGTCTCCGATCGAGATGCTCTCTTTACTTCCCGGCTTTGGAAGGGGTTTAGAGGAGGCGTTCGAGATGCAACTACGTCTGAGCACAGCCTTTCACCCTCAGACGGATGGTTAGACAGAGAGGACCATTCAGACTCTCGAGGACATGCTCCGCGCATGTGTCCTCAACTTTGGTCGTAGCTGGGAGGACCACCTACCCTTGGTGGAGTTTGCATACAACAACAGCTACCACTCCACCATCGGGATGGCACCGTACGAGGCGTTGTACGACCGACCTTGTAGATCTCCTTTGTGCTGGACAGACCCTGGGGAGTCAGCACTTGTGGGACCGGAGATGGTCCAGGCCACGACAGAGAAGGTCCAGGTCATCCAGGAGCGGATGAGGACAGCTCAGAGCCGGCAGAAGTCATACGCTGACAGGAGGCGGATGCCACTAGAATTCGAGGATGGCGACCACGTCTTCTTGCGGGTCTCACCTCGACGTGGTATACGAAGATTTGGCCGAGGCGGCAAGTTATCTCCGCGCTTCATCGGACCCTTCCAGGTCCTCAGCAGGATTGGCGAGGTGGCTTATTGCCTGGCTCTACCACCTCAGTTGCACTGGGTGCACGATGTCTTCCACGTATCTCAGCTGAGGAGATACGTGCATGACCCGACGCACATCATTGACCATGGAGATATTGAGGTTGACGATGGGGAGACCTTTACGGAGGTTCCGGTGGAGATAGAGGATCGACAGGAGCGGGTCCTACGTGGACGGTCGATTCCTCTAGTGCGCATCAGATGGCAGCACGAGAATCTCCAGGAGAGCACTTGGGAGCGGGATGCTCAGATGCGTGCTCAGTACCCTCCTTTGTTTCCCTAGTTTTGATGTATCTTTACGGGGACGTAAATCCCTGAGGTGGGAGTAATGTAAAGACCTGTAAAATTCAAGGGAAATTTTTTCTTAATTTTCTTTGGAATTTTACAAGAACGCGGTTTCTGACGGCACTTGATTCCGAGGCCCGGTGTGCCCGGAATAATTTTCTGAAGTTTGGCTCGGGTACGTTCAGTGAACGAACGAGCGGGAATTTCTAACTTTTGATCCGGTGCTCGGAATTGAAATCTGAGGACACCGATGAACTTGCAGCGCCGATTTTCTCATAAGGAGACCTTTTCCAAGGTTGCGTTTTATGCCGAATGAATGTTAGTTTTGGGAAAAAAAATTACAAGAAGTTAAATAAAATGTGGAAACACATTTTATTTTTAACTTGTTGGTTAACTTCTCCCAAAGGGAGTTAGGGGTGGGACCCACATCCACTTAACCTCCCTTGAGAGGATTAAGTGTGGTGGGGCCCACACGAACCCTAACTCTTCACCTTCTTTTTTTAAAACTCCCTTTAACTCCTCTTTTAATGAACTTGACAACTTGGGTTATTAAATGGGTTGAGTTGTTTAATTTCAAACCTTTGAATTTCAAAATGGTTTGGTTGTGTAAATAAAATAAGACTTTAGCTTATTTTATTTTGGTTAGAATTCTCTAGCCACCTTGAGAGAATTTGGAGCTGTCTTCTTCTTCTTCAAACTCAACGAAGAACGCGAAGAACACCGTTCTTCAACGAAGGACCTCTCCGTCGAAGAACTCGGTCTATCCGCGACGCGACATATTTCTTCCACGTCATCTCTTCCGTGATGGTTTCCCGCGACGAAATCGCCGTCAAAGAACTTTGAATCCTCGCTTCACGACGTCGATGTCCTTTTCCCGGGACGCCGACCACCACGACGCTCGTCTTCCGCGGGTCGTTGATGATCATCGTTCTTGAAACCGAGGTAGGGGTTTGTTGTTGTTTAATTTATTTATTCTCGTTATTGGTTCTAGCATGTTAGTCTTGGGGATAAATGATTATATGCTATCATCTAACGAGAGGGGGGCCGGACCGCACAAACACGGCCGAAACCCCATCCTTTGTTCTTGAATGTTTCTTGCGGATGAAACGTGATGGCGTGGTGCCGTCACACCAAGCAGATATCATTCGACAATTATTGCGCGGCGTCGTCACGCCGCGCCGTGGAATGATTATCATGAACGCGACGCCGTCGCGCCGCATCGAAGGAAACCGAATGCGCCGCGGCCGGTGCGGGGCCGTGGCGGAGGGGCGCGGTGCCGTCGCACTGCGCCAGATGATGAAGGCCGCGGCCGGTTCCGAGCCGCGGCGGAACGTGATGACCGGCGGCCAGCCGGGCCGCCGGTGTCGGAAGATGGAAGAGGACCGGCCCTTGCCGATCCTGTTGAGAAGAAGCCGGCCGGCCAAGTCGGGCCGGCCGGAAGGGTGGAAACCGGGGGAATTAAATTCCCCCGGGCTGCTTAATTGGCCCCCCATAATGAGGGGGTCCAGTTTCACAAAGTGGGGGTAGGCGCCCCCCCGTTTTTCTCAAAGGCAGGCCCCCACGTGAGGGGGGCCGTTTAATCCAAGGCGCGGCAGCTTGCTGCGCCGCCAGTAGAGGAAGGCGGGGGCTTTGCCCCCCACGTGTGGCACCCGAGCGGCGCCCATGCCGCGCCGCCGTGCCGGACCGCGCCGCCGGCCGGGCCGGGTCGGACCCGGGTCGGGTCGACCCGGTTCAGGTTGACCCGGTTCGGGCCGACCCAGGGGGGGCGGGCCGGGTCGGCCCGGACCCGGACCCCCCGTTTTCGAATAGACTTCGGTCTTTTGCCCATAACATGAGCTACGGACCTCCGATTGACGAACCGTCAGCGGCGATGCAATCCTTGGATCAAGACGGTCGATTCGGTATATCGCAGTCAAAGTTTTGGAATACTTTGAGTTCGGCCGGGTTGGTTCGTACACGAAACCAACCGGGCCCTCGGAGTGGAAACGCTCATATCTTGAGCTACGGACGTCCGATTGATGTGTCGTCAGCTTTGTTGAGTTCCTCTTAGTGAGACGAATCTTTTGGCATACTCCGCCCGAGGTTTGGACACACGTGGAGTATGGTCGGGTTGGTTTTGCCTTAAAAACCAACCGGGCCCCTAGGACGAAAAAGCCAATAACTCTCAGACCGGGCGTCCGATTGACGTGCCGTCTGTTAAGTTGAGTTCCTGTTGGCGATACGGAACTTTTGGATACATCAACTCTGGACTTTGTGATAGTTGATGTATCAGCCTCTCGGCTCGTGGAGCGGACCCTCCCAAACGAGCCTGCTGTGTGCAGGAACCCTAGTGCTGGCTACGACTGCTACTGTGACTGCGACGACGACAGTACAGAGATCCTTGGTGGATTCGATGACGACGACTACAGCACTCATCGATCCTACATGGATCAGTGCTATAGGTCCTGTGTGGGCCCGATCCTGTGTGGGTCCGATCCTCTGTGGGTCTGCGCTCAGCGGTCCTGTGTGAACCAGCGCCTACAGGTTTTGTGTGGGCCCGATCCTGTGTGGGTCATTGCGGGGGTTAGTTACCTATCGATCCTTCGTGGGTCCGACGACTTAGATGGATCAGAGATCATCTTTATCATCTTTCGAAGAAGTATACCTGTGTGAGCTGAATCCTGTTGCTTTCCTGTGTGGATTGTGTTGTTCTATCTTGTGTGGATTTCGTTTTTCTTTCCTGTGTGGAATATGTATACTTTCCTGTGTGGACTGAGTTGTACTTGGGCTCGGAGGTTTGAGCGTATTGGAATTGATGACTTAGGTATATGTATGGGAATATACCTAAGTAGTGTCGGTTGTTACTTCGTGTTTGTATCTATCCTTTGTGGTTTATCCTTTGTGGATTTTGGGAGACCTTCGGGGGTCTCTGGGTCCCTACTGAGTAGCTTATACTCACCCCTTCACGTGCTATGCCCGCACTACGTTGTGTTGGTTGCAGAAGACGGACAATGTTGATCTTGGCCGAGGCTTGCAGAGCAGGACGGTACCTGGAGGTGGACCACTGGGTGGGACGTGTTCGGAGCGGACAGCGGGACCCGAGGAGCAGTGGAGCTATCTGTACCCACCCTTCAGGTGGTATTTCCAGTGGACATCTTGGTGTAGCGGCTTTTACTTTACAGTTGTTGTTTTCCCTTTCGAGTTGTACTTTACTTTCAGTTTGGGTTTGTATACTGACCCATTTACTTTTCCACACTTTCAGTTGTACTATGTTTTTACTTAGTGTTTACTTTTCCGCTTGCTTCACTGTGGTGTTTGTTTACTTTTCAAAGGCAATGCCTTCCCTTTTTACTGGGATTTACGCCTTGGTGCTAGTCGCCAGCCCCTGACCTATGGAAGGCGGGCTTGGGGTAGTCACGACACGGGCCCCGAGGGGGGGTCGTGACAAAATGAAACATAAAAAAGGGTGAGATAAGATTCTCAGTAAGGATAAAGAATATAGTGGAAGCTATCATAAATAAGCATAAACATTTAAGGTAAGTTATAAAAATGAAACATAATCCTTTTAAACACAATCTTCGGCATGAATTGAAAAGAAATAAATCTAATAATTCCATTTAAACATTCACATGGATATTCTAGAAGTCAAATAATAACATGTAATATCAATAACTAATCTCATATTGAGGTAATGAATAACTCCTTACATCATAACCATAAAATCCTAGCCTCGTGCCAAGACCATACATAACTATATTGTCAAGGAATTACTAAAAGGTACTAGTTTGTCTTGTGATACCTACCAATACATTTATGGACTATAGTGGGTCCCACCGATCACTTACTAAGTCTAATGCATTCCTCAAATGAAAAGAGTGAAACATAACATCAACACTAATATTAAAACTATCATATTAAATGTTAATACATTTACCATAAACCATAAATGGTATTAAAATAGATCATCCACAGTCAAATATATCATAAAACCTTAAATAAAATATGTAATATTGTATCATAATAAATCATCCTTGATTAAGCATAATATCCAACCAAGGGTGTGACATTGATTAAAATAATCTAATTAAATAATTAAAACCCTTTGAGATAAATATCCCCTTTTTAACATGAAATCATTTAATATATGTAAAATTATAAAATAAAACATTTATTTTGAAAATAATATTGCTATATTGTAATGTAATCTTAAAAATGGTAAGGATTCATAATATCCAAAAATATCCACCCATGCTGTATATGTTAAAAAACATTCTTTCCTTAATTTTTGGAAAAAAAACAGAGAGATTCCTTTCAAAAAGTTTTATAAAAATTAAAAAATCGGTAAATATGACTTTAAAAAATTGTCTATAATATTTTGAATTAAATTTTAAGAAAAATGGACATGGATGATAAACATTTTCATGTAGATACATACATATAAAAATCCTCTAATAATAATGATATTGTGTAATTAAACCTTACCTTGTACTTTCCTTTATTAGAGGGTGAGTTAACCTCGTATAAAATGGTAATTCCATGTTATTAAATTATAATAGGTCTATATCCATATTTATGATATCATATATGATAATATTATATCCTTTTGGTAATAATATTTCGGTATTACTGTTATTTCAGGTGCTAACTGCTTCATTTTCCCATTCAAGTTTAATCATGTAAGTCATGTTTTTTATTCATAAGATATATTTTTTGCATATATAGAATTAAATTAAGTTCATAATTATTATTTTTACTCATCATATAAATTTTATAATCAATATTTAATTGTTAAAATGTATAATTAATCCCACCACACCGTGGAGATGGTTGGTTGTACGTACGCAAGAGCGAATGTATCATTCCTGTGAAGGTTAAATGGTAAGAAATTAGATGGTATATTAATTATAATGAATAATTATCATGTTATATTATTTATTTATATCCATTATACTCATCATTATACCCATCCCAATAAGTTATTGTTTTATAACAAATTACACCATGACTTGGAGACGGTAAGTCGTACATATGCAAAAAATGGTGATATTGTTATTCTTATGATGGATAAAATCAGGAATATGGTAATCCCATTTTTATAATAACATCTTAGTATATTTATGATACCGTATTTATTAAATTGGTTTGGAAAAAACATATAAATAGGAAGTAGAAGAAGAAAATAACATTGAAAGAGATGACATAACAACTACCTCTTCTTCAGGTATCTTATTTTTATTTTCACAAAAAGAATTTTTATGATGGATTTCATCCAAAAGTATGGACTCTAGGATCTAGTGATGAGATTTGGGAGTGTAAATTGTTCGGTTTTTTCCAAGACAAAGGGAATTATAGGTTTGAATTAAAGAGAAAGATAACTTCTCTTTTATAAGAGAGGGGAGGAGCACTTTAGGCAACTCTTAAAATATTAAATTAGTATAGATTAATTTTCAATTAAAAATCAATGAAAAGTGATTTCATTCTAGGATAAGATGGGTATGGGTCTAAATATAAACAAAAACTATATTTTATACATTTTTAGGTAACAAAATTAACCTTATCCTTTGTCTTTAACCCCTAGTTAAATAATTTAACATTTATTGTGACAACTTGTCTTTTTACAATATAGGGTTAATATAGTTACTATAAAGTGCCAAAAATGACCCAAATTGGATCATTTATGACATATTTTACACTATAGAAGTTATTTGGATGAACCTTATATCTTTATTAATTTTATAACATTTAATAAAATCTTATTTATTTTATACTATAATTTATTTCAATTTTGATACTATTCAATATTTAACTTCTTTAAAAATAAAAAAAAACATGATAAAATTGATCTAATTATTCAAATATGTTAATAAAATATCAATTTTATTTTTAAAATTTATGAATGTCATTAATTCAGCCAAATTATATTTATTTTAATATTTTTAAAATCATTTATTTGATATTTCTGTTAATAAAATAATTTCTTCTTCACTATTGTGTCATCAGTAAGGGTAATTATTTAATATCTAAAAATTATAAATAAATTTCTATGAGATAATAAATTATTTTTTATTTCTATATGATTTCTAAAAATTATTTTTTCTCTTAGATATCCCTATATTAAAATTATTATAATTATAAGAAATGAGAGTGTGACATTTTGTCACATTCATTATTTTTTATAATATTCAGGTCATATTTATGGAAAACGGTCCATAAAAAAATTTCATTTCCAAAAATATGTGTTAAGGGTCTAATTTAGTAATCAAATAGGATTTTTATAGGTTTTATGGTAATTTTATAATATTATTTTTACCTTTAATGACCATATTTACTCTTAACCACTTTAATAAAAAATTACTAAAGTTACTATTCATAATATCTCAAAAAGTTAAAGTAACCTATTAAAATATTTCCCAACCTCTGATTCCAAATATGTAATCCATTTTTAAAAATTTAAAACACATAAGTTGTATTAATTAATTTAAAATTAATGTCTATTGAAAAAATGAGAAAAGGGGGTTTTCAAAAGTAAAAACCATCAAAAGAATGGCATCTGTATATATCTAATTTTAATGTAAAAATAATTACAATAAAATAAATAATATAAAATGATAAATAAATAATCTAATTATACTTTAAAACAAATTAAAATGTTAATATAACAATATAAATAAATTAGATGAAAAGTAGTTTTGAATTAAAATACAGTATTTTACACTATTCATTAAATTATGAAAGTTATCAGAAAACCCCGAAAAAAATTTCCAAAATAATTTTATATGTTTTCATTCTAAATAAGAAGGTAATTTTTTCAAATTTAATTTATGAAACTGTCAAATATTGGATTTAAATAGGGTTCTCCGTTTAAAAGCATTAAACTACAGTTTTTGAAAAATACTTCCTTTATTCAAAAAATTGAATTCGTTCTTATAAAATGTATAAGAAACACCTTAGATGAATATTAAAATTATATATAATGTATAAAATTAAAATTTTGGTTAATAATATTCATAATTTCTTTTTATATGGCTAGTCGTGGTGCGCTCGAAATCGGTGTTGCGTGCAGTGAAAGCAATTGATTTTTTTAAAAAGAATCATACCATGGAAGTTTTTTTGGGGGGGTTACACCATTGACTAGTATCTTCCTGAGCTTCAGCCCGATGTTGGCATCAGGTTATCCAAATAGGGACTGACATTGCAGGGTTACGATCCACTTGTTCCATGGGATGAGGAGTTGAATAACAATGCTGGCATGGCCTGGCGAGATCCCTCATTGGCGGCTGTTGGGCGATAGTTATATCCAGGATTACTCAAAAAATCCATCACTTTGTCAGCATAGGGGAACGATTCAGAGGTAAATTCCATGGTGAGGCTCTGTAAATGGTTGGACATCCGAGTGGGGAGCAGTGGCTCCCAACGTGGCTCTTGGGGGCATCGGTGACGACAGGGCATAAAAGCCTTCATATCTTGGCAGGCAATGTCCCTGATTGGGTGGACCCTCTCTTATTCAAACCATTAAATAAGAGTGTCAATCACCTTCCTATGGATTTATTCTAAGGGTTATATGGGGCATGGGTTCCCATTAGTTGTGGTTGTGGATGGTGATGTGGAAAAGGTGGAGCTGTGCGGGATTGCCACGTTAGCATTGACCCTGTCCCTACATCTGTGAGAGGGAGGTGACTGGGTTCCTTTAGGTTGGACCCTGTAAAGCAAGAAGATCCATCTATTAGCACATATAGTAGGAAATAAGTGCATGTTTCACTAGTTTCATTCAGTCTTCCATTACTAGATTGAAAGCTCCACATAGATGATGTCACAGATCGGAATCCCCAATGATCAATTGCCCCAAATTCTGGTGAGTTCCATGCCAGACCCACTATTTCCTTGGTGGGACCTAGTACTGGATGACTTGATCTAGTGACATGATTATCTACTGATGTTTCAAAGGATACTAATCCTCATGGTTAAAAGAGAAAAGTTTCATGTTGGGTTCACCAAATTTTTCAATCTTTCACTAGGGTGTGCCACCTCACATATTCGTTGATGGTGACGGTCATGTTTCTTTCCTTACATTCTCGCTTTTCAAAGGTGGGTAACAGTCATCACTTATTTAGAGATTTATTCTCCTTGATTGAAACAGGATGATGGTATATTTGTTTATCTTTCCACGGATTCCTCATTATAATTCTTTGCCTATTCTGGATCTCCCTCAGAGATGAAGGCATTTTTTGTAAACCTCATTTTTGACATCATATCTTTGTGTACAATGGTTAATTACACTTCTTCTTCTAGGACATTCCAAAGGGTCAAGTCGAGAGAAAACTTTGGCCAGATAAGTATTCATGTTTAGCATCGCTGGCATGTGTGGATTCTATAACCTTGGTACACCTGAATTCTACCTTATTAGATGTATTCTCAAAGGCGTAGAATCTTAAAGCATCCCATGTTGAATGCGGGGAATCTTATTCCATAGGCATGTCTCCAAGGTTTTCCAGGCTTCCCATGTTTAACATGGGGTATTCCATGAGTTTAGTGCCTTGCATATATAGATTTGACTGATTAGAATACTTATGAATGTAGATTAGGTTGGCACATCCCTATGAGGTAACCTGAAGGGTTTACTATATGGATAGATCAAAATGACAAAAGAGATCGGACCTAGGGTTGGAATGCCCCAAAAATGGAATGTTTCACACCATAAAGGATGATCTAGACACCAAAAAGGGTGGATCAGGGAGGTGGTCCTGAAAAAGGGGACATCAAGGTTTACAATTGGTTGGGATTGAGCCTCATATATTCTTCCTATGTACCCTATGTAGAATACAAGGATAAAAACCCATATTGTTCGAAGGGGTTATTTGGGGCTTACACATGGCTAGATGCCCGTGTGTCTCTAAGGAGAAGAAATGGAATGAATGAAACCATACCATGCTAAGGGTATGGTGGTGGGGAAAATGGTTGTGGCTTATGCATGGTTATCTACCTGGGTGCCACTAAGGAGAAATAACTATGGATGCCCTGATCTCACATAGATGTGTTGACCCAAATAAGGATTAGGATGGATATGGAGGAGGTGTTAGAGGGTGAGGATAAATTTGATGGAACCGACGTGAAGTTGACGGTGTTGTGTTTGAACCTCAAGGAGGTTTCCTATGTATCTTGGTGGTTAGGAATCAATGTCCACATAGTTCTGAATGGGGCGATGAGACACCTGAGGTGACAAATCATGAGAAATAGAGCACATGGAAAAGGATCTGAAGGAATTGAAACCTCTAAGTTGGGGAATGATGTACCCGAGATGCAAAGGCTCGAAGGATAGACCATGATGGGAATGGATGATGGGCATTAACCTCGGGGAGGCTTCCTAGGTACCCTATTTGAATGGTAGGGATCAAAGTGTTCATAGTTCAAGGATGGAGCTTGGGATCAGGGTGTACACAAAGGACAACAACCTAGAGACATGCTGGAGATTATGCATGGTTATCATCCCATCGTAATAGGGGAACTCTTGGTTAGAGGAATATGGTGAAGTGTGGGGCTTTTATATGGTTAGCTTCCCGAGTGGATTAGAACACCATAGATAGGAAAATCTTGGAGATACATCCCAAAAATTGCATGTACCGCATTAGGAGGGTACATTCTCAGGATGGAGTACCAGTGCTTAAATTGGTTGGGGGTTAGACCTCATAGAGGCTTCATATATACCATATGTAGTATACAAGGATCAAAAAATATGTAGTTTGAAATTGAATATAGTTTAATGTCATGCGGGGTGAATTTGAACTGGTGTGAAATGCACAAAATATGTGGATTGTGGGGAATTAAGGTCATAAACCATAGAGATGCTTCCTATGTACTCATTATAAGAGACAAGTAAAAAATCCAACATAGTTAAGATGGGTGAAATTTAACATCAAACAGGATGAGTGGAATGCGAATTGAGCATGGTTAGAGGCCTATGAGGATACCATGGTCATTGTTAAACTCTAAACCCACATGAGCCATGCATGCTGTTAGAAACAACAGGTAAGAGGAGACCTAAAAATTGTTTCTCGAACGGTGTGGCCACGAAGGATGGTGTTTGTCTTATGCATTGATAACAACCTAGGGAGAAATATATTGGGACTTACTCTCGAAGGGAAGCCCGAGGAGCGTGATTTGATGTATGGGGAGGATTTGGCCACTGTAAAGGGATCACCCTATCAGAGTGTGTCAGGGATTATGTGAGGACTTCCTGAGGCACATATAGTGACAGAGCCCAAAGGTAGAGAGGAGCAGAAGAGCACTAATGACCATTCTTCTTCAAGTTCCCTAATCTTTCCATGAATGTGAAAATTCACAGTTTAATGTCATGCGTCGAGGAAGAGGGTGCTTAGTAGTATAATGTCCAGTATCTCAGATGAGGAGTACTCAATCCTCACCCATTTGACTTACATAAATTATACCAACCCATTAAAGGGGGAAGGAAGGAACAAGTAATGCCATGAAACAATGGGGTGGAGAAAGAGTCACTTGAAGGGCTCACGTTATTGTGGATATGATAAGAAGCAACAACCATTTTCATGTATATGCAAAGAAGAATAAGGCATAGTGATGCTATATGAAGAACCACTCAAGTAACCATGAAATCACTTCGCATAAGCCTTGAGGGCCACATGGGAGAAGGTTTCGTGAAGTAGAAGGCCTTTTAAAGAGGGGATTCATGATGCTTTGGTGCTTTGAGAAGAGAAGGGGCTTCAGAAAGTAAAGTGCTTCATGAAACATGATGAAAAGGACCTCTATGAAGGGAGGAGCTTCGCAAAGCATGATGAACCAAACAAGCCATGGAGTCAAAATGTTCTTGGAGGGTGATTCACCAATGCTAAATGCTCCATGAAGATATGAGTACACAAAAGGTACTCCTACCTTTGCAATGCCCATGGGGCTTTGTGAAGGGCATCTCCACTTAAAACAAAGGAAAATTGGGGCAAAGGGAAAGGTGGTTCGAAATTCTTAGGTACCTTGGGTGATGAATTTTCTCGCTAGATCACAGAGAGAAGGGTGCATCAAAAATCAAGATCCCAAAAGGTTACAGGTCATTGTATCAATCTTTTGAGTGGGTGGGGGGTGAGATACATATTTAAAGGCACTAGGATTCAGAATTCTCTGAGGGTGCACTGTGAAGGAAATGATACTTCATGATCGGAGTCGGCTTTGTCAGACTCGTAGAGGCTTCCATCATTTATCTACAGTGGTCGCAAGCATATCTGTTATAATCATAGAGGCTTACATCATTCCTCTATGGTGGTCACAAAGGATTTTGTTTTTCTAGCATTACACCATTTGTAGTGCTGATGGAATTTGCGATTGATCTTTACAAGGAAGGCCCTTTGCTGATTTTTATTCATTTTCCATTTTGGTATATATTTTGGCAGCAACAATAATGAAATGATATATAGTACGAAAATTATGAATTTTGATCTAGTATAAATGTATAATAAACATAAATTTATTATAGAATGGATTAAGAACTATTTTTCATAAATTCTGGACTTGAGGTAAGGGTTTATGTTACAGTCTAATTTGTTTTAAAGATTTTCCTTCATAATTTTCCATTAAGGTAAATTCTATAATAATTATCTTTTAAACTTGGTCTCTTTTCTTATACTCTTGTTATTAATTTGTGTTTCATGTTTTTATTTCATTATCCTCTCTTTGTTACTTTTATTGATCTAGAAAATCTTTTTTTATAAAGAGATGACCATATTAATTTTTTGGTCGATGAACTTTTCCTTAAATGTTCATTTTCACTACAATGTTTTCAATAATGTTATTTTATATGATACAATGATTATTTAAATAAATTTAGACCATATTTAACTTTATTTTCAAAAGATTAAAATGATATTTTAAAATGATTTCAAAATAGGTTATTTATGACTTTTTACAAAAAGCGTGAGAGGATTTTTTTAAGTTTTACCACATAAACTAGTTTCCCAATATCAGGGACATTATTAATTTTGAAGCTTCCTTTACAAGTTTTCATGTTATTTTTAAATAAAATAAATTTCTCAATATTTTTGGAAATTTGTAATTAAAATTTTTTCAAAATAAAATGGATTTTGTATGTTTTCAAAGAAAGGATCTGATGTTATTTTAAAGGAATTTTCCATCTATATCAGTGTAATTTTATGTTTTTTATACTTCATAGGTGATATAATATAATGATACCATCCTTGTTCATTCTCTAAATGAAATATGATTATGTGATGTTGAAATTAGAATGAAACCCATTTCCTTTCCATAGGTTATTAATTAATGAATTAATGAATGTTTTTATGATCATATAGCACACATATATATGGTTTTAATTATGTGATGTGTGGGTCTATTAAATCCAAAAAAATCAATGGGAAATGATTGATATATCATTATATAATATGATGATAATGGGAAGTGGACACATTCCTAGGATGAAAAGATGTTTGGTACTGGACCCAATCAATTATGGACTCTATCTAGTATATGATGATGGTCTTGGATGTGATATTTGACTAAAGAAATGATTTTATATACTTATGATTTTTAAAAAATTCTTATATAATGTTCTTATGACTAATATATTTTCCCAAGAATTATGATTGATTAATGATGGTTCCTCACTCTTAAGACCCATGTCTTTGGAAATGATAATTATTTATGCTATGACTCATGATTTATGATCTATAAAAGATAGGGTATGAACTTCATAAATTATGATTATGATCTCATACCCTTTTCTCATGCATTCATATTATCACTGATTGATATCTCCCATTTTTACCCTTACTAGTCATTTAAGATCACCATTTCTTTTTTTTCAACTTCCCTAGGTTATTAAGAAAGGTTCACTATAGAATATCTCGAAGAAGGGTACTTAAAAGAATAAATTTTTTAGACATGTTGAATATAATTTTCGATATAAGTTTATTATGTATCTATTCAATGAATACATTAATCCTTTATGGTGTTGGAGAATTTATTTTTGTGAAATGGATTGTATATTCATCTTAGGTGTTGAAATATTTATTTATTTTATTCTTGGGTCACCACAGTTTGTATCAAAATAGGGTTTATTATTTTTTTGATATTAGGTAATAAATAATATGAGGATATAACATAATAAAACCTATGATTAATTGAATATAATATAGAGTGGACCTAAATGTTTCATATTCTCATAAGAAGGTGTCATAATTTAGGACACGTTAGGAATTATTCTCATGATTATATGATTTCTCACTTTAATTATCGTATCTTAATTATTACACTCTGATTTTTAGTTTCAACCATTTGTTGGAACCAATATTAATCATTTTAATAATGAATATAGTATAAAATTCAATGATTTTCCTCTGGAGTAACTAAATAGTATGGGAGATGGAATGAAAAATCATGTTGATTTTATCATAAAACCACCTCAATACATGAATCATGATGAATATACAAATGGGAAAAGTAGGGACTAATGAACCATTGATTCTTTAAACAAGAAAAATCCATATTCTTTCAATGGGTCCTCTAGTACACTATATGTTTAGAAATGGATATGTACCACTAAAAAATAATTCCCATTCTCTATTTCTTAGAGCATGAAAATGTTTTCCCAGCTGTTTATAATTTAAAAGGAAAATAAAACCAATTGTCGAATATTATTTATAATATGAGGAAATAAAAATAAATTGAATCCTTATAACAAGAGGAGTATAGGAGGGTATTTTCCTAAAGTTCATTCTTGAACTCATTACATAAAAATGGTAAGGGAATTCATTGAGATTAATAAAAAGGATAATAACCTTATTGGTACCTATGATGCAAAATTTACAAGACTTGTGAGGCATGCTTCTAGTTTTATCATCAACCATAAAATAAAAACTAATTAAATATCAAGTGTCTTAGAATTATGTCTCTAAAATGAATTGACTATAAGTTACTTAAGTATATATGAATAAATTGTCCAATCCGATATCCATATAGAAATGATAGGGGATATTCCCATCATTTTCATGGTTTTTATAAAAATAGAAAGATTGATTTCTGAGGAAGTCAAAATAATAAATCCCATGGTGGAATGAATATGAATATTCTTTTTTTAGATGTGTGGAAAGAAAAATGTGTGAAATTATCTTAAGATAAATTGTAAATTTTTTAAGAGTAAAAAATAAGTCCATCATGAAAGTAAATCATGAATATATATAAATAATTAAACTAATATAATTTCAACAGAATGTTTTCATCCTAATGAACCACCCACACTACAATGCTACAATTACAAGGAGTATGGGAGTTGTTCTTACCATTGAATCGATCCAAGGAATAATGGTTAAAATTAGCATAAAAACCACTTAAGAAAAGAGACAAATGGAAACCTCATGAAATCACAATTGGCAAAGTGGGGCATGAAAAAAATTCGGAAAATGTACACTTATAATTTACTCTATAACTAAAATTTTCATATTTAATTATGGATCTACAACTCATTTATAAATTAATAATTTTTACAGGTTTCACATTACCACCTCAACAAATATATGTTGAATTATTAGTGAAAGCATCTCATGGTGTGATTATTTTATCTCAAATATGTAGCTCATCTCTAATATAATTTTATGGGAATATGCTTCATAAATTTTTTGAGACTCTTACTCTAGTTTAATTTGATGTGATTTTAGGCATGGATTAGATTTATTTGTACAAATAACATAAAATTTAAAAAAAGGTGGGTTACATTTTATATTAAAAAATGAAAGGATGGTTATCTATCATTTTAAGGGTGAACATAAACTTATAATGGAAACTACATCAATTTAATGGGTCTTATTTTTTATTCATGAGGTACATCAATTAGAAATACTTAAGGAGAAACTCAAAATTGAATATATTCCTATTGTATTGAAATATACCAATGTATTTTCCAAAGAGTTTTCGATTCTTTTTTTAAATGGTGAATGTGATTTTATAATTGAACTTATATCTAGTGTTATAACTATTTCCAAGAATATTTATATAATTTCCACAATTATGTTGTAAATAATTGAATAATAAACTCAAAGTGAATCTTAATAAGAGATTCATTTTTCAAAATTCATTTAAATGAGAGAACCTATTAATTTTGTTAAGAATAAATTTTGGTCAATTCATATTTTCATTGATAACCAAGAAGATAAAAAGATTTATATTATGAAAAAGTATTTTCTACCACATATTGTTGATATTTCTAATCATATAGAAGGATCTCAGTACTTCTAAAAGATTTACCTTGGGCCTGGATATCATAAATTCATGGTTAAAAAGGAAGAAATATCCAATATTTCATTTTTTATGAGGTTCAAACACTATGACTTTATTATGATTCTATTTATACATACTCATTCCCTTTTTATATTTATATATTTAATTAATATATACTTTATATATTACCATGATCACATTATGGTAGTATTTATAGAAAATATTCTCTAATTTTCCAAAACCAAGTAAGTTCCTGAAAGTTAATGAATTGTTTTATTTAAAAACTTGAGATTGTTTAATTTGTTTAAAAAATATATAATGTTTAAATTCTGAATAGAGAAAATATCATTCTTGGGTTATATAATAATAAGTGGGGGTATATTATTGGATCCCTTAGAGATGGAAGTTTTTGAACATTATCCTAGACTAAAAATGATGATAGAAATATATATTTTTCTTATTTTGGATAGATAATTATGATTATTTCTGATAAATTTTACATAGATATCAAATCCATTAACCAAGACGACATGAAAGGGAGAAAATTTTCATTGGATCGATGAATGTGATGAAAATTTCATGGAACTGAAGAGAAGGTTGGTTAGTGAACATTACATAACATTACCAAGAAGAGGAGAATGGTTTTTGATATATAGTTATGTATTAAATAATGGAATAGGATGTGTTATCATATAGAATGGAAATATAGTGGCTCATTCCGCATGACAGTTGAAGTTTCATGAGAAAAATTAGATGACTCGTAATTTTGAACTAGCTATGGTAAATTTTAATTTGAAAATATAGATGCAATATCATTATGGTGAAAGGTGTGACATATGTACCGATCATTAAATATTGAATTATATATTAAAATATAAATATTAGAATATATATTAGAGTATATGGTTGTAAATTATTAAGGATTATGACTCCTCGATACATTACCACCCTAGGAATGGTAACAAGATGGTTGAATCTTTTAGTCAGATGGACCATACAAGTTTATCCACGATGAGGAATAAAAGAGATTAAATACTTATTATTATGTAGAGGATTGACCTTGAAATTAAAAACCAAGGAGAAAGATATTATCTTTATTTTATGAATTCTCAACCATCTATTCATGTAAATATTAAAGAGGCTCAAAATGAAGATATAGAGTTGAAAAATGAAGGTATGGAATATTCCTAAGTTTAGTCATTATAGTTATGGAATTAAAAAATAGAGTATATATCCTATCAATACCAGAAGATAAGAAAGATTTTTTATATGATGCTCATAGTTCATCATTATCCATTCATCCCTGAAGTAGGAATATGTATAATGATCTTAAATATAATTTATAGTTGGATAACATAAAGAGAGATATTGTAAATTATGTTTCTTGGTGAAAGGTATGATAGAAATTTATGGTTTAGAGATATAAGTATAAAGGGAATTTATAACCATTACTCATATATGAGTGGAAATTGGAAACAATTACTATATATTTCATTATTGGAATCCCAAGATATCTAAATAGAATAAATATATCGAGGTTTTAGTTATTTACTATACAAAATAAACACGTTTCATTTCTATAAAAGAATATTTCTCTCATAATCATTTCTCAATGATATGCATTAATTATGTGGTAAGGTTTCATAGAGTTAAACTCTCTACCATATATGATCGATATCTATGGTATTCCTCAATATTATATAGAATTATTAAGAAATAATTGAACATAGAATTGTGCTTTATCACTGCATGTCATCCTTAGAGAGATGGTCAGTCTTAGAGAATCATTCAAACCCTATAATATATATTCACATCTTGATCTATGTATTTCAAAGGAGGTTGCAATAAACACCTTAATCTAATCAAATCTTCTTATAATATTATATTTCACTCATAAATTTAGATGGATACTTATGAATCCCTCTATAAAAATAATTTTAGGAATCTAATATGTTCATATGATGTCATAGAATGAAAGTAATTATAACCTGACCCAACTGAGGAAATGAAAGAGACAGTTAGATCCATTCAACAATACATCAGGGTAGATCAATTTAGAAAGAAAATTTATGCTGACAATCATCAATGATATTTGTAGTTCAATTTTATGGATATGTTTCTCCATAAAATATCTCCTTTGAATAATTTTATGATATTTGGAATGAGTGGAATATTAATCCCCATATATATCATTATCCATGAGAGTTTTTATTGTATCAGGGTTATAGATTATTTCTTGGTGATTATTTAAAAACCCTAAAATTTTCATTATGTGTTTGATGAATTTATGTTGAGAAAGTAAAAACTAGATCCTTAATATGTACTGAACTCATAGATCATACAATTGGATGATATTTCCTAGGAGGTTCCATGGGTTGAAATATCAGATTGTAAAGATAAAGTGATATGGAACAAGACAACCCACCTGGTTAAGGTTCTCTAGAGAAATAAAAAATTTGAGGAAGATATGTGATAGCCCAAGGATGTGATGAGGTAGAGTTATCCTCGATTTTTAGTATGAGAGTGACAAAATATATTGGGTTCAATTCTTAAATGGGGGTAAAATTCAACACCATAAGATTTTAGAATATTTATTTTATATTTGAGAGATTATAAAGAATAAAACCCAAAAAATATGTGACCAATTCCCATATATTATAAAATGAATCAAATTTATGGTATTTAAAGAAAATATGATTATTGAAAATACATTCTAATTCATTTAGTTAAAAATATTCATCCTAATGATCTTTTTTAAAGTATTTTGTTTATAACCATTAATTTTATCACATTATTTTATTTAAAAATTAATTTATATTATTAAACATATGAAAATTTACTGTTTAAAATGGAAAAAAATGAATTCAATAGTTAAAAATTGGTTATAAATGAAAATAAGAGAATTAAAAGGTAAAAAACTGATGTTTTTCTAAAAAAATGTTTTAGATGCACAAAGTGATATTATCTAAATAAATTAAGATAATTATAATTGATGAATTATTTTAATAAAAATTTTAGATAATATAATTGATAAAATATTTTAACATTCATTTAATTTTTGTTACAAATAAATGAATTAGAATAAATTCAATGTTATGCTTTAAAATGATTTTTTCTAAAAACAGTTCTCATTACGTTTTATGTTGATATTATAAAATGAATTGTTTCCACTTATAGGAATTAAATTTGATAAGATGATTTCATTATTTTAAATAAAAATTTAAAAAATTCATAATTATATCAATTTCAATTTTATTCAAAAAGAATAGTATCCAAGGTAAAAATCATTAATATTGTAAAGGTTAAATAAGAGTTAAACTAAAGAGATAAAAGTTAAAATAACCAAAAAGATTTTATAAATCCAAAATTTTAAGTGTATTTCAACCCACTTATAACTTATCTTAAAGTTTTACTTACTTTGGTTTCTCATTCACTTAAATATGACATTATTATTATGTAATATTTTAAGTATTTACATGTTTTCCACCCACCCCACTTTTAAAATGTAACATCATCTATTAACTTATTCATAGAATTTGAGAACTATAAATTTGAAAATTATTATCCAAATATCATCTTAACTTCCTCACCACATCCTATATTTTTTTCCTTCCCATAAAACAAATCCAATAATGATTAATGTATAATCTGAAGGAGGTTTCTCGAAGATGAGGTAATTGTATTCAAAAATATATTTTTAGTTTATTTATTATATAACAACATATAAATCCTCAATAACCATATTATCATGATGAAATAAGTATAATTAATATAATTAATTTTTTTCATGTTAATGGTACATCCATTTTCTACCTCCTTCCATCCTATGAGAAATGATAACACCATTTGTGTGTATGTGTGGAACACCAAATCCATGAAGCAATGTGATTTGTTTTTCATGTATTCCATAAGTTGATAGTCATATAGATATATTTAATGAATATTTATGGTATATATAATATTATTATAATTATATAAATATATATTATTATTTAATCTTATTTATTTTCATTCTTTGGAAAATAAAAATATTACTCATGCGTATGTACGAACTACTGTCTCTACAAATTGATTTAATTAAAATTTCATAACCACAATATAATAATGTTTATATATGTGTATATAATGAATAACTATGATACTTATTTCATGAATATGATTTTGGTATGATTAAACTAGAAAAAATGTTCAAGTATAAAAACAATTAAAACAAAACATGCATATAAAACATACCAATTTCCACTCAAATTATGAATTTAATGAATGATTTCTAATGGATGAGTAATCAGAAATTATAAAGGGGTTATATATATAAATATGAGGGTAAATATAATTCTTTTATAGATTTATAATAAATATAAAAATATTATATAGTGTTATAAGATCATGTATATATAATTTCTAGATATGAGTTAGGGGTTTATATTATAATCTCATTTCATTCCAGGATTTTTTACGTCAAATTTCCATTGAGGAATATTATATGGTAATCATTTTTAAACCCCATATATTTTTTTATCCTCAAATTATTTCTTAGGTTTTCATTTTTCCCTTTTATTATACTCTCTTTAGTAATCTAAATGATCAATAATTTTTTTATGAAATCCATCATTATATCATCTTTAGTTGATGAAATTTTTCTTCCATATTCGCTCTTTTTAAAATGTTTTCTGGATTTTTTTTATATAATATAATATCTGTTTAAATTATTTTTCAACCACAATTAAATTTTTTTTTAAATTATTAAAAGGACTTTTTACTATGTTTTTAACATGTTATTTAGGAATTTTTATAACAAGTGTCAAATGAATATTCACTTTATTCTTTACCACAAAATGTGTTTTCCCTCAATCATGATCATTATTTTCATTAATGATTAATTTAAAATATTGAATTATTATTTTAAAATAAAATATTTTATTAATATTATAGGAATTATTATTTAAAATTTTATAAAATGAAATTTATATTTTTCTAATGTTTTCATAGAAAGGTTCTAGTGTTCTTTTAATTTTATTTTATATAATGTAAAAATACTTTGATGTTTTTTATGATTCACTAGGGATATTATCTAATGATACCATACATTTTATTTATCTATGTCATATGATTATGTGATATTGAAATCATTATTAATCCTTCTTATTTTACATGGGTTATGATATGATGAATTGATGAAGGTTTTTATGATCTTAGGGAACACATATGTATGATATTCATTATGTGTTGGGTCATTCCTTTAAATTCCTCAATTTCACTGGATAATGACTGAAATATATTTAGATAATTTAATGTGGGTGGGGATGGAACCAATTATAGGGATGAAAATAGGTTGGGGAGTGAACCTCATCCATTTTAATACTATTTCCACTATCTGATAATGACCTTGTAAGTGAACCTTGACTAGTTAAATGATTTTCTAGGATTATGATTGTTCGATATTTTTTATTACACATTATTATGATTATGAAATCTTATTAGGTGTCCTTGTTTATTGTTGATGATTTCTCAATCTTAGGACTCATGTACATGGAAATGAAAAGGATTTATTTTTTGACTCATAAATTATGACATATGAATTATTGGTTATGAAATTTATAATTTATGTTAATTCTCTCATACCCATATTTTATAATTTCATATGATCATAAATAGATATTTTTTATCTTTACCCTTACAAATAATATAGACTCCCCCATTCTTTTGTATCCACTTCCTTTTGTTATGAAGAAAGTTCAAAGTATAATATATATAAGAATGTTTCTATAAGAGAAGAACCTTGCGGGAAATATTGAAGATTTTTCAGGAAATAAGTGATTATCTATATAGGAATCAAAGAAACTAAACCTTTATTGTTCTACGGAATGTATTATGGGTAAATGTATTTAATATTTATCTAAAATGATGAAATATTTATGTATATTTTCCTTAGATAACCACATGTGGTTATATGGATTTTTTTTATAAATAATATGGGTCACTTTGAATGATTAACTAGGTATTTGGGGAGATTTCAGTGGGGATAGAAAGGTAGCTAGTCAACTACCAATGAGACAATTTCTTGGTAAAATGTGTTAAGTGTTCTATGTGATAAAATTATAATAATTGATTTATTATAATTTTTAAATAGAAAATTATAAAAACTAACCTCTCACTCTTCCCATAGAAACTATTAAACCATGAGTCCATTCTCTTCTTATATCATAGATTTGATATCTACACACTTATTATTTGAAATTATAATGAATTATTAACAATTTTTATAGTTTATATATAAATAACTACACTATGAACCCTTTAATATATAATTTTTTAACCATATGATGGAAATTGAGAAAAAATTAATCTATAATCTTTTTGAAGTTACATTTTAATTCTTTATTGTAGATTGTCCCTAGAATTTACCTTGCATTATTTATGTTTATTATCTTGAATTATAACCAATCAAACCAAATACAGTCTCAAACTGGTACCTGACCTGGCCCGTCACATACCTGAAGGGTGTTCCCGATCCCCATGGGATAGAGACTAGGTCCCAAAAACCAAAACATAACCTAAGAGAATGATTTTTCCCAACCTGATCCAACAACATCACACATATATACAACAAGAACAACAACAAAAAAGATAAACATATTACATGACTAAATGAAGAAAGTAGAAACCAAACAACTCAAGAGTAGAAACAATCTCCAAGTACAAGTCCAAAGAGAAAGGAAAAACAAAAAAGAAAATAACTACTCTATGTAATATCGTGGGTATACTCCCACCATCTAACCACTATCTACTCAACTCAGCTGACAGAAAACCTAACCACCTCACGGTAGTACTATTCCTTTCCCTACATTGAAAGACATCACCAACTCTATTAGATGCTAAAGAGGCACACATGGTGTGAGCTAGATTGATCATTTGGGTCCCAACTATGTGTTCTATAACAAGTATATGTAAAATAATTTCAAGTATTTTCATTTTAAATAAAACATTACATGACAAGAAATAAATCGGTTTTATAAAAAACATAGTAAATATTTAACTTTTTTTAACATTTCAAAAACAAAGTCAGGTATATCAATTTCAATCATAATTTTCATTATCATTTATCAAAATCCAAAGCATTGATATCACATCCAAAATAGTACAAATCCAAGCATATTTAGATCATGCCAATGAACTCAATAGGCTAGGCTACCATAGTACTCACACTGCAATAATGACTAGTATATAACAAGTCCTAAGAATATGTCCCTAAGGAGTAGAGTAACACCCCATAAGTGAAACCCCAACAATTTCAAGAATAAGTACCTGGAAAAAAAGGCCTAGGGAGTATAAAAACCCCCAACAAGCTAACCTCCTAATGATAATATGCATGATGGCATTATGTTAAACCTTCCACCTATGTACCCAAGGTTTCCCATGTTCTTTATTTCACAAATCATTTCAATTCATTCAAAATAAAATTATTTACATTTACAAAAAACATGGGAAAACCCACCTTTTACAAAAAAACCCATTTACGCACACAAAACAATCATTCCAAATTTATTTATAAAAATAGGAGAAATACAATTCATCTAACACAAGCTTGAGATGGAACTACCAAACTCAAAACTCAAGGATGTACAACCCCAAAAAGGAACCTCTGACAAAAAGATAAAAAAATTAAAAAAACGCCCTATAACCAATCTACACATATTAGAATTTATTCAATTTATAAAAGGGGTTTTTAGTGAAATGGAAACAACAAATACCTCAAGAACCCACACCTGTCTCACCATCTCTAGAAAAGGAAACAACCCTTGGAACAAGATCTCACAACAAATCTTCAGATAAACAAAAAGAAACATCATTATAGAACAATTAATCCTATAATAAAACTCAAAACACTAATAACATCAAAAAAATGAAGAAACAGAAAGACTAACTCTCTATGAGAGATGAAAATGAACTACAACAATGATCAATCACTGAACAGATCAATCTAGAAGAAACAAAGACTCCAAAAATCACTAGTGAAGCCTTCTAGATTGAGAGAAAAATCAGTTGTGGAATAATTAAAAAAACATCACTCAAGTGATGCACTAAAAGCACTACTCATGACATTTACAATGAGTTTAATCCCTTTACATGTTGTGTAATCCTTGGGTCTCAAATATGCTGAAAAACCTATTTCATTTTTTATTAAAAACTGATCTTTTAACATCACAGAATGTGTAATATTTACATGATGTGCAATCCGTTCTTGCTTTATACCAGGTTCATGAAATAAACCCTATAGAACTTACACTTCTTTTACTCCCATTACCCAATATGTTTTTGTCCTGTAGTCTTCAATAACTACGTATTCTTACATGAAAATCCAAAACACATTAGGTGTCTTCCGGGCATGGAAGAAAACCCGAATATATATTAATGACTTTATACCCAAACACCAATAATTTAAAAAATATATATCCCTAAACCTTTCGTATTGTACCCCAATAAATTCTATCCATCCTCAAGAGTCCCAAGATTCACCCAATTAATGAGAAAAACAAGTAAATGGAAGGGAATCAGTTGAAACTGGGTAGCGATATGTTACAAACTCCCCCACCATAATAATTTTTATCCCTCTTATGTCATGTGGAAGAATAATGTTTTTTAAATAATTGAGGCCATTACCCCATCCTCAATGACTTGAGTTCCCAAATATAATGAGAATCTAATATGTGCCGCCATAACACAATGACCAATGGAATAAACATCTAATGAAAGAATTTGACATTAGAGTCTATGATCTATACTAGATTCTCTACAACAAAAACATATGTCTCTAACTCAATATCTTCCAAAATAAAAACATTATAGGTGTTAGGATGATATTTCTTGAGTTATGATACTTAAAAAACATCATGAATACCTATCAAATGAATCAGAAATTCCAACCGATATGAAACCTAATTAAACCTATCGGGGACCTTAAATGTTATAACATATCTAAGAGCCAATTTTCCTTGTTTTCAAAGCCTATAGTGACCCAAACAAGGTGATACTTTCAAGAAAACCTATTCCCCTATAAAAAACTCCAAAAGAAATATGCCTCTGATCCACATAAGATTTCCACCAACTCTAAACTGTTTCCAAACACTAACATATTTCCTAAATATTCATGGATGTCTACTGAACCAAAATCAGTCTCACTAAAGAAGATTCTACCACATCTACCCAACAAATAGGTGACCTTCAGTGGAAACCATACAAAGCCTTACAAGGATCTATTCTAATTGATTACTGATAACTGTTATTATAAGAAAACTCACTCAGTCCCCTATAGATATCCCATGACCCACCAAAATCCAAGACACATGCATGAATCATATCCTATAGGATCTAAATATCATGCTTCATCTAAACATTTATCTATGTATAATAAGCTATACTAAATCTGAACTGAGTCCCCATCACCTCTTGGATACCTATACAGAACCTCGAATAAAACCTAGGATACCTATATGAAACAACAACTGAAGGAACCCCATTTTACCACAAAATTTATTTCACTTAAAACTTATCCATATTTTCAAAAGATCTAATGTCTTTAATCAAAATGAAATGAGATAACTGATCAGTCACCTCCCAGATAACATGCCTCCCTCATGGAGTCCATAGTAATCTGAGTACAAAGTCCAGGGATACCACATCCAATTTCTAAACAAGAACTCGAAGATGTTGTTGTAAACCACAAGGTTTCAAATTATCTCCCTTAATCTGTTGGTCGGTCTAACAATGAGACACATACTTAGCAATGTCATGATTCATACCTAGAACCCAGAATCACTATCTCAATTTATAATACATCTTCATAGTTACTAGATTAAACACCCCCAAATAACTATGAAAATGAGACAAAACAAAGATCCTTGCTAGTTCTGGGACAAAAAACCAATTCCAAAAATAGAGTATACCATTTAAAGAGATAGAGACCAACCCGAAATGGTCTCCCCACCATATTGGGTTTCTTGAATTATACTGAACTATATATTTTTCTATTAACTCTTCAAGATAGACTCACCGAGAGATAAAGATAACCAAACACTATTGAACACCATGCCTAAAATATCCTCTTATTCACCTAGAAGAACTGAGGAAAAATCCCCATAATGTTACACTTTTCTCTCTATTACACGTCATTTTGAAATCATACTTTATTTCTACGAGTATCTGCAATGACATTCCCCTTCCTCGATGTGTAGGTGATATAAAAGTCTAATTTCTAATGGTATTCCACTAATCTTCTCTATTTGAGATTCAAGTATTTCTGATAAAAGTTTTAACTTATACTCTCAAGGTCATAAAATACTGTAAACCTTTCCCAAAAAGAATAACAGTACCAACACTTAAGCGCATGTATAATTGTGAAAAGTTCAAAATCATGTGTGGGGTAATTATTCTCATGAGGATTAAGATGAAGAGAACTATAAGACACCATATGATATTCCCGCAAGATAACACAACCCAAACCAATTCCATAAGTATCTCAAAAACCACATACCCTTTATTTGGTTCAAGTAAAGTCAAAATAGGAGTTGAGGTCAGATGTATTTTTTACTCATCAAAGGAGGACCAAAACATTGAATCCGTTATAAATTTCACCCATTTCCCCGTAAGAGTAGTAAAATGTGATTCCAACTTCGATAAATCCTTGATAAACAATTGATAGTAACTATAAAGACAAAGTAATCTCAAATTTCAAATACAGTTCATGAATATTCCCATGAAAATACAAGATTAACCTTCTTAGGATAAATTGATAATCCATGTTCAGAAATCACATGCCCCTAGAACTTCAATTCTTGATCTAAGAGTGTTCATTTTGAAATATTTCCATAGAGACGACGAGTTCTATGGATTTTTAGAAACAACCTAAAATGGTTCTCATACTTGCACTTAGATGTTGAGTAAACCAAACTATCATCTACGAACACTACTAAAAAAAGTTTGAGATACTGATAGAATATCCAATTCATCAAATCCATGAAAACTATAGGAGCATTAATCAATCCAAATAAAATAAAAAGATATTCATAATGGCGATACCTACTCTGGAAATCCATGTTCAATATATCATAATTATGGAATTTGATAAAATGATAACTTGACTTAAGATCAATGTTAGAAAACCACTTTTCCCCATTTAACTAGTTTAACAAGACATCTATATGAGGTAAAGAATAATTGTTCAAATTTTTTACCTATTTTAACTTCTAATATTATATCCACAATTAGAGTGAACTGTAGGCCTTCTTAGAAAAGAGAACTGTGTCTTCACAAGGAATAACACTAGGGAGAAAAAACCCACCACCGCTAGATTGTCTAACTAAATCTTGAGCTCTTTCATCTCCACTAGTACCGTATGATAAGAAGTTATCGATTTTGGATGTGTCCCTGGCATTGGGTCAACTGAAAACTCTACCTCCCTTCCTGGAGGAGGATCAGATAAATAATTTGGGAGAACATCTGGAAAACCCTAAACAATGGATGCAAGATCAATAATATAGGAAACATCATCATCCTTAGATACAATAGTAGAAAAAAACTATTGAGATCTGGGTGGGAAGGTCATGTATCACCAGATCTTATATCCCACTCTCCCTAAAACCCCTATGAGATCCCATCATCCATAAGAAGCAAGACACACAGATGGTGAAAATAAAAATCAACATGATTAGAAACAAGCCAATCCATCCTAATGACTATGTCAATCAAATATAAATTGAGAAAATGAAAATCCCATTCTAACTCTACATCATCTATTGATAGTGCAGAAGAAGGTAACCGAGACCCTTACTATTTCCTCTTCCCATGATGTGGTAGTAACTCTATAACAAAGGGAATGCATTCCATCACAAGGTTAATAATACCAACCAAACATCCAGATAAAAATGTGTGGTAAGTTCCATTATCAAATAAAGAAACTGCTACTATAAATGAAATAAATTTTGTACCTTTCACTATCACTGGACCCACATTTACCTCCATTGGAAGCCAATCTACCTCATAAAGGAGATTCACTCATGAGGCCTATGGATGGAACCCTATATTCATTGAATCATCTAACTACACCATAGTATAATTTGGAGTTTCCAATCCCTAACAACATTGAGAAGTACACATGACCTAACAGAAATATTGTTAGATGGCCATAACTCTCACTACTATTACACATCATTGAATGCCACATGTTCAAAAAAATTCCACACTAATATCAAGACATAGGAACAATACTAGTTGCAACTAGAGACACCGAAGAGGCTTTCTATCTAGAACCACCTCCACTACTCCTAATATGACCCTTCCACTTACTCTTTTTACATAGAGCACCACTAAAGCTTCTTATATGTATAAGAGAAGGTGAAAAATATCTAACCATGCCTACTATATTCAGTTCTTTCAACATAGCCCCCTCCACTATCTTTTCATAGGTCAAAAACATTTTCATAAATACCATGATCATATATCTAATCACAAACCATGTAGGTACTTTTGAGATTTTAGCTAGGCATTATTTACAACATTTTGTTAAAAACGAACCAACTCAGCAAACCGATTGGTGTATGCCAACACTGCATGCTCTCCCTACATTAAATAAAGGAACTCCATATACTTCTCCATCATTAAGGACTCCAGAGAAAATTGATAGAAGAAGAGAGTATTGAAATCCTTCCAGTACAATCCCACTGGCTTATCAGCCTATACCATTGAATCCCACCACCTCTTGCTGGGACTCATGAGTTGAAATGTAGCATAGTTCACCTTGATTCTCTTAGGAGAATCTAGGAAGTAAAATATCTGATTTATCTTGTCAATCCATTCCACCACCTCTCGAGGTTCATTTTTACCTTTAAAGTATTGTGGATTCTCTTATATGAACTCTTATGATAGATCCATGTATCATTCTACTCTTAGATGTACCTCAAAAATTGAGTTCTGAACTTGTGGAAATTTCTGATCAATATCATGAACTACATGCATGATATCTTTATTAATGTTTTAATCCATTGAGTATTTCCCTGTGGATCATCAATTATACCCTCCTTATGAACTTGTAGAACATGTGTTGAAGGAATACTACGACACACCGAAACAAAAAAATGATCAAAAGACATAAAAATATTATTTTAAAATAAAAAACCCTAAAAATAGATATTAACATCACGAACTCAAAATAGGATACATAGTTCCCAATATCCCACGGTAACTTGAGTCTCATCATGGAAAGTGTTGGCTAGACACTAATCGTGGTATACCTCTAATGTCTTGAAAATCTTATCTTTATTCAATTAAATGTCCCAAGATAAATACTCTTGAGGAAAAATCACCACCAATACCAAAATATAATAAAATTACATGAATACACTCTCAAACTTGTACCTAACCTGACCCGTCACATACCCAAAGGGCATTCCCAATCCCCACGGGATGATGACTAGAACTCGAGCATCGAACCACAACCAGAGGGAATGATTTCTCCCAACCTGAAGTAACAACATGAAAAATATATATAACATTAAAATAGTAGGAAAGATAAATATATACCATAACTAAATAAATATAGAAGAAAACCTTACCATCTCACTAAGTACAGGTCCATCCACAAAGGACTACCAAACATAAAAATAACTACTCCATGTGATAACATGGTAAGACCCCCCACCATATCACCCCCAACTGCACAACTTAGATAATAGAAATCCTCAAACAATCACTATGATACCTTTTCTTTCCTTGCATCGAAATACATAACTAGGTTTACACACCACTGAAGGGGTACACAGGGTGTGAGTTAACGGGCTCATTCGGGTCCCACCTAGGTGTTCCATTACATGTCTTTGTGAAAAAGCTCATGTATAGAAATTTTAAATAAAACATGGCATGTTAAGTAATAAAGTAGTTTTATCAAATTCATGGTAAATATTCCCCTTATTCTAATAATTACAAAAAGGAAGTTATATCAATTTAATGCATATTTTTCAATATCATTTATCAAAATCAAAATCATTCACATCCAAAATAGTACAAATCCAATCACAGGTAAATCATTCCAAGGAACTCGACAAGTTAAGCTACCAGACTACTCATTCCACAAAAAAATACCAATGCACTACAAATCCCCCTAAAATAGGACTAAGGAGTAGAGGATAACCTTGTGAGTGAACCCCAAAAATGTAAAGAATATGTCTTGAGAATGATATGCCTTGGGAGTAGAGAAAATTTCCATGAGCTAACCTCCTGATGGTAATATGGTTGATGGACCTAAGTTATAAATTCCACTTACATACCCAAGGCTTTCCATGCGATGCATTTCATAAAGTGTTTGAATTCTTGGAAAATAACCCTTTTTACATTTACCACAAACTAGTGGAAACCCACCTTTCATCACAAATCCATTTACACACACACAAAAATCAATCCAAATTTATTTATAAATAAATTTATAAAAATTTGATAAATATAGTTCATCCAAAATAGTCTAAATAAAGAACCACCTACCTCAAAACTTGGGGTCATACACGCCCACAAAAGAACTTCCAATATAAAGACCACATAAATGAAAATGGAGCCCTATAACCTGTCTACAGATGTTAAAATTGATTCAATTTAACAAAAGGGTTGAAATATGACAGGAAACAACACATACCTTAAGAACACACACCCGCCGCACCACATCCAATAAAGGAAATGGCCCCTAGAACAAGATTACACAATGTATCAAGAGAAAAATAAAAGGAAACATCACTAAAGACCAAAAGATCTAATAATTCAATATAATGATGCTACCACGATCAAAGTAATGGAGAATCAGAAAGACATACTCGCCCCGAGAGACGTAAACCAACAAAAACGGTGATCAATAATAGAAGAGATAAATACAGATTGAATGGAGACTCCCTAAACCATAGGTGATGCCTTCTAGGTGAATAGACAAAGGATTTGAGGAAGAATGAAATAAAATATCACTCAATAAGCACCCTAAAATTATTGGTCATGACATTTACATGGCATGTAATACCTTTAAACATCATGTAATCCTTGGGACTCAGATATTCCAAAAAAACCGTCACATTTTTATTAAAAACCAACCTTTTATCATTGCATGACTTTTAATTTTTACATGACTTGTAATCTATTTACATGATGTACTAGGTTCACGACATCTTCCTTGTGGAACTTACACATCATCTACACCCATTACATGATGTGTATTTTCCCTAAAATATTCAAGAACTAAAAATTCTTACATGAATAATCAAAACACCTTGGTAGTCCTCCAAAATTGGGGGAAACCCTACAAATCTATTAACAAATTTATTCCTAGATTCCATTAATTCAAAAAACACACATCCCTGCACCATAATTATTTTCCCTAACAAATTTTCTTCATACATGGGAGTCCCATGATGCATCCAATTAAATAGGAAAATGAGTAAATGGAATTACATGAAAGTGGGTAGTAGGTTGTTACATGAATTAAATATATATATGGGTAAGCCATTCCAACAAACAAAAATACGAACCTACCTAGTTTAGATATGTGTAATAAAAAGGTAAGAATTATTATAGTCATGTCAAGTGATCCCAACTTGCTTCTTTAGTTTGAGTGTTCAATGAGATTATATTTTACTAGATCCATTTTCTATACTTGACTAAGGAACCCATAATGATTGTTTAAGAAATGGTAAGTCAATGATAAGACCTGAGTGGTCTTATGTGATGAAAATCAACACATTATCAAGAGTATTGAGAAAAAATAGAACTAGATGAATGGTTTTTCTTATAAAAAAGTATGAATAGGTAATTAGATTCCCAGGTAATTATTGTTCTTTGAATATATGGAATTTTTTCATATGAGTTGATACAAAGGTTATTATGATAGGTTTTTTGTATGATAAGATGTATGACCCATGTGACGAGACTTGAAATTTTATAGTTATGCCTGATAGTTCATATTTGGAATGTTATTATTTTTCTCTCTAACATTTCATTGAATATATTATTTAATGATTATATATGGGTGATGGAATGACAAATGTTGACCTTATTATTCAGAGGATATTTTCATTGACATGGTTGGTTCTATAGACTATAAATAAATGGGAATTGGTAACATTTGGATATATGTTTTCCATTAAATAGTTCATAGCACCATTCCAGATGGGAAAATGAATTTTCTAGCATATTACCCCAAGGAACCTTTTGAGGTAAGACTTAATCCTACAATGATCTTTGTAATAATGATTCACCCTAGAGGTGGATATGTATATACCAAATCATCAACATGTTTAACAATTAATACTATTAGACTATCCAAGGGAAAAGTAACTACAACAATCCTTCTGATGTGGATATACAAGTTCCCATATAAACTAATAAATATAGAAATAACTATCCAAACTCACCATCATTGTTCAAAGAATGTAATGTTGATAAATAGGGTTGTTTCTTAAGTAAGGGATGATGTGAATTTGGTGATACATAAGGATTTTATTTCTTATATATTATGTTATAGATCCATTCACATATAGTTTGTATTTTTCTATAATTTCATTGGTGGTATAAAACTATTTTTAATACTAACACTCCACCTAAGAACCACAGTGTATATAAGAATTTTATGATTCTTGAGAAAAGACTAGGACAATTTTATAAATCCTCTATTATTACTTTTTATTATTACAAATTCCATTTAGATTATTAGATCACAATGTGACCCTTCTTTAGATGTATGAACTCTATGGTATGAAAAAAGTTAAATTTTTTTATATCATGTTGTTATGATATTATCATTTCTTGTATCCCATTTTCATTTCTTATTATAAAATATTTTTATGTATTATATTTGTTTTTATATATATTTTTTAATAGTTATTTTATTAATAGTATATTTCATGAACTATCCAACTATAAACCTCTCTACGGACTATATTGAATATGAGAGTCACCCTAAAAGTTATCCTCCAATAGGTGGTGGGTTGGTCTATAATGGCCTAGGATTTTCATACATAGATATTAAATCTTTTTAGATGAATATTCATCACATAAAATAAAAATTCCATTCCATAACCATATGAGTTTAGTGTCTTTGTATTCTTAGAAACATAAACAATTGTTTCATAAAACATCTACATCATCTCTCACTTATTCCTTCATAAATATACCAATTTTTTTACATATCATAAATAATACATTTTTTCATATTCTTGTGAAAAGAAGCATAAGAAAGGGAGAGATCATATTCTCATAAAGGTTAAACAAGGAAGATAATAATTATTTCACAATCATAATATGAGAATAAGTGTATAATAACATGAAAACAACATTTTTAAATTATACCTTGCACATCAAGGATCATAATCATGAATAATGGAATAAATCAAGGCATATCATAAGGCATAAATCATAAGAAAATCAATTAAAATTAGTTATGAGATCATAACATTGGCATAAGAAATAGAATTTGTGGCATACATATAAGTATAGAAAATCATTTATTCATTATTCAAGGATTACTTGCAAAACCATCACAGTAGAAAAAAGCTCGGAACTTAACTGGGTTCACTCCCATTTCTAGCCCTATATTACTAAACCTAGTTCACTCCCCATTATATCCCTATCTTACTAAACTAGGTTCACTCCCCATTCGATCCCCATCTTACTGAACTGAGATCACTACCCATTCCAACCCTTCATATCTCATGAGATATAAATCAGTACCCAATACAATAGATAAAGATATAGGTCCCACCCATCACATAATAAAAACCACACTTATGTGTACCACGCAATCATAAATAATTAAATATATAAAAACCCATGAAAATAAATGTGTTCCATAAATATTTCATCACAACATAACCCATGGAAACGAAATGGATTTCAAAATAAATTCATCATAGAATGACTCATGGAAAAGTAATGGGATTTATAAACATCATTCCATCATAAATGTAAACCATATAGAGAAATAATAAGGATAGTATCCTTGGATCATATTCTCAGTAAAGATAAGTTACATAAAATAATGTCATCTTATATAAAAAAATTATTTTTAAACATCACTTAGAATAATTCCCGAGGAAAATATCCTTTCCATTTTGAAATCATTTGTTTTTTAATTTCCACAATTATATAGGAAAAAAATTATTTAAAAACCCATTTAACATTGTATATTAATCTTAAAATAATTATGTAATTATAAATATGGTAAAATACCCTCATTTCTTATAAGTTAAAAAACATTTATTTTTTATTTATTTTTTCAGAAAATTCACAAAGTACATTGTTTGGAAAATGATAAAAATATTCCATTAAAAATGTTGTCAAAAGTCAACAAATTGGTAAAAATGAATTTAAAAAATTGTACAAGACTAGTAAACTTTTTTTTGAAATAATGTTTAGAAAACATGGACATGGAATAGAAATATTCCCTACTGTATTATTAAATGTAAACAATCCCAAATAATGATGAAATTGTGAAATGAAACCTTACAACAAGTCTTGCCTTTATTTGTTCACATTCCAACCTCTTGTATAATAAATAAGGATTTTTATAAATTCATTCAATAACCATAATTATATCATACTACTTATTATATATGTATAGAATCTTATCATTTATTTATTAATAATTTTTTATTAAAATCACTCTTTTTGGTGATAACAACTTCATTTTCCAAGCGTGTTTCAATTAATCAGTCTTGATCCTTAATAAATAAGTGATAAGATGCTATAAATATATCAAGAATGTTTACATTCATCAGTCTTGATCCTTATATTTTGATATTGGTCTCATCATTTTAATATTTTTAATCATGGTATGAATATAATATATAATAATTTTATACATATTTATAATCATTCATATTATTTATATATATAAAAATGAATTACAATGTTAATGAAGACGGTAGGCTGTACGTATGCATGAATGTTGTTTTCATTTTTTGATTGATGAATTCAAAGAAAGGTAAATAATTCACATCATCATGATCATTAATATATTATATATATAATATATATTAAGTAAACACATCTTAATAACCTTCTATAAAATATAGTGAGCAAAAATTATTTGTATCACTTTGTGGAGAGGGTAGGTCATACGTACGTATGAATGATACTTTAACTGTTTTTTGATTGGAAAGAGGGTGTATAATGGTGTTTTAATAATCATAATAAAATTTCAGAATATTTATAATAATTAAGCTATTATTTTATTATAATGATCATATATTAAAATGAGGTAATAAAGAGAAGAAAAATAAAGTGATTAGTTAGAGTGATTGCCTCTTCTTTAAAACATCTCCATTGGATATCCTTTAAAGGGATCTAGAGATGATATTTTGAGAATAAAAAAAACCTCTAAAATGTGTTTATTGAAATGAATAATATAAATTATCAGACTATGGTCAATATACGATGCTCAATGTTGTGTAAATAAGTGAGGGAGGAGGTTCCCTTTTGTAATCTATGTGAGGGGAACGTTTGGAGTTTCTCAAAATATTAAATTATAACAAACTAATTTCCATCCAAATAAGACAAAATTATAATGGATGAGATTATAAGATAATATAATGTTGTAATATCATAAAACCATATATTTTAGAAAAGTTTTGGAGTTCTTTTAAACTTTTTCATTTTGACCAACCCTTTCTTAACCTATTTTAATTTTAACTCTGTTAACTACTTTTTCAATATTAAAGGTTATAATTTTTACTTATATGGTATAAATTGGACCATAAATGGTAGATTATTGAAATTTTAGAACACATAGTTTTTATTTTTTAAATTTTTTTTTTCAAAATTTTAAATAATTGAATATAATATTAATATTATAAAATATCATTATTTTCAATATTGATACTATTCACTATTTTGAATTTTATAAATATCAAGAAAAATTTTAAAATTC
Organism: Viscum album; assembly: GCA_963277665.1. Classification (NCBI taxonomy): domain Eukaryota; kingdom Viridiplantae; phylum Streptophyta; class Magnoliopsida; order Santalales; family Viscaceae; genus Viscum; species Viscum album. The sequence continues at coordinate 165,117,094 of OY728142.1, read as the reverse complement.
GAAACCACCATTTTATTGTATCAAAAAAATGTTAATTTAATAAATTGATTTTTTGGACCACTTACAATTATACTGCTTTTATTATTTTTAATATCATTCATTTTATTTTTCTGTTAAATTAATAATTACTGCATCAGCGTTTTGTGGGAATTTAGTGTAATTATTTAATTTATAAAAATTATATATAAATTATTATGATAAAGATAATTATATTATATTTAAAAAGTCTATTTATATTCAAAACAAATCCCCTGGATAAACCCATATTCAAATTTTTATATTTATTAAATAAATTAATGTTATATCTTTGAATTTTCATTAAATAAAATATTATAAAGGTCATAATTTCATCCAAGTGTCCCAAAAAGACATAAATAAATATATATAATGAGACTTAGTTTATTATGATAAAAATTTACACTTATATTCATTCATAACATACTTTTATCCTCATATAGACATATAATATATATTTAAGACAAAGATTGTGAAATTTTGTAACAATATTTGATTCAAATAATATATAAGTCATTTTAATGGAAATTTATACAATAAAAAACTTAATTTATAATATCATGTGTTAACTTTCTAATTAAATTCAACCAATGAAAATAGGATGAAAATTTATGGTCTTATCACTTATTTTTAATCTGTATTAACTTGTTTTACCCATTATCGAGGTAATAAATTTTACTGTAGTTACTATTCAAATTGACTAAAAAAATAAAAGGTCTCAAATTAAAAAAAAACTACCTCATTATTATAAATATTTAATTAATTTTATATATTTTAACCCCTATAAGTTGAAGAAATTAATTTTAATGTAAGTTCATAAAATGTGAAAACTGCTTTTTAAGAAAATACATTTTGAAGCAAAACATTGGATTTATTCTTACCCAGAAGTTAGAAAAATATTTTATGAATATTTAACAAAAATTATTAAGTAAATAATATAATAATTTCATTAAAATAATTAACCAATATTAATTTAACATATTGACATAAAATTCATTGCATGCGTAATTTTGTTTTCAGAAAACATCACTTTTATTTAAAATATTTTCTATTCTAAATTAAAATCATTTGATAACTAATGAATTTATTTTATAGACCATATATTTTCATAATTTAGTTATTACTATTCATAAGTACCAAGATAATTGCTAGACGATAACAAGAACATAATAAAGTTACACATTTCATTTAAACTCAGTTTTTAAAGCAACACAAGCTATCAATGGAATCAAATTATTTAAAAATTTATTTCATAAAAATCCCGGGGTGTTATATTCTACCAATAGTAAAATAAGTTTATCCCTCAAAATTAATCTCATTCATTAAATTTTTATCATTTTATAATTCATTCATAGATTCTCACATCATGCAAAACAATAATCAACTTCCCTAAAAATAGAATGTTAGAAACATAAAGGTTACCTAAAGTAACACATACCTAGGTTTCAATATAGGGAAAACATTAGTGTAAAAATTAAAATATGTATTTGAAAGAGAAAACTAATCCCCAAGAAATAATTTATTTTGATATAGAAGATGGCCATGAGAAGGTAATTGGCCACAAAACCATAGACCAAGTAGGTCTGAAAAAAGTCATTGATATCATCAGAATTTATGATAATAGGATAAAATATTATTTAAAAGTAACTTGAGAAGATATAGTTACTTTATTTAATTTCATTAGTATAATATCACTCTTTGGTTGTGCCTTGATCAATTTTTTTCTCCATCTCCTACTCATAAAAATGAAGATAAAATAGTAATGCCTAAATAACTGGGGGATCATAAGATCCATAATGGGATGACCAGTCATTCCTTCTACATCAAGTTACTATCATAAAAATGGTTATCACTATTTATCCAATATGGATAAATCTTCATCCTGTTAAGTAATACATCAATCTCTAAAACCCCATAAAATTTTTAAGTTAAACAATTTCATAAATGGTTACCCTTATTAACCTTCCAAAAAAACTAAATGTACAAAATAAAATGATCATTAATACACCAAAAAACATGATCTAGATCATTATTATCACAAACCAAACATGTGAATATCATTATCTTGTATTCTCTTGAAACATAGTAATAACCCAAATTACCCTAAAACCATAAGAAAAACATGTGTGGTTTCAAAAATTAACTCTTTCCCTACACAAAACATCAAAAAATTCTATAAAATCAATCCATGATGTAATAAAACACCTTTTCATTATATTAATATACACTCCCAAGGTCATAAATACTATCCCATTTATTTTATCATAATGAAAAATCTCATTTTCTAATTATTATCCTAACATCAAGAACATACTAAGTGTTATCATTCCCTTAATCACATGTTCTACAAAAATATCACTTTACCACCTCAATATCTTGCAATCGATACCAGTAAAATTGAACATATACATTAAAAAACATAAGGAAAAACAACTATGGAACAATCCTTATATGTTTCATTATTCCATAATACCATAAAATTAATTCTAAAAAATTATTATTGAATTCCAATAAATAAACACTCAATCATTCCACTTCAATTAACCAAGCTTAATTATTTATTATTTAACACCTATTTTATATCATATTCAATTCATATTCTCTTTATTATTAGAAATATAACAATTAGTCATACAATATTGTCGATTATATTCACAATATTTTCCCCTAAGACCTCGATTTTCAACTACAAATTGACAATTTTTCCAACACTTTTAAGGGGATAGTGATAACCCTCATAGAAATGAAGTTAAAAATTCAAAGGTTACCACTTACTTATTAAACAAAAGACTATGATGATTGTAATCTACTTCCCTAAATAGTTTCCATGGGAAGGAACTAACCTGGAAGTCTTGATCAGCATCAAGAATTTCTTCAAAATGCCTTGCTAGATCATCTCAAGCTTTCATGTACCCATATTTGATGATCTTCTCCATGTTGAAGCCTTTAACCAATATGTGGTATTTCTTTTCAATCTACTCAGCTTTCTCTCTGGTATATTACACATTAATTATCCTTCCTATCATTTGATAAACAACTTCCCCCGTAGCCTTGATCGCCAAAATAGACTCCTTAATTTCTTCACCAAAATTCATGAGGAGTTCCATTTGTTTGCCAAAATCCAAGTCTTTCAGGCACTACAAGAAGTCAGTAGACCCTACCTCACACTGTGGACCAGGGTAAGTTGCATCCCCACCACCAGCATCACCTACTCTATTTTCAAGTGCATCTCCTCATGTTTGTCTCCTTCCTTTGAGGTTTCATTCTCTTGGTTATGAGACTCGGTGACCTTGACTTGCTAACCCTCTTCTCCCTCCACTAACTGGATCTTGAGATCCTTGTGTTTCCCTTTGTAATTACATACTATGTGTCCTTATTTTTCACACCCAAATCATAATCCACTGCCTTGGATACATTATCATTGATTGTTCTTCCCATATTCTTTATATGAGGAAAAATAAACTTTCTTTTTTCTATGGTCATCATGAAACACCATATTTACCTTTTTAGGTAGGTCAAGAAACTCACCAAAGTTGATATTATTGATCATTTTTTGATGTTTATGATTATAAATAATAAAATTGTATTTTCCTTATAACTCCCATTTCATTTGGTTTCTCATAACTAAGTTCATTCCATTATCTATCGCATTCATAATTAACATGAATCCTCATGCTTTGAGCCATTATCTAAATCCAAGAAGCATAGTGAGAAAGATAATAATAATATTGGTAAAACCACATAATAAAGGTAAATTACTTATAAAATTTTAATTTATGAAATATTAAGTTTAATCCTAGATTATTCATGATTGTTACCAAAATTCAAGGATTGTAACATATACTTAGACTTATCTATAGGGTTCTTACTAATGGCTTCTCATCCTAGTCTCCAAAGGTCAAATAAACCTTTCTATTATACCAACTCTAATGGACCAATAATTTCATATAGATATATTAAATATTTTTAAATTAATTTTCATTATATAACCTATAAAATCCATTCAATAACCTTATGGGTTTAGTGTCTTTGGAAACTTGGATTAATAAACTATAGGTTCATAAAACCTATACATCATTTATTGCTTATTATGTAATAACTAGATCCATTTTTGACATATCATAGTTAATACATTTATTATTATCTTAGGGAAAATAAACACAATAAAGGTTAATCTCATATGCTCACCAAGGGTAAAAAGGTTGACAATAATTATAACAAAAGAATAATATGAGAATAAGTGTATAAGAACAAGAACACAACATTTATAAATTATAACCCAAATATCAAAGATCATAATCTTGAATTATGGAATACATATTTGTAGTTTATAAGAAATGAATAATATAAAAGTCAAAGAACATGATCCAAGAGATCATAACATTGGTATAAGACCTAGAATTTTTGTTATACACGTAAGCATAAAAATTCGTTTCATTATTAGTCACGGATAAATTCCAATACCATCATAGCAGAAAATGTCTTGTACTGAACTAGGTTTACTCCACATTCTAGCCTTATTTTACTAAACTGGGTTCACTTTCTATTCTATCCCGGTATTACTAAATTGGGATCACTCCCCGTTCCTATACTCTTTTATTGAACTTTGTTCAATCCCCATTCCATCTCTGTATTTGTCTTGAGTTATAAATCTTTACCGAATGTATTGGAGGGGGATATTGGTCCCACCCATAACATAATAACAATATACTTATATGTTCCCAAGTATCATAAATAATTCATCATATCAAATCCCATGGAAATAAATGGGTTTCATAGACATTTCATGATAACATAACCCATGAAAAATAAGTGGGTTCTAGAAAATATTTCATCATACCATAACTCATATAAAGTAATTGGATTCATACAATTCACGCCATCATAAAAATAAAAAATCTAGAGAAAGAATAAGGATTGTATTCTTAGCTAATATCCCCATTCATGAATAACTAATATAAAATAATTTTATCTTATATAAAAAAATTGAAAATATCACTTAAAATAATTATTGAAGAAAACATCTTTTCCATTATGAAATATTTTTAAAAAAAATTAAACTTAATTAAAAAAGAAAAAAATTTATTCAAAAAAAACATATAATATTTTATTATAAACTTCAAATCAGTACAAATTCATGAATATATGAAAATAAAATCATGTTGTATAAGTTAAAAAAACATTTCTTTCATATTTTTATTGGAAAATTCATAAAGTACAATGTTTGGAAAAAGATAAAAAGAATCAATTCAAACCATTAATTAAAATGTAAAACAAGGGTAAAAAAGAATTTTAAAAATTATAGAAGAATAATAAAAAAATAAAACATTATTAGGAAACATGGAAATGGAAGTGGAATATTCGATAGATGATACTTAAATGTAAACAATCTTGAATAATAGTGACACTGTGAAATTAACCCTTACCTCAAGTCAATCATTATTTGTTCATGTTAAAACCTCATATATAATAAATATATATTTATTATGCATTTATTCGATATATTTAATTATATCATACCATGAATTATTTTTTATATCATCTTATCACCCATTTATTAATAATTTATTATTAAAATTACTAATCTTGGGTGATAACAACTTCATTTTTCAAGCATGTCTTGGTTCGACAGTATTGATCCTTATTCTTTGATATTAGTATAATCATTTAAATATTGTTAATATTGGTATTAATATCATATATAATAATAATATACATATTTATAATCATTCGTAGAAATTAGATATAGAAAAATGATTGACACCATTCTTGGAGGCAGGAGGCCGTATGTACGTATGAATGATGTTTTCATTTTTTGATTTATGGAATGAAAGAGTGGAAAATAATTCATATTTTTATATTCATTATTATATCAAATATATAATATATATTAATTAAACTCATCATAATACCCATCCATAAAATATAGTGTTGAAAAATGAATTGTGTTTCTTCGTGGAGATGGTGAGCCATATGTACGCACAACAGATACTTACACTTCTTATTTCATGATAAAGAGAGTGTATAATGGTATTTTAATAATTATGATTACATTTAATAATAATAATTATACATTAGTTATTATTTTATGATAAAAATTATATATTTATAGAAGTTCATAAAGAGTAGAAATATAATGTGATCAGTTAGAGAGATTACCTTATCTTTTTAATGTCTTGTTTGGATCTCTTCTAAAGGGATCTAGGGTTAGTATTTTGAGAATACAATAACCTCTATAGTATGTGTAGGGAAGTTTATAAGATAAATTTAAAGAGTATGGTCGACATATAAGGCTCAGATTGGTGTAAATAAGTGAGGGAGGAAGTTTACATTTATAATTGAGGCGAGGGGAACTTTTAAAATTTCTCAAAATATTAAATTATAATAAATTCATTTTCCATCTAAATACCACCAAATAACAATTTACTAGAATATAATACAATATAATGTTGTAATATCATCAAAAAATATATTTTAGGCAAGATTTGGTGTTATTATAAACCATATAATTTTGAATAACTCTCGGTTAACTTATTTTAATTTTAACTATGGTAACAAATATTTCAATATTAAAAGGTTATAATTTTTACTTATATTGTGTAAATTAGACTATGAATGGAAAAACTAGGACATTTTTTATCATATAAAAAATTAGTTGTATTTTTATGTATATTTATGATTTTTAAATAATATAATAATATATTTATCCCATAAAAATTATTATTATCAATTTTGATAATATTCACTATTTATCTCTAAAAATATCAAGACAAATTGTAAAATTAAAATAAACTATTTTATTATATCCATAAAATGTCCAGGTAATCTAGATAATTCATGGAGCACATTAAATTATTTTACTTTTAATAACTTCAATATCATTTATTTTATTTTTCAGTTAATTGAATAATTACCGCATCAAGGTTTTGTCATCATTTTCGGTAGTTATTTAAATCATAATAATAATATAAATAAATTACCATGATGAATATATTTATTTTTATATTTTAAAGTAATATTTATAGTAAAACATATCCCCTAGATAACCCTATATTAAAAATGTTATAGTTATTAAAAGTATGAATGCGACATCTTTGAATTTCCATTAAATAAAATATTACAATGTCCCATCCAAGTGGCCTAAAAAGTCATAAATAAATTTATTTAATGAAAATAAGTATATTAAGTTCAAAATGGACACTTATATTCATTAATAACCTACTTTTTCCCTCATGTAGACACATAAGATATATTGAAGACACATAAAGTGACATTTTGTGATTTTCTTTGATTTAAATAATATATAAGTCATTTTAATGGATAAGTATCTATTTAACAACTAAAATTAGAACCTTAGGTGTTGAGGGAAGAATTAACCTCGTCTAGTAATAAATTGGATTAAAAAATATGACTTTATCACTTATTTTTAATCCATATTAATCTGTTTTACCCTTTATTGAGGTAATAAATTTTATAATAGTTACAATTATTATTGACTAAATAAATAAAAGGGGACGAATTAATAAATGTTTACCTCATAATTTTAAATATTTAATTAATTTTTTCTAATTAAATAACTTTAAATGGAATAAATTATGTTTAATGTATGTGAGAAAAATGTAAAAAAATTTCTTTTTAGGAAAATTATATTTTTAAGCATGACACTAGATTTATTCTTATCCTAAGATTAGAAAAAAAATGAATGTTTTAAAATTTTGATAACGTAAATAATATTCAAATTTCATTAAAATCATTCACCAAGATTAATTTAATATATTTTTATAAAATTAATTGCAGACATAAAACATTTTTTTAGAAAACACCACTTTTATTTAGAATAATATTTGTTTTAAATTATTATCAATTGAAAAAAATTATGAATTTGATGTATAAACCATATATTTTCATGATTTAGTTATTAATATTAATACCCTTCAATATAATTTATAAACAATAATGGTAACATAATAATGCTACATTTTTCTTTTAAACTCAACTTTGGGAACAATGCAAGATATCAAAGAAATAAAATTGTTTAGAAATCTATTTCATAAAAATCTCACGGTGTTATATGGTCACCAACACTGAGGGTAAAAAGCACACATATGGAAGGAATTATATTCATAATTACTATGAAAATAAAATGAAACCACCAAGAAACACTATGCTGTAAAAAATACCCCACAACAAACCATGATTCATGGATATGTCACACATTTACAAACCTCTAATATAAAATAACAATCGTAAAACTCCAAGGCAGAACCACCAAACACGACACAAAGATTTGTATAGCACTGTTCATTTTGATCCCCAAAAACTCCCAGAAAACATGATATATATATATGGATAAGAATACATGTATTCTCAATAGAATCATCCGCATGACCTCTCATGATAATACAGAAGAAGCATGTTAATGCTTTAGTGAATAAATAGCATAACCAACATGAACATACTAGTTCCACTATCATACTTCCACAGAAATTCTAAAAACACCAATAATTAATCCCTCTTTAATAACATCATAATATGTGAATATATCATATATGTACCCCATAATCACTTCCCCACTAGCTTATCACTCTTAGATCCAAACAAAAAACATCTTGTGTAACCAATAACTTCCAAAACAATTATACAGTATATAGAATCTCATATCAATAAAATTTTAAATAAAACAAATACATAATTGTTAAAACATATCTTTCACATAATATCATATCCATATATCCATTACAGTAGTGTGTAATGAACATGAAGGGAATTAACCTCATTCCCTCTTCATACCATGCATTACCCCCACTACATAACATCATCTCATCCACCCTGTAGGGGAAAAATTCTTTTTAAAAAACATAACATTAAATCATTTCCTCCCATATGTATATACCTAAAACAATCCATCACAAATCATGATACACCTATAATGTAGAGTAGGGAAGAGGGACTAGGTAGCAACCTGTTTCATCTCCAGCCTAGGTTTTGGGTAAAATTCATGGAACTCAAAACCTTGGTAATAATTAAGGTTGTCCAACTCAAGTAGGGAATTCATAAGAAAATAAATGTATAATATATCCACATAAATTCCCAACCTATAAGGTTTATGTTAAAAATACACTTACACACCCATCATTCCCACAAAATTACCTCCGCTACATACTAATATAACTTATATTCGCTATTCCATAACCATCCCCAAATTCCATATAAAAATTTCATAACAGACTTCCACAATTACCATTCAATAAAATCATTTATCTAATTTTTAAAATACTATTTAGAATCCATATTATATTTATTATTATGTTTAATTCCATATTTAATGAGCCACACTCATCAACCACTAACATGTAATCAAGTGGTTTCCCCTTCGTGTTAAGTATTAAAAATTTATTTTATATCCCATGGTTTATAAATTCCATACAAACCCCTTACCACTTCATCATTACCATTCATTTTATACATCTAATGGGAAAATAAAAATATTAACCTTAACCATCAACCATAAGCTTCATTAACATATTACAAAATAGAGAAAAAATCCTAAACAACGCCACACAACACTTCCACATCAACAATACCATCTCTACTTTCTAATTATGGAAAGGAAACTGAAACACCCACTACACATCCACACCAATAAGCTAGGTATCCAATAAAATACCCTATGGAATATATATAATTGAATCATTTTAATAAGGAAAAATAGTATCAAATAATTCCCAAACACAGAAACATAACACTTCCATACATTCCTATTTAATTCATGTAATGAAATTACTTTAACAACTCTCATTTGAGTGATAACAAAATAATTTCATATTTTACTCAAATATCTCATTACTACCTATAAATGAAACCTTTTGTGAATTGTGTTTCTATAATTTAAATTATATCATTTGATAAAGTATCGAAACATCCACAATAATTCTTATAGCAACCATAAACTGTTGTCTATCATAAAAAAATGTTAGGAATCGTGGAAAGACATGTGTATCACCCATTTACCATAAAATTCCCTTGTGTTTTATCCATTATAATCAAGAATACAATTCATAAAATCAACCTTATAAAATAAACAACATGATAATTGAGGGGCATAAATAAAAGAGAGAAGTGTTGAATCCTTTACCTTGATCAATACTTCACATACACTACTTATGGAAAAAGTGATGTGGAGATGTTCCTTAAGAAATAATTACATAAGTTAATACTCTATAATTTAAACCATATACATAAAAATCAAAAAGATGAATCAAGGTTAGTGAAACTGATTCCAAAATTCTACCACAACTTTCCTAGATAATGAGTAGGGAGGAAAAACTAGTACGATAGGAAGGAAACTAACATCTTATCACAACCAATCAATATCGTATTTGAAAGGGATAAATATAACAAAATGTAACTCCAAAGATTTCAAATACACACCCTATATTGGATAAGGGTCATGATAAATCAATGTAAAATAAAATAATTTGGACGTAATGCTGAATTTATACTATCTTAGAAAAACATTATGTTGTAGTGAAATGGACTATCGACACAACATGACAACGAAATCTTGAAATTCCATATAAAAATCAAATAGTGTTTTAATTAAATCCCACTCCTCTTAAATTTATACAAATTTCCTATTTTAATATGACCAAAGAAGGGTCGCGCCATGAACAATTCACCATTGCATGATCTCTTCAGGAACATAACCATTCAAACTCTACCTATAAGTCCACATGTGATGATTGGTATGGATGCAAAAATATGTTAAATTAAATTATCCTCTAAATTTATATTTTGAGACTCTTAACTATGACTTAATATTACATACCATGAATAAAAAATTACTGATAGGGGAAATTATAAGAGTCATAAAAACATTGTAATAGTCATTCCATATAGATTGCAGTATTCCTTTTCATATTTCCCATTGAAACCCTCATGATGTGAAACAACCCATTTATATATGATAAAAAAATTATCAAAAAAAAAATTTATAATATATTTAAGCCTCCTATAAAATATTTCAACTCCTATGTAAGATATTTAACTTTACCGAAGTACTCTATAAAACCCTATATTCAATAACCAACAATGTTGCACCATGACAAAGATCGTAGTTCCAACTCACACTTTTGTGACCCACACACCTATTCTGTGAAATATCATGCATATCTTAACACATAAATAAAATATAAAACCCTATTATATAACCTTCCCCTTTTAACCTTGATGTATAAGGACACACCATGACATACATCTCCCAATTTAAAATCCATTTCCATCCACCCCTCTCTCCCTCTAATTTATTCCTTTCTCCTCCAATAACAAAGTTATAAAAAGTAATAGGATAGAAAGTTCTATTTAATTATATTATATACCTCTCAAAAAATTCCCATCCTTGATAATCAAATGTGATACTATAAGGGAAACCACAAACATATATATATGAATTAACAAATGGTTAAAACCCCCAAGAATTAATGGTGTTTAAAATCATTCCATTTGTTTCAATACAAAATCAATAAACTCTTAATTGAAATAATACAAGGTTCCAAATAGAAATAGATATATATAATTCTTATGAAACTATTTTTCCCAATTTCAATACTCCAAGTCATCTATATAATGTGAAGCAAGGGGATAACTTTACCATGTAACACCTTCTCTTATAGATTCTAAATCTCAACCGAATGCTCAAAAAACGTCACATCATACTAAATGTCAAACTCCACCTGATAAATCATATGTTATTAATTTTAAAATATGTTAATGAATAAGTGAAACATTAAAGCTATCATATATTTGGTTCATATGTGTGGGAATCACCCACTGATACACCCACCTTGCTGATATTCCCTAACACCTCAAAAGTTCAATAAAACAGGAATTAACCTTAATCCCTTTTCCAAATTTTCATTTTTAATTATGAGTGAAATCTCTCAAGAACACATAGGCACATACCTAAAACTCTATATGTCTCCTCCACTATTCCGTATAAGAATCTTGATGGTCATTATCAACTTTCATCCACTCTTAAGTCATTTGTACTTTTTTGGTCAATCTCTGCACCACATATGGTCTAAGGATTATCAGAACCCCAACCTCAGCCCTACATAATGGATATCTACATGTATCCCCATAAAATTCCTCAAACAGGGAAATTATAATGAAAGAGTTTTAGGTTTTTATAAAAAAACTTATCTAATGGTAGGTGCTTCACCCAAGATCCACCGAAATCCAAAACACCAACATTAAATATGTCCCAAAATTTCAGAATATTCCACTTAATTTTCTTGAATATATTAAGAAGGAAAATATTAATAACTAATATTTGATAGAAAAGTCCCACTAGATACAAACCAATACTCATGAGGTCAAACATTGATCTCAATCAAAGATGATGGTTCCCAGTCCCTGTGAAGCGACATGACCACTTCCATGTACCTCCTTACTAGATCATCCAAATCACCCAAATCTATGATCTAAAATATGTTGGTTGAATTTATAAACTGGTCTATGATCACCCAAATAGGATCATATCCTCTATTGGATAGAAAAAAAATATTAAAAAACCCATCAAGTTGTCCTCCCATTTAAACTAGGGGAAATCAAATGGCTGTATGAAACTACTTGGAACCCAATGATCTCCCTTCACCCAATGGTCAATTACACATCATTACATGAACTTATCTGTGGAATAATTCATACTAAGACACTATATATGGGATATAATTAAATAATAAATTGTGATATACTATGATCTACTATAAAATCTTTCATATGAAACTCACTGATAACCTCCTCACACATTACTGATAGAATAGAAAACCTGCATTGGAATAATATTTAATGCCTATAATCTTCCGAACATCCCTCTAGATAATCAACAAAAAATAATTGAATCTAACTCACACCCAACACCATTTATACCCTATAAGACTCCTCTACCCACTACAACAAGGACGATTGAATGATCATATAGAATAAAAAACATTCTACCACCAACACCCCCCACATCCAGATGAATCACTAAAAAATCCTCTGTTACACTCCAAGAACCCGCAAACATCATACAAACATAAACTCATGAATTCCTTCTCAGTGAATAAATAACGACACACCCTTTTCCTAGGGTGTATAAGCTCTTTAATTTGTATTCCTACAATAACTCCATCCAACACCATGATGAAAATTAAGATCCCTATGTGATAAAAAAATACCTCCAGCTATTATGATCGGTGAAGACCCAAACGATTATTTAGATGAGGCGATTTATATATATGTTTATAGAAATGAAAATCACCACTATCATGAGATAATGGGTAAAATAGTTTCATATAGTTTATTGTATCTTCCTAAAACCATATAATATCAGTATCCTATATTGTATCTAGAAGAAAACTAGATTGATATGGGAGGCATCATTGGACAACTAAAAATTCACTCTCTCTAATGAAATTTGGAATAATGGAGCACCAATCTACTCATAATTTAGGTAGTTTAAATCTACCTAATATTGACCATTCTATGTTAAGTAACATCTCTTATTTTTTAGGAAAATCAATGGGGCTGCAATCATAGAGAATTAAGATATGAACATCTAGTAATAGTCAATGAGAACATTGAAACTAATTACCTATGCAACATTCATGGGTGTTTCTGAAGACATAAAAGCAACAATAATCAAAGTATTTACCTACAACCACTAATGAAATACCATTTACTGGAGTTAATATTTATCCCATATCTAAAACATATACATAGACAACATCTTATAGAGATAGTGGTGCCAAACTATTTTATACCATATCTAAGATGATTAACAAGTCCCTCCTTTAATGTCAAGTATATAAAAATTATATTAATAAATATTAAAACAAAATTATCCAATAATTCAAGGAATACATAGTTAATGGGATCCATGAAAATAGATGGGCCATTTGTGACATTTAATTTCATAACCATGTGGCTAATGTTCGCATAGACACCTAAAAGTATTCCACGAGACATCCTTTTATTTTACATTCATTTTATGATATATTTACCATAAATCAATCTTTTAAAACTAGATATATCCCTTGAAATAAATTAATAAATCATCTATCATTTAAAGGGGATAATAGTTTGTTTATATCACTATATTTAATGTCTAATAGTCTATACACAACTATATACCACCTTATTCATTATTGAATAATAATATAAAATAACATCATTTAAACACACTTGGTTGTATGAAACCCTTATATAAGAAATCAGAAATATTAATCAAACACTAATATAACATATGAGGTTTTATCTAGTAAGGATCCATTGAAATTAGGGACGTACTCGGATGAAACTCTTTCTAGAACTCAATCCCCCATAGAGTGGTTTGGGTCACAATAAACATGGTAAAAACATCAAGAAACTCCTACATGAATCTGGGAAACTCTATCACCACCGAATTTACCATACCTAAAGACAATACTTCAGGATGATACAAAAATGTATCAAAACACCTATAACCCATCTGATAATATCACTCACCAATGAATTCTACTTTCTGATCCCCCCCCCCCCCGCTTAAAGAACACTATTTTCTTATAGAAGCAGTCTATAACCACATGCACATAATATAAGTATTCGATACCAAGAATGGAATTTTTGGGTTATATCTAGAGAAAATATAAATCCATACATGACTGATGTTTCCCTAACATTAGTACACAACCCCATAACGTAGAAAAAAGTCATAATTACCTCAATCTGGATTTGTCAACAAGTGGGGTGCTAAAAGCCTCTCCACTTTGTGTCCTAATTAATGTATAAAAGTGGCTGATATAAATGAATATGATGTACCAAAATCGAATAAATAAAGGACAAGGGTTTTTGAAATAAAAAATATACCTCAAACTATCTCTATACAATTTTTAATAAGTACCTATAGGGCATGAATATTTTTACATCTATTTGATTTACTCCACGAATAATAACCACCTCCTTTATAATGATCTTCCTTATTTCCCTAGGGTAGTGGGACATCATGAGGATGACCTATAAAAACTCTATCCCCACTCTATGGATTATAATATTGCTAATACATCCTCTATGTAAACTACTACTCAGGAAAGAATGGAATCTAACTCGATGTTACGAACTGGTCTCCAAGGATAGTCGAATATAAGAATTTATAATTACCATGAAATCTGTAATCAATGAAAATTTTCATGGAGATCCTATTATATGAATGGTAACTAATATATCTATAGAATTGGGATGATAACTACTAAGGTATACTTCCCATTGGTTAAAGCCTCAATGTACCAGGAACATGATATCCACCACCAAAAGCTCTTCTCCTCAGGGAACTCTGATGAATCCCCTCTTGAGATCATCCTATCTATGTATTCAACCTATCAATCACATAAATTATCTTTACACATCTAAAAAATAGGTAATAAAAATGGGGTGACTGTATATTTGATAATTTGGTATAAACCATCTTCTAAAAACCATGCTCCAGACTCCTAATCTGGGAAAAGATATAGAGAAAAGAAAAGATTGATGTTAAATCAAATCCTAAGATCCAGCATTCTTAGGATTCCCTTCCTAATAAATATTAATTCTTACCACTCTGTTACTATTTTCATCAATGATAGGAACACAATATGAAACTACCTCTTAAAATAATCTTACAAAAAATATTCCTCCTTCCACTCCACAAGAAATAGAATACATAATCAGTGCACTACTCTTCACATATGGATAGATTCCCATGGAACATGACACCCCACCAAATCATGGATTGAACCAAAAGTGATATCAATATCATCCAAATAGAACATAATATCTAACTTTGATATAATTTTTTTCTTTCTTTTCCTATCCCATAATGCTGGAACTGACACATCATTTTCCTTTAAATATCATTATCCATATTAGACAAATCCTCGAATGTTTAACTAGATCTATTTGATGGACCTCACAAAATTGAACCACATGTGGATAATGAACAAAATTCATCCCTACAATAAATAATTAAAAATTATTTGCATGGGGGAATAGAATTCATTTACGATTTATTTAAATAGATATCTTTCAATTTACCATAATCATCCAAATTCAAATATAAGTGAAAAAAAATAATGTTGTAACTCTATAAGGTATCTAACCCTCAATAAACTTTCCCTCACTAAGGTAGTTTAGTATGATCATGGTCCCTGCATTACAACACAAGGGGGCCTAATAGCCTATTTGTTATCTGTTATCCCTTTCCAAAAGAAAGTGTAATTGTAAATAACAAAACTACCCTACCAAACCCATGTAATTATCACCTATCCCTATCTCTAGAATCTATCCTAAATATTAATCAATGTAATGATACCACTTTTACATTACCTTCCCCACTAAAAACCCACACTGGACCTATAGTAGAGATGAGAGTGACCCGTAAATCCTACTTCCAATAGGATAAGGGTTGGTAACTAGAATTGATGTTATAAATATAACAAATGGGAGGGATTTCCCTCAAAAATCATGGAAACATAATAATAAACCATCAAAAAGTCACATTTTATAAGGTAAAAAAACCAATATCTCATAGTTAACCATGATGAATTCATATATAATACATGTACAAGTCACAAAGATAAAATATAGTAAGTAGAATTCCTAGGAAGAAACTCTAACCACAACACCCTGATTCGAGTTAGTATTGACCTCCTCAATCACTAAAATCAGCTTGAAAACCTAATAATTAGTTTTATATATATAGGTATGATTAAACAAGTATAATTAGTGGGATCCTTCCCAATAACTCTCATGAAAATGTGGAAGAATATTGTTGGTATTTTAGTAAATACATATCATAACCAATAACCACCTATGAAGTCAACTATCATCAATCTTCACAAAAAACCACTCACCCAATATTGAATTAGTGTATAATAACATAATAAACTATTAATGGTTTTCTTGAATAAGTTAATACCCTAAGAGGTGTGAATCTAGGTATGAAAATTTCAAATTATCAATTTTCAGTGATCATGGCCCTTAATTATTAGGAACACTTATCTATTCCCCTCATGAATGATATAAAGGGATAAAATAGTAATGATTGGACACATTATATTTCACTTGGTTGACCCTTACTAATATAATCCAAGGACCATGAAAAGACTATGTTCTAATGCACTTAAAACACTAAAGCTCACAATATTTTTATATGTTTAGAGTGGTCTCACTGAACCACATAGTTTATATGTTTCACTAGAAGAATGTTAACTACTCCCAACCACTTATGGAATTCACCAATCCTCCAAATTATACTAACTTCAATGTTAAGAAATAAAGAATAACATAACACCAATGGTGATATCTCACGTTATCCTCATTTTTTAGCTTCAATAACTTCATAAAAATCCACTGACAAGTATCATAGAATTTTTTATTATCAACTATACTGTTGGAATGGAATTACTTTCTTCAATTTTTAAGTTATTCTAGAAATCATTTACATTCTCTTCTTTTATTTATTCTTTCTTTTACATAACAGATACAAGATGTTTTTTGTAATCTCTTTATAATTAAACCCATAATCAATATCTTATGATTAATGCACATTTTTATGACCCTATAAGATCATGAAAAGTGTATGAAATATTTTATTGTGGTTATTATTAACTAATTTATCCAATTTATCCCTTGGAAATCCCTTATATCCCAATTTTTTTCAAATTGTAACTATAAATGGAAAACACTCTACCCATGGCATGGTATACTTCACTATGACATGGTGTGTCTCAACATTAAATAACCTACACCATGGTCTCATTTAAGTAGGATGTTGATTTTCCAAAGGCTATATCCCATAAATCTATTAAGATATTTGTTTTTAATTCAACCATTATTATAACGTGATTTTCATAATCTCCCTTGATCTCTTGTGTGATTGTGACACAACCATTCCTAGACAGTGTTGAGACCTTAAAATCACATAATCCATTAAATTTCACCTGATCCTTCTCTATAATGGAGAATACATCATATAGTATTTATTTATAATTAATGGATTCAATAACATGAATCACTCAAAATTGTATGAGTTAATAGAATTTATAGAAACTTCCTTTCTGTTGTGACAATCCTCCTCCTGGTACAAACAGTTGGACAAATAATAAACCAAGTCCCACACACCATACCTTTTTAGTGTGGTTAATTCAATATAGTGTGGAGGTCCTTAATGTTTTATAGGAACTAAAATTAATCAAAGACTATATTTATTTCATGGTTTTATATTGAAGTGTAGAAACTATAAACATGGAACAGAAGACAATATATCATCCACATTCCATGGTGAAATATAAGGTCTTGTATTATAGTTTATATGTTGTAGAAAATACTTCATCTGGATACTTCAAAACATCTCCATCCTCCACCCGAACTTTGGAAGTTCCTTAGGGAAACTTCCATACACTCTTCACATATAATTATCAACAAACACAACTCAAACCAAAATATAACGGTATTTTTTCTAATAATCCCCCACTTGGGTTTGTTGAAAAAAAATTCCAAAAATATTAAGAAAACTTCATTCCTTAAAAAACATTACACATAAACTAAACCTAATAAAATAATATAAAAGTAAACCTCCATCATTTTAATGTAGTATACCATTGGCTCACAAATCGCCAATACTAAACCCATGTGAGATAATATCCATGTGAGAAATAATATTTTTATAACAAGATCCTCATAATCAGTTCCTTGATCATCATTTCCAAAATGGTTTACCCTAATAAATCATTAATTCACTTCCCTACCCCCTTAAAATAAACACCATCATAATATTTCCAACACATTGTTAAAAGGAAGAAAACTCCCATTCCAAAGCTTCTTATAGCTTATCTTCTTAATACTATGGAAATACTTCCCCATCCATTAATAGAAAATTCCAAAGAGATCATATTTAAAAATTCACAATGGAGGGTTATAAATCCAAGAATTTAATTTTTGATACAAAACATATCTTCATATAAATAGAAATTTACATAGGGTAGTGGCTATCCTATTTCCAATCCATCTAGGCTAATGGAGTTGGTTGGACTCTAAGAGATAACTGATGCATTATAAATATTTCTTAGGTACTTCCTTAGTAATGATATATTTAATATTATTTTATTTTGTCTTATACTCCCACCTCACTAGGCCATGTCCAACCTTATCCGTAATGAAATGGTATTTGATCTCAATGTTCTTAATCCTTAAATAATCAAAGGAAATTTTAATATGGTTAATATAACCGAATTTATCATACATGATAGAATTTGGATATCTCATTTCAACTAAAATATCCTTCAAATATTATTTCATCTATAGATATTGGGAGTATGATTATGTGGTAGCTATGTATTCAGCCCCCATGGTGGTGAAGTAAATTCAATCTTTTTTCTTACTAATCCATGAAATACAAGAATTTAAATTATGAAAAGCACCTAGTAATATTTATTTCCAGTTACCGGTTGGACCTACCAAATTATCATATGTATCTTTCACTAACTCTTATTGTGATTTCAAAAATTAAAATAGTATATAGTATACCATTTTGTTGACATAGTGAAGTATTTATTTCATATATTTCAAATAGATTTATTTTGGATAGAATTGGTAGTAAGAAGTGTTTCATATTGTAAAAAATATATTGGGTTATGTGGATATCAAGTATAAAATTCCCCCAATAATCTACCAATATTACACCACATCAACCTCCTTATTATCCTCATCACATGATAACTTTATCTAGGTAGGTTACAAAGTATCTATTATCATCATATTATCCATTTGGAACATATTAATCACTTAAATGGTATATTAGGTTCTATAAATAATTTTTCCACCCTTCACTTGAGTTACTTGTATATCAAGGAAAAATATTATATCATCAATAATTGATACATAGAACTCACACCTCACATATTTTTAAAAATACATGAATTGAGAATCATCATATCCTTCAATAATGGCATCATAAAATTAGATGAATTTTAAAATTATTTGATAACTTTCCTTCATCACATAAATGTTACGATCAACTCCACCTCTTCAGAATATAATATTCCTTAAATTTTGATCACGTAGGGAGTACCAAGATATTAGTGCTATCTTTAAGACATACAATTCCTTATTTAACTAGAAAATTTTATTTTTCTTCATTAACTAGAAAAAACTATGGGTGTTATATTTATACATCCTATTTAAATAATCTATTCATTAAACTTAATTTAAAAACCATTTGATAAACTTTAAATCATATTTTCATTATCATAACTATGAATAGTCTCATATTATCCCACTAGGACATGGGTGTAAATGTTTCATCCCAATATATTCCTTCTATTTGTGAGTTACCATTATATACCAAACATTATATGTCCCATGTAACATTATTATTATTATTATATTTTTTTAAACCCCCACTTATTCTGATGATGTTATTTTCTTCCAAACATTGAAAAATCATCCCATTTTTTGTTATTTTTTATTGTTCAATATCTTCATGCATAGCCTCAACCCTATTCTTTTCTAAGAAGCCTCTATAAATATTTAGGATCCAATTTTTATAGGGTTTAGGTTTTCTATCAAGCTTATATTTTTTGAGTTTGAACCAGAGTTCTCTAGTCACCAAAAATATTACAACCACTGATTTTAGTAATGCTTCTAGTCCACTTCACTACTACTAAACCAACTATGTTTTTTGTGTCTGTATCTTATTCTAACTATTATAAATCCATTTTGGATCCCCAAATATGATCAATTTAGCATCACTATCATCCTAGATTAGTCAACTACACAACTGTGAATTCTATTCACAAGTTAGAAAAACATGATTGTTATCTACAACAGTTGCATCTTTGAATTCAAAATGTTATATAGTAATTTTACTATAGATTATTTTGTGAATTTATTTTAGCTGAATATTCAAGGAATATACCATGACATCTTGAGCCTCCAATATATGGTACTTCACTTTGTTATGAATAAAATCCTTACATTTGAAAACATGAATGTATTTCCATGTAGACTTCTTTCCATATAATATCTTTTATGGGGTCTTATATTAATTCAAACAAAGATTAAAGGTATTGAAAATGTATAATGATATAAGAACAACTTATTTCTAATAACACTCTAGGATATTCTTCTCCATGAGAATTTTATGAGCCATGTTGTTGATAATTTATCTCCTCCTCTCAATGATTAGGTTTTATTGGGGATTCCTCAATGCTAAATATTAATTTTGAATTTGGAGATTCTCATGATACACTTCCATCTAGTTATTATTGAATTCCAAACCATTATGGTTACATAACTTCTATATTTTCATACCAAGTATCATTTATGCTTATCTATGGTAATAGTTAATGTATTTATAAACAATTTATTTTTCCACGACAACCATCAAGCATTATATTCTACTATAATAATCAATAAACATGATGTAATTACTTTTACCATACTTGTATTTGGGTTTCATAGGACAACAAATGTCAATATATACCAACTCATGTGATTTTTAGGAAATATTATTCTTTAGATTGTATATCTATATAATATTATTTCCCTTTTAACAATTACAACACGTTTGAGCTTGATCTCATGTGATTGTGGGGATAAATTTAGCTCCTTAACTTGTCATTACGTCCATCAACTATTTTTGGCTTAGATATAAAATCGGTTTATTTCATAATTGATTTATTCTTCATGGGATAACATGGATCCAACTTCTCCATCAATGAGTTAAATAATTCCATTCGTATAATTTCCCTGTAAAACAGTTTGGACATATATTCCTTTGATAATTAATGTCATCATGATTAACATCACTACATGTCTCGAATCTCACAATTGACTCACACTAAGTATAGTTTTACTAATAACTTAAAACATCATGATATCTGAGATCCATAGGTATCTTCCACCTATCATGGAATTCATAGAGATAATTTTCTCAAACCCCTCATCATTTCTTTATAGAATGATATCATATTTTTCAAAACCTATACATGTGACTTGTTGATTTTTTTCATTCACGTGGGAAGCACACAATTTTTATGCATGTTTCCCTCAATTAAATTTATTTAATGTTATACATATTAGATATTTATTTTTAATCCATACTCATGAATCCATTATCTTTAGTGGTAAAGAATTCTATATTCTTCCTCATATTGAAAGGATAAAAAGATTATATGATATTTCATTCCATATGTTGATGTATCCAATTGATTTGTTTTATTTTGTGTTCCAATTTTCATAATGACTTGTTCTATTGATGGAAAATTGAACAACTTATATCCATTCCAACCACAAAAAATTAATATCCATCAAAAACATACTGGTCATACAAAATTAGTCTTGACTATTATTGTTTCTCCCAATCTATGAGTTATTTTTTTGTTAGTGGGAATAAATATTATGTATGTCCAATAATTGAATGACAACAACATTTTATTTTCAGTGAATAATCATCTATCTCAACTGTTCCACCTATATCCTTTTGGGTCCATTGGGTGTTAGTTAAATCAACCTTATTCTAGGGATTTGGAGCTTGTGAATTTTCATCTACTTATAATTATTCCTTCTTTTGTTCATGATACATAGTATATTCCTCTTGGTAATTGAAACCCTTCACTTATGGATGAGCCACAACTTTTTATAATGATTCCCTAAGAACCTCATTTGATTCATTTATGATTATGAACTCAAACATTCTAATGATATACCAAGAGTAAAAAGTCATTTTTGATCATCACACTTCTATTGCACCATCAAAAATTCATCTTATATTTCCTATATTATTTTTAACTAACCATTCAACTAGTTGGACAACCCATCAATAATATGGGTCTATTATTCAATCATGATCTGAAACACTACTCCCTTCTCCAGTTTTCTATAAATTCTAGTTTTGAGTTATTAAATATCTTATTTCAATTATGAATTATCCTCTTACTTTATGTTTCATAAAGTTTTTTAAGTTGCATAATAATATGTTAACCTTGTTTATTTTAAGCCTCATATTGAAAATTTCCTAAAGACCAGCCTCACGTATGGATTGAAGGTAATACCATCCTTCTATTTCAGTATATTCATCATTATTTCCCCCCAACAATGGATTATATAAAATAACCAATAAATTTTTTCGTCAAGGTCTCTATATCCCTTGACCTACTCTACTTATATCTCCTCTAGGATATCTTATTCTTGAGAATGTTTGTTCTTATTCTTGAATAAATTATAGTTTGTTCTTCTCTTACTCTTCTCAGCCTTTAATAGGTTTTTCACATATATTTCTTCATCATCTTCATCCAAAAATATATTAGGTCATCTAGATATAAGATTCATAACATTTAGACATCAAAATCAATCAAGTGTAAGATTGAAATTTAATATACATTTTCCTCTCTTACGATTAGATGATAGTAAAAGAATTTCATTGTCAACTTTTTCTTCATTGAGATTGTCATTAATGAAAGTTTATTTATTGATTTGAATTTTACCTCCCTGGATCTTTGCTTTGAAACAAACGCATTATCATTGTTTCTCATCACATATGAAATAAGATTTCTATGGACTCTATCCAACATCAAATCATTTTTTATTTTCAATTAATCACTAATATTTTAATGTTGAGGCACATTGGTAGTATTCTCGTTTTTTTAATTTTTTTATATCATCAAGGACCTATCTGAGTCCACACATTTATTTTACAATAATTTTCACCTAATATAAAAGTACATCAACTATCTCATTTTGGATCATTAGTTAAATATACATACTAATTCCCTATTACCTGTTACATTTCTTGATGAATGTTTTAATCATGATCATAAATATTAATATTCTTCTCCCACATATAATGAGAGATTTGTCCTTACATCAGCTTTGTACTAATGGGGATGTCCAAAGGTCCCCCAAATGAATTAATTTACTTGACAATAACACAGAACTAATTATCACACCTCAATTATAATTCTACACTTATTATACTATATATGATTACATTTATACCATCTATGTTATCATCCATCCCCAAATAATGAATATAGTGTTTCCGTACATTTTTCTATATTTAGAAATTATTTTCATCAGTAATAGGAATTTATTAATGGTTAAAAATTTATTCCATAACATAAGAGAGAGGAAAAATATAAACATAACCAACAACTCATATACCAATTTGTGACCCAAAAGAGGTTTCATAACCTAGGTAGGGGTGAATCAGGGTATGTTAATTTTAGAATTTCCCTTTCAACCAATCTTGTACTATAATAATTAGAAACACCTCTATATATATCTCTATCATGAATGATATGAAATAATAAAACTATAAAGGAGGGACATAAGATATTTCACATTTTTATCCCTGATCATGATAATCAATGGAGAATGAAAATACAATGTCAAAATGAACCTGAAACACTAAATCTCACATCTTCAATAAAAGTTCAATGGATATGCATTGACCCTCCGAATTTACAACATTGATGAGATGAAATCCCACTACCTTCAACCACTAAGAGAGTGCAATGAAACCCCAAGTGATACTGACATTAATATCTATAAATACAAAATTATATGACACCAACTGTGATTTATCACTTTCCTCTGCTTTCTTTGGCTTGAATAACTTCACAAAACATCTAGTGGGAAGTCTCCTAGAACACCATCTTTATCCTACTTCTTCTTTCTAATTAATGTCTAGAATATCATTCTTATAATTTCTATTGATTATATAAATCCTCTATATTGCCTTATTATAACATCATATTTTTATATAAACGACACTAGTAGTTTTTTTTAATCTTATTATAATCAAATAATTAATCAAATGGTTAGGATTAATTCATCTTTTTATAAACCCAAAAGATAATTCCTAGTGTAACACACATTTTAATGTGGTCAATATTTTCCAATTAGGTTATAAAACTTATGTAAATATTTTATATCACATTGATTTATGAATTATATCTATAATTGGAAAACATGATGAACACAACATGGTACCCTTAAAAACGGTGTGGTGTGTGTCTACTTTATAAATATCATGGTTTGGTCTCTCTTATGTAGCATGGTGATTGTTCAAAGTGAAAATATATAAAATACACTAAGATATTTTGTTTTAATTCTTCTACAATCATGACATGAATTTCTTAATCTCGTTTATATCCTTTATATTATTTTTTCACAATAATTCCTCTTAAATGTAGATAGCTACAAATCACTAGTTCCATTGAATTTCACATAATACTTATCTGTAACATGAAATCCATACAATATCATATAAATTGTGCTAATTGAAATTGTGGTGTTTCGAATTATTCTATAGTATGATCCTCTCCAAATTAGCATAGTCATAGAAATTTTTCAAAAATTTATTTGTTAAGTTGAAATTATCCCCATGACATGAACACATAGATAAAAAAACCACCAAGTCATGTACACCAAGCCTTTGTGGTGAAGTTTCTTTTCTACGACATAGAGAACCCTAATTTGGTAGAGAAAATTAAATTCACCTATGAAAAACATTTTAGTTTAGTTCTTCATTATAGCTTGGGAACCATCAAAATGGTAGTGAAACTAATCTACCCACCACATTCCGAGATGCAATACAAGGTCCTAAGACATGTTTTATATTATGCAGATATAATTTATTCTAGTTTATTCCAAACATCTTCATACCTTTTTTTAGATAGGAAGTTCCATTAAGAGACATCAAAACATTGTTCACATACAAATATTGATAAAAACAACATAAATAAAAGTGAATTGGTTTTTTTCTAACAATAAACATATTAATGAGGTTCCCCACAACCAAATCACCACAAATTTTTCTCTCTCACATCCTAACGGTAGATATTATATGTTCCCAATACCTTATGAATTCATTCTATAACACATAAAATCTCATATTGTTATTATGGAACATTCAATAGCCATACCATCATCATCATATATATTACACTACATATAACAACAACAAATCCATTATAGTGGGTTATATTGAACATGAAGGAAATAAACATTGTTCCCTAATCATTCCATAAAATACTCCCACTATATAACATCAGCTTATCAACCATCATAGTCTTCCATTATATCATATACCATCACATTATGAAATTTATGAACATATTCTTATACATTTTGTGATCCATCATAACACATGTTATGCATTAAAGGGAGTGTTGGGAAGAGGATAAACCTGCAAACAATTCCCTCTCCATAAATTATATCAGGGAATTACCTAGATCCAAAAAACATTAGTGTCAATAAGGTTATTTGACCCAGGTGGGGTGAATATGAAATCATTAGAACTTATATGTACAATCGAGCCATATGCAAGCCAATGTAGGAGGGTTTTTCAAAAATAGCACTACCATAAACATTAAAGAAACCATATTACCTCTATCATACACCAATATCTCTATAAATCAATTTTTCTTGAACAAAACCCCCTTCCAAAAAAATAAAACAAATTTACTATTTAATCACAACGTTTAACTAAATCAAGATATACTATTTTATGGATATATTATGTTTTTATGGTATTAAATTTCATATTAAATGACAAACCACTATCATCCACTACCCATGTTTAATATCTTCATTACCCATTCATGTTGAGTATTAGAACTTTCTTTTATTTATCATGGTTTATTAAATTCCAACCACATCCACTACCAGTTAAACATCACCATTCATATTTTATAACTATTAGGAAACTATAAAAAATACCTTACATCTATCAACTGACCACTATAGTAATACCCTATAACATTGGCCCAAAACCCCCTATAATAACCACACAACACTTCCTCTTTTTATACATCAACCATACCATCATCCCACATAAACAATTACCTATACTCTTTTAAACTATAGAATACAGCCATAACACATACTACATTTCCACACTAATAACCCAACCATCCCAAACAAAAACCTAACCATGGTCCCATAATCATAAAATTTTAACAAGGAAAACTAGTTTAAAAAAATACCAAATTCAAACAGAAACACACTTCTACACATTCCAATTTAATTCATTATATCATAATAATATAACACTATCCACATGATTGAAAAAATAATATTTTTAGATTTAACACAATAGGTTCATTACCATATTTAAATGTTTAACCTTTTATAAAATGTGTTACAGTCATTTATATAATAACAATATAACATGTATCACAATAAAAATAAAAGTTCTCAAGATAAAATATAAACAAAATCCAATCAGAAGATCAATATAAAGACGGTTGTGATTACCCATGTGTAACTCCATTTCTTTCAATTTTCTATTTGTATGATTAACTATTATATTTAAGATAATTAATATTATCTACCCATATAAAATTAGGGGAATGATAATTTCAAAAATGATCATAAATAGAATAGAGAATCTAGGAATCCCCTACCTCAATCAATTCTTCATAATTGCTACACATAAATAAGATGAGGAGGAGATGATTACCAGGGCCGAACCATGCAAGGTAATCATCAAAAGCACAAACCATAACAATCCCCCTCAGAACCATGAATCATGGATAGTTAAACTAAATTCTAAACCAAAACCAAAACCTTTCATGATGAGTAACAAGGTGGAAAAACCAATAATGAAGGAATCATAATTCATCCCAAATTAGAACATTCAATATTGTATAGCCAAGGGATAAATCCAACCAAAAGGAACTCATAGAACCCCAAGGGTGAAACATATATTGCATGGGGTTTGAGATATGTTTATGAAAAAAAAAATTAGATTTACTACCATATATATATAATTATAGAAAAAACTTTATTTGTGGAATGACATGACATCTTTACACTATGATAGGACCATCTTGTATCTCCCCCTAAAACCACATCACATTTTTCCCACATCTACCTCATATCAATATTTGGTCAACATTCCAAATATGATATGTTTAGGGAAGTGTTTCATCCTATCCAAATAATGATGGAATGATGTAACCTAGCATAGAACCATAAAAACTCGACCACCAGGACCTCATACTATGATAGGGGTTGAATCCCTTGGACATTCAACTAGACGTACCTCCAAAATATGTTTTCAAGATTACATATCATGGTATGGTCCTAAATACAATGATTAGAAAATAATCCAAGGGTAAAATCATAGGATTCACCAAAACATAAAAATTTTCATTCCCCTTAGATCATATGAGTCGTTTTCCAATTTTACATTGAACCCCTCATTCCATAATAAACCCATTCATTCCACAACTAAAGATTCGGTAAAAGAGTTTCATATGATAATTAATCCATTTATAATATATTTAAATTCGCATGAAAAATAATTTACTTTACTAAAATCCTATGTAAAAACTTCTATTCAACAACAAATAACATCAAGTAGTGACTGATCCCCCACTACCATCTCTAACTCTCTCTATCCGTGCATTAGAATTTTGAAACCACCCCTAGTCCATGACACACCAATATTAGATAAAGACTTATATTTTAGCATGACCATCAATACACAATGCAGAATACCACACCACATGATATATATTTTTACAAAAAAATCATCTATAACAACATCCACTTATGTCAAATCTCCAATCATCACCTATAATAATGAAAATAATCAATGTAATAGGATGAAAATTTCCGCAACATTAATTCAGATACCACTTAAAATATTCTAATCCTTATGAATAACAATAAAACCTAAAAAATAAAACCATAAAACCAATGGAATAAAAAATCACTAAAATAAACAACACAAGTAAAATAACTATAAACAAACATCCCATTAGATTCATGAAAAATAAAATATCTTGTCCTCAAAAGAAAACAATGTTCAAAATAGTTAAGGTCGCATAGCACAAGTAATGACCTTGTACATACATGGTCTGATTTTTTAGTGGAAATTTAAGCATTCTAATTATTAGAGGGGAAGAAATTTAAACAAAGATTTGGGATGGAATTCCTAGAGAGATACAACCATAAAAATGATTTATTAAACATAGAATGGGGACCAGTAGTTTATAGGGAAGGATCAAATGAGTATAGGGTCCATCTAGGTATTAACCATAATTCTAGAAAAAACTACAATAGCTATTGGTTGGCCACTAACCAGCCCTCAGCTATCTAGTAACATCAGACTATCTAGCTGGTGGGGGTATTAAAGGTTTAACTCTCCCTCTCTAACACCCTTAATTTTAATGGGATAACCACCCTCCTTTATCAACCTATGGTTCATGGGAAAGTGTCCCCCCTCTTATTACCTCCATGCACCCTCAAGGGAGGGGTATGTAGTGGATTAAAAATTATATCATAGGTCTTTCAGGGACTATTAATACCCCACTAATTTTAACTACCTTTCTACTCGAATGTTCTATCTAGTATGGTATTTGGTTATGATTCCACCAGATCATGGAGTAATTGACCACGTATAATGGTACTTTCACTCTACCTAGGAAGAGGGTGACGCTAAATGTCATTAACATGTAATGGATTTTAATTTTGTTGAGGTGAAATATTTTTTCAATTTATCATACGTTTTGGGTAAAAATTAATTTTTTTCCCTGGTGATTTGTGTTTCTTATTAGGGATTCTTCATGGTTTAGTGTGATAGGTGTGATATGTACCTTAGGGTTCCGTTGGTTGTACTTTTTTTTATAGAAACAACATTATTTAAGATTTTTTGTGTTCTTCATTTTATATTAAATTATATAATTAATTAAATATGATTAAAATTATTTTTTGTGTGTCTTATTTCAACATATGTATTAGAATCTTAGGTGGCGACTAGTTAATCCAAGACAAGGTAAGGTAATCCTAGGAGAGAGTTGTTAGTATGGAATGAAAATGGATAAAAGTCTTCTAAAAAGGCAGGGGATCTTGTGTAAAATATCTATGGATTAAAGAACCTAAATTGTGTTTCATGTGGATTATTAGGCTCACTACTAAGGGTGATACCCCTGGTTAATTTAATTAAATTAATTTTTTATAATTATATTAAAATGTTTAATTTAAATCTAAATGGAATGGACTATCGAATGACTTAGATGAGAATACCAAAGAACCTAGGACACCTCGGTCCAAGTGTGTAGGCTTGATTCCTTTCCTACCAAAGACATAATCCTAGATTATAGTATTCCTTATAACCTTCAGACACTTGAGTGTGGTGACTAGACCTTAGGAATCTTAGTGTGCCTAGTATAAGAACCCTTTATTGTCTCTTGAAGAATGGGTGTTGTGACTTGAGATAACCAGACTGTGAGGGATAAGTGGGACTTTGAGATACCTTTGAGATTATATCCTCTTGAGGGGATAATTTCGACCTAGTAAAACTTTTTAGACCATGAACTAGAGATTTATACATTTCCAAGATGGATTTGATGTTGGACTTAGAGTACATTTACTAGTTGGACATTAGAAGGCCCCATGTGATCTTTCAAAATTTTGGGATGGTTGCATGAGTGGAATTGGCTGGGATGACTTATCAAAAAATATGTTTCATGAACCATGTAGATACCCGAAGCTTGATGTACATGGACATTACATTACTTTTTCGGAATAATTAATACATAACGAAAATAGACACACACGGATCGTAATAGTTTAGTGTCTTTGGAAACTCGGAAAAATAATCTTCTAATCGTGGTGAAAGATCTTCAACATCTCCCATAAAGATATTCCCCAATTGTTTTCTTACCTAAAACCTTTCTTTAAATCCTGGGGAAAATAAAACTTATAAAGGGTGAGATCAAATGCTCAGTAAGGGTAAGCATAGAGAATATAAAACAATCCATACACATTTGAATGAAAAAACTTGAACATAAAATCTAAACATCAAAATCAAGAGCAACGCCATAAATCTTGGAAGTACACAAGGCATAGATCATAAAGGAAAATTAGTCATGATAAAATATCATGGTAATAAAACATATAATTGTGGAATCCATTAAGCACATTTTATGATTTCAATAGTAGCCAAGGAATTGCTGTCAAGATTATCTTAGTGGACAAAGTCCCATTCTGAATCGAGTTCACTCCTTGTTCCAGTCCTGTAACACTAAACCGGATTAACATACCGTTCCAGCCATGTCTATCTCATGACATATAAATCTTTAGCCAATGAATTTGAGGGAGATATAGGTCCCACCCATCTCATAATGAAATCATTAATATGTGTGCCACAAAAAATCATAAATCATTCATCATAACCCAAAGAATAAATTGAGTTTCATAAACATCATTCCATAATAACATAATCCATATAAGAAAAATGGATATCATTTCATCATAAGAAAAGTGAAACCATATAAATCATAGAGAAATTATACATGAAACATAAACATATGAAATAATGTCATCTTAGATGGAAAATGGTTTTGATAAAGTACTTGAAATGAATTCCTGAGGAAAATATCCATTCTTCTTGAAAATCATTTTTTTTTCACAAAATTACATTCAATTTTAAAAGAAAAGGATTTTGTTGAAAATAGACATGAAATATTGTAGAGTAATCTTCATGAAAATAAGGCGTTATGAAACCGTAAAAATCCATTCGTGTCGTATAAGTTAAAAAAAATAATCTTCTCGTACTTTTGTCAGAAATGTCAAAAAGTACATCATATGGTAAACAAAAGAAAGATTCCTTCCAAACCCTGTGGTAAAAGTAAAAAAAGGGTAAGAATGACTTTTAACATACATGGATGAAAAGTAAACATTTTATGAAAACATTTTGAGAACATATGGACATAGATAATAAACATAACCCCAGTAAATACTTACGAATAAACAATCTCTAATAAGAATGAGATTGGAATAATTATCCCTTAACTTATGTCTGATATGCTTCGTATGTATCCAAAACTCCTGTATAATGATTTAAATAATGTCATAGACTTATTACATAATCATATTCATTGTTATAATATCTTTTATGGTTTACTTATGACTTTATATTACCCGTTCTTTTGTAAATTCGATGTAAAAGTAGCGATTTGGGTAAAATCATTTCATTTATTGTACGTGTTTCAACATGTTGTTCTTGATATTATTTATCATATCCTGATTTAGTTAATTCCAGAATTTAAAACATGATTTATATATAATATATATTCATCATATACATATATATATATGACAGATCGATAAATAGAATGAAATACACCGTTCATGGAGACGGTAGGCTGTATGTACGCATGAACGATGTTTTCGTTTGCTTATTGAATTGAATGGAATTAAGTAGATAAAATACATATATATATATAAATAAAGTATAATTATTATGTCATATTTTTTTATTATTCATTATATATACTTTATAATCATTCATGAATGGTTAACATTGAGAATGAATCTCATCGTGTCGTGGAGACGGTAGTCCGTACGTACGCACGAGCGATGATATCATTCCCATGATCATGGATTTGTATTGAAGCATATGTATAATATTTCATAATAAATATCACTTTAAAATAATACTATATTGTTTTTTTATTTACACCATTATACCCATCCATGTAAGGTGGTGGTCGAAAACAGATTACACCAAGGCGTGGAGACGGTATTCTGTACGTACGTATGCACGGTGATTTCGTTTTCCGTAGGATGGATAAAAGGTGAAATAGGGTTGTATAATATTTATAATAAAATATTATTATATAATTAATACTGATTTTATTACTTTATAATGATACAACTATAGAAGAAGAAGTTAAAGAAGAAAGAAACTTGAGAGAATCGGAAGAAGAGATTACCTCTTCTTCAACTCACCTCCTTTAAGCTTCTTCTTATGCAAGTAGAGTTGGTCTTTTGAGAAGACCTGAACCTCCATAATGTTTCTAGGGAAGTGTATAAGAGAAATGGGCAGGGGTTGGACGATCTTCAATGCTCAAATGGGTTTGAAGAGAAGAAGGAAGGGGTGCCCTTTTTATAAGGGAGGAGAGGGGCACCTTTGGAAAAACTTAAAATATTATTTTATTATAAAGTCATATTCGGTTTATAATAGCTCCAAATTGACTTATTTCTAATATAATGTAAATATGGGTCGAAATCCTCTCAACCAATAGATTTTAGACAAGTTTAGGTTACAATTTTAACCTTATCATTTAGATTTTACTCTAAGTTAAATAATTTAACTTTTACCGTGTCTTCTTGTTTTCTAACACTATATGGTTAATAAACATACTATAACAATCCAAACGAACCCCAAGTGGTTCATTATTAATATATATATACTTATCTATGTCATTTTTCTGAACCTTAGATTTTTAGAAATAAAAGAACAATTAATAATAAAATATTTGTTTTCAAAACTATTTTATGTCAATTTTGACACTATTTGGTAATTGATTTTTGTGAAAATCATAATAGCATGATTAATTAGAAAAAAGTTACTTAAATCAATACTAACATGTAATATTAACCTATAAAATTATTTTAATTCCTCAAAAGTCTCTAATTACATTTATTTGGGTATTTATAATATCAATTATTTTAATATTTCATTATTTTGGTAATTACTGCATCACCATTGTGTCTTAAATAACATAAATTATTTAATGTCTAAAAATTATAAATAAAGTACAATTAGGTAGGAAAGAATTTTATCTTTCTAATTAATAATTATGGTCGAATTTATCTTGTGTATAACCCTATATTAAAAATGAATTAGTTATTTAACTTTGATTTTAACTATTTTAACCCTTCTTTAAATAAATTAATAATAAATGACCTAATCTAATCCAAGTGGACCTAAATGGTCATATTTTATTCCTAAGGTTGTTTTTTGTCGAATTACACTTATCCAATAGAATTAGGAAATGTGTTAGGGTAATAATAATATCATTTTTACCCTTGATTACCCTATTTACTTTTAACCGTGGTAAATAAAAGTAAAAAGTTACTATTCACCAAAAATTATTTTCATCTCATTGAACCACAATTTAGTCCTTGATATTAATCATGTTTCTCGAATTTTTAAAATCCCACTCACAGAAGTTGTAAAATTATGTTTTATGTGAATTTCCAAATTATCCTAAGAGGTGGGTAAAAGATGGTGAAAAGTTCAATAAAATTTTTATATATCTTAATTTTTTATAAAATGACTCCAATGAATTACATTGAACATATATAGGTATTATATATCAATTTTGACCTAAAATAAATTTAAATAAAATAAATAATTATTTAAATAAAAAGTCGGATTTTAAATAGTAACCTATTGTTTTCACTATTCATCAAAAATTGAAAGTTTTCAGAAAAATACCAAAAATTCACCCTAGGCTAATTTCTATA
Source organism: Viscum album (assembly GCA_963277665.1). Taxonomy (NCBI): domain Eukaryota; kingdom Viridiplantae; phylum Streptophyta; class Magnoliopsida; order Santalales; family Viscaceae; genus Viscum; species Viscum album. Next base: position 165,082,753 of record OY728142.1, on the reverse strand, counting down.
TTCCAAATCCAAAAATGAAGTCCATTTTGAAAGATAAAATTTATAAAATTTTAAAAAATGGGTATTACTATTCATAATGGCTAGTTTATATAACATTTTGTTGTTTAGTGAAACTCGATATTGCGTACAACACACTCTATCATGGAAGGTCGTGATTACGTGTAATAAAAGCCAAGTCAGGGATGCGTGTAGTGCAAGCTCCTTTTGGTGTAGCGTATAACATAAGACATCAATAAAATTAAAAAGAATATTTTTCATAAAATCTCGGGGTGTTACATTCTACCCACCTTAGAATGAATTTCGCCCTCGAAATTCGTCGGGGTTATAATTGGTTTACTACTCGAAAGTTTCTTTAATAGAAACCCACATCATAAAATGTAATACCAAAACCAATCTTTAAAAACTAATGTATGAAATTTAATAGTTACCCAAATTAACTAATCACCGGGTTTCCACATAGGAGAACATAGGTGAAAATATGGATATGGAAAAAGAAATCTAACCATCATGTTCTAGTAGAGAGTGGTAGAGAACATGGCTATGAAAAAGAAAAAAATCACAAAGTCATAGATTTGTGATGATATAAGGTACCATCTGATTCATCTAATATAAGGGCACTAGGACAACATTTTTGGTTTTCAAGATCATTTCCCTAAAGTTGAAGAAATTTGAATTAGAAGAAATAATTTTGTGATTTTGGTACAGTCTCACCGTTGGTCATTCGTTGGAAAATTTACACTTCATCTTACAAGGAAATGAAGTTGAATTTGTCATTCATGAAGTGTTAGCAGATCATGTGATATAATGACAGGTAATTCCATCTGTCCAAACAAATGGTTAGAAAAAGTTATCAAAAATACATAAGTACAACTATAGTGAGATTAATCATATATGGTTCCTAAAATGAACTTATACTTCATATATCATAATACATAATATAATAAAACTAGTTTATACTAAACAAGGACTTCCTGTAGGCCAATGGTAGGCGATAAAGGCCTGTCGCACTTCAGTTGTGGGTTCTATTCCCATAGCGTTGTCTAACGCGATGGGTTATCGCCCGTTCTGCAGGTTGTCCCTTTTCTTAAACTACACTATTATAAAATTATATCAATAATATCAAAAAAGAATTTATCCTTAAACAATAATAACTTATGTTCAACATAATCTATTCCAATCTTTAGGCTTATCCAAAATACTTCTTTCCAAACTCATAGTATAAAGAGAGCGATTACAAAAAAGTTCATATAACAAGCACGTGAATTCCATCATTTATCCATCATATATCAAAAGATATATCTTGTTGAGCACATTCCAAACATGTGAATACCTTAATCATGTATTCTCATGAAAAATGAATTCCCATTGAATCTTAGTGAAAACATGAATGCTGTCAAAAGTTAACTCTTTCCACATACAAAAATCCAAAAATTCTATATACTCAAACCTTGATATAACTTTTTCCTTATATTAGTCATGAGCTCATGAATACTGTCAAACATTTCATTTTCTCCTTATCCCTTCATTATGTGCATATCATCTTCTTTACAAAATATCTCAATCACTTTCCATGGTTACCGGTACCAAAAAATTATTGAAACCCACAATAGACTAATACATAAATATTCCAATATTCCACGATACTATATACAACATTATTTTGGAATACCATTACATAAACACTTAATCATTCCACCACATCGTTTTCATATTCAACATCGCCAATATTGATCGCATGTGACTTCCCTTTTTCCTTTTCCTTAAGTGGTTTCTCATGTCGATCATCATTAACCCTTGGATTAGGGCATTGATTAGCATAATTCTCCATTTCATTGCACTGAAGCATTGAAGTGTTGGTGGTGCGTTCTCTACAGTCATTTCTTTATTCACATAATTAGCAACCATTTTTCCATTACTTCGACACTCAAATTCTCAATGATCTTTTTTCCACACTTAAAACATTTTCTAGTCCCTTTAGGACAATATCCACCATGCATATATCCACACCTTGAGCATAAAGAAACATTCATATACTTTTCACCGTTATTCTGAGATTTCTCCTTGAACTCCATCTTTCGTTTCTTGTCAAAACCATGAGATGGACATGTTACACCAACATCCAGTTCTACCTTGATATCACAATGCACAATTTCTTCATATCTACTGATGTCTCTTATAGCTAATGCCCTTTCAAAGACTTGGTTTTAAGCCACTGAGAAATCGATAAACTTTACTTTCAGGTTGGATGATAAAGCCAGATGCATACCTTGCGAGTCCTATAAAATTCACTTCGTATATACCAACAGATTCATCATCCTTCTTCTTAAGCTCAAGAAACTCCTTTCCCATCTTTTCTCGAAGAATACTATGGAATAACTTACTGAAAAAATAAGTTCTTTAACTCATCCCATTCCATGGATTCAATTTCATCTTGGGGCCTTCTATTCATAATTAGAGTCCACCACTGGTCTGTTTCACCTTCTAAATGGTAAACAGATAAAATGACATTTTCATGTTCTGAACAGTGAAGTATGGAAAATATCTTTTCAATGGTACTGATCCATTATTCAGCAACAAGTGGATCAAAAGACCCATTGAAAGATGGTGGACGTTGCCTCATGAAGGACTCAATAGAATATTTTTCCCTTCACTGATCATTTGGAAATCCAGAATGATTCATAGCTTGTGTAGGTATAGCAATAAGATTTTGCACTCCATATCCCATCACATTTTGTTGCTTGGGTGGAAAATCATTGCATTGTCCATTACATTGATCAACATTGTTTTTTCAGGTTCCATCCATCATCTAAAACCCAAAAAGATTAGTGTGAGAGGCAAAAATCATGCTAGGAAAACAACATAATAAAGGGGGAGTACCTTCAATATCTAACATCTTAGGTATAATTTTAATATCATTACCATAATTCTAGGACTATAACATATACTTATACTTAATCTTAGGGACATCCTTAGACATACATTAGAAATATCTATAGGGATCTCAATAAAGTTTTGGCATCCTAGTTTCCAAAGGTTAACTAAACCTTTCCTTTGATACCAACTGTAGAGACCCGAAGCTTGACATACATGGACATTACATTACTTTTGTGGAATACTTAATACATAAAGAAAATAGACACACAAGGATCGTAATAGTTTAGTGTCTTTGGAAACTCGGAAAAAATAATCTTCTAATCATGGTGAAAGATCTTCAACATCTCCAATAAAGATCTTCCCCTTTTGTTTTCTTACCTAAAACCTTTCTTTAAATCCTGGGGAAAAGAAAACATATAAAGGGTGAGCTCAAATTCTCATTAAGGGTAAGCATAGATAACATAAAACAAACCATAAAAATTTGAATGCAAAAAACGTGAACATAAAATCTAAACATCAAAATCATGAGCAACGACATAAATCATGGAATTACACAAGGTGTAGATCATAAAGGAACATTAGTCATGATAAAATAGCATGGTAATAAAACATCTAATTGTGGCATCCATTAAAAACGTGTTATGATTTCCATAGTAGCCAAGTAATTGCTTCAAAGACCATCTTAGTGGACAAATTCTCATTTTGAATCGAGTTCACTCCTCGTTCCAGTCCTGTAACACTGAATCCGATTAACTTATCATTCCAGCCATGTATATATCATGAGATATAAATCCTTGCCCAATAAATTTGAGGGAGATATAGGTCCCACCCATCTCATAATGAAATCATTCTTACGTGTGCCACAAAACAATCATAAATCATTCATCATAACCCAAAAAATAAATTGGGTTTCATAAACATCATTCCATCATAACATAATCCAAATAAAACAAATGGATATCATTTCATCATAATAAAAGTGAAACCATATAAATTATAGAGTCATTATACTTGAAACATACACATATGAAATAATTTCATCTTAGATGGAAAATGTTTTCGATAAATCACTTGAAATGAATTCTTGAGGAAAATATCCTTTCTTCTTGAAAATCATTTTCTTTTCACAAAATTCTATTCAATTTTGAAAGAAAAGATTTTTTTGAAAATAGTCATGAAATATTGTAGAGTAATCTTCATGAAAATAAGGCATTATGAAACCGTAAAAATCCTTTCGTGCCGTATAATTAAAAAAATATTCTCCTCATACTTTTTTCGGAAAAGTCAAAAAGTCCCTCATATGGTAAAAAAAAGAAAGATTCCTTCCAAAACATGTGGTAAAAGTAAAAAAAGGGTAAGAATGACTTTAAAAATACATGGAAGAAAAGTAAAAATTTTATGAAAACATTTTGAGAACATATGGACGTGGATAATAATCATAACCCCAGTAAATACTTACGAATAAACAATCTCTGATAAGAATGAGATTGAAATAATTATCCCTTACCTTATGTATGATATGCTTCGTATGTATTAGAACCTCCTGTATAATGATTTACATAATGTCATTGACTTATTACAGAATCATATTAATTTTTATGATATCATATATGTTTTACATATGACTTTATATTACCCGTTCTTTTGTAAATTCTATGTAAAACCAGCAATTTGGGTAAAATCGTTTCATTTATTGTACATGTTTCGACTTGTTATTCATGATATTACTACTTATATCCTGATTTACTTAATTCCAGAATGTAAAAAATGATCTATATATAATATATATTCAGAATATACATATATATAAGATAGATCGATAAATGGAATGAAATACACCGTTCATGGAGACGGTCAGCCGTACATACGCATGAACGTTGTTTTAATTTCCTTATTGAATTGAATGGAATTAATTATATGAAATAAATATATATATACAAAAATACATTATCATTATTATGTCATATATTTCATTATTATTCATTTTATATACTTTATAATCATTCATGAATGGTTAACATGGAGAATGAATCTCATCGTGTTGTGGAGACGGTAGTCCGTACGTACGCACAAGCGATGATATCATTCTCATGATCGTGGAATTGTATTGAAGAGTATGTATAATATTTTAGAATAAATATCAATTTAAAATAATAATATATAGTTTTTTATTTACACCATTATACCCATCCAAGTAAGGTGGTGGTCGAAAACGGATTACACCACGGTGTGGAGACGAGATTCCGTACGTACGCACATACAGTGATTTCGTTTTCCGTAGGATGGATAGAAGGTGAAATAGGGTTGTCTCAGATTTATAATAAAATATTATTATATAATTAATACTGTTGTTATTACATTATAATGAGACAACTAAAGAAGAAGTAGAAGAAGAAAGAAACTTGAGGGAATCGGAAGAAGAGATTACCTCTTCTTCAACTCACCTCCTTTAAGATTCCCATTATGGAAGTAGAGTTGGTCTTTTGAGAACACAAGAACCTCCAAAATGTTTCTAGGGAAGTTTAGAAGAGAAATGGTCTGGGTTTGGCCGAGCTTCAAGGCTCAAAATGGTGTGAAGAGAAGAGGTAAGGGGTGCCCTTTTTATAAGGGAGGAGAGGGGCACCTTTGGAAAACTTAAAATATTATTTTATAATAAAGTCATATTCGGTTTATAATATCTCCAAATTGATTTATTTATAATATAAAGTGGGTATGGGTCGAGAACCTATCAAACAATAGATTTTAGACAAGTTTAGGTTACAATTTTAAGCATATCATTTATATTTAACTCTAAGTTAAATAATTTAACTTTTACCGTGTCTTCTTGTTTTCTTACAGAATATGGTTAATAAGCTTACTATAACAATCCAAACGAAACCCAAGTGGTTCATTATTAATACATATATCCTTATATAAGTCATTTGGATGATCCTTATATTTTTAGGAATAAAATAACAATTAATAATATAATATTTTTTTAAAAAACTATTTTATGTCAATTTTGACATATTTGGTCATTGATTTTTTGTGAAAATAATAACAGCATTATTAGTTACAAAATAGTTAATTAAATAAATAATTACAAGTCATATTAACCTATAAAATCATTTTAATTCATAAAAAGTCTCTAATTACATTTATTTGGGTATTTATAATATCAATTATTTTAATATTTCATTATTTAGGTAATTACTGCATCACCATTGTGTCATAAATAACTTAAATTATTTAATGTATAAAAATAATAAATAAACTACCACTAGTTAATAAATCTTATTATCTTTCTAATGAATATTTATAGTTGAATTTATCTTATGTATAACCCTATATTAAAAATGAATTAGTTATTAAACTTTGATTTTAACTATCTTAACCCTACTTTAAATAAATTATTAATTAATGTCCTAATCTAATCCAAGTGGACCTAAATGGTCATATGTTATTCCTAAGGTTTTTTTTGGTCGAATTAAACTTATCCAATAGAATTAGGACATGTGTTAGGGTAATAATAATATCATTTTTACCCTTAATTACCCTATTTACTTTTAACTGTGGTAAATAAAAGTAAAAAGTTACTATTCACCAAAAAATATTTTCATCTCATTGAACCACATTTTAGTCCTTGATATTAACCATGTCTCTCGGATTTTTGAAATTCCACTCACAGAAGCGGTAAAATTATGTTTTATGTGAATTTCCAAATTCTCATAGGAGGTAGGTAAAAGACGGTGAAAAGTTCAATCAAAATTCTATATATCTAAAATTATTATAAAATGACTCCAATGAATTTAATTGAACATATATAGGTATTATGTATCGATTTTGACCTAAAATAAATTTAAATAAAATAAATAATTATTTAAATAAAAAGTCGGTTTTTAAATAGTAACCCAGTGTTTTCACTATTCATCAAAAATTGAATGGTTTTAGAAAAATACTAAAAATTCACCCTAGGATAATTTCTATATTACGAATCCAAAAATGAAATCCATTTCAAAAGATAAAATTTAAAAAAATTTAAAAAATGGTTATTACTATTCATAACAGCTAGTTTATGTAACATATCTTTGTTTAGTGAAACTCGGTATTGTGTTCAACGCACGCTATCGTGGAAGGTCGAGATTGCGTGTAATGCAAGCCAAGTCAGGGATGTGTGTAGTGCAAGCTCCTTTTTGTGTATCGTACAACACAAGACATCAATAAAATTAAAAATAATATTTCTCATAAAATCTCGGGGTGTTACAAACCATATCTGAGATCATTGTGGTATGAAACTCTCTTATAAGGCCTAGGGTCACGGGAAACTTATACTACGGGAGAGAGACTTGGAGCCCCTAGGTGATAAGTGTTGAATCAAGAAACCTATTTGAGATTCATGATTCAAAGTAGAGTAACTCCATTAGAGTAATGAACAAGGGTATGATATATAATATACCCCTATGGAGGATGTGATACTTTTAGGAATACAAGTACATGGATCTAGTTAAATAGTTCCACTGCTAAGTGTTTGGGCCTGACATACAGATGAGAGAGTCCTTGTAATTTGACCCTAGTGATTAAAGCTACCTTGGATTTAGGGATCAGATATTTGAGCTATTTTTAGATAATTCCATATAGTGATAAGGATATGGATGGGATATTTCATGTATTTTTATCTCAAAGGATAGAGTTTCCTTGGAGTTTGAGCTCAGTGTTGTCACTTCCATGGATTTGTAGCTTAGCGTAGGATCTCCTATGAACATGGAGATTGGTGTTGGAGATTCCATGGATTTAAATCGTAGATTTGTTTACTATCATGGGATGATACCCATAATTAATGAGGATATGGTTATGACTTCCATGGATTTGGATATTTCATTTTTGTTGGTTGGAATGGTCATCATGATGTCATAAGATACATCTTGGCACTGGTCAAAGCAGGTATGGTTGATTGAGGTCACAGACCTAAAGATCGATGGTGGTTTATTTTTTTATATATTTTCTATAGTAATTTATTTTTCTCAGGTAATTATGTCACATAAACATATCAAAGTATATTCCAGCTAATACAAGACCATGTTGGTGGTTCCCTACTAAGATATGTACTCATACCTTACTTGGGCCTCTATTTCACATTGGTACTCAAGAAGCACTACCATGGTTATTATATGAAAAGGTTTTTTCTAAGGTCATGATATAATGGTTGATCCGGATAGCTCATATGATATCAGGATATCATGATGGTGTATGGATTAAAGTGGTAGTAGATTTGTGTTTTTATTTTATTTTATTCAGGTCAATATATGTAGTTGGCCCTGTGGAGGGTCACCTATATGTGTTGAATGATTTTTCAAGCCATTATTTTATTTCATTTATCATTAGTCATATTTATATTTATTTCTTCCAAGTTTATTTTTTTTCACGAATTATTTTTAGTTATTAATTATTCAATTGTGAACTATAATACAAGGGGTATATCCTCCCTATAGTCCCTAATTGGACCCTCGTAGCTAGTTGAAAACATATATCTTTTAGGGATGAATGAATGAGGTAACTTGGAGGACTAAGAAAGTTAATTTACATAGATTCAAATTGTTTAGGATCATAAAATTTGGTATTTAAGGATGATTTTATCTTTAATTACTATTTTAAGAGTTAGTAGAACATAGATTTAGGAATGTGTAAGAGATTTTGGGGAATACTAGCCTAATGCTTCCGTAACACCTATTTTGGTAGATATTATAGGTTACTTGAGATATGGTATTATAGTTTTTGGTTTTGATTCTATAGATGTATATGGTTTTCACCTCAAATGACTCACATGGATGATTGAGGTTCTTTGTATATTAATGGTTTTTAGCTCTTATCATATTGGGGTAAGTTCAGTTATCTGATTAGAATCTTGGACTATAGAGGAAATATTTTTCTCATGCATCATATTGGTCATGTAGGATTTACATGATGTGTAGGCATGTTAGTGTTAAATTTTAATAATGATAGAGGTTGAGTTTCATGAAGTTTTAAAAAATGATCATAGGAAATTTTCCTCTATAAGAACCTGGTGAAATTATACTCAGCTAGAAAAACATGCATTCATATTAGCTTTTGATGGAAGAAAATTTTGATCTACGGTGTGAGGAATCTTGATGAAGATGTTTTTTTCCCTTAGTTCAAGTTTTGCGTGGTGATACTATTAGGTAAATATATGCATGTGATTCCTTAGAAATAAACCATCTCAGGTAGTTATAATATTGGTCCTGGAAAGAAAAATGGATTTGGTTAATTAAAATTCTATTGATTAAAAATATGGTTTTTGAAATATATCTTGGAATGTAATTATACCTAACTTAAATATCTATCAATAGTTGTTCGATACAGATTATCTAGGTTGATGTCATTTTTTATGGTAGTCATGGATAATGAGATGGCCTTTCTCCAAGGCCAACCCATGTGAGAATTCTCATGAGAATAAGAGTCCTTGTGGGTGGATGATTTTTCATGTGATTCCTTCCATATATTTAGGCCCTATAGATGGGTGTTTTTTCATGTTGATTATATGAGGTTCTAAGAGAGGGGCATATATGGAACCCTATGAGAAATGACCTTAGTGAGAGGGAATGAAAAATGAGTGAAATGGTAGGACTTAGTGACACTAACATGGGAACAAACTAGTTTTTCAAGGTTGAATACCTAGAGAATATTATCATTGACTTGGGAATATAATTATATGTATTCTATTTTAGTTTAATGAAACTAACCTGAGCGCTTACCCTAGACTTGTTGTGCCTTTAGAGGTGGTGATAATGGTTGTATGATCATATTGATATTGATGCATGGGATGTGCTTCAGTGTTTTTTGTATTGTCTTGGTAACTACTTAGATTCCTTGAAGGGAATAACCTTGAGTAATTTTGTATCAAGACTAGCTTCAACATGCAAGATTGTTCAGGTTCCTGACCCTATTGGATTTGAATACACCTTAGTAACATGATTATTGTGTTAGTAGATTATCGAAGTGTTTTAATGGATTTTGATAAATGATAATCCTTTGGATGATAATTATATGACCTTGATAATGGATGGACACCTATTGTTTTGGTATGATACTTGATAGAGGGTAATGTGAGAGGTATCATGTCATGGGTAAGGTAACCTCTTTTAAATATGATTGATAAGTGTTTTTTAGTATAGACATGATATTGAATTAGTTTCCTTGATGGGAAGAACATTGATTACTTTCATATCAGTACTTACTTCGAAAGGAAAGATGGTTCAGGTGCTTTACTATATTGGCTTTGAATACACCTTAGAAGCACAATTAGGGTTTGAGTAGACACTCATAAGGCTAGAATGGACTTAAATAAAAGAAAATAATTTTGATGTAAATTAGATGACCTTGAGAATGGAAGGAAACCTATGTTTTTTGTATGATTCCTATTATTGGATAATGTGAGATGAATCGTGGCATTGGAAGGTACTCGATTTTAAAGAAGACCTCCAAGGAATCCTATCTTGGTGAGGATGAAATGAAATGGTAGTATCTTCCATATATTTCAGTAATTTGAAACCATTGGCTTTAATGAGAGTTTAATAGATAGTGCATTCCACAGAGGCGCAGTGGGTCTGGTGGCATGGGAGTGTACATTGGTTATGTTTAAGGGAGACTATGGTAACTTACACTATTAGCATATGGAACTTATTAGAATTATAATCAGTGATGGGAAGGGTAGTATGAGGATCAATGTAAATTATTATGGTCATAGTTACCTAATATCCTAATGAGTATAGTTTGGGAGGAGAAAAATGCTTGTTTGGTAGTGGAACTTGTTGATAATGTGTTCAAGGAGTCGGGTGAGTGAAACCCTTTACTGGGAAGCATTCCATTGGATGGTTTAGGGTAGTGAAAATCATTTTTCCATGAATTTCAATGGAAGTTGTGGAATACATTCCCCTGGTCGACGAATAGGTGATGGATTTTTGTATATGGTTGGGACATGGGAGTGATTGGGTTGGGAGTTACTCGTTAGCGTGCCTAGTGATGGATGGGGCATGCATCGTGGAAATCGAGAACTTGTTTTAGTTGTGTGATGATAAGGATGCTCCTCTATTGTGGAGTGGGATGTCAGAAGAAATCATTTGAAACTCATGTGAGAAGGGTTGTGGGAGTATGAGGCATGCCATTAGATGGTCCTTTTAGAATTATAAAGTTTTTGATTAAATAAAAACATATAATACTATATTTCTTAGTATATGTCTTTTAAAAATCTAGTTATAGTTTCAATTGGAGTATAATAATGGGCGTCAAGACCAGGATGGATTTTGAAAATATGGACATGTTAGATCAGGAATGAATCAATTCTCATGGAATGCATGATATGGGTTTAGTAAACTAATGATCCAATTGAGTAAATCACACCAGTTCTCAGATACATATGTTGATGTTGGTACTTGGACAATCACATGATGCCTTAGGGAATAAAGGAATCAAGATAAGGGTTTTTGGTGATGCGTCAATGGATGGAGTTGAGTGTTTTCAATAAGGGTTGGACATAGTAATTACAAATGATTTTTTTGCATGAGGTTGATTGTGGTGAGTCAAAATCCTCATCTGGTATATCATTTTAGACACGATGGGTGTGTTTCAGGAATCAACTAGGGATTTTTGAGAAAAAATTGTTGTGATCATGTTTTCTTGGATGAGGGAGGTACTTACATTTACTTTGTAATTGGAGAACTATGAGAAAAAACAATGTTATAACAGTGGTATAATATAAAATTAAGAATGGTAGTTTGAAAACCACATTGAGTGAGTCAACTAAGTATGGTTGTGGAAATCTAAAGGAAAATTCCAATGGTGGGGCACCAAGAATTGGAATTGGAAGCTATGAACTGTGAATTATGGTCTGGAGAACCAAGATCAAGATGAAAAAGTAGATAATTATAGCATCATATATCATGATGTATGAGCTCAATTATATTTCATATATATTATTTGGTAAGGATTATGAGTTTTAGATTGTGGTTGGGGAGTTTAAGCTCCTTTTGTTCAAACATCCACTTTAGAAATGAGTTGGTAATTCAAGTAAGGTACATAGAGATTTTAATTTTTTACAAAGTAGGATGTTTGGGTGATATGATTAGATGACCAATACGACTTCTTGAGGATGATAAGAGTCATTGTGGGGAGTTTTTAAGGCCCTTGTCTATATGATAATGGGATGTTTTTGGGGAAATATGAACTTTAAATTTATTGGAGGGGATAGAATTTGAATCGATATTCAATATGGAATTTCAAGAGTGGGAATCCATACAATACATGTTATTACACTTGTAATGGTGTTCGAAAGGTGTCAATGAAGTCTTAGGTGAGTAAAAATGCCATCCGAGGGGTGATCAGTCTGCTGTATAAAACTAAACCAGTCACTAGCTAGCTAGTGTCTAGATATTGGCCCCCTTGTCTAGGGATTCCATCTTCTAACTGGTAGGGGTATTAAATAATAAAATGACTTTAACCCCCCCCCCATAAAGTTTAATGGGGTTATTCTCCCTCACATATCCTCATTTAGAATGCATGTAAAGAGTCACTCCCCCTCTCTTGTTCCCATTAATCACCTTTAATGTAGAGGTTTTTAGTGGATTTAAATGCTTATCCTAGGAACGTGTTGGCCTCTATTAAGGTATGTTGATCCTTCCCTCCTTTCTAATCTAATTTATTTTTCTCCTATTAGATATTAGGTTTTGAATCCACTAATGCATGGTGGAATTGAATGGATGAGATGAGGTTTCCGCATTTCCTATGAAGAGGGTAACCTAAGACATTGTCTGCATGTGATGGATAATCATTTTTGTCGAGGTACATTCAATCATCAATTTATCATAGTTTTTTGGTAAAAAAATAAATTTTAATTACTCTTTATTTTGTGTTTTTTTGGGTATTAAACGCATTATAGTATTGAGGTAATGAGATGAACTATTAAGGTGTTTTTGGGTGTAGTTCCAGAATGAAAATGACAATATATGAGAATTTTGGAATTATTACTCTTTGTATTAAATGATATAGTTGATTAGAAATGACTATAATTAATTATTTTCTACGCCTTACTTTGATATATGTGTTGTCATATTGGTAGGTGTCTAGTTTATCTAATACGATATAAGGAAATCCATATAGAGAGTGGTATAGATTGAATCTAAATGGAAAAAAGGATTCTAAAAAAGAAGTTAGTATTGTATACTAGCTATATGAATTATGTTCATTAATTGTATTGCATTTTATTTCTTGGGATCAAAATTGAGGGTGATGTATCTTTTTAATTAAATTAAATTTAATAGTTTAGTTAAATTATTTTTTTAATTCAAATCATAATTTCCTATACTATATAATGCCTTAGACAAGCATCCCAAGAAGCTATTCCAAGTTCGTCCTAGTAGATTGGGTTGATGCCTCTCCACCAAAGGATGAGTCATATACTATACTATACCTTGTGAGTTTCAAACCCTTAAGTTGGGTGACTATACATTATGAGACTTAAAGACCCCAGTGTAGAAACCCCTGACCACCTCTTGAGAAAGGGGTGTTGTGAAATGATTTAATTGGACCATAAGGTCCCAATAAGACCTGGTGATAACTAAGTTATTGTAAAAATCTTGAGAGGTGAAGTCAGACCCCGGAATAATTCATATCCCATGCATTTGGGATTGATAAACCTATAATACGGATGTGTTGGTGGACTTAAAGTACCTCGACTAGTTTGACCTTAGAGAGACCCATTTATTAATTCGAGTTATTGGAATGGTCATGCAAGTGGAATGACATAGGATGACCCAAAAAATGAGATGAGTTGTGTGCTATACTTTTAGAACATGAATGACTTGAACAATATTCTATGGAATTATGGTTATGGGACTGTTATACCACTACCGAGAGACCTAATGTCACTTAGTGATGGGAGATGACCCAATAGACTTGTTTGATACTAAGGAATATAAGTGGAGTACCTATATTCAAGTGGTTACTTGAGGGTATGTTATGGAATAAAACCTCAGATATAATTTAATTTTTTTAGGTTACCATGAATTTAGGTCAATTTACATTGCTAGGATACCATGGGGTTGGGGACAGAATACAAATTAGAGCTATTAAGGAAATGGATCTTAGTGGTTGGAGCTACCATAGACTTGGAGCTCGAATGTTCTGACTATAGTGGGATGTGTCCACAAAGTCATGAGTGTACAAATAAGAGGTAAAATGGATATGGATCTTGATGTTTGGAGATACCATGTAGTTGGAGATCAATGTTGTATTTTCCATGGATTTGGAGCTCGATTTTGGAGGTTACACATACTTGGAACCTGATGTTGGGACTGCCATGGATTTAGATCCCATATGTTTAGGATATCATTGGATTAGAACCTTGATTTTTGAGTATATAGTTCAGGATACCATGGATTTATAGTCACATATTACCTATTTTGTATGGTCATTGTGACATTCTTAGAGACACCCTTGCACTAGCCAAATAAGTAATTTTATATCATGGTCATGGACCTAAGGATCGATGGAGGTTTATTTATTTTCAATAGTTATTTATTTTATACCATATATTAATTTCACACGCACATATCATAGCATATTATGGTTAGTATAAGAATACACTAGTGGTGAAATACTGATTTATGTTCTCAAACCCTACTCCAAACGCCATTGCATTTGGTTACCTGAGGATCTCTCACATGGTTACTGTAGAAACATGTTTGGGTTGAGGTATGATATCGAATCATCAAGTGGGAAATATTATATGATATATAGATATTGGTATTGGTTATGACATAGATTTTTAGTTGAGACATGTTATTATTTTCCTTTTATTCTGGTATATATATGTAACTTACTTAGTGGGCAGTCTGTTGTTTGTATTGCATGACTGTTTGGCCCTTTACTGTATTTCTATTATTATATATATTATTGAGATTTATTACATATGAATTTAATATATTATGATAAATTATTTTTAGTTATTTATTATGTGATTCGGTACTCTAATACTTGGGGTATAACCTCCCCACAATACCTCATTAGACCCCTACTACTAGCCAGTTACCTCTGGTGGTTGGGGAGGCTTACCTGAAATGACATGGTGAACCATTCCAGTTACTATTCAGAGTGTGAGCTGAGTTGGAACATTAAAAATCACATCTATAACTAATTTTATAGTACATTCCTTGAATCCATCTGAAATCCATAAAATATGACCCAAAGGTATAACTCATTGACACAACACCTTCTCTCAGTGACCTGAAATCTCAATCAACACATCCATAAACATCATGTTATCCTCTATATCTATCTATTTATAAAAATGCATGGGATTCATGATAAAGATATTGATAAATCTTCGAAACATGAAATACATTGGGGATTTAGTCCATCAATAGTGGATCTTCCAACTGATACACTACCTCATAGACATGCCATAATTCCTCAAGAGGTCTAATAAAATCAGGAGAAATCTTAATCTATTAGCTGAATATCCACATCTTATGATGAGGGGAACCCCCAAGAACATATGTTAACTGAATTCAAACTTCATAGGTATTCTCCTTTGACCTGCATAAGACATATTATAGTAGAATTTATCCCTCATCCACTCTCTAATCATCTAAAACTTCTCATTCATGATTTTCCCCATATTGGGTCCATGGAATGCCAACTCCCAACCATGGTCCATAATAATATAGTTCTTTAATTTATCCCCAACATTCCTGAAATGGGGATGTTCTAATGGAATATTGGTACCTATTATTATAGGAAAACACAACTAATGCATTGTTATTAACCGAAGATTCTCCAAAATACATAATAATAGATCACAATATATCCCCTAACATCTAAATGATCTAGTCCATCTTCCCATATATCCTAGGATGGAAAGTAGTACTAACATGTAGATGATACCAAAAATCATTATGGAAATATCCACATTTACATGAAGTGAAATTGTGACCTTGATTATATTTGGTGGTCCTCGATACCCTGTGATGCCATACTACCTTATCCACATACCTCTTTGCAAGAACATCCATAAACACTAACTCTTTGATCACCATTAAGTGGGTTGAATTCATCAATTAATCTATGATCACAAAAATATATTCACGTATTCCTTGGGATCAAAACAAACTTATGAAAATATACATCAATATGTCCTCTTATTTTAACATGGGGATGCCTAATTGTTATAAAAAATATTCCTAAAACACAATGATCTTCCTTAACCTAATTGAAGAACAAACTTCACAACATCAAATTAGAGATAGACCACTTCATCTGGGTCCAACATAGATGACCCCTTAAGGAATGATATATATTAGATATAGGTAGAGGTACGTTCAGTTATTAGATATAAAACTCTTGAAAAAATGCCTCACACATCACCAATGGAACAACCAAACTCCCCTTGACCAAAATTCAATGTCTATCATCAATCAACAATCCATACATATAATCAATGTAGATGAAATCATACCACATCACCTTCGTAACATCCTTGACCTGGGATCAACTAAACCAGTGCTCCAAGATGGGTCGCCACATGACCTCAATCCCCCCCTTATGCTAGAGGTTGTTGACTAGCAGAGAGGGTCTAATAGGCCTTATGGGGAGACAATACCTTCTTTTCCAGATTGGGACATAGTGGGAGATAAATAAATTTGTAGAAAAAACATGTAATAACCAATAATAATGCATAAGAAACCATCTCCAAAACTAGGTAAAACCATAGATTATTGTAAATGTGTCCTGACATGCTAATAGTTCCAAGTGAACAAAAACGAAAATAAATAAAACAACAAAATACCCAAAATGGTCATGACTCCAAGTCCAGAACCTCATCCATGTATATCCAAAGCCTGAATCAACTCCCAAGAACTATTCCATTTCCCTTGTCATAACCTAAAACCATGAAATCTTCTTGGGTACCCAATGGTTGCCTGAGGAGGGTGTGATTAAAGCTCAGTAGGCTACCAAAAATGGTGTCTACAAAATATCAAGTCTATATAGATAGTGTATGAAATTACTAATCAAATGAAAAGAAAAAAAGGATTTTTTAGGTTTCACTACTTAACAATATTTCACTTTATCCATTTCTAATATTATTCCCATTCAATTATTTACATAATCTTCTATACCTTTTCCATTTTCATCATGTGTCTATTAGTTATCCATTTATAACATTTACATAATGGTTAAGGCCATCAACTTTAAGCATTAGAAAATAATTCAAATCCCCATATCACTAGGGTTAAACACATCAACACTTATATTGGAACCTCTTTCTAGTTATTCTCATCGAACAAAAACATTAGGAACATATAGCATTGGTTCGAATCCCTAACCTGTGCATTCCTATGTGGGGTAAGATGATTAGCCCAACCTGACCCGTTGGAGGAGCCTCAGTCCTTTATCCCACCACCAAGCCATGTGAAAATGCTTATATATATACATTCACAACATATTCCATATCACATCCAACACACATAACCATCATAGTTCTTTGCAATCATCATGGAACAAATTATTAATCCATAACTCAACAATACTTTCCAATAATATTACATTTCCATTTATCTGATTCTGATTTCTTATGCCTATCTCATTAAGAAAATTATTAATTCTCCTACATAGACCATTTGACATATTCAACCATTTCCATGTGTTAAATCACATGAACCATTCTCCATTTCTATTTATTAGTCCACATATGCATTTCAATCACAAAACCCAATTCATTTGGCACGTTCACTTTAATCGCTTTTAACACATATTTCATGTCTATCTAAACAACCCATTATCAATTACCCACATCTATGTAAAAATACCCATATTCCATTATTAATCAACACACTAACCCATTAAAATATTAATTTCAGGTTCTACTAAATGTCAAGTCAATATCAAACTTAACATTTCCATTAACAATATTTTGGAAGGTCTGCGCACCCCATTGGTGTCTCTAAGTCATTAACATCATTCTCTATACATCCCCTGTGGATCATTAGGGGTTTAATTTAACATTTGGAAACCCATTTTACCAAAACTCACTAACATAACCAAGAACACGTCAAGGGAAATAATGAACATAATCTTATGTGTACAAATCCTCATAAATACTATGATATATCATGTAGAATACCTACCTCGAATCCATTGGAGAACACACTCTTAATTGAACCCTTAGATATATATTCTATCACCTCTTGATGATTGAAGCTATATTATGCTATAAAAATAAATTTATATGTCTTTGGAAGAATATCAACAAAGATACAGACCCTAATCTGAAAAAGAAAGGAAATGATAAGATTAGACTCACCCGGTTCTTTGATTCGCCACCAATGGCACTCCAAATTGACTCAAAACGAGGGATATTGATCCATGAAAGATCTTGGGGGGTCTTGGTTATTCAATAGGGTTTCAAGGGAATAAAGGTGATGAAAAATTGGGTGAGGGTTTAAAATCCCAATGTGACAATTTTTTAATTTTTTGAACTTTTAAGGGGGTGTATGGTTTACCCGCACGGTTTCCCAAATCCTGTGCAAGACACTATCCAGGGAAGGCCCGGTCTCATGGTTACATAGGGAGACCCACATGGTTTATATATGGTGAATCACCCATGTGATATTCCACTGTACAAAATTTCATAATTTGGCCTCCCACCTCTCGTGGTTTACTTATCCATGTTCTAGTCACGTGTTAATAGTGTGCCTTGCATAGGTTGTCCCAATTTTCCTTTATTTCATATACTAAACCCCTAGAAACCCTTAAGAACCTTTATAAAATTTAGAAACATCCAATTAACCAAAATAAATGATATTTAATACCAAATTTTAAACAAGAACATGCCTCCATGAAGTCTATGATCTTACAACCTCTCAACCTTATAATAGATCATCCTTAAGCCGCCTCCCAATCTTCATTGAGTACTCGAAGAGAATAGATCAGGAAAATGGGTCATCATGTCCAATTCTCACTCCCAAGTTTCTTCCCAAAAATATCCATTCTTCCATAGAAGATGAACTAAAGGCACAACATTTCCCCATAAGACCCTCTCATTAGAATCCACTATACAAACCAGATGCTCCTCAAATGACACATTAGCCTCATGCACTACATACTCAACATTAAACACATGAGATGGATCAGGGTAATACTGTCGAAGGTGTGAAACATGAAATACATTGTGGATACCACTATATCATTGTGGATGATCCAATCAGTATACCATCAGCCTGATTCCCTCAATGATCTCAAATGGCCCCACATACCTAGGCACCAACTTTCCATGATTCTAAATATGATGGTAACCTAGCCTTGGTGACACTTATATAATCACGGTATTTCCCACGATAACATCAAGTGGTTGAAGATTCCAATCGACATATGACTAATGCCTGATATGAGCCATTTCTATGTGTTTCTAAATCAAATAGAGATTTTCCAATGTCTCCTACACTAGAATTGATCCCAAAAACCTGGATTGTCTAGCATCTAAATAACATAGTGGTGATCTACATGTACTCCCATAGAGTTCCTCAAAGAGTTCCATCAATATTGTATCCTATAAACTAATATTTTAGGAAAAATCAATAAGAGACAAGTGTTTTTCCCATGAAACTCTGATGTCTAGAACACAAGCTCTCAATATACCTTTAGTACCTAAATTGTATGCTCTAACTACCCATCCATATGTTGGTGGAAATCCATACTCAAGAACACTTGGGTACCTAGAACCTTATATAATACTTTCCAGAAGTGTGACATGAAACATGAATCCTGATATGAAAAAAATAGTCCTTGGAACACCATTCAATTGAACTATCTCCTGAACATATAAATCACCAAATTGATCAAAGGTGTAAGTCTCCTAGATTGGTAGGAAATAATCCACTTTAGTCAATAGATGAAAAACTACCCAGACTAAATCACTCTTCTGATCCATCCATGGAAGACCCACCACAAAATACATCATTACATTGCCCCACTTCCATTTTGAAATAAGAAATGGTTGCAACAGACCACATGGTTACTGATGTTCGTCCTTCGCCTAATGATAGGTAAGGAATCATGCTATTAAACACACCAACTCCTTCATTCCCATCCACCAATATTATCTATGAAGATCACGATACATCTTCGCCATACTAGGGTTCACTTCCCACTTTGAAGCATGAGACTCATGTATCAACTCTTCTCAAATATCCATAGGCACCACAACATGATGATGAATATGGAAAACCCCACCATCACCCAAATTTTGACTCAAAGGCGACTCCCCGCCTTTAAGACATTCCTTCACAGCTAGACATTCAGGATCCTGAAGATAACTCTCTCTAACCCGGATCAAGAGTGTGGACACAATTTTTATGAATGCAAGATTCATCTTATCGTACTAATCTTGAACCTATAGGTGAATATTAGTAAACAAATACATCATTATCTACTCAAATTTGGACTCCTGAACATCCTAAATTTGAATTTTCTGACTCAACGCATCTGTGAAACTATTTCCCTTTCCCAGTTTGTAAACCAACTCAAAGTGAAAAAGACTGCATATATTCGACCCATCTTCACTGCTGAAGATTTAAATCATGTTGGGAGAATATGTACTTAATTATTTTATGATTGGTAAACATCATGAAACTCTCTCCTAGTAGGTAATTCCTCAAAAACATTAAGTCATATAACACAACAACTATATCAAGATCATGATTAGGGTAATTTACATCATGGGGACTCAACTACCTTGAAAAATATTATAAAACTCGGTCATCCTATATCAATACTTATTCCAACACTAGACGCATCAAAAAACAAGGTTTAACCCATTCATGGATTTGGTAGGATCATGACTGATGTGGTCATCAACTGATTCTTCAACTCTTGAAAATAATTATCGCATGACTCAGACCACTCAATATTAACTCCCTTCACAGTTAAGACTGAGAGTGGAACTACTAAATGGGAGTAATAATTAATGTACCTCCTATAATAACCATTCAATCCCAAAAACTCCCAAAATCAGAAACACTCTTTTGTTGTTCCTAAGACAAAACAGCATGCACCTTTTCTGGGTCCACTGACACACCTACCTCATAGATTATGTGAACTATGAATTGTTTCATATCAATCCTAAAATGAAATATCAATAGAGTTGTGTAAATCCTATGCTCCCTCAGCATAATCAAGATGATTTCAAGATGTTTGTAATGATCTTCATGGGTTTTGGAGTACACCAAGATTCCATCAAAAAAGAAAACTATGAATTCATCTAGATATGGGTGAAATATTCATCTCATCAAATCCATGAACATAGACATCACATTGGTTAATATGAATGGTATCACCACAAAATCATACAATAATTACCTAATTTTGAAGGTAGTCTATGTTATATTAGAAGGACTCACCTTGATCAAGTGGTACCTCGATCTCAATTCGATCTTATAAAACACTGATGCACCTCTCAAATATTCAAAAATATCATTAATTCATTGAAGAGGGTATCTATTCTTAATTTAAATCTGATTAAGCTTTCTATAATCTACACACAACCTCCATGATATATCATCCTTCTTGGAAAAATACACTTGAGATCCCCATGATGACGTGATAGGATGTACGAACCCCTTCTTCTCTAGTTCCGATAACTGGGTCTTAAGATCCTGAAGATCTATCAGATCCATTCTATACAGTGGAATAGAAACTATCTCCACACGTGTAAAAAACACTATCATGAACTCAATGTCCCTCTTGAGTGGAATCCCCAATAAATCCTCAAGAGACACGTCCTGAAACTGAATCACCTCATGAGAAAATATTGTCTAATCAACTCCCCCATCATCAAGCATGATACTGGACAACTGGTCTATCAGTTCACCCAACTGTTGATAAATTGTCCCTACATGGCCTTCCTGAACATCCCAATATCCATGGAAGACATATTTATATCCATCCATAGACATGATTATTACCCTAAAATAGTAAAAATTGATGGGGTACTGATACATCACCATCCAATCAATTCTCAGAATCAAATAAAAATAGAAAATTTCAATCCCAAACAAATCCCACAAAAAAGGTACCCCCAAAACTCAAGACCACAACACTTACACTTCCTGATATCCTCAGTTCCCAACCCTAACTGTGTGTCGATTGTCATAATCCCACTTAAATGTTTTTCTTTTTACTCAACATGAATATCAACTATGAAGAACTAAAGTAATGTGAGGCACATTTATCGAATAAAGAAATAGAATGAATGAGAGCAACAAGAATCGTACCCCAAACAATTAATAGTTCAACCTCGATAACTCTAGGTGTATACTAGACCTCATGAATTTTAACTATCCATCTACCCAAGTCCCTGACCTAATTTATTGGTGATATACTTCCCTACTAATACGGATGATCTTGCCCAGGAGTACCACATCCACCACCTCTTCCATTACGGATGACTAAACTCCATCTACCTGCCTAGTATGGGGTAATTGACCCTCTGCCTATACTATACACTAGACTTGACCCTCCATAATTTCCTGAATTACATGTGTTCCAACAGAACCTTGGAACATGGCCCAATCTAATTCATTCTCAGCACTCAATTGATTTTCAATAACACTGACTACACATGTGTCCTAGCCTACAACACTGATAGAATCAAACTCAATCGCTAACCTAAGGAACTCATTAATTTTTCTATGTTCCATGTCCACAACATACCGAGTGAAAAGACTTGATGTATCACTTCCTACTCTTAGAATCTACACCATTTATTTTTCCAACTAAACTGGATGTCTACTACTAGAAGCCTCTCTGAGGTTTTCTTATGATATAACGACCTGATCCGCAACTTCAATAACCATGTTAAAATGGAATGAATTCACCCATGACTTGATCTCATACCCGAATCCTTCTTGGAAACATCTCACCATGTCTGCCTCATCTCCCACCAAATATGGAACAAATCGTTTCAAGTTAGTGAAATTACTACTATATTCCATTACAATTATAGACCCTTGGGTCAACCTCATAAATCCCGAAGCCTTATCCTACCTCAAGGTTTCAGGATATAATTTTTCTAGAAACTTATCCTAAAAATCCTTCCAACCCATACTATCAGCTAGTTGGGTCTATAATAGAACATCCCACCAGTTCTTTTCCTGACCTCAAAATATATAAGTCGCCAACATGACCCTCTTTTTTTGAGGAGTCTCCAAGTGATCCAAAATTATCTGAATAGACTCTATCCAAAATTACACATCCTTGGTTCCACCCTCTCCATAAAAAATTGGATGATGCTATAGTTAAAACTCTGCGGTCATCTCAAACATGCATGGGACAACCACCTCAGCTCCCTTTCCATCATCTACATGAAATGAGTGAATGTATCACAGAATTGATATTCTCCCCTATTTCCATGAATCTCTAGATTTTATTTCTCCACCTCCAGAGGAGTGTTCTCAATTCCCTCTTCTTGTCACTCAACTAACACATTTTGTCATTGTGTTATTTTTCCTACAATACAAAGTATGCATCTCAGAACAAATAATATATGGTTTTCACAGTTTATATAAAAGAAGGTTCTCTAATGGACATGAAAAGACCCATTCTAAAACACCATCCCAAAGGTCATCATCACATTCTAAACACTACCCTCGACCATTTATACTATGTTCCATGGACAACATGGGTAAACCAGCCCAATGATTACAAGTATAACATTGGGAACTATTTCAAGACCATTTCCAAACTTACAATGTCAAACCTTCCTCCTTGGAACATTTCCCATCTTAAAATTCATTATAATCAACATCCTCACTCATTTATAACCCTATGTTAAACACAATTATTTAAAACATTAATCAAAATTTTTTATTTCTATTTTTCTCATTTTCATCATTCCATTAGACACAATTTTCTTCAATTTTAAGAAGGAATATGTATTCTACCATTTTTGTCTGATAAACTCATCCTGTGTGTGGGTGTTCCTTCCATGATGCATGCCACTTATATATATGGGTTCCTAAAATGATTCATGAATGCACAACCTCATTTCCTTTTGAACATGAGTAAAATATCATAAAACTCTCACATCAAACAAAAAGTGCATCACCCAATGGTGAAATATCATCAAATGTAACAACGTACAACAAGAAAAAAAGTTCCCACACTGGGTGACATGGGTTTTACTTTATACATTGGTTAACTAATCCCAAGAACATGCTCATTACCAAGGGAAGACACATACTACTCTCCTTTGTTATATCCCAAATTGTAAGACCACAGAAAAAGAACATCTCTAATACCAATTTATAATGTCCCTAACCTGGGATCAACTAAACCGGTGCTCTGAGCTGGTTCACCACATGACCTCAAGCATTCCTCCCCATACTCTAGAGGTTTCCAACTAGTGGTGAGGGTCTAATAGGCCACATGGGGAGACTGTACCCTCTTTTCCAGAGTAATCCATCAAGGAAGAATAAATAAAATAGCCGAAAAAACATGTAATAACCAATAAACATGCATAAACAACCATCTCCCGAACTGGGTAAAAACCATAGCTAAGAGTAGATATGTCATGACATGCTAACATTTCCAAGTGAACAAAACCCAAAATAAATAAAAACAATGAAATCCCCAAAACGGTTTGGATTCCCTGTCTGGAACCTCATCTATATATATCCTGAGCCCAACTCAACTCCCAAGCATATGGCCCTTACCGTTATCCTCACCCAAAACCAAGAAATCTGTTTTGGTATCCAATGGTGCCCTGAGTAGGGTGTGAGTACAACATAGTAGGACACCACCAATGGTGTGTACAAAATATACAGTTTAAATAGAGAGTGTATGTAATTACCAAACAAATGACAAGGAAACAAAAGATAGTTTAGGTGACAATAGTTAACAATCTTTAACTTTAACCATTTCTAGAATTAGGCCCATTTCATTACTTACATAATCTTCTCTACTTTTTCCATTATGATCATGTGTCTATTTTTTATCCATTTATAACATTTACACAAGGGTTAAAACCGTCATCTTTAAGAAAAAAGAAATAAGTCGAGTTCTAATATCACTAGGGTTAAACACGTCACCCCTTACCTTGGATCCTCCTTCACGGTATTATCATCAAATGAAACCATTAGGTGAATATAACATCAGTTCGACTCCCTAAATATTTTATTCCTGGGTGGGGTTATATCATTAGCCTAACCCAACCTGTGGTAGGATCCTTAGTTATATATATATATATATATATCCATTAAACACACATTCCATATCACAAAAAACACTCATAACCATCATAGATCAAAAAAATCATCATCGGAATAATTATTAAGCCACTCATCAATACTTTCCATTTATATTACATTTCCATTTATACCAATTCCCATTTCTTATTCCTAACAAATTTATAAAATCATCAATTCTTGTACATATCCCATTTAACATATTAAATCATTCTCATACGTTAAATCACATGACCCATTCACCATTTCCATGTACTAGTCCACTTATGCATGTCAAGCACAAAACCCAAATCATTTCCACATTCACATTAATCCCTTTTAACAAAATTTTCATGTATATCCAAACAAACCCTTATGAATTACCCACATATAGGTATAACTACCCACATTTACTTATTAATCATCATAGTAATAAATTAACAAGTTCTTTTCGGGTTCTACTAAATCTATCTCAATTTCATACTTAACATTTCCATTAACTTTATTTGGGAAGGTCGGTGCCCCCCATGGGTTGACCTAAATATTCCAATTCATCCTCTATGCATCCCAAAAAGATCATTATTGGTTTAATTTGTCATTTGGACACTCATTTTACCAAAAATAACTAATGAATCCAAGAACAGAATAAGGAAAGGCAAGAGCATAAGCTTATGTGCACAAATCCTCATAAAAACTATGGGATATATTATGTAGGACACCAACCTCGAATCTGTTGGCGAACACACTCTTAATCAAACCCTTAGATCCAGATTTCAACATCTCTTGAAGCTTTAACACAGATTCCTATGGAAAAATAAATATTTAGGGATTCCATAAAAGATCACCCAAGATAAAAATCCTAATATAAAAAAATGAAAGAAGAATATGAGAGTCACTCAGATCTTTGATTCGCAAGTAACGACACTCCAAATAGACTAGAAATGAGGAAGATTGATCCTTGGAAGCTCTCGAGGTTCTTGGTTCATCACTAGGGTTGAAAGTAAGTAATGGGGAAGAAAAATTGGGTGAGGTTTTAAAATCCTAAAGTAGAAATTTTTTATTTTTTCCATCTTTTACGAGGGCACATGGTTTACCCACAGGGTTTTCCAAACCGTGCAAAAGCCACATTCAAAGGATGGTCAGGTCACATGGTTACCTGGGGAGACCCAAATGGTTTAAAAACTATGTTCCAACTATACGATATTCCACAATCCAAAATTTTTCAATTTGGCCACCCACATCATATGATTTACATAACTGTGCACCAGTCATGCGTTGACCGTGTTCCTTACACATGTAGGCCCAATTTTCCATTATTTCTTGTCTGGAACCCCCAAAACACCCTCATAGATCCTCATGTACCCGATAAAAATCTAATTAACCATAATACAATTTATTTAAACCAAAATTTTAAATAGGTAAATACCTCCAGGATGTTCGAGATCTTACAACCTTCACCTCCAAGTCTCCCCACTAAGATATCTTCACCCTATGCATCGAGGATGGTTGAACTATCATCTAGAATAGGAAACCTCTACCACCTACATCTCATTTATTCTGATGAATTACTGCATTCTCCTCTATCAATCTATATGAATCCATATAAATTCAAACAAACCCCCCTCTTAAATATCTACTCATAAAATCTATATCTACATTTCCATTCCTTGTGGTGTAGGTGAGAATGAATTCATATATAATAATAACTCAATCCAATACTTCTAATGAAAATTCATATGTTATTAAGATAAAATACACCTCCGGCTTCAAGATCTGTGAAAACCACAAAGAACACATTGATGAGGTAATATCAGCACAACATTAGAGAGAATATTGTGATGACTAAATTTGAGATCAAGGGTGGAATAGTTATGTTTGTAGGAACATAATTACCTAGACCCATATAAAGTCACTTGCATCTACTAAATCAAGATGCATCCCAGACAGAGATGGAAGGTATTATTGAAAACCACAAACATCACTCAATCATATAGAAAACAAAGAACTAGAGTACCAATCAACCTCACATTCATTTAGTAGAAATATTCCTAAAACTAATCAGTCTAAATAAATCTTGTCTCTTATTGGTTATAGAAGTTTGATGGGGATGTAATCTGAGGGAATTTGTATACTATACTCTGACAATATCCCACAAGAAAAAAGAAACTATATAACACTATAAAATCCTATATCTTGTATAATAAAAACCTAAAAGTTAACATAGAAAACTCATTAAATAATTCCATGCCTATAAAATAGTGGTCACTTTTTTTATAAGAAAACTCAACCCATGGAAGGTGCGTTACCCAAGATATGCCAAAATCTAGAAAATTGGCTTGTAACATATCCTACAATATCCGAATGGTCTACTATGTATTCCCATCCATCTGAGGACAAAACATTATACTAAGACACATATAATAACCAAAATCATATTGGACACCTCCCCATAAAAATAGGCAAAATGATGATCCCAACTAGAGATGATGGTTCATGGTACCCCATAAGGACACACTATCTTGTTTATATTACTCATTTCTAGAACATCTATAGTACATATATCATTGATCTCTAAGAAGAGGGTTTAAATAATCAATTGATCCATGGTCACCCAAAAATAATTATGTCCTCCCAAATATAATGGAAATCTAGTGATGAAATCCATTGAGATGTCCTCTTATTTATACAAAGGAAAATCCAATGGCTACAACAAGCCTTTGGGAATAGAATGATCTACCTTCTCCTCCTCATGAAATTAACATAACTATGGACTGATTCAACCCAAGAAACAAGATCTCATCCCTCAAGGGATAATTATTATTTGATATATAATTATTCAATTCCAATACCATATTGTGAAACTCAATGAGAACACCCTCCTACATTATCTATAGAATAATGAACCTCCCCTGGAACAATAGTCTATGTCTATCATCCTCCAACCATACCTATATAGGATCACCATGAATGACATGGTATCACATATCCTCTATATCATATCATCTCTAAAGTGTCTCCTCCACCCACTTCATTAAGTATGATTACAATTTCTTATAAAATTGAAATGATCTACCACCAATTTCTTCCGCATCAACATATATCACTATAATCCCATCCATCATTCTCTAATCGAGATCTGTGTGATAACTGATAGGGGGATGGATGAATTGATGATCTCTATTTTTTATATTTTCATAATTATGAAATAACCTTTTCCTATTGTTAAATAGTTATGTATTTTCTAAAAAAATCACATAAACACAATCCATAGGAACATAAGTATTTACAAGGTTCACTAATCAACAGGAATATCTATTCCTTATAAATTCTTTGGAAATAATATAATACCAAAAAATTCACAAGGAGAAAATCATTTATATGTGGTTATAGTAAGAAGTGGTTTTCATTTCACTTTGGTTACACAATAATCAAAAAATAGTACATGTTCTCTCTGTAAAAATATAAGATATAACGAGGTTATTTCATAACAACTATTAGAAACCTTTAGCGACATGATTCACTATATTGTCATACTCTTTCTTGTACATATTCATACTTCATCATCATGCAATTACTTATTATTCAATTTATTACCCAGAAGTAGGCAATGGATTTCTCATTGTTCTTCTATATAAAACATATATCCAATAACCTATTCATTTGATTTCTCGATTTGGTCATCCATCTGAAAAAATCAATCTGGTTCCATTGGAAATATAATATTACATTCTTATGCTTTATTCATCTATTCACCTATGTGTATAGTCCATCTGATCGAATGTGTATGAAACTCTATCTGGTGTTTAATTTTTGACTCTTATAACTATTCAATTTCTACCTCTGTAACCCTATTTGTCTAATCGTTTCTCCAAACCATCTATCTAATATCAACCAATGGAATACTCTATCTGGAACGAGACTATACATTGTTTCTTCACAATGACTATCTGATCAACTTTATTATTCTGTATCACGTCACCTAACTTCTACCCACGGGAATAGTGTATATTTTTTGTGTGTATGAACACCCTTTTTATATATAATCACATGAAGAATAATAGATATGGGCTATAATTTATTTTTCCCACTTACCATAAACAAAAATTCCAAATATCTTTATTAAATCAAATTCACTAATGTATTCTCCAAAAATCTCTATTATTATTTATTATTCTTGTAAACTTAACAAGAGTTACATTCCTAAATCATCCTTAACCTCAATGTTAAGAAACTATATCAGAATTTCTAGACTCATGTAAATAACCCGGATCTTCCTACATGAGTTTATAAACATTGAGTGATAGTATTAGAATCATAACATTTAATATAATAATGATATTTTTCTAAATAAATTAAAACCTATAAAACATTATAAAAAACATTCATCTAATGAATCATTGTAACAATAATTATATTCGATGATACTCTAAAAAATGTTTCCTATAAAACATTATAGGAAGTTTTTAGAAGTCTTCTATTGACATTTTAATCATCTAATTAATTCCATCAAAACTGTTTTTTCACTACCTTTTCATGTTATCCTTTATCTTATGAACCTTATATAGAAACATACGTATGATTTTTTCAACCAAAACCTTTTGTCATATGACTTAGAAACATCCATAATATATTTGAATCATCCAATGGACTCCGTTTTATTTGAATTTTTCTGATTAAATTTCATAATATCTTCTTTTTGAACTTCAGTGAATTCCATTCATCAGAAAAACATAACAAATCTAAAATGAAAACTTCTTCTTCAGGAAGTATAGATGTGTTTTGAAGGAGTTGGAAGATGCTTAAATTATGTTGGTTTTTCTTGAATAAAGTGTTTTTATTAATATAAAACACCCAAATTTGTTAGAATTTCCAAAAAATGTTGAAGGGATGGAGAATATTAGACTAATTTTTATAGACAAATTCCATGGGATGATCAATTTTAGACTCAAGTTATCATAAAATGTTTTGTGTGGAATGTTTTATCCTATGAGTTTACAAGTTCCATTGGACAAAGCATTTATTAATAAAGCGATTGGTGATTTGTTATTGCTCTAAATGTTTCCAAAATCACGAGTAATGGTATTTCTCATGATCCAAGTGTAAGTAGAAGGTGTTATATAATAATATGTATATTGAAAGTTCATGTTACAAACTTCTAAGGAAGTTCACCAATAAAATGTTGTTAGACAATGGTTTGGATGATAAGTTTATATTCTATGTTTGTGAATTTTTTTGGATAGTGGAAATTTATTTTTGTAGAAAGGGAATACATTGAAAAATGATATAAGAAATGGTCAAATTTTATGTATTACACAAGATGAAATGAATATCAAACATAAGTCTTCGAGTCATCATATTGAAGGTTTTGGTTAAAAAACACATGACAGATGTTTATATATAATGTACATTAGATAGTGTATTGTGTGTAAAGTCAACAGAAAATATATTCTAATTAAATTCATCAGTTGATTAAACTTTTGATCATAAGACTTCTGGAAAGCTCCTATGTTGTTGTACAAGAAAAATCAGATTGAGTCTCATCAGATGGATGGGATGTTTCAAATTTTCCTAGGATTATCATTTATTATAAGATTTTACTGGTTATAAGGTCTTTATGAAACATTAATAATATTTTAACTATGATGATTATAATATGATCATTTAATTTTTATAAACTAATGGATAAATATCATAGTTTTTGAAAATAGTTAAGAAATGTCGATGAAGTTTTTTGATTATTAGGTGAAGGAAGTTTGAGGAACGTCACTGGTGTCATGTTTATAATAAGATTCAACAATACTGTATATTTATTTAGAATATTTTCATGAAATTTTTTTGAGTGGGAGAATCAAAATTTAATTTTTTAAGAGGGAAAAATAATTTGGAGTTCACACCTATTATACATAAAAAATTACTATATTAAGGGGATGTTCGTATACACCAAAAAGGTAAATTTTTCACAAGAATAAAAGTGAGGGGAAGCATTGAAAAAGAACAAAGTTGATCAGATAGTCATTATGAAGAAAGATTACAAAGTATATTTATAAATAGATTTTTCCATCGGTTTGGATCAGACACATGGGGTGGAGAAATGATCAGATGAACAAGGTTATAAAGTTATTGGTTGAACAGTTGGAAGAGTCATCAATCAATCACTGAACAGAGTTTTATATCATGTGGATAAAATAGTTTGAATATTGAGGTGATTAGATGTATAGATCCTAATAAAGTGTTATTGGTTTTCTTAATGCACCAGATAGAGTTTTCCTATATATGACTAAATGGATAAATCAGACAATGAGGTGATCAATTAGATGTTTTATAAAAAATTCTAAGGATGTAGTACATGCCTATTACCAGGAAAAAATGTTAATAAGAAGTAATTTCAAGAATATAAATCATAAATAACTACAAGTTGAACGATAAAAATATATTGAATCATTTTAGTGAATTATTCCAATATTTTTTAATGGAAAACATTGTTACATATTATATCTAAGCGGATATCACATTCACTATTGTTTGGTTATAGTGAAACACATGTGTAAAGATAATCCTTACCTGCTATAACCACACAAATAATATGTTTTCAAGTGTATTGTGTGGTATTTTATTATTTAACAACCATTACAAGGACTCGATACACTTTTCATGTAGTTAAACTTATAAATAATTTTATTCCTATGGATTGTGATTATCTTATTGTTTTTATAAAATTCATAACATTTTAACAGCAAGTCAAGGTTGTTTCATAGGTAATAAAATATAAAAAGATAAGATAACTGATTAACCCTGCTCTTGTGATCACACAAATCTTGATTGGTCCTTTCAAGTGGTATCAGGGTGAAGGTTCCATTTAGTGAATCTTTTATGATCTTTTAAGAAAATATATGTTTCCATTAATGTTTAGAATTATATGAATAGTAAAGAGTGTCTCATTTTTTTGGAAAGAACTATAAAATTTAAAAATTTGGAAGGTTACATTATCTTATTTCTATTGGATATGGAGTTATTGAGGCTAATACAAATAGATTCCTACATTCTTTTGATGGAGTTCCCCTAGAAGCTGCTAATACAAAGAATTTGGAGATTGATGGGAGAGAATGAAATTTTATACTTTCCTCACCCTATGAAATTTATTTTCATAGATTTAATAGATTTTGAATGAAAAAATGAGTCTTGGAAAAGATGATGATGAAGGGGGTATAGTTTTGGACTTTTAAATATAATAAAGGAATTATAAATTTGAACAACATAGTTAAAGAAGATGGTGAAAATTCTATACAGTGTAAACCTATTTAGGATCAAGAAACATTTAGAATTACATTGTTATTTTATAGAGTAAATTGATATTTTTGATGACATAATCAGATTAGTAGAAGCTTTGGAGACACCTAATGTTTCTAATGAATATTTATTTGAGAGAGAGATTAATCTGGAAAAAGTTTTTTGAATTGAATAATTTGATGAAATTTATGAGTTTTATTTTTATTTTCTACACAAATATGCTACTAATACTTCTACTTTATATATAAAGGTTTTTAATATGGATAAAACCAAGTTATAAAAATCACTATAAAACTCCCAGAATTTGAACATAAATTACTTCCATCAAACTTGGAATATTCCAATTTTGAAAGAATAATAAAAAAAATACACTATTAACTTCAAATAATTTTAAAAAATGTTATAGTATTTACTTTTAGAAATTTTATAATATAATTAAACAGTAATTGGTTACACATTTGGGGAAATTCCATAGATTTTACTTACCACTTTTATGTATAGAGTTTTTTTATAAAGTGAGTGAAAACTAGTGAGAAAAGACCATTGAAGGATTAACCTGACCCTTCTAGATATAGTGAAAAGGGAATTATAAAAATATTTAGAAGATGGAATAATTTGCCTCGTATTGAACCCCCAATGTGTGATTCCCATTGACATTTTATTGAAATGAACTGGATGAACCATTTTACAAAATAAAAATAATGAACTAGATACCATAAGAATACAGAATATCTAGAGAGTCTACATTAAAAACATGAGACTGAACCTTGGGACCCATAAAGACCACTTTCCCATACCCTTATAGATAAAATTATATAAATGATAGATGGGAAGGGGTAATATTGTTTCCTTAATGGGTTTTCATGGTATTTTTAGTTGCTAATTACTTCATAATACCATGAAAATATCACATTCACATGTCCATTCAATACTTTTGACTATTTAAGGATGACTTTAGGTCTTTAAAATTCTACATGTAAATTTAATGACTGTTTGGTAAGTATTTTCATAAACCTAATTTATAGATTCTTAGAGGTGTTATTTGGTGAATTTGGAATCTTTGTAACTTGTTATAATATTTTCTGGAGATTCTAGAAAATGTTTTAAAAACATTATTTTATAAAAACATGATTTTGAATTTTTGAAAATTCCATTTTATTATAGAAAATGCATTTTTTATCCTTATAATTGATAGAGGTGTAATTAAAGTGGACAAGGAGAAAATTGATGTCATATTTACACTACCTTACCCCACCACTGTGAGATAAATTTCATCATTTTTATGGAATGATTGATTTTATAAAAGGCTTATTAAGAACATTATAAATATTGATTTTCCATTGAATAAACAACTCAATAAATAAACCAAGTTTGTTTTAAATGATACATTATAGAAAAATTTTATTAATATAAAAGAGATCTTTAACACTTCCCCTATAATCATCCCACTAGACTGGGAACTCCCCTTTGATATATTTTTGTGATCATTCCAATAGGTCTATATGATCTATACTTTCCTAGAATATTTTAATATAGTCACAACTGATAGACTATGGTTTATAGATCCCATACATAGTTAAGATCGAATATATAACAACTAAGAAGGATTTTATGTTTGTTGTTTTTTCCTTGGATAAATTCCAATTTTATTTATTAGGAAAAAAGTTACTATTTATTCTAATCATGAAGCACTTAGGTACTTGATGAAGGAGACCATGCAAAATTGAGGATAATAAGATGAATATTATTACTATAAGAAAATAATATAGACATTAAGAATAATAAAGGTTGTGAGAATCTAGTTTCAAACCATATGAGTAGATTCCCCCTTACTCTTAAGGTAGACTCACCATATAAAAAAACATGGACGACTCATTTCCTAGTGACTAGCTATATAATGCCACTAAAGATCCCTGATATGTTTATTTAGTTACTTTATGGTCATATTAATGGTAAATAATATATTTACCAAATATAAATCACTAAAATAAAAAATTGCATAAAACTTATTTGTTGGGAAATTCCTATATCTATGGAAGGTCTATAATGATCATGTAATAAAGAGGTTTATCCCTAAAGAAGAGGTTAAGTTTGTTATTATATTTTTTGACACAGTTTCTTGTGAATGAAATTATGGACGTCAAATCACATCTAGGAATGTTTTAAAATCTAGTTTATTTTGTCCCTACTTTTTTAAATATTCACATATTTTTTGCAAAAAAATCCCATACTAAACCTTTACTGCTAGAATTTATAAATTAAATGAAATACCCCAAAAACTTTTATTTTTTTGTGAAATATTTTATGTAAGGGAAATAGATTTCGTGGTTCCATTTATAGTATCATTTGTATTTTCTTTTATTTTGTTATAAGTATATCATGTTTCTAAGTAGATTGTAGAAAAATTCACATAAATAGAGGATTACAAAACATTGATTGAATTTCTAAAATAAAATATATTTTGTTAGGTTTGAAGTTACTCAAGAAAAAATAAGTGACTAAGAAAGACACTTCTATAGTATGGGGGCCCAAATATAGATATATGATTTACATACAAAAATTCCACTTCTTACCACCAATAAACCAATTGGATGGACGTAGTTTCCAGTAGAGAGATAAAAGTGATTTTGAATAAAATCGTACAACCCAATTGGAATGAATGGTGAAGAAAGTAGGAGGATGCACTATGTGAATAAAGAACTAATAATAACACACTATTATCAATGTATCCTTATTAAATAGTTTATGGAAAATACTCTCACCTTCTTTTTGAGATAAAAAAATATTATGGGATATTAAAAGAGTAAAATAGAGTCTGGAAAAGATGGATAATAGAGAAAGATGGAAATGATGAAACATGAAGAGATTATAATTGAATAATATGATAATTATGTACTGTAGAAGGAGAAATAACGATCTACCCATGAAAAAATCATTTATAAATGAGACTATAAAAGTATAGATAAAGTGTTTCTCTTCTCTTCAAGGATAAAACTCATACTAGGTAAACATTATTCCAAGTAGGCTTGACACTACATAGTCATTGACTCTTTTCAAGTCAAGAGATTTTGGTTGTTAATTTATAGAATCCCATAAAGGTAAATGTTCTAGCGGTGAACCATTACCATGAATATTTTTGGATAGAGTCAATGGAGGATTTTAAATGCCTCCTAGGTTCCATTGAAAAAATAACCCAAAGTTGTCTCTTTTATTTACAGTATTTTATATGCTTTAATTATTAACCTTTTTTATTTGATAAAATTCATATAGGAAATTAAATATAAGTGTACCAGAACTATGTTTGGGAAAAGGAAGGATAAGTATTATATGATGTAAATATAATTATTCTATTTTTCATTTAGTATCTCTTAAGAAAATGTAAACTATAAATATAAAAAAAATAGTTCATGTTGTAAATGTTGTAAATATATCTTTTTTGATGTTTTTATTTTGATCACATTCATTTAATTGAATGCTTAGATACCTATTTTAAATACCGTGATTGAATTAATAATTTAATTAGGTCTAAAATTGTAAGAGTTGTATGAATGATGAGTCAATTTTTCACTAACTTCATGGATATTATGTCTTACAAATAGGAAAGGGAGAGTAAGAAAAAATATTCTTATAAAATTAGAATTATAAATTAAGGAGTATGGATTTTCTTGAATTCAATATAAGAAAACATGACCTCTATGAAAAAGAACAAATTTTAGAGAAACATCAATATATATATATATATATATATATATATATATAAGTCTATTAAACTAGGAGTGAAATGGTCATTTGGGATCCCATGACGAATCTCTAAGACATTAGGCATCGATTGTCTGAGTTAAGGCCCTATATACATATTCAATAAGTTCTTTTACATATTTATATTCACAAACATGTATAAGAAAAAAAATTAAATAAAGTAAATAAAATGAATAAGTTCCTACTCATAAAAAATGGAATTTATTCATGTGAGGGGAATGTTGATCCCATATTAAGAAGGAAGCAATTTAATTAAAGTCATATTATTTGTATAAATGAAGAGTAAAATTGAACTCTGGTATAAAAAATTTAAGGGAGATAGAAAATGGATGTGTTACGTGCTAAAACATTAATTATACTTAAATCTAATTCAACCAACTCCTTAACATGAAACTTTGTTTGGATTGAAGTAAGGAGTAAATTGAAATCACATAAGTGGAAAGACAATTAAAATAATTGAGTAATATATGTAAATATTCCTCTATGGATTTTATATCTAGATCTAGGATGGATGAATACTTTTATATATACTTTCAATAAATGAAATTCAGTGATAAAATTCCCCGGAACTGAAATATATCAAGAGTGGTGGAGAGATGTGAGCCATAAATTTTGAATTTATTTGTCTATTTTTCATTGGAAATACTCTCTCTAACTCGTTATAACATACCCTAATTAAAAAAAATTGTATAACCCATGGAAGTAAAACATAATAAATTGTGATCTTAGATTCTCATTATGGTTAAATAAGGGAGACAGGTAAGTATAACATAAACATATGGGTAAGAGAACATGAGAATACTATTTTAAATCCACACCCTTCATACTAAAGACAATGATATTAAGTCATAAAATAAATATTGGTAGTTCATAAGACATGAATCGTAAGTGAATTAAATATAATTATCTATTATAGAATAACATACTAATAAGATATAGAATTGTAGCATTCAAATAATCATAGAAAATATTATGTCAAGGCTACCCACCAAGACATCCACAACTTGTTAGGATTGGTCTAAACACCGATTTTCCTACTTGAATATTTGGATAACCTTATGTCTACCCTATTTTAGGATTGGGATAAAATTTTGTGTACCCTATTTCAGGAATGGGATAACCTCCCATGTACCCTTTGAGATTATATAACATTAATCAATACCCAATGTGTTGGAGGGGAATAATATAACAAACCTGATCTTTATTTCATATTTAGACATGATTTAAAACATAAACATGAACTTAATACAACCCAAGAGATTGAGAGGTCTAGTTTCTTTGGTTATTAGGAGCATTACATCACAATTTAATATATAAAATGAATCATCTTTATTGAAAACTTATTTTACATGACCACAAAATTCCTTCGTACTTAGCATTGTATGGGATAACCCGATGACATATATAAGAAAAGGGTGACCTATAAAGCCCATTAAGGGAGTAAAAAAGGCATAAAATGAAGAATACAATACATTTTAGGAAATAGACATATGAATGGATCAAAGAGAAACATGAACATTATTTAATGATATAGCATGATCATCATAACATGGAAATGTGGAAACAACTTAAAACACTACATCATTAACATAAAGGAATTAGGTAAACCCCTATCCCAAAATGATGGAAAGAAATCCAATAAAGGAATCGGGTATACCCATATCCCAACATGACATATAATGATACTAAAAATTACCTAATTAATTGGAGCGCTATATAATTCTTAGTGTATCCATCACTTTCATTTCATTCTCATACTTAAGTGTTCCACATAGACCATAAAACATGGCATTAATTAATTATCATAATTTAATCCAATATTAATGGGTGTAGAATAAATACATGTAATTATTAAATAAAAAGGTATATGTGCATAAAACTGAACACCCCTGATATGGAATGGGTACAATATTCACTACACAATGGTTTTGGAATGGAAATTCACGGTGCAATTCCAGTAGGCTAATGGCGTGACATAAAAATTCAAAAAAAATGGTTGATGATAGATAAAGGGATATCTCATAAT
The DNA here is from genome assembly GCA_963277665.1 of Viscum album. Classification (NCBI taxonomy): domain Eukaryota; kingdom Viridiplantae; phylum Streptophyta; class Magnoliopsida; order Santalales; family Viscaceae; genus Viscum; species Viscum album. The sequence goes on along the minus strand of OY728142.1, from coordinate 165,044,542 downwards.
ATATACATAAGATGGATAGAAATGGGGTTTTATAAATATATTTCCCAACACAACAAATTTGTAAATAGAAGGTGTAACATAATAAACAAACTTGAAGAAAAAGGAGAAATGGAATAACTCTTACGAAATTTAACTATGGTAATGGGTGCACATGAGAGGGATTAATGGGAGAAAAAGAGGTATATAATCATAAAAACATAATAAGGGAAGTATGGTGGAGGTGTGAAAACATAACCCGTCATTTTTAATTGAAAAATAAAAGCATATAACAATATAAGGAAACTTGAAAAAAAATGAGAAACGAAGGAACCCTTACATGGATGTGTGATCCAAAAGGCTTAGGAGAGGCTTATTGGGAGCTTGGATCACCTTGGAAGGAATCTATGGAGTGGAGAGAAGGGTGAGGAATATCTTAAAGTAGTTTGAGTGAGGAGTAATGGATGCTTGGGTGGGTTTATATAGGAAAGGAGGGGGAATTCATTAATATTTAGGTTTCAGATACTACACACTAAAAAATCCAAAACCATAAACCAAACCATGGTTTATGACCATGGATTCTTTCCAAGGTAAGTGGGAAAAATTATTTTATTAGGCAAGAGGATGATGACTTTAAAATATTATCCTTTATTATGTGGATGTGAGTCACACTCTCATGGAAATGAATTTAAAATCATTAAATATATTATACATTTTGAAGGACTCACTACGGCTGTATAAAATAGGTAAAATAAATATAAAATAACATTATTTAAAATATAAAAATATATATTTGGTCAAATATCAATTTATGGTATTTATTACATCACTATTGGGTCATTATGATGTCATAAAACACACTATATATTTATATATTATTTAATTTTTACCCAAAAATTCGACTGTCTCATAAAATTTTGAAAAAATTACTATTGGATAATTTTGACATCTGGATTCCAAAAACAATATTCATTTTATCTAAATAATTTCATAAATGTGTGAATTTTCACATTTAAAATGAAAACTAACATTTATTTAAAATTGAAGGGTTTTGACAAAAAGAGTTTTTAAACCTTCATAAAAATTACATTTGACTTCATAAAAATTATATAATCATTTATTATTAATAAAATTAATTCAATAATAATATATTTTTAAAATATTATATATTTCAAAAATTCATTAATTCCTAAAAATAAGTTCTTTAAAAATTCACTTTCTATTTTATCGTATAAAAATATAACTCTTATCAAACTGATTACCTTATCATTTATAGAAAAGGAACTCATATAATCATCATTTATAATATTTTTTATAATATTATTAATAAAACCCATATTTTATTATAATAATGTATTAATTTATCAGAAGTACCATTTTTTACCCAAAAAATCAATTTATCATATTCATTAGTTTTTTAAGAAAGGATATTCTCATAAAGGAATTGATGGAATAAAAGTTATATTCATAAAAAGGGATTACAAAATAAGTAACTAATACCTTGTTACATAACCCCTTATAACAACCTCATAATATATAAAGGTACAGTGTGTTTTAATTTCTCAAATATTTTGTGTATTTTTTTAAAATATTATATAGAATTATTATGAGACTATGCATTGTGATGGAATGCGATTCCGAGGCCCAGAGTTCCCTAAATAAATGTTGGAAATAAAATTAAACTCTAAATAGCATGCATGAGGGGTTTTCTGAAAAAAAAAGTGAAATAAATTTTAAATGGGTGCCTGGATCAGAAATTTGATGGCACTGTTGTGTTCAGGTCAGTGACTTCACCTCAGGTGGGGCCTAACATCAACCAGTGCAGGTCAACTAAAAAAGTTAGTTTTTGGATTTTTTAAAGAAAATAAAATAAATTAATAATTTATTTTATTTTAAATGTTTCCTTAAACATAGAGACATAATTCCTCCAACTATTAATACCTTCTTATGGCGTGTTCATAGGGTTAGCCGCATAACTCTACGAATTAAGGATTTTCTGCTGGAGCTTCAGAGGAGAACCTGTTGGCGGATGGCGACGGCGCGATCGATCGACGCATCTTGTATTCTGCGAACCTTGCCGATGAATGCGACAAAATGATCATTCATCAATAAAATCGAGGTAGGGGTGTTGTTTTTGATTTATTTCTTCCCTGTTACTAGATTAAATGATGAACACGGGTCAACCCATAAATATGTTGATCCACATATCATTTGTTCTTGTGGGAGGGTGTTATTATTACCATTTATTTTGGGGGTTTTATTTGGGAATATATTATATGATAATTTTTGTATTATCATTTTATTCTCTTATTAAACATATTAACCAGAGTGGATCGATGTCATGATGAATGAAGGTGGAGGTGTGTTCCTCCTTTGTTTATTGAGTTTCTTCCTCTTCTGCCCTGTATTCTTCACGTTCTTCGTAGGGAGAAAAACAAAGGATCATTGTGCACCCGTTTCGAAACAAAATGATCCCAAATTGTAGATCTGGCATGGTGATGACATAACAGAGGTGTGACAACGATGGTGGCTAAAAATTGACATAGTTTGGGAGAAATATCCCTTCGAGCATTCTTCGTACGGGTGGATCAAGACTTGTTTTTGGTGATGATAGGAGGCCCAGAACCAATAGAAACAATCTTTCAGTGTCAGGATTACCTAATCCTTGATTTTTGAAGTGGTAGAATATCCGGATCAAAGATTAGAGGACCACCCGATACGTGACGATGAAGAACAACTGTTCTGGAAAATCTTGAAAAACACGGCGTGTTCTCTGAAGAACACACCATGTGGGACCATCATGGAGGCAGCTAGGTTTTGTTCACTTCATGAGAAAGATAACATGACATGCCTTGGGAACACATGGTGTGTGGACCCCACCCAGCGGTGGCTGGATTTCTAGGCAACGGGAGGTGCTAACACCGTATGTGACCATTTTCACATGGTGTGTGGGTCCTTACGCGGACTTGGTGTGTATCTCAAGAGATATGTGGACACTGGGTGGAGTACAAGTCATGTACTCCACAACACAGCCAGACACGGCCAAATATATTGACTACGCCGTGTGCCGATACATGGTCCAGGACACATGGGTTGGAGCCATGTACGGGCACATGGCCAGCATACACGGAGTCCTTCTTGGGTAGTGGAACATGTCATGTCACTCTCCTAAACTCAGTGTATGCCTTCTTCTACATGACATGTAACTCCCCGACCCTAATTACATTGAGTTGATTCATTATTACATAACATTAGCATGATGAGAAGAGATCAACTCTCAAAATACTAATTATTTTAGTATCCTCGAAGTAATAGATACATACATAAGTTTTACTTTACATTATGAAATGGAAAAACAACAACGTTGTGTCCCCTTTTAACACACTCATATCCCATATCCTATTCTTTTAGGCTAATCATAATATACTTCTTTTCATCCTAGGAAAAATAAAACATAATAAAGGGGTGAGATCAGATGCTTAGTAAGGAAAAAATATAACATAAACTATCATTAATAAGTATAAACATTTAAGGAAATGTATAAGACTAAAACACAATACTTTTAAACATAAACTTCAGCATAATATGGCAAAGATAAATAAAATAATTTATTTTCCTTATTCACATAGAAATTCTACTAGTCTAATAATCACATGAAATATCAATAGCTAATTTAATAATGATGTAAGGCATAATGCCGGACATCATAACCACATAGTCAAGGCCTCATGCCAATACTAAAAAATAATAATGTTGTCAAGGCCTTGTGCCAAGAAACTAGTTTTTCTCATGAAACCTACTGATGCATCAAGGATCTAAAGCGGGCTTCACCCATCACTTACTAAGTCCAAATCATTCCTCATATGAGAAGTTGATATATAATATAAACATTCATATTAAAAGTAGCATACAGATTTTCAATACTTTAACCACAAACCATGAATGGTATAAAAATAGGACATCCACAATCAAACCTAACTCATTCAATAAAATATGGAAGATTGTATTATAATAAATTGACCTCATTAAATAATAAAATACAATGAAGGATATTTACATAGATGAAAATAATCATTAAAACTATTTTAGAGAAATGTCTCTTTTTTTTTAAACATTTCAAAGTAGCCCTATTTTTCAAAGAAGTATTTTAAAAGATATTTTTTAATCAAAGTGTCCCATACCACTTTGAAAAATTTGAGAAGGATTTTAATTTCAATAATTTCATGTCAATATAAATAAATCCTTAAAAACTTTTTTAAAACATGGACATTTATGAGAATGATTTAGATGAATAAATATTATAACAATATTTTAGTTAATGATTTCAAAACAAAATGAAAGATGCTTGAATAAAAATAATAGAGAAGTAATGTTAATAAAAACATTATAATATCATGAGAATAATGGTATTCATGATATAATATGTCAAAGGGAAGTATGTACCCCATATAAAAGTGAATTCACACATAACAACAAAGAAGTCTCAATGGAATGTAAATTGAGACGAAATCTCTTATAAAGACCATATTATTAGATTAAGGATAAATAAATGACATAATTATGTGCGAAAAATATTATTACACTAAATATGATTGTATATTCAGTGTAAATCAATCTGAGGACATCCACGGATATTCTTTTAAAATCAAAACCAATGACATGGATGTCTAACTCAATGAATGTAAATTGTGTTAAGATTACCCTTATCAAGTTCATATAAATGAATTGCGAATTTATAAATTGAGTTATTATGTGTATCAAAAGTATATCCACAGAATGGGGAGTGGAAATTACTACATAAATAAATAATTAATTATTCCACACATAATCTTGGAGTAAGATAATCAATGAAGTATGAGTAAAACCCAATGAGTGGAAATTAAAAATTGAAATTCCCTTACCGATTTGGTAACATACGAAACATACACCCCATGAAAGAATGATCAAAAAATAAAGATGTAAATTCCCATTAATTAAATTATAATACACAAATAATGCAATCATTGACAGTATATACACCACAGAAAAAGAAATAGTGACAAATATACCGTGAATCTAACGGGGAAAAAAAGTGAGATGAAAACCCATTACCTTGTACTTTTCTTTAGTATAGGGTAGGTTAAAATCCTGTATAATAGTGAAATAATGGTTATTAAATTATACAAGAAATACATAGATATCATATATGATCTCTGATGTAGCTTTGATAATGATATTTTAGTAGTATCATTGTTTTGGGTATTAACTGGTTCATTTTCCTATATATGTTTTGTTACATAAGTCACGTTTTTTATGGATATGGTGTTTCTCATTCATATAGATAATTATATTAGGTTCTTAAAAATGATTTTGAATTATCATTTTAAAATTTATCTTGAATTTTTATGATGGTAAATGAAATCTTATCACGTCAGGGAGACGGTAAGCCATACATACACATGAGTGACAATATCATTCTATTAGTGGTCAAATAGTATGTAATTGGATGGTATATTATATATAAAGAATAATTAACATGTTATATTTATTATATAAATAAGTTATACTCATTATTATACCCATAAAAAGATGTAATGTTGAATAAAAAATTACACCATGACGTGGAGAGGGTAAACTGTACATACGTACGTATAGTGGCTTTGTCATTCATAGGATGGATACAACAATGAATATGGATGTACTATACTTATCATAACATAAAAGTATGTATAAGTCACTGGAGTTATTATTTTAGTATAGAAACAACAAATAAAGAGGAAGTGAAAGAAGAAAAGAACTTTGAAAGAGGTGATGATGTAATTACCTCTTCTTCGGGTTCTTCCTTTTGATTTGAACAAAAGGGCTCCATAGGTTGCCTTTATGAAAAAATTAATTCCTCTAAGTTTAATTTAGGGTAGTTTAGAGGATATTTGAGTAGGTTTTGTCCAATAAAAAGGGATTTGGAGGTGTGAAATTAAGAGAAAAGGAAGTGCTCTTTTATAAGACATGTGACGGTCACTTTAGGAAAAGTTGGAAATATTATTTTATAATAAACTAATTTTTAGTTTCTAATATCATTAAATGAATTTATTTCTAGGATAAGGTGGGGAGGGGTCTAAAACCTCTCAAAAAATAGTATTTAGACCATTTCATGTTACCATATAATCCTTATCTTTTAGATTAAACTCTTAGTTAAATAGTTTAATATTTAACACGTCTTCTTGTATTTTAATATTACATGGTTAATAAACATACTATAAAATTCAAATAGAACCTAAAGTAGTTCATTAATGACATATCTATAACTATATAAGTCCTTTTTATGAACCATATATTTTTATTATGATTTTATAATTTAATAAAATAGTATTTGTTTCAAAAACTCATTTATGTCAATTTTGACACTATTTAGTATTTGGTTTTTGTGAAAGTTATAAAAATATTATTTCTTCAAAAAAATACATTTAATAAGCCCTAAAATTTCATATTAACCTTGAAAATTCGTGGATGGAATCAAAAGTACCAGTTTACATTTATTTAAATATTTATAACATCAATTATTTGAACCATTCATTAATAAGGTAATTACTACATCATTATTGTATCATAATTAAATTTAATTACTTAAGGTATAAAAATTATAAATAAAATTACATTTAGTGGTAAATATTATAATATTTATAAGAAATATTTGAGTCAAATTTATCTTGTATGTAACCCTATATTTAAAATGTTTTAGTTATTAAACATTGAATTTAACACTTTTAAGTCTTCTTTAAATAAAATATAATAAATGTCCAAATCCATTCCATGTGGATCAAAAAGTATCATATTATTTTTATAAGGTTTATTTTGGTCTAAAAACAGTTATCCAATAGAATTAGGACATGTTTTATGGTAATTAAAAATTCATTTCTACCTCTAATTGTCCAATTTAATTTAAAACGTAGTAAATAAAATTCCAAAGTTACAATTCACAAAAAATTATTTTCATCAAATTGAGCCACATTTTACTAACTAATATAAACTTTGTATTTCAGATTTTTGAAATTCATATCACATAAGTGGTAAAATTATGTTTTATGCAAATTTGAAAATGTTCCTTGAAGGTGGATAAAAGACAGTAAAAAGTTCAATAAAATATTATATATCTAATCTCATTATAAAATGACTTAAATGAATTAAATTGTATAAATATAGGTATTATGTATCTATTTTGACTTTAAAATAAATTGAAATTAAAAATAATTATTTAAATAAAAATTTGGCATTAAACAATAACGTCGTGTTTTTTCACTATTCATCAAAATGTGAAAGTTTTCAGAAAAGTAATGAAAATTTATAGAATTTTTTTTATGTCCCACTTCTAAAGAAGATGTTTATTTTTCAAATTGAATATATAAAAGTGTCATATATTGCATTTAAAAGGGTTATCCATTAAAAGGCGTTAAAATTTTATTTTTTTAGAAATACTTCGATTATCTGAAAAATTGATTTTTTTTATATTATATCTAAGAAACACATAATATGGGTCTTAAAATTATATATATTATATAAAATTCAAAACCAAGTTAATATTATTCATAATAACTTTTCTGAACGGCTAGTTTGGTATGTCGTGGTGTGCTCGAACACAGTGTTGCGTGGAGTGCAAGATGTTGAATTACCTTAAAGAAAATAACTTACTATGAAATCTTGGGTTGTTACACGAAAATCCTTACAACATGGGGCATTGTACACGGGTAGTACACAATGTCAGAGGACACATCATGTGACTGTCCAACACATCGTATACTTCTCAGTACATGGCTTGATATTCATGTACACCATTCCTTGGACATGTTCTGTTTGGTTTAATTCCCCATTTATCTTTTTCATGATGGTTAGGTTTCATTTCCATCCACATGAGTATGATCCCTTCAGTATGACTTTCCATGATAAAGTCGAGTATCCCTCCGAGAGGCCGGAAGCAATATCCTCTATCCATTCTTAACCCTATGTAGAGTCATGTATCAATGTGACCAACCATACATGACACTAATAATATACTTACCAGGTGAATCCAGATGAGTTGTGGTATCCTTCAAGGACCTGGAATTGATCCTCATATGTGTATAGTGATTTTTTCCCACTCATGAGTTTGTTTTCTTGGAATGAGTTTATTTTTTCTCTCTTAGATCTATTAGTTCCTCTATCAATCTCATGAATTTTCCTAAAGAATAGTACTTCTTGGATGGACGTCATCAAATATATCAGACTCATAGAGTCGGTCCTCCTAGACGAGTGCTTCGTGGAATCTTTGTACTGAACCCTAGCATGGTTATGCGGTCGTGTGACTTGTCTCTAGACTATGGGTTTGGGTTCGGAGTATATCTATATGTGTTTCTATTGCTATATGTTCAGAGGACCTATACTGTGTAGAGATGATTGTACCTTTAATTTGTTTATTTCTTTGTGGTTTTCAGGGTCCTCTAATGAGTATTGGTATACTTACCCCTATACGGGCTTTGCATGCACGTGTCATGTCTTTTGCAAATGAGAGGCCCTTTCACAGATTCCAGGGTGTACCCGGACCGGACCAAGATTTCTAAGTTCCCTACAGGTCGAGGTGTTCCAACGACAATGAGCAGTAGTCCCAATACCTCTTTCTTGATTACAGGTTGGACTTTTTAGTTTTCATACCCTTGTTTCTTATGGGCTTGTATTCTGGCCTAGTTTACTTTTGACGCTATACAATCATTGTACTCTATTGGTTGGGTTTAGTTGTATAAAATCACATTTTTCCTTAGTGGTTTTTACATTTCATCATTTGTGTTCTTGGTGATTTGTGTGTGTGTGTGTGTGTCTATTCATGTACATAGGAAATGCCTCCCATGCTAGTGATATTCCTACTCGGTGCTAGTCACCAACACCTGGCCTATTGGAGGTGGGATTCAGGAGTCGCAGTACAGGCCCCACTAGGATGGGTTGTTATAGTGTGGCTCCAGTAGGGTAGTTTGACGATAGGTGACTATTCATCGAGGTTCACCAACCTCACCAGGTACTCGATTGATATGGTTTGGGATAATTACATCAGAGCTCAGACCTTCGAGAGAGTTCTATGATGGGACATTTGATCTAGTGTCGTGTCTCTATGCATTCAGACTTATGATGGAGTGCTCGAGCGAGCCTTGGTGATCGAGAGCTTCTTGGCAGAGCATAGATAGCCAATGGAAGTCAATAGTAGGAAAACAGGTGCAGAGACCTTGGGAGTTGGGAGCCGATGTCAGACACAGGGATCAAGATGTGGGATATGTCACATGAGGATATAGGATAGGGGAGCAATAGTCCAAGACTCTCAGGATGGGTCCAATCAACCCAGGGAGAGGTGATTCTACTCATGCGACGGTAGAGGACATCTCACTAGAGACTGCCCAACACATCAATCTGCTGACAAGGAGGTAGTGGATGGAGCACCAAGGTAGAGTCAGAGAGTGGAGAAGATAGAACCGCTAGGTAGGGGAAGTGGTAGAGGAGCAGTGAGAGCTGCAGGGGGTGGTAGATGCTTTCATTACATCCACCACCACCCCCAGGATGCCTGCACCAGGCTCAAGGAGCTGGGGGATAGGGTTGGGGACAACTTCATGTGGTCGAGGCGTATGACCCAGTGACTATAGGGAAGATCTAAGGTGTGATCTATTTCTTTTATACCCGATCATTCATACTTATAGACATAGGTTCCAGCCATTCCTTCGTCGCCACATTTCTTGTCTGAAACCTTGAGATTTCGGTAGATCTGTTAGCTCGACCCTTACACTTGGACACTCCTATGGGAGGAGACTCGATGATCTCGCATCTTTGAAGATAATGTGAACTTTCCCTTAGAGGTGATAGTTTTGGTTGGAACCTCTTGGTGGAAGCATCGAGGCCTTACGATGTCATTCTTGGTATGGATTGGCGATCTTCAGTCCATGCATAGACTGAATAATTTTTGAGAATAGTGAAGTGTGTCCAAAGTGATAGAATGAGGTTTTCCTTGGTCATTTAGAGGGAGACCCATGCAACATAGAATGGGATAATTCATAGGACAGTTCAGTTGATCACTCAAGAGTTGGCTAGCCTTATCCTTGGAGCGGTAGATGTTGTGAGCTTCAACTTCATAGAAGTAGTTGTGGAGTACGAGGACATCTTTCTAGAAGATGTTTAGTATTACCTCCCCGCTGAGAGATCTACTTCTCCATCAATTTTCTTCCTGTGACAACCTCAATATCCTCACCAGTATATCAGATAGATCTTTTAGAGCTTCACGAGCTGAGGGTGAAGTTGGAGGATTTTCGGAGTAAGGACTTTGTAAGACCCAGTGTTTCACCCTGGGTAGCACCAGTTTGGTTTTCCAAGAAGCCATATGAGATTTTGAGTTTATGTGGGGATTACTGGTGCCTGAACCAAGTGATGGTGAAGAACAAGTATTCATTATCGAGGATCGATGATCTCTCCAATCAGTTGAGGGGGGAACATTGGTTCTCTAAGGTTGACCTTAGGGTGGGTTATCACCAGCTTCGAGTAGGGGATGAGGATGTTCCAAAGATAGATTTCAGATGCCGCTATGGTCACTAAGATTACTTGGTGATTCCCTTAAGCATGAAACATGCCCCCGTAGTTTTCATGGGACTTATGAATGGGATCTTCCCGCCATACTTAGACCGGTTCGTAGGGGTCTTCATCGAAGACATCCTTGTGTACTCGGTGTCATAGGAGGAGCACATGAGACTTATAATAATGGTTGCAGATGTACTCAGAGAGCACCAACTATACAAGAATCTATCAAAGTTCTAGTTCTGGATACATGAGGTCCAATTTTTGGGACATGTTATCTCCGTCGATGGAGTAGCAGTGGATCCAACCAAGGTTAAGGATGTGTTAGTATGGGAGCCACCCCAGAGCGTGATAGAGGTGTGGAGCTTATTTGGGCTGGTAGGATACTACCAAAGATTTATCCCTGATTTTTCCCATATATCGGCATTGATGACAGACATGACCTAAAAAGGGAATCCATTCTTCTTGATGGAGATATTCCAGTAGTCTTTCCAGCAGCTGAGGAAGAGTTTGACGAGCGCACCGATTTTGATATTTCTAGAACATGGTGTCGAGTATGTGTTTTTCTGCGACACATCTGGGACCGGGCATGGATGTTTCCTGATGTAGAGATAAGTGGTGATTTATCATGTTTTGCAATAGCTTAGGCCACATGGGAAGAACTATGCGACCAATGATCTTGAGGTGGCAGTGGTAGTCTTCACATTGAAGATGTGGCGGCATTAACTAATGGGAAAATGGTTTACCATCTACTCTGACCATAAGAGCCTCAAGTAAGTCTTCTTGCAGAAGGATTTGAATATGACGTAGAGGTGATGGATAGAGTTACTCTAGGATTATGAATTCAAGATCATCTATACTCATGGGAATTAGAATGTCATGGTGGATGTTCTTAGTAGGAGATCGAGTTCACAGCTGCTGAGAGAGACGTCAGAGCAGTTGTCCTCGCTATAGTTATCCTTCATAGATGGAGATAATACAACTTATCTCTAGTCAATGGTTGTCACCCCTCCACTCATACAACAAGTCAGGGAGGCACAGGTAGGGGATATCGACTATGATAATTTATGTTCTCAGTTATCCAAAGCACATGCTCCGGATGGATATTTGCAAGCTGGGGATCACGCCGTTCTTTTCAAGGGACGCACAGTTGTGCCAGTGGAATTGGGATAGGTGGTTCTGAGGGAGTTTCATACGCCCCCTTGGTGGTACATCCTGGAGTTTAAAAAATGTTCTAGGACGTCTAGTGTCAGTTCTAGTGGATAGGTATGAAGAAGGTAGTACTAGAGTTCGTTTCTCAATGCCTTACATGCTAGCAGGTGAAGGCTGAGCACTAGGTTCCAGAAGATTTAGCTCACCCCTGGAATTACCTGAGTCATAGTGGGAAGGGATATAGATGGACTTCATGATGGGGTTACCATGAAAGTCCAAGGGACATGATTCCATCTAGGTGATCGTTGACTGAATGACCATGTCGGTCCACTTCTTAGCTATTAGGGATCAGAGTTCCATAGAGAGCTTGGGGTGCCTTTACGTGCAGGAGATAGTTTGTCTTTATGGTGAACCTTTGATTATAGTCTCAGATCGATATCTGTGATTAACATACCGGTTCTGGAAGGGATTGCAGTAGGCTTTTTGGACTCAACTATGCTTGAGAAGAACGTTCCATCCCCAAACTGATGGTCAGACAGAGAGGACCATTCATGTTCTGAAGGATATGTTTCGGGCATGTATCTTGGACATTAGTCATAGTTGTGAGCACCACATACCACTAGTGGAGTTTACGTATAATAACATATACCACTCCATCATTGGAATTATACCATTTGAGGCCTTAAACGGGCGACCCTATCGGTCACTGCTTTGCTAGACCGACCCCGAAGAGCCAGCACTGAGAAGTCCAGACTTGGTGCGAGCTACCACCGAGAAGGTGCTGATCATATTAGAGCAGATGAAGACTACATAGAGCCAGAAGAATTATTATGTTGATAGGTGGTAGAGAGAATTGGAGGTTTAGGAGGGAGTCTATGTCTTTCTTCAGGTCTCACCCTATCGAGATTTGCATATATTTATTTGGGGCGGTAAGTTATTTATGAAGTTCATCAGCCGATTTCAGATACTTTTCAAATTTAGTGATGTTTCATTCTGCTTAGATATACTACTTTAGTTGCACCAAGTTTATGATTTCTTCCATGTGTCGTAGCAAAGGAGGTGTGTGCATGACCCTTGCACGTCATCAACTCAGGTGAGCTGGACATTGAGGATGGAGCGACCTTCGTAGAGTACCTAGTGGAGATGTAGGATCGATAGGAGATGATCCTTCATGGGAGATTGATTCCTATAGTGTGTTTTCATTGGAAACATAAGCATATTCAGGAGAGAACATGGGAGTGGGAGGACCATATTCGTATATAGTACCCACATCTGTTTGAGTAGCCTTTTGTTTTGGATTTCTGAGGACGAAAATCCGTAAGGTGGGTAGAATATAATGTCTATGATTTTATGTATACTATTTTTAAATATTATATGGGATTATTATGAGACTAGGCTTTGTGATGGTGTGTGATTATGAGGCCCAGAGTGCCACAAATAAATTTCTGAAATAAAATTTAAATCTAAATAGAAAGAGCGAGCGGTTTTCTTGAAAAATTTATATACCTTTTAAACAGTTTCCCATATCCAAAATCTAAGGGCACCATTACATTCAGAGAATCAACTTTACCTTAGACGGGGCCTAACACTAACAGGTGCAGGTCGACTACAATAGTTAGTTTTTGAATGTTTTAAACGAAATAAAACAAATTAATAATTTATTCTATTTTAAATTTTTCCTTAAATGAAGCGAACTAATTTCTACGCCTATTAATACCTTCTTAAGGAATCTTTTCAGGGTTAGCCTCATAATCCTGCAAATTGAGGGTTTTCCATTGGAGCTTTAGAGGAGAAACCATTGGTCTATGACGACGGTGCGATCGATCGATGCATCTCATATTCGAAGAACCTCACCAAGGAACATAAAGTGATGTTCGTTATTCAATAAAATCAACGTATGGGTTTTATATTTTATTTAGTTCTTCCTTGTTCTTAGATTAAATTATGAACACCAATCAACCCACAAATTGGTTGATCCATGGATCATGTGTTCCTGTGGGAGGTTTTTATTGTCTAATTTCTTTTGGGTTTTTGAATCAAGAAATTATTGTATAATAATTTTTGTATTGTCATTTGATTTTCCAATTAAACCTATTAACGGGAGTGGATTGAATCCAAGATGAAAGATGGCGGATGTGCGTTCCTCCTTTTTTATTGATTTTCTTCCTCCTCCACCCTGATTTCTTCACGTTATTTTTGGAGAAATAAATAATGGATCGTTTAAAACTGGTTTTGTAATACATAAATCCCAAATTATAGATATGGAATCATGATTACCTAAAAGAGGTGTGATGATGGTGGTTGTAGACGAATCGATATAGTTTTGTAGAAATCTACCTTCAAGTGTTCCTCATGCAGGTGGATCGTGACATGTTTTTGGGGCCGATCAGAGGCCTGGAACCAATAGAAATAGCCTTTCAGTTTTAGGGTAACCTTGAACCTTGATTTTTGAAGTGATAGGATGGCCAAATCGAAGATCAGAGTTACACTCAAAGCTTGGTGACAAAGAACAGCGGTTCTGGAAAATCAAGAATAACACTACGTGTTCTCCGAAGAACATATCATGTGGGAGTAGAATTGAGGTGGCTAGGTTTTGTGCACTACATGGGATGGAGACGACGACGTGACTTAAGAAAACATGACACGTGGACCCCATACAGTAGTGGATGGAGTTCTGGGCGATAGGAGGTGTTATCCCAGCATGTGATCATTATCACAATGCATGTGAGTCCTTATGCAAACTCAGCATGTATCATAAGAGATACGCAGACATGGGGTGGCTTACACAACATGTACTACACTGCACATCCAGACAAGACTAGATATGTGGACTAACCTGTGTACCGGTACACGGTCTGGGACACAAGGGTTGGAGCCGTGTATGGGTACATGGCCAGTAAACACAGAGTCCTCCCCGGGTAGTAGAACTAGGCATGTCACCCTATTAAATGTCTTGTATACTTTCTTATACATGACAATCCTTGTGACATGGGTTTTTGTACACGGTAAGTACATTAGGTCAGAGGGCACAACGTGTGACTCTTCTACACACCGCATAGTTCTCATTACATGGCATGATCTTCTTGTGCACCGTTCCTTGGACAGGTTCTATTTGGGTTAGTGTCCCATTTCTCTTTTCCCCGATGTTCAGGTATCGTTTCCATCCACATGAGTATGATTTATTTAGTTGGACTTTCTGAAATATAGTCAGGTATCCCTCCAAGAGGCCTACATCGAGATCCTTTATCCATTATTAACCCTATTTAGTGTCAGGTATCGACGTGACCAACCCTACAAGATGTTGATCCTCTACTTAGAATGTGAATCTAGATGAGTCGTAGTATCCTACAAGGGCGTGGAAGTGATACTCATCTGTGTATCATTACATTTTTCCACTCATGAGTCTTTTCTCTTGGAATGAGTGTATCTGTTCTCTCTCATATCTATCAGTTTATCTATCTCTTTCATGGATTTTCCCGATGAATATTACTTCTTGGATGGACATCATCAGAGCTATCAGACTCATGGAGTGAGTCCTCCCAGATGAGTGCTTCGTGGAATCTTCAAACTGAACTCCTAGCATGGGTATGCAGTCTTGTGAATAGTCTCAAGACTACGGTTTTTGTGTTCCTAGTATATCTGGATGTGGTTATCTTGCTATATATTCAGTAGAAATATATTGTGTAGGGATTATTGTACCCTTACTTTGTGTATTGATTTGTATTTTTCAGTTTCCTTTACTGAGTATTGTTTTTCTCACCCCTGCACTTGATTTGCTCGCACGTGTCGTGTATTCTATAGAAGATATACCTTTTTATGGAGTCCAGGGAGGACTAGGACCAGACCGAGCTTTCTTAGTTCCCTACAGACCAAGGTGTTCCTGTGGCTACAAGCACCAGTTTTTTTAAAGGTTGGGGTCGAAGCCTCATTTTATTATTAAAGCAAAGAAAAGACCTCTTTTTAACTGGGTAGAGGGTGACCCATTACATAGCCCGAAGGCCTAGTGGGCTTGTATCCCATTACATAGCCCGTAGGCCCAAATTGTTTGCCTAAGGCCCATTCTGTAAATAGTAACCCAAATGCTATAGTGCCCACTGCTACTACGGTACCCTACCGCCGCTAGAGTATCCTGCCGCCGCTACAATATCCTACCGTCGCTACAGTACCGCCAATCAAAAGTACCACCGCTGCTATAGTACCACTACAGTACTACTACAGTACCTGCGCCCCATGGGTTTTGAACCCTTATTTTTCATGTAGGATTACAGGGTGCTTTCCACTATGCCAAACCCCAACAACATGGCTACAATCACGAGTCCCAGTACCTCTTTATTTCTTATAGGTTTGAATTTGTTGTTGGCAGACTCTTGTTTCTGGTGGGCTTGTATTCTGGCATAGTTTACTTTCTGCACTTTACATCCATTGTACTCTATTGGTTGGGTTTAGTTATATGCATGCATTTTTTCATTAATTGTTTTTACTTTTCATTATTTATGGACTTGTAGATGTGTGTGCTTGTATAGGTATATAAGCAATGCCTCCCATGTTAGTGATATTCCTACTCAGTGCTAGTCACCAGCCCTTGGCCTATTGGTGGTAGGCTTGGGGAGTCATGGCGTGGGCCCCACTGGGATGGTTTGTGACATGTGTGATGAGGAAAAACTCTTGGGGAATCTCAGATAACATCTCCTGGGTGGTAATCTATATTGACTTTAACTTCTTCCATAACTGATTTCGTTCAATCATAACGTGTTGAAACTCATCTTGGGCTTGGTCAAGAGAGAAGATCAGTGATGCTACCTCCTTCTTGAGATTTAAAAAATGAGCTTCATATGACCTGAGTCTACTGGATGAGGACATAACCTCTTTTTTC
Organism: Viscum album; assembly: GCA_963277665.1. Taxonomy (NCBI): domain Eukaryota; kingdom Viridiplantae; phylum Streptophyta; class Magnoliopsida; order Santalales; family Viscaceae; genus Viscum; species Viscum album. The sequence continues at coordinate 165,027,987 of OY728142.1, read as the reverse complement.
TTTTTAGAAAGGACATTTTAAAACCCTATATTTATACTAGTCATGTCATCACTGTTCAACAGCTATATTATCAATGATAAGGATACTTAACAGTCATTTGAATCCAATTGGATATAATAAAACAAAAAGTATTTCATGTGTTTTCTATATCCATAAAACATTTAATTAAAATAAAGGGAATTTTATTCAAAATAGCTTTGTTCGTTACAGATATAGGTCTCACCCATCACATAATCCGTACATTTCTATTATATATAATCGTAGAATATTCATCATATCTGAACCCAAGAAAAGAATTTAAATTTAGGAATCATTTCCTTTTATGATAGCCCATGTAAAATAAATGCATTTTATAATCATTTCATTAAAGCCTAACCCCTGAAAAGAAGTGTGTTTCATAAGCAGTTATTTATAGTATAACATTTTGAAGATAAATAGGTTTCATAATAATTATATCATGGTATAACCCATGGAAAAAAAGAAATGGGTTTCATAATAATTCTATAATGGTATATCACTTTGAAAAAGAAATGGGTTTCATAAGAATGTTATCATAGTATATTCTATGAAAAATGAAAAGGGTTTCATAAGAATTCTATTATGGTATAACCCATTGAAAAAGAAACGCGTCTCATAAACATCATGTCATCATAAAAATAAACCATTAAAATAAAGAATAAGAATATTATACTTGGGTCATATCTTTAGTAAATCACAATTAACCTCAATGTATGTCATCTTATATGGAGAATTAATTTTAAATAAAAATCACTTGGAACTTTTATTGAGAAAAATAAATTTTATTTGAAAAACAATTTTTAAAATGTAATTTTTTTTAAAAATCCTTCTATTTGAAAATGAACTTTGAAAACAATAAATTAATGTTTAAAAATTTTAGTATTTATGAAGAAATAAAATACCTCTCATGTCATACAATTTAAAACAAATATTCCTTTTACATTTTAAGTAAAATCCAAAAGGGCTTTGATTTTTAAAATGATATGAACATTCCTTTTAATTTTGTGTATGTAAATAGTATAAAAAGGGAAAACAAGAATTTAATAAATCCTTTTTATTATTTTAAATCATTTTTAAATCATTTTTATAAAACATGGATATGATAAAAAGGGGATTTTTACTAAAGAGGAAAATAAAGCCGGTTCACTTTATAAATATATTTTTTGAATATTTAGTACATAAAGAGAGTAAAATGAATAGAAAACATGTATTATCATGAAAAAACAATTGTATAATAAAATTAATGAGTTTATTAATATATGGATCATAATATTTCATCATCATAAGCATAATATAAACAATATTGACAAATGATGATATTGTACGATAAAACCATAACCACTTTGGTAACATTGAATCATAATCCCTATGAAATAAGAACATTAAATGTAAAATAAAATATCATAATAATAAATAAATTCATGATATTAAATCTCATAAGAGATTTATATACACCTCATAAAAAAATATAGGTGCATAACATAACAAATTTATCAAAGAAGGAAAATTTTGAAAATTCCTTTAAAACTTTGGTAACATCTGAACCGTAAACCCCGTGAAAAAGAGATTCTGAAATGAATAAGTAAATAAAAATAATTTTTAGGATAATAATCACAAAATAAAATCATGGTAAATATATACAACACATCAAAGAAATATGTGGTGAATATGTCTTGTGTCTCACAAAAAATAAAAGTGAGATGAAAATCCCTTACCACTATAGTAATATTTTGAATTTTAAGTCCAAATAAAGAATAAAATAAATTTTAAATTTAAATATAATTAAATTAATTATATAAATTATATAAAATTTTAAAGTGGAATTATATACACCATAAAAAATAAATTAGTGGTGAATTTTCATATGCTTCCAGAAATAAAAGAGAGACTAGAAATCCCTTACTTTATGTCTCGAATTCCTTCATACTCATTAAAAAATCCTGAATAATAAATATATGTTTATTATAAATTTATTAAATAAATATAATTTTATATATAATAACTTATATTATTTACTTATGTACTTTTATTACCTGTTTATTAAAAATTTAATGTTAATGTCACAGTTCTAGTAATAAATACTTTTTTGTATATGTTTTGATTTCTTATTTTTGGTACTGTAATAGTGATCATGGTTAAATAATAAAAATAATAACAATCATGAAATAATTATCATATTAATACATAAATTATAATTTTAATACCAATCATGAATGTTGTTTTTGGGAAATGAAGTATGTTATGATCATGGAGACAGTAGGTCGTACATACACATGAGTAACACTTCCTATTTCTTAATGACGATTATGTAAAGGATGTAAGAAATATATTATATTTAAAAAATTATAATAATATCACAAATAAAATATTATTTATTTAAATATTCTTATACATATCATATATGTGGTGTGGTGATGGAAAGCGATCCACATCGCTTCATGAGGGTTGTAGTCTACATATACATGAATGACATTATTATCTTTCAGTAAGTGAAAAGGTACCAAAGAAAAATATATATTATATTTTCAGAATGAATTTTTTTTCATGAATATCATAGTTATTTCATGTGTATCATATATATTTATCCTTATTATCTTCCATGTAAAACAAATCACATCACTTCGTGAGTCGGTAGTCCACCATACACATGATCGATTTTATTATATCCAATACCGAATGGAAATTAAAAAAGTTATATATTATATAATAACTCAATATTTATAATTATGTTATAAATATCATATATATAATTTATATCCATCATCATATCCAGAAATGAGTGGTTGTAATGGAAAAAATGGCATCGGTCCGCGAGGTGGTAGTCCACCATATACACAAATGATGATTTTGCAACCCATTTGATAGAAGTAAAAATTGTTTTAGGTAATAAAACTAACATAAAAAATATATGTATATGGAATATAATTATGTTATTATATCATCATGGTTTAATAATAATTTAAGTACGAGGATGAAGAAAAAAAATCATATTAAAGAACAGTACCTCTTCTTCGGGTAACATCCATAGGTTTTCACCAAAAGCCTTCCAAATATAAATTTATACAAAAAAAAGGTTTATAGTATGAGATTAAGGAATTTTTTAGGTTATTTGGGTAGGTATTGGATTAAACAAAGGGTTTGAAATTAGGAATAAGAGAGGATAAGTGGTGGTATTTCATAAGTGATGTGGGTGGCACACCTAAAATCTTTTGAAAAGAAAAATGTGAAACTATGTTTTCATCATGACAAAATGAACCAAAATGGAGTATTATAGTAAATTAAACATTATAGGGTCTCAATATAGTTATAAAATTGATTTTAGATAAGTTTTATGTCATTATAATCGTTATCTGTTTAGTTTAACCCCCAGTAAACTCATTTTTACCTTAACCACGCTAAATAATTTTTAATTTTATTACAATTAATTTTGGTAAAAATTTAAGTTGATATAATTTTATAATATAAATTATTATGATTAAAAATTTTGAATCCATTTTTAAAAATTCAATTCATATAAGTTTTCAAATATTATTTAAAATTAATAATGTTTATTTGATGAGAAGGCATGTTTTTCAAAGAGAAAATGTTAAAAAACTTACAAGGATTTTATATCAAAATTCAATATGAAAACAATTCGAGTGACAAAAATTAGATAAATGTATATATATATAATTTAAATAATATTTATTTTAAAATTTTGAAAATATTATTTAACTTTATAAGTAAATTAAATGAAAACAATGTTTTCAATTAAAATTCCATATTTTTCACTATTCCTCAAAAAAGTAACCGTTTCAAAAAATTCTCAAAATTTTACCCTAAGCTAAATTTTACATTTTGATTTAAAAATAACTTTATTTTTTCAAATAAAATTTTGAAATGTTTCAAAAAATATTTTTAAAATAAGTGTCTAAAAAGGTGACAAAACAATTATTTTAAAAAAATACAGTTTTTAAGCATAAAATTGCATGTATTCTTATCTCTTATATATAAAACACATAAGATGAATTATAAATAGTTTATTTAAGTTATAATATATAAATTGAATTAAAATTTACTTTTAATTTATTGAGGTAAAATACATTTGGGTTCCTAAAAACAGCTTTTCAAAAAAAGATTCTCTTTATTTTCAACTGGTATTTATTTTAATTTCTAGTTAATTGGTCAACTAGTAATTCATTATCTATAAACTGTATATTTTCAAAATTTATTAAATCCATTTAATAAATTAAATTAAAATAGCTTACTGATAACTATAAAATAATAATATTTTAATAGTATGTCATTCATTTAAACTGGGCGTTTCGTGTAACACAAGCTAAACACAATGTTATGTGTAACACAAGAAAAAATCAGTGTTATGTTTAATATAAAATATCAAAAACATTAAATTTATTTGGAAAAAAATATTTCACTAAATCTTGGGATGTTCGGTGATGATGGAACTATATCCTATTCATAATAACCAAAACATCCATGAAAAAAAAAATCATGAGTGACAAAACGAAGTAGTTAACACCTGTAACAATGGTAATACTAAAATATTATTTACCAAAAAGTGATAAGATGTTATAATAGAATAATATATGATATTTTAAATATTAATATATATATTTTTTAAATTAATATCATCTTTAAAATAATTATACATGTGGTAAAATAAAATTCAACTAGATATAATAATGAGGTAAGGGATTCTGTATCAATTTTATTTCATTGGAGAATATTTTAATGTAATACAAAAATTTTATTAATATATTGTATATAATACCTATTTACATGTTAATTCATGATTTATTCACACTTCAAGGTATATTATGATCTAATTAAAATCATTTCATCCAAGGGGATTTAACATTAAATTTTCTATGTGGTAAGGGGTTTCACAACTCAATTTCTTTTCATTGGGCTATATTATATCTTTATTATATTTTATATTCTTAGATTACTAGTTTAATTAATTGTAGTTATTTTATTTTTTACGTACACTTGTTTTGTGTGGGTTTAATTTGATACAGATAATCTATTCATTTGTTATTTGTCATATCAATTGTTTGATCTTTGTAAAGGATTTAATCTTAATTTTCATTCATTAAGGAAAATATGTTTTATTATGCACCTAATTTCTTTTTTGTGGTGTACATTCTAAAAAATTTATATATTTAACATGAATAACTATTTATTAATTATAATTAATCTTTCAATTCAAGTTTATTAATTCAGTGACTTTTAATTTAGAAGTTAACAAAGTTCTAATGATTTATTTTACAATCTCGTTTTTTTTGGATTAACTAAATTTTCATTGACAGAATAAAATAATTCATCCTATCTAGAATTAAAATGTATTATTATCCTATATATATTAAAGGATTTTAAATGCTTTATTCAAAAATTTCATCAAGCTTGTAGTTGAACCAGGAAAATAAATGTTTAAAAGAATATTTGATTTTATTTATATCTTTGATTTTGTATATTTTTCATTCATGTTCATGATTTTAAAAAATGTTTTATAAAATCCCTTTTATTTAATAAAATAATTTATTAAATAAATTTTATTTGATCCTTTACACTTTGAAAGTTATTAATGGAATATTCCTATTGTTTTTTGAAGGGTTTATTTTTTTAAATTCTTTCCGAAAAGTAAATTGGAATGTTCTTTAACACATATGGTGATTATATACTTTCCTACCTTCATAACTATTTTATGATATTTATCTTCTTACACATTTTTACATTTGTTTTAAAAATAAACCTCTTAAATGAATTTTTTCTTAATATTTAACCACCATTTTCATTATTTATTTAAAGGAAAATATTTTATTTTAAAAACTATGTTTTTAATGAATCTATGGTCATCTCATATCTCTTATTAATTTTTTGTTCAATGACTATCTTATAAAAAAATCACATTCTTATGATCATTATACATTAAAATTTTCTTCAATATACAAATTATTTGTATCATGGATATGATTATTTCCTAAACTGTATAACATTTCTAAATACAATGTTTAACTTTGATATTAATTTAATTGTTTGGGGAAATATTGATATTCTAAATTCCTTACATAATATAAGTATTTATTGATAAGACAAATTTTTTATGAATTTTATTAATTATTCTGTATATGTATAATTCATTGAACATGAAGTGATGAGTTGAGATCATTTATATATATCAACTAGACGAACCAACAAGTCTTATGAAACAATTCAACTGGACAAATTAAATAGGTTTTGGGTTTATACCTACCCATCTATTATACCATCTTAACACAAGGTCTAGATGGAATAGATATACTGAGGTTTAAGATCATGACATCCAATTTTAATCATTTCCTTCATTAAGATTTCAGTAATTATTGTCCATGTTATGTTTCATTTATATTATCCATGAATGCATTTTGTTCTCAAGTATTGATGAAATGACATGTGTTTTTATTTATTTACCATGCCATATTGATTATTACATATATACTAATGATATAATAATATTTAAGTAAACCTCAATTATCATTTAAACTAAAAATTATTTTTATTCCTTTTCCCATGATTTGAGGAAGAATTATTTGATTGTGTTTAAGGATACTTAATCTTTTCCATTACTATGATTTATATTTTATTCCAAACATATAATGGGTAACATGTATGTATATGGGTCTCCAAGACTACTAAAATGATTTGTCCCTCTAGATTATAACTCTTATATATTTGAAAACGTAATAAATTTCACACCATATCAGGATTACAAGAGTATGAGTTTTTACAGTAGATATTAGAACTAATTTAGTTGAAATCTTGAGAACTAAATATTGGAAAACATACATTAGGGAATATAACCCTCGGATATGCATTAATCATGTGTCTAATTATAAGATAATATCTTAAAAGTTTTGTTATGGTAGGTATTTTGTGGTTTTCCCTCGAAATCTATCCCTTTATGGGTACTAATAGTGGATGTGGTTTTTGAATAGATGCACCTAAGGGTAATAACCTTGAAAAGAGTTGTTTTCAGTATATCCCATACATCATTCTATTACATAGTGAGTGTTCCCTTGTTTTGCACCTAGTTTGAAACTCACAAGGGATATTCTTGGGTTAATTTTAAATTTTGTTTACCAAAGATTATGAAATTTCATAAAATATTTTATTTATATTCTCAAAAAATGATATTTATGATATTGAGATTTAAAATACTTAAATTTTCAATTTATGATTAGTGTTATAAATATATTTAGTATTTCTATATTATTTTTTAAAATTTATAATTTTAGGATCTAATTTAATATATTACATTGTTTATAAATGGTTCCTGAAAGAAATAATGGTATCAATACTCATGGTAAATGTAAAATATTTCCCAGCGCGACAAACTAATAGAACTGGTGTTGGAGCTAATAAAATCATGTATTTATTAATGTATATGACCCAGACGATGAATAATAACCTTACACATATGAATAAAAATTATGTTCCATATAATGACACAACTATATTGTATTGTTTCATGTGATAAAACCCCTCATCATATAAAGGAACAACTAATCCATTGTTAGATGAGATAAGGGATTAAGTTCATTGAAAATATATTTATTATCTATGGATTTGATGAAAGGGAAAAGGTTATACTAGATTATATTATTTCAATGGTGATGTTGAACAATAATGGTCATTGATCTAGAAGTGAGTGAAATAACTATTTGAAAAAAATAAATTACTTTTCTAAGAAATCTATTTTTCAATGTACAAACACAATTTTAACTATATAAATTAAACAAACCAATTTTGATTAATGATAAAAATTAAATATATATATTTTATATTAAATCAATATTTTTTATTCTAATACAATATATTTTATAGGTATAATATAATAATAATACAATTTTTTGAATAAAAAGATGTATTTTTCTAAAAAGAAAATTTACCACCTTTTTTATCGAAACCCCATTTTTAATATGATTTTTTAACACTTTTAAAAATTTTATTTCAAAAAATAAACATCATTTTGGTAATAAGAATATTAAAATTTAATTTGGCTGAATTTTTTGTATTTTTTTGAGAAGTTATATTTTTTAATGAATAATGAAAAAATTGAATTTTAATATAAAATTTCTCTTTCATTTAATTTAATTATATAGTTTAATAGTATTTTAGTTTGGTTTTAAAGTTTAATTAGATAAATTGTACATATTTTAATAAAATTAAGGTCATTGGAATCAGTTTTAAATTGAAATTGTATATAAAAGTATTTTAAACATTTGAACATTTTTACTTTAAAAGCCTGTTTTTCATCCCCACTTTAGGATTAAATTTAAATTAATTTCTTCCACTTTTGTAATTAGAATTTAGAAAAACAGATTAAATATTTTTTGTCAATATAATTTAAAATTTCTAATATGGTCATCTTATTTTTTAACCAAAAATATTACTGAATGTAATTAAATTTTATTACGACGATTAAGAGAAAACACAAATTAATAAAGGACCAAACATTAAAATTAAGGCCCAAAATTACCTAGAATCATGTAAAAATAATTTAATGATTATATTTAGAACTTATCCTTTATTTAAAATAATTTTAAATATTATTTTATCTACTTTTAATAGGAAAAACATTGGTGGAATTATCTTTTCAAAAATTTATAAGAATGCCACTCCTCCTCTACTATGAAAAGGCACTCAACCCTACCACTTATTCACACCTCTAAATGCATTTTTATTGCCCAAAATAAAATAAAATATTCTCCAAAAATTCCTCACTTCATTCAATAATCATACTTTTGTGATTAAATAAATTCAAGGAATCTCTTTGGTTCAAACAAAAAAGAGTTACCCAAAGAAGATGCAATATCCTTCCCGAAGCACCATTTTTTTATTTCCATTATCCACTCCTCAAATATTCTTATTACATGATTAAATAATAACCTAAGTATCATAAATATAAATTTATTTTGTTATTATAAGGTTTATACCTTTACACACTTCCATATAATTGGTAATGAGCTTAAAGTTCTTATGTACGACTAACTACCGCCACATGAAATAATGTTGTTCGTTTATTTCTTTAGCACTAATCATTGTTGGGAATTATGATGGAAACTATATTTTTATATGATATATATGATATTTATCGTATATTTAATCTTATATAATTATTATAAAAAATAAACCTTCATGATTTTCATTTTTTGTAAATACGATAACTTCTTTTGTGGATGTGTGGACTACCGCCTCCTCAAAGAAATGTGATTCATTCACACTTTACATGGAAGGTATTACGGATGGGTTTAGTAACCACATATTATATATATATAATTATTTCTACAGGAAGATATATATATATATATATATATATATTTATTTATATATTTTATTTAATTCCATTCTTTCAAAAAGATAATTAAACGAAAACAATGTTCATGCGTACGTACGACCAACCGTCTTCTTCAACGGTATATTCCATTTCATATTTATATATTTTATAACATATTATAAATAAATATATAATGAATAATTATTATAATTATATCATTATTTATATTATTTTAATAACTAAATCGTGTTGTAAGTAAAAGGGTCGATAATAACAAGCCAAAACTTATATGAAAAATAATGTAGACATGACCAAAAACATAACATTTACATGGAGTTGTTAATAAACAAGTAATATAAAGTTATAACCAAATCATATATAGTATAAGATATAATAATATGGTTCTTTGGTAAATTTATATTAAAATTATATTTACTATACAGGAGTTTTGAACGTGTATGATGAAAGTCAAGACTTAAGGTAAGGGTTTTCTCATCTCACTTTTTAAATCTGTGAGATACATGCCTTATCCACCACTAATTTATTTTTTGTGGTGTATAAAATACCCATTAATGTATTATATTATATATAATTAAATTTATGTGTATTTTGATATCCATTTTATGATCTTTATTTCATGGGTTTTATGATTCGAAAGTTACCAAATCGCTAAAGTAATTTTTGTCTCAAGTTTCCTTCTTTGAGACACATGTCATGTTATGCACCTATACTTTTCTATGGGGTGTATATAATACCCTTTAAAATTTTATATCACAAATATATTTATTTTATTATATTTTAAACTTCATGTAATTTTATTATCTCATGTAAAGTATGGCTCAAATTTACTAAAGTGGTAATAGTTATTGCTACAATCTCATCCTTTATTATGATTGTTTATGATTATGCTTCCATTGATGAAACCTTCAGATATATCTCTCAGGAACACTCATGGATTTTTTTATACACTAGTTATCCATGATATATTAATGTATTAGTACCATTTTATGATCTTTAATAATATAGATAATTACGAAAATATTTTTTTTTGAAAATCTAAATTTAATTATCCTTTCGGTTAGAAATCTGTGTTATTTTAAAACCTTGTTTTCTAAAAAAAGAGTTTCTAAAAATGTTTTCTGTTTAAAATTTATTTAAATTCTTTCAAGCCCCGTTTTTTTATGTTGTCATGGAAAACATTGTTTAAAATATTTTCAATCCTTTTTTAAAGGTTTTTAAACTAGTTTCAAAGTAAAAGGAATTATAGTTTTTTTCTATATTCCATTATAAAATTTTGAATATATTTTAAAATAAAAATGATTTAAAAATGATTTATGTTTTAAAAATTGTTTTTAATAGTGGAAAATATATTTTACTTGAGAAATGTTTTAAATTATAATATAAATATTTCTTTATAAGAAAAGGATTTTGAAATGGTTTTATAAAAATGATTTTCTAAGAAAGGCGGTTTTACTTAAAAAAATAATCTTGTATTTCAAAACCCTTATCCATATAAGATGAAATAAATAGTTATATTTATTATTCATTGAGGATATGATCCAATAATACCATTCATATTCTTTCTTGAATGGTTTATCTTTTCATGGAATGATGTTTATGACACTCGTTTCTCTTCAACAGGTTATATACTTTGGAACCTTATTCTTTTCATGGTTTTTCTTTGATTAAATGATTATGAAACCAATAAATTTTACACAGGTAATGATATTATGAAACATTTATGATACTCATTTCATTTCATGGGTTATGATGTGTTGTTTATTAAGCCCATCTCTTTTTATGAGTCATCATATTATGAATGTTTTATTATTTTGTGGAATATATATGTATGATTTTATTATGTGATGATTCATACCTATAAATCCATCCAATAAATTGGGTAAATATTTAAATCTCATGAGATAATGATGGGAAACAAGTCGAGGGTTTGATCAAAAATGGAAAATAGGTGTGTCCTAATCTACTATGGGTAGACGGGGAAACCCAATCAACTATGGTAATATGGTGAACCTGATACACTATGGGAATATGGGGAAACCAGATCCACTATGGGAAGATGGGGAAACCCAATACCTTGTTAGGAAAGGACTATCCCTAGTAATGGTGGAGTATTCCTCCTTGTAGGTGTATTCCCCATGATGTTCCCTAATAAGTTTTTTTCAATGATCATTGACTTAATGGAAATTATATTACATGTTTATGTATCTACCACAAATTCTATATCTTATGAATTTTATATACTGACACAGTCCATGTTATTGATTATCTTATAATTCATGTCTTATGAACTGCCAATCTTTATGACATCTCGTGATTATAGAATTTATATGCATGGTATGATCTTAAAATTTTATTCTCATATTCTCATACCCTTATGTTCATGTTATGCTTATGTATTTTGTTTATTTGACCTTAAGAGGAATTGGATATCACCCCTTTCTTATATTTACTTTCCCTTGGTTATGATGAAAATTTTTACGTAGGAGTACTAAAGTGGAATAACTTTAAGGGAGACGTTGAAGATCCTTCACCAAGTTAGAATATTTTGTTCCAAGATACCTAATACACTATACTATTACAGTTCTGAAGATTGTATTTTTGTAATGTGATAAATATTAATCTAAAATGATGTAATATCCATTTATGTTAATCCTAGGTTTTTAAAGTTGGTATAAAAGGAAAGGTTTAGTCAACCTTTGGAAACAAGGGTGAAAAAACTTTGGTGATATCCCTATAAATATTTCTAAGCATATGCCTAAGGATATCTCTAAGGATAAGTACAAGGATAAGTTAAAGTAAAGTAAAATATCCTAGAATTTTAGAAAATGATAGAGTGAGTAGGTTCCTAGAATTCTCACCACTCTAGATACTATAAAAGGATGTGTCTCTAGAAAAGATGTACAGAGGGGTAACAACCCCAAAAAAAAACTTTTTTGAGCTGGACTCGATCATGAACTGGTGTATGACAACGTGCCATGCTACACACCTAGTTTGACACTCTGAAGGGATATTATTTTCGAATTAAAAAACTCATTATGAACCATAATTAAGGATTTAAATTGAGTATGACTATTTATAACCTACGATAACCCTAAGTTGTTATAGATTAAATAAGTAGGTGTCATTATTTAGACATACTATAAGTAATTTTTTCATGATTATGTGGTTTTTTCTATGATAAGTGTTGCTCACACTATGCTTTATGATGTTATTAAATAGAATGTACTAGAAGGAAGTGGGTAAACATTGATTATTTCATATTGGTAAAGTATGGAAAAAAAACAAATCAATGTCATAAGGGGATATCCCATAAAGATAATCAGGAAGGTTGTATGATTATTGGTTGTTATTATAAAGATAAAGAGGCCAAAAACAACATGTGAAAGGTTTGTGATGTTCAAACAATATTTTTCACATTAAATGTAAGAATAATGATTATATTGAGGTGAGGAAACATAAAACATGATTCATATTTCGTATTCAAGGACAAGGTGTATTAAAGAATAAGATGATGAAAACCAAAAAATAATTTAAGAATAAAGTTGGATGATTGAAGTGTATATGTTTTGGAATTAAATGATTATGTTATATGAATCAGGAAATATATAAGTATTTTGATTATATGTTTTTCATTAAAAATTGAGAAGGATATTTTTAATGGAAATTAAGACTATGAAAAGTGATTTAATGGAAACGTGATATTTTGAATTATGGGAAGGTAACCCTTAATGTGTTCAAGATGTTGAGACTAGTGTGTTTAGCTTGGATAAAGGGATGATTGGTTTCTATAAAGTAAATTTGATAGTATTTATGTCCTTCTTTTTAAAAAAGTATTTTTGAAAAAAGTGTTCTATTTTATCATGGATTATGTTTAAAACTTCTTGGATTTAGAAAATATATCCAGTAATCTCCATAATTTGAAATCATGCATGTTTTCCAAAAGTATTTATCTTAATTCAAGTTACTGCCTTATTTCAAGAGAATATATGATGAGGGTATTCACATTTTGGGAATGTGAAAACCAAGAGCTAATTTATGATTTATGGTGGATCAATGAGAATATGATATAGTATCCTTCTTTCTAATGTATTGGATTTTTAGCTTTATAAGGGTTATAAGGTTAACCAATTAAGGAAATTTAAAGTTAAACTTTATATTAATTTTGTGAGATTAATGTATTACCTCACCATATTAGGATTTATGAATGTTGAATAACATGTGTTAAACATTCAGTCTATGATTATAACTAAAGATAGATGGAATGACTTATCACTCTACATCATGATCTATTAGTACTTTAGGAATGAAAAATTCACCATTATTTCCTAGATTAAGAGATGAAGTGGAAGTTGATAAAGGTCTATCAAAGGTTATGATTGTCCTAAAATCATATAAGTATATATTTTCATGAAAATTACTAAACTTTAGGAAAAAGGATCTTAAAACCAAAAATGGTATCCCATTACCTTAATTTCTGATGAATCAAATGGCCACTTATATCATCATAGATTTATGTCTTTATGAGTTTTAAATTTCTCCAAACCATGTTCTCTATCACTCTACATCATAAATTGATAGTTATATTTCTATTCCATGTCAATTCTTTCACTTACCTCCTATTTTATGTCATGTGGAAACCAAGATGTGTGTTACTTTGGGTAACTGTTATGTTTCAAACATTCCCTTTTAAAATGAAGTTTTGGTATTCATTTTTACAATGTGGGTTTCTAAGAAACGAACTTTAATTTATTAATCCTATAACAATCTAGAAGAATTTAGAGTGATAAATTCATTTTAAGGGGGGTAGAATGTAACACACTAAGATTTTGAGAATTATTTTTTTCAATTTATTTTAATCTTTTATTAAATTTCATCTCACAAAACACTGAATATGGATTTTTTATATATAAAAGCACTATGTTTGGATAGAATTATATGAAACACCAAGTAAATATTTCACCACTTGCCACCTTTATATTAGATCATGGTACATGCAACACTATGGTTGGATTATATTAAACATAATACTAATTCCCTTCGATAGATGGCATAACATGCAAGGAAAAGTTCTTCTAAACTAAAATATACTATTAATATTATTATCAAAATATTATTATAGATACCACCTAACCATTGGAATGGATGTGATAGTAAAGAGTAACTAAATTCTAAAAATATGATTTTTACATCTATTTAAAGTGAATCCTTTTGTTATAAATAGTATAAGTGAAACAAAGAACTATTAGAAAATAAAGAAATTACTTTTTAAGAAAACTATTTTTCTATGTACAAACACAATTTTATCTCAATAAAATAAACAAAACAAATTAAATTATTTATTTAATTTAAATTTATATATTTTATATTCAATCAATATTTTTGACACACATCCAATATATTTGATTCTATAAAATAATAATAAATACAATTTTATGAATAAAAGATGTATTTTTATAAAATTTAATTTTACCACATTTTAATGGAGAACCCATATTAAATATTATTTTTGGAATGTAACACCCCGTGATTTCATAGTACGTTATTTATTCAAAGTAATTCAATAACTTTCACTACACGCAACACCGAGTTCAAGCGCACCACGACTTACCAAACTAGCCGTTCAAAAGCGGTTATGAAAAGTATTAACTGAATTTTGAACTTTATATAATCCTTATAATTTTAGAATCCATATTATGAGTATCTTAGACATAATTTAAGAACAAATTCATTTTTTTCAGATAAAAGAATTATTTTTCAAAAAATGCAATTTTACTACCTTTTAACTGCGAACCCTTTTCTTAAATCAAATATTTGAAACTTTTATATACTCAATATGACAAAGTAAACTTTTTCTTTAGAACAAGGACATATGAAATTAGTTTTAATAATTTTTTGGTGTTTTTCTGAAAACTTTCATATTTGGGTGAATAGTGAAAAATACTATCTTTTAACTAAAAACAACCTTTTTTAATAAAAATAATTTATAGTGTTGAATTATAAATTTTAATGGTTTAGATGTATAATTATATTATATTCTTATAATTTAATCAAAATATGGTCATTTTAAGTAAATTCACTTTGAAATTGGACGTAAACAAGTGTCAGTCTTTTGATAGTTATTATTTCTTAAAAATACGCTTTTTGTTTTTGACAATGAGAATTAATTTTAAATTAATTAATGAAAACTATATGTTTTGAAACTGGTGAAATAAAATTCATTTTTAAATTCATAATATCAAAATTATATTAGGTTTAATTTTTGGTATTTTTGTGACAACTTTCAATTTTTGACGAAAAGTGAAAAACACTGTGTTATTGTTTAAAACTGACTTTTTATTTAAATAGTTAATTATTTTATTTAAAATTATTTTTGTTCTAAATAGATACATAATACCTATATATGTTCAATTTAATTCATTGGAGTTGTTTTATAATGAGTTAATATTTATATAATTTTACCGAACTTTTTACTGTCTTTTACCCACCTCCTTGGAGCATTTCCAAATTTACAGAAAACATAATTTTACTAATTATGTGAATTGAATTTTAAAAATCTGAGAGGAAAAATTTATATCATTATGTAAAATGTTGTTCAATAATATGAAAATAATTTTTGGTGAATAATAACTTTTTAATTTTATTTACCATGGATAAAAGTAAATAGGGTAATTAAGTGTAAAAATGATATTATTATTACCCTAACAAATGTACTAATTTTATTGGATAAGTTTAATTCGACCAAAAACAACCTTAGGAATAAAATATGAACCTCTTTGGTCCACTTGGATTAGATTAGGACTTTTATTATTATTTAATTCCAAGAAGTGTTAAAAGTGTTAAATTCATAGTTTAATAACTGAACCATTTTTAATATAGGGTTATACATAAGATAAATTCGACTATAAATATTAATTATAAAGATAAAAAGATTTCATACATAATGGTATTTTATATATAATTTGTAGACATTAAAAAATTAAATTTATTTATGACACAATGATGATGAAGTAATTACCGTATTAATGAATGATTAAAATAATTGATATTATAAATATCCAAATAAATGTAATTTGAAACTTTTTATCAATTACAAGAATTTATAGGTTAATAAAACATGTTAGGTTTGGTTATATGAATTTATTTCTAAGTAATAATACTTTTATAAATTTAGAAAAAAAATAACAGATAGTGTCAAAATTGACATAAAGAGTTTTTAAAACAAATATTATATTATTAATTGATATTCTATTCCTAAAAATATAAGGTTCGGACAATAGACTTATATAATGATATGTATATCATTAATTAACCACATGGTGTTATCTTGGAAGTATATAGTTTGTTTATTAACTATATAATATAAAATTACAAAGAGACATGGTAAATGTCAAACTATTTAACTAAGAGTTAAATCTAAAAGACATGGTTAATATAGTGACCCAAACCTGTCTAAAACCTATTTTTTGAGCGCTTTTTGACCCTTACCCACTTTATAATTAAAATAATTCATTTTTGAGCCATTATAAACGGGAAAAGTTTTTATTATAAAATAACATTTTAAGTTTTTCGTAAGGTGCCCCTCACCCCTATTATAAAAGGGAACTTTCCCTTCTCTCAAATTCACACCTCCCAAGACATTTGGCTCAGCCAAACCCTACCCAAATACCCTCTCAACTGTCCTCCCTTCATCCTAGAGGCCTTCCTTTAGTCAAAAAGGCAACCTAAGGATCCCTTTTTATCAAATCAAAAGGAGCAACCCAAAGTAGAGGTAAATATCTCACCACCTCTTTCAAGTTCGTTCCTTCTTCCACTTAATTTTTCATTGTTGTTTCCATTATAAAATAATAACTCAAGTATCTTATATATAATGTAATTTTATTATAAATATGGTATAACCAAATTTGTTATTCTATCCATTCTTTGAATGACATGTCACCATACGTGCGCACGTACGGATTACCGTCTCCACGATGTGATGAGATTCATTTCCATGTTCATCATTAAACGACGATTATAAAATATATATCATTAATAAGTATGTAATATTTTAAATAATAATTCTAATTGAGATATATATGTGTGTGTGTCTGTGTGTGTGTGTGTACTTACGTATATCTTATTCACTAAGTTCCGTTCAAGACGATATGAAAATGGAAACAACGTTTATGCGTACATATGGACTACCATCTCCATAAACGGTGTTTTTCATTTCATATATATGTCTATTATACATATTTATATTATAAATATATATGATATATAAATCATGTTTTATATTCTGGAAGTATTTAAATCTTTATCTAAGTGATACAATTATGAGTAACAAGTTAAAACACGTACGATAAAGAGAGCGATTATTACCCAAAAATGTTAATTTAACATTGAAATTATTATTAAATGGTTAGTATAAAGTCATAAATGAATCATGTATGATATCATAAATATTAATATGGTTCTGGTATAATTTAATAACATACTACGGTCTTCATACAGGAGGTTAAACATACCCTCAACTAAAGGAATGTGCAAGGTAAATGTTAATTTCACAATCTCATTGTTATCTGAGGTTATTTTTACATAATTATCTACTGGGAAATATTTATTATCCATGTCCATGTTTCATAAAATAATTTTCAATGGGATTATTTTTAAGGGACTTTTTTACTAAAACATCATTTTTAATTTTTTAAATATTTATTCTTCTAAATTATTCTCATTAATGTCCATGTTTTAAAAATGGTTTTTAAGGATTTATTTATATGGACATGAATGTTTTTAAAATGTTAATTACTTTGAAAATTTTCAAAATGTTATGGGACACATTGATTCAAAAATGTTTTTAAATGTATTTCTTTTCAAATTGTGTGACTTTTAAATGTTTTCATTAAAAAGAGATATCTCTCTCAAAGAGTTTTTCAAATAATTTTCATATATGTCCATATCCTCTGATGGATTTTAAACTTGTTTGAAGTTGATTTATTATGATACAATTCATCCATATTTTATTTCAGGTTTTGTGATATGTTTTACTGTGGATGTGTTATTTCTATAACATTCATTGTTTATGGATAAAGTATTGAAATTTCTTATGCTAGTTTGAATACGAATGTTAATGTTATGTTTAATCCTTTTCATATGTGGAATGCATTGGACATAGTGGGTGATGGGTGGAGCCCACCATAGCTCCTCGATGCATTAGTAGGTATCATGAGACAAACTAGTGTCTTGCCACAAGGACTTGACAAAATCTTATTTTTAGTCTTGGCACAATGCCTTGACTATGTCGTTATGAAGTCTTGCATTATACATTCCATCATTATGACAGTGGATATTTATATTGCATGTGAATATTCAACTAGTGGAATATCCATGTGAATAATTAAATGGAATTATTTGATTTTATATTTTCGATATTATTTTTAAGTTCAAGTTTAAAAGGATATTGTTTTAGTCTTATACATTTCCTTAAATGTTTATGCTTATTTATGAAACATTTCACTATATTGTTATCCTTACTGAGCATCTGAGCTCACCCCTTTCTGTGTTTTAATTTTCTCAGGATTACAAGAAGTTTATTATGATTGATAAGTAGGGCTGAGCAAGGGGATTAATGGTGTTCTAAAAGGATCATTTATGATTAGTTTTTTTTTCTAATGTGTAATGTAACGTTCATGTATGTAATCAATTTTCCAAGACTGCTAAACAGATCGGTCTTTCGGGACTTGATTCCTTATAATCATGCCAATGTATTAAAATAATGCATTGACTCTGGGTAACTACGGTCAGGGCATTACAGTTGGTATCAGAAAAAGTTTAGCAATAACCATGGAAACTAGATTTAGATAAACTATGATTAGAGCACATTACACTAAGAGAGACATTGAGGATTAGTATAGAATAACTTCCTAGAATTTTGGAAATGTATAGATTTGGTGGGTTCTCTAATAAAATACATCCCTGTCTAGATATGAGCAGGTAGAGGCGGATCTCACACAGATGTACCTAGGGGTAAAACTCAAAAATACCACTTTGAGCTAGACTTCAATGGGAACTAGTGCACGACAATAGGTCTTACTGCACTCTTGGTTACGACACTCCCAGGGGATATACTTAGGATAATTACCATTTTCTTTACAAACCATTATGAAGGGTTTATGAGCATATACTTCCTCAAAGAAAACATTTTTATGATTATGGATTATATCCATAAACTGTTCAATTTACATTAGGTATTTTACTAGTTTGGAATTATTCATTGCAATTCATAAACTGACCTAGTGTATGCCATTGTATAGAAACGGCGCCCAGTAGAAGGAATGCTAACTCTAGAAATACGTATGATCTAAAGAGTAAGAAGGATCATTTATTTCACATTATTAAACCAAATTTTAGAATGGAAATTTTCTTCCATGTATTCTCAACATATGAATAAATAGTATCATGTGTTAATATGAGAACACTACTACAAAAACGGACTATATTAGCGCTAAAAAGGGCATTAACAGTGCTAAAAAGTGTTGTAAATCTCGGTGCTAATATAGGGGGGTCCCTTTTATCAGCGCTCCAAAAATCACTGATAAATTCCACTTTTATGAGTGCTAAAAAAGCCCTGATAAAATACCCCTTTATCAGTGTTTTTTTTAGCACTGATAAAAGGGTCCTTTATCAGCGCCATTTTAGCCCTGATAAAGGTCAAAAAAATTAAAAAAAAATAATATAAAATTGCGGGGAGTGCTTTTATCAGCGCTTCATACCCCCCTATATCATTGCTAGGAGGTCTCCCGCACTCTTCCCTTCCCGCGCATCCTCATACCCACACGCACCCCATTCGCTTCCACCCGAACTCGAACTCGAGACCTCACCCCTTTCACGGCTGCACCTTTACCACTATGCCATTTTGTTTTGTTCTCTATTTAATGATATATATATTGTTATATTTATCCATATATTGATATAGATTCATATTAATATAAATATAGTTATTCATATATTAGTATATATATATATATATTAATTTTTATAATAATATATTAATATATATATTTTTAGATATAATTTTTTATACGTATATTTCTTTTGTATATTAATATATACTTATCAGATTAGTTTTAAATAAATTTATGAAAAAAATATGTTTTTTATGTGTGTTTATAAATAAATAAATTAATACATACACACATACATAGATATATACAACACATAGACACACACAAAGAGACACACACACACAAACACATATATATTTATGAATAAATACATATATATGTGTATTTGAAAAGAAATAGAATGTTCTTATAAAGATTAGTTTTAAATAAATTTTTGAAAAAACATGTTTTTGATGTGTGTTTATAAGTAAATAAATAAATACATACATATATATATATATATACAACACACAAACACCCACACACACACAGACACATATATATTTACGAATAAAAACATATATATGTGTATTTGAAAAGACATAGAATGTTAAAATGATCATAACTTATAATATAGAATACCATTTCAATGCCACAACCAATAAAATAGAATAAAATGAAACAATCTTTGATATGATGTATGGTACAGGCCTAATGGACATCCGGATCAGAATTTATACTTGTTTGAATGTTAACAAATCGGGGTATCCTGAATAGAAACTCGGTTTTGGAGGTCTTCTGGGCCTTTTTTGGGCACTAAAATTGTGAAGGAGGCTTTACCTTGATCACTAGCGCATAGATCTCATCACAGGCTTCGATTTGATATGTTGTAGAGCTCAAACGGACACCCGGATCAAAAGTTATGTCCGTTTGAAGTTTGAGTTACATTTTAAACATATTTTAGATCTTTTATTAATTGTTTTGATTTTTTGTGTCCTAAAATTGTTATTAAATGATTTTTAATCGATAATAATTAAAAAATTATTAGTTAATAATATTTTTTAAAAAGAATTTGAAGCCATTTTCACTAAATTTCGTATATATTAAATGTAATAGTCTATTTATCTGTATCTATAACATATTTAAAAATATATATATTGTATTTATATCAATATAATTATACTTATATAAGAAAATATTATTTTTCAAGAAAAAATATTTTTTTGAAACATAACATTTATCAGTGCTACTTAAAGAAGTGCTGATAAAGGGGTCCCCTTTATCAGCGCTAAAAAAAGCGCTCATATAGGGGGGCATTTATCAGCGCAAAAAAAAGCACTGATAAAGGGGGCCTTTATCAGTTCTTTTTTTAGCGCTGATAAACGCGACCCTTTATTAGTGCTTTTTTTTTATCGCTCATAAAGTCCCCCTATATCATTGCTTTTTTTAGCACTGATAAAAGTGAAGCGCATCCCTTTCCCGTTTTTTTAGTAGTGTAATTAAAGAATTCTCCGAGTCCTATGGCTTATAAGGGAAGTAAGAGAAGAAAAGGATGGAAGAGAGAAAGATGAATTAAGGGAAGAGGTAAAAGAAGGATTTTCCCATATGTGATAAAGGTGGAAAGAATCCCCTTTGTAAATTCTTGAAGGGAATATGAGTTTGTTATAAGTTTAGAGAAAAAGGACACCAAGTATGTGATTTCAAGGGTAAGAAAAAAGTTTCAAAGGTGCATTGCTTCATCTGCAAGGAGTTGGGACACTACATGAACCAATGTCCCAGTCATCAGAGCATACAACAAATGATGATATTGGATACTAATAAAGTTTTGATACTACCATAGATGAATGGGAATGACTAGTGTTCTTATGTTTTTATTAAAGAATTATGTCATTTCAGTGTTGAATCGATGATATACCAGTTATATTAATTATGGAAATAAATAAGGATTGTACTGCAGTACTATTTTATTGAGGATTTGAGATTATATGGTTCTAAAAAAAGTGACTTAATATTAAGCTACACTTTTTGGAAAAATACTTGGTTGAAGGAAATATAATCCTTAATATGGTTCTGATAATGAGGTAGTGATTTTGTAATAAGAGATGGTTGATTTGGATATATTATATTGGATATTCTTGGCTTCCTTGGAACTGATTAATAGTTTTTTTATTTCATCATTGTTGGAATAATAAAAAAATTGGATAGAAGGAATATATCCAATATTATATAACGGA
Organism: Viscum album; assembly: GCA_963277665.1. Taxonomy (NCBI): domain Eukaryota; kingdom Viridiplantae; phylum Streptophyta; class Magnoliopsida; order Santalales; family Viscaceae; genus Viscum; species Viscum album. Next base: position 165,005,533 of record OY728142.1, on the reverse strand, counting down.
TACGGGAGAATGAATGTAATCAATAAGGTTTTATAGTAATTCAAGTTGTTACCAAGTGTTAAAATAATACACGATGAAGGTGTTCAAATGTTATTATGTGGAAAAAAGTATCTTCATTGTGTTTAAATTCCTTATAAATTTTGGACTGTGAGTTTGGATTGAAGAATTTTGGATAAGTCTAGTTTTCGATTATTTTGGGATTTCCATAAAGATGACAACCCGGAGGTCGGGCAGCAACCCGTCATATCCGGCAAGGCCGTAAGACTTGAACCCGCAACTGAAAGGATAAAAGGGTTTATCACCTACAACTAGCCCACGTGATGTCCTGGATTGAATAATGTTGTTTTTTAAAAGGTTTTTTAGATGAATTATAAATTCATTTTTTTGTAACCTTATACGATTAGGATAAATAGAATATATTTTTTTGAAATCATTTGGAGTGAAAGATGAGTTTGTGGTATGAATTAGTTAAAGGATGTAACTCTACTTGTCAAGTATATTTATATATATCCCTCTTATTATATGGCTAAATTATTTCATAAACTTTAGTTAAGGGACTTCTTCTCAATCTCCATTCATTGAGGAATCCTTTGATTTCTAAACGACATTCTTTTATACAGTGGATAAAACCCTTTGACTTTTCATTTCAAGGGGAATCTTTTTCTACGAAGAGTTTTACTAAACAACAAAAAAAGGAATGTGTTTTTTAATGTAAGAGGTGAAAACAACCATTCCTCCATAGTGAGTATTATTTGATATTTGGGATTCCTTAATAAACAAAGATGTTTTTTTAAAAGAAAATTAATACCATATACTCTTTTTACATATTTTGGTATTGAAAATTGTTTTGATAATGGATTTTTTATGTCAATATATTTAAATGATATATTGTGATTGATGACCTCAATCACTCCCTATAAATATTTAAATTTTCCTACAATTATGTATCTTTAATTTCCACCAATGTTCTCCGAATCGAGTTCATAATTTGGTGGTGACCCTTTCATTTCCCTTTTACTCTTATTAAGACTAAATTTTATTATCTCAGTTTTTGATGTGGGTTTTCACACAAAGGTATTTTCTATTTTCAACTTTTTATTTTCGATGAACAATTTCAAATTGCGAGGACACACTTTATTGAAGGAGGGAAGAATGTAACACCCCATTATTTCATAGTAAGTTATTTCTTCAAAATAATTCAATAACTTCCACTACACACAACACTGAGTTCAAGTGCACCATGACATACCAAAATAGCCGTTCAAAAGAGGTTATGAATAGTATTTACTGAATTTTTAACTTTATATAATCCTTATAATTTTAGAATCCATATTTTGAGTTTATTAGACACAATTTTAGAACAAAATCATTTTTTCAGATAAAAGAATTATTTTCCAAAAAATGAAATTTTACTGCCTTTTAATGGAGAACATTTTTTTAATCCAATATTTGAAACTTTTATATATTAAATTTAAAAAAATAAAATTATTCTTTAGATTCATGATATAATAATTTAATTTCAATAAATTTTTGGTGTTTTTCTGATAACTTTCATATTTGGGTGACTACTGAAAAATACTATCTTTTAACTTAAAAAACATTTTTAATCAAAATAATTTATAGTTTTGAATTATAAATTTTAATGGTTTATAAGTATAATTAAATTATATTTTTACCATTTAATCCAATTATGGTCTTTGTAAGTAATTTCACTTTGAAATTGGACATAAAAAATTGTCAATATTTTGATAGTTATTATTTCTTAAAAATATGCCTTTTGGTTTTGGCAACGGGAATTAATTTAAATTAATTAATGCAACTTCTATGTTTTGAAATTAGTGAAATAAAAAAAATTTTGAATTCAGAATATAAAAATTATCTTAGGGTGAATTTTTGGAATTTTTCTGAAAACTTTCAATTTTTGATGAATAGTGAAACATACTGCGTTATTATTTAATACCAAATTTTTATTTAATTAATTAATTATTTTATTTAAATATATTTTAGGTAAAAATAGATAAATAATACCTATATATGTTTAATGTAATTCATTGGGGTCATTTTATAATAATTTTAGATATATAAAATTTATCGAACTTTTTACCGTCTTTTACCCACCTCCTTGGAGCATTTCTAAATTTGCATAAAACTTAATTTTACCGCCTCTGTGAATTGAATTTATAAAATCTAAGAGACACTGTTGATATCACTAAGTAAAATTTGGTTCAATAAGATGAAAATAGTTTTTGGTGAACAGTAACTTTTTTAATTTTATTTACCACATTTATAAGTAAATAGGGTAATTAAGGGAAAAATGATATTATTATTACCCTAACACATCTCTTAATTCTATGGGATAAGTTAAATTTGACCAGAAACAAACTTAAAAATAAATTATGAACCTCTTTTGTCCACTTTTATTAGATTAGGACATTTATTATTATTCAATTCAAAGAAGAGTTAAAAGTGTTAAATTTAATGTTTAATAACTAAACCTTTTTTCATATAGGGTTATATATAAGATAAATTCGACTATAAATAATCATTTTAAAGGTAAAAATATTTCTACATAATGGTATTTTATTTATAATTTTTAGACATTAAATAATTAAATTTATTTATGACATAATGATGATGTAGTAATTACCGTATTAATGAAAGATTAAAATAACTGATATTATAAATATCCAAATAAATTTTATTTAAGACTTTTAATGAATTAAACAAATTTTATAGGTTAATATAAAATTTTAGGGTTGGTTAGATGAATTTATTTCTAAGTAATAATTCTGTTATGAATTTAGAAAAAACAAAATACCAAATAGTGTCAAAATTGACATAAAAGTGTTTTTAAAACATATATTATATTATTAATTGATATTCTATTCCTAAAAATATATGGTTGTTCCAAAAGACATATATAATGATAGGTGTATCATTAATGAACCACTAGGGGTTCTCTTATAATTATATAGTATGTTTATTAACTATATAATATAAAAATACAAAGAGACATGGTAAATGTAAAACTATTTTACTAAGAGTTAAATCTAAGAGACGAGGTTAATTTATTGACCAAAACCTGTCTAAAACCTATTGGTTGAGTTTTTTTTGACACCTACCCAACTTATCCTTTAAATAATTTATTTTTTATCCATTATAAATCGAAAATGATTTTATTAGAAAATAATATTTTATGTTTTTCCTAAGGTTCCCTTCACCCCTCCTATAAAAGGGAACTTTCCCTTCTCTGAAATTCACAGCACCAAAGACATTTGGCTCGACCAAACCCTCCCCAAATACCCTCTCAACTATCCTACCTTAACCATATAGGACTTCCTTTAGTCATAAATCCCACATAAGAATCCCTTTTGATCAAATAAAAATGAAGAACCCGAAGAAGAGGTAAATATCTCACCACCTCTTTCAAGTTTCTTTCTTCTTCCACTTAATTTTTTTATTGTTTCCATTATAAAATAATAACTCCAATATATTCTATATAATATGATGTTATTAAGAATATGGTACTAATGAATTCATTATTCTATCCATCCTTTGAATGACATGTCACCATACGTGCGTATGTACGAAATACTATCTCAACGACATGATGAGATTCATTTCCACGTTCACCATTCAACGATGATTATAAAATATATATCATTTATAAGAATGTAATATATGACATAATAATTATACTGGAGATATATATATATATATATATATATCTGCATGTACTTACATATATCATATTCACTTAGTTTCGTTCAATACGATATGAAAACGGAAACAATGTTTATGCGTATGTACGGACTACCATCTCCATAAATGGTGTTTTTCATTTCATATATATGTCTATTATACATATTTATATTCTAAATATATATCATATATAAATCATGTTTTTTATTTTGGAAGTATTTAAATCTGAATCTATGTGATACGATCAAGAGTAACAAGTTAAAACACGTATGATAAAGAAAGCAATTATTACACTAAATGTTAATTTAGCATGGAAATTATTATTAAATGGGTATTATAATGTCATAAATGAATCAAGTGTGATATAATAAATAGTAAAATGGTTCATTTATAATTAAATAACATACTATGGACTTCATACAGAAGGTTAAACGTACCCTCGACTAAAGTAAAGTGCAAGGTAAGGGTTAATTTCGCAATCTCTTTATTATCTGAGGTTGTTTTTTATGTAAGTATCTACTGGGACATATTTATTATCCATGTCCATGTTTCATAAAAGCGTTTTCAATGGGATTATTTTTAAGGGACTTTTTTTACTAAAACATCATTTTAAATGTTTTAAATGTTTATTCATCTAAATCGTTCTCATTAATGTCCATGTTTTCAAAATGGTTTTTAAGGATTTGTTTATATGGACATGATTGTTTTTAAAATTTTAATTACATTGAAAAGTTTCAAAGTTTTCTGGGAAATTTTTATTCAAAAATTTATTTAAATGTCTTACTTTTTAAATTGTGTGACTTTTAAATGTTTTCATGAAAAAGATATATCTCTCCCAAAGAGTTTTACAAATCATTTTCATATATGTCAACATCCTTTGATTGATTTTAAACTTGTTTGAAGTTGATTTATTATGATACAAATATTCAATATTGTATTGAAGGTTTTGTGATATGTTTGAATATGGATGTGTTATTTTTATACCATTAATGGTTTATGGATAATGTATTTACATTTTATATTCTAGATTTAATATGAATGTTTATGTTATGTTTAAAAATTTTCATATGAGGAATGCATTGGACTTAGTAAGTGACGGGTGGAGCCCGATATAGCCCCTCGATGCATTAGTAAGTCTCATGAGACAAACAAGAGTTTTGGCATAAGGCCTTGACAAAATCTTATTTCAAGTCTTGGCACAAGTCCTTGACTATGTGGTTATGAAGTCTGGCATTATGCATTTCATCATTATGAAAGTGGCTATTGATATTTCATGTGAATATTCTACTAGTAGAATATCCATGTGAATAAGTAAATGGAATTATTTAATTTTATCTTTTCAATATTATTCTTAAGTTAAAGTTTAAAAGGATTTTGTTTTAGTATTATACATTTCCTTAAATTTTTATGCTTATTTATGAATGTTTCTGCTATATTGTTATCCTTACTGAAAATCTTAGCTCACCCCTTTCTATGATTTAATTTTCATAGGATTGCAAGAATATTTTTATGATTGATAAGAAGGGCTAAGATAAGGGATTAATGGCATTATAAAAAGATCATTTATGTTGAGTTTTATTTTCTAATGTGTAATGTAACGTTCATGTATTTAATCTATTTTCCAAGACTGCTAAACTGATCGGTCTTTTGGGACTTGATTCCTTGTAATAAATCCAATGTATTAAAATAATGCACCGACTATGGGTAACTTGGCTCAAGGCGTTACAAGAAAATTTTAAAAAATTTATATGAAAATTTAAAATAAATTTTTAGAATCGAAATATCAAAAATTAGTTTGGGTGACATTTTGGTATTTTCTTGAGAAGTTTCATTTTTTGATGAATAGTGGAAAACCTTGAATTTTAATTCAAATCTAATTTTTCTTCTAATTTATTTGTATAGTAAAATTATATTTTAGTATTTTTTAAAAGTTTAAGTTCCTAAATTTTTAATAAATTAATCTAAATTATGTCTTTGGAATCAATTTCAAATTGGAATTGTATATAAAAACATTTCATTCTTTTAAACATATTTACTTAAAAAACTCGTTTGTCGTCCTCTCTGCGGGATTAAATTTAAATTAATTTCTACCAATTATATGATTAAAATTATAAAAAATGGATTTAATATTTGTAATAATATTAATTTATAATTTCTAAAAGTCATATTAGTTTTTGACAAAAAACATCGTTGAATGTAATTAAAATTAATTACAATGATTAAGAGAAAAAATTGCTTAAGGACTACACCGTAAAATTACGGCCCAAAATAACCTATAAAATTGTCCAAAATCCATTGTATGTTCATATTTAGACCCTATTATAAATTTTATCTAATTCTTATCATTATTAGAGCACCATTTCATAGAAAAAATATGGGCGGAATTCCCTTTTAAAATTTTTACGAAAATGCCACTCCACCTCCACTATAATAAGACACTCACCCCTCCCACTTATTAAAACCTCTCAATCCTTTTGGGTCGCAAAAATACGCAAAAATAAGATCTAAAAATTCCTAAATTCATCCTATAATCCTCACGTTGGTCATTAATCCATCCAAGGATTCTCTTTGGTGCAAACCAAAACAAGTTACCTAAAGAAGAGGTAACATCCTTCCTCAAGATCCTTTGTTTTATTTCCATTACTCAAGCCATAAAATATTATTATTAAATGACTGTATAATAACCTAATTATAATAAATTTACTGATATTTGTTTATTCTAAGGTTTCTACCTACACTTACAGACACTTCCATCTAACTGGTAGCAAACTTCACATTCTTGTGTACGACGAACTACCACCTCACGAAACGATGTTGTTTGTTTTTACTTTACCACCTCTCATGGTTGGGAATTATGCTTTAAAATATATTTTTATATTATATATTTGATATTTATTATGTATTTAAGCTTCTGTAATTAGTATATAAAAAATACCTTCATTCTATACATTTTTTTAAATACGATAACTTCATTTATGGATGTCTGGACTACCGCCCCCTTAAAGCAATGTGATTCGTTGACACTTTACATGGAACATATTGAGAGGGGTTTCATAAAATTATATGATATGTATGAAATAATATTCTATAATATAATGATAACACACATACACACACACACACAAACATATTTCATTTACTTTGTTTTTTTTCAGAAAGATAATTAAACAGAACAAACGTTCATGCGTACGTACAACCTACCGTCTCCATGAACGGTGTATTCCATTTAATATTTATATTTTTTATATATTATGATAAATAAAAATATAAAAAATATATATTATACATATATCATTATTTACATTCTTCAAATAATTAAATCATGATCTCAATAAGATGATTAAGAATAACAAGCCAAAACATATACGAAAAACATATAAGATGTTACCTGAAACGTTACATTAACATGGATTTGTTAATAAATGGGTAATATAAATTAATAAACAAATAATATATTGTTTTAGATATAATATTATCATTTTTTGGTAAATTTATAATATAATTATGTTTAATATACCGAATTTTTGAACTCATGTGAAGAAACTCAAGACTTTATATAAGGGGTTTCTCATCTCACTTTTTCTATCTGTGAGACACATTCCTTATTCGTCACTAATTTATTTAGTGTGGTGTTTATACAATACATTAATTTATTATATAATTATTATACTTAAATTTATGGGTATTTACATATCCATTTTTAGATATTTCTTTCATGGGGTTTATGGTTCAAAAGTTACCAAATCGATAAAGTAATTTCTGTTTCAAGTTGAAATTTTTGAGATACATGCCATGTTATACACCTATATTTTTTTATGGGGTATATATACTACCCTTTTACATGTTATACCATGATTAAAATTATTTCATGATATTTTAATATTCATTTAATTGTATTCTCTCACATAGATTATCGGTTAATGTTACCAAAGTGGTAATGGTTTATGGCTAAAATATCATCATTTATTGAGACTATTTATAATTATGATTCCATTTATTAAATCATATGTTCCATCACTAAATAAAACTCAAGAATATTATTATACTCGAGTTATTTATGATAAATTCATCTATTATTACAATTTTAAACTCATTTTTACTTAAGATAATTAAGACGTTTTTTATGAACATACAACTTTATTTCTTATTTTGGTAAAAATATGTGTTCTTTGAAAACCATTTATTCTAAAAATAGGGTTTTAAAAAAATTGTGTTTAAAAATTGTTGTAAACTTTTTCAATCCCCCTTTTTTATTTTTTCAAGGAAAAATGCGTTTAATTTTTGTCAATATTTCTTTATAATTTTACAAAGTATTTTCAAATTATTTTAAAAGTAAAAGGATTTATAAATGTTTTCAAGATTCATTTATAAATTTTAAAATATATTTTTAAAGAAAAGGTTTTAAAAATGATTTATATTTTAAAATTAATTTTTCATAGTGGAAAATATATTTTCCTCATTAAATATTTTAAATGAAATTGTAAATATTTCTTTATAAGGAAAGGATTTTGAACTGGTTATATAAAAATGATTTTCAAAGAAAAGATATTATCCTTAAGAAATGTTTCCAGTGATATTTCAAAAAATTTATCCATATAAGATGACATAATTTGTTATAGTTATGATTTTCTATGGATATGATCAAATTATACCATCAATATTTTTTCTTGAATTGTTTATTTTTTGATAGAATGATGTTTATGACACCCATTTCTCTTCCTCGAGTTATAAGCTTTTGAAACCCAATTTTTTCATGGGTTATGATTTGATGAAATGATTATGAGACCTATAAATTTTCTATACGAAATGATATGATGAAAGGTTTATGATACCCATTTAATTTCATGGGTTATGATATGATGTTAATGAAACCCATCTTCTATTATAGGTCATGATATGATGAGTTTTTTATTATCTTACAGCACATGTTTGTATGATTTTATTATGTGATGGGTGGGAGATATATCCCACTACAATAAATTGGGTAAAGATTTATATATCATGAGATAATGATGGTAATCAAGTCGACATGATTGATCCAAAAATGGGAAATAAGTGTGTCCTGAACCAAAATTGGAAACAACTGTGTCCTGCTTCACTATGGGAAGACAGGGAAACTCAATCCACTTTAGGATGATGGTGAAACCCAATATAGTTTGGTAATATGGGGAATCCCAATCCCTTATAAGGAAATTAATGTGACTAGGGATGGTGGTGTGTCCCTCCCAGTAGGTTTAGACCCCATAAAGATTCTTGTTATGTTTTTGGCAACAAGCCTTGACTTATAGGCACCGATGTTAGAAGTTTATGTATCTGAACCAAATTATTTGTCTTATTCATTTTATATTCTCAAATGTTCATGTTTTTTATTATATTATGATTCATTTATTATGTAATTACAATATTTATTTGATGTCTCATTATTGTGATATTTTTATATAGGGTATGGTCTTTAATTGTAATTCTCATATTCTCATACAGTTATTTTCATGTTATACTCAAAAATTTCTTTTATTTACCCTTACTGAGCATTCACGTTCACTCCTTTCTTATGTTTTATTTCCCTATATTATTAATAATGGTTTTAAGTTGGAATACTAAAGGGGATGATCTTAAATAGATATGTTAAAGATCTTTTAGCAAGTTAGAATATTTTGTTCTAGGTTTTCAAATACTCTAAACTATTACAGTCCTTGAGAATGTATTTTTTAATGTGATGAATATTAATCTAAAATTATGTAAAATCCATGTATGTTAATCCCATGTCACTATATTATTTTATGCTCTGATTTTAACTCTATAAATAGGTAATGATGGATTTTTTATATACAATGATGCATCGAATAAGGGACTCAATTTTGTACTAATATATAATGATAATGTTATTAACTATTCATAAAGGTAGTTAAAGAGTCATGATCCAACTCATGACCTTCAGTTTATATCTATAATATTTTTTTTGAGGATATGGATACATTATCTTTATAGTAAATATTTTGATATATACAAATATCATACGAGTCTAAAATATATATTTTCACAAAAAGATCTCAAAATGTGGAAAAGAAGATTGATATAACTAATCATGGATTATGATTTCTCAATACACTACCTCCCAGAAAATTAAAATAATGTAGTAGATATGTTGAGTAGGAAAGGTCATGGAGTTTTTAGACAAATGATTATTAACCGGGATCATATATACATCGATCTAATAAAGATGGATATGAGAATTATTAAGGTAAGAGAGATATAAACCCATTTTCAAATGTATTCCAAACCATATTTATTGGAATAGTTAATAAGTTTTTATCCTCATGATGAGATTTTTCAAAAGGAAATTAATTTTGTGAATGATGGAAAATCAACAGACTTCATTTGTGACATTTGAATTCTAAAACTTTTAAGGGGAATATGTGGTCCACCTATAGTTGATCTAAAAAGGAATTATTGGATGATACTCATAGTTCAAATTTCTCTATGCACCCTAGTATAACCAAGATGTATAGGGTTTTGAAGGAACATTTTTAGTGGGACAATATGAAGTGGTAAATTTCAGATTTTTTATCAAGACGCTTGATTTTTTAGATGGTTAAGGCATAAAGACAACACCCTAGACGAGTCATGAAACCTCTACCTATTCCAATGTAGAAATGGTATTTAAATTCTATGTAATTTTTCATATGACTTCCAAATACTCCTTGATGAAATAATGATATATTGGTTATTGTTCATCGCCTAACTAAATCTTCACATTTAGATACTACAAGAGAAGATTTACCACTAGATCTCCTTGAATGAGTCTATATTAATAATGTTTTAAGACATCATAGAACACCTATTTCAATTTTATCTGATTATGATCCTCTATTTACATTAATATTTCTGAAGAGTCTTCAAAAGGATATTTATATTGAGCTTCATTTGAGTATTTCCTACCATCCTCAAACCGATGGAAATTCTGAAAATAATATTCAAACAATAGAAGGAATTTTTAGATCTTGAAAAAATTTCAGTAATGTTATGAGGGGTCAATAATTACCTTAGTTAGAGTTAACCTATAACAATAGTTTCCATTCATGTATTCAAATGTCATCATATGAATTATTATATAGAAATAGATTTCATACTCAATATTGATGGGATGATGTTGGTGAAAGGAAAATTATAGAACCAGACCTTATTTAAAAGAAAACGGTAATGTTAAAGACTATCCAGAATCATATTGAAGTTTCACAATTAATTCAAAAGAGTTATGCCGATAACTAAAGGAAGAAATTTGAATTTATGGTGGGAGATCACATTTTTTTAAGTATCTTGATGGAAGGGTGTTACAAGGTTTGATAATAAAGGTAAAATGAGAACTAGATAAATTGTACCTTTTAAAATTTTGGAAATAATTAGAGTCATGGATTTATATTTGGAAATTAAATTAAGTACTCTAATTTAAATTAGGTTTTTTATATATCATTCTTATGTAAGTACATGCCAGAGATGATGCATGTGCTCACCTTTAAATAAATAGAATTAAAACATGATCTATCTTATTGTGATGAGACAATCAAAATTCCTAAAATTAGAGAGAAATTATTTAGGAATAGGATAAATGTACTATTAAATTCACTTTGTATAATTCATAAAATAGAGGAAGCAATGTGGTAATAATAGGATCCTATTAAGAGGAACCTCCCTTGTTTGTTCAAGAAGTAATATATATGATAATTTTGAGGATGAATTTTCGGTAGGAGGGAAAAATGTAACACTAAAGCATCAATTATAGTTATTAAAAATTATATTTTTTAAAAATTATAATAAAATCCTCATTTTAATATTCCATTTCATAAAAAATATAATTTTATAGTATGAATATTGGTTTTGAACTTAATAGGTTAAAATAATCCTAGATTGAATTTTTTAATTTTCCCTTAGAAATAACAATTTGGGAATAATAAAAAATGTTGTATTTAAATATTCATACATTTATTTATAATAATTTTTTATAACATGTATAATTAAAAATTTATTGAGTATCAATTTCATAGAAACAAAGATAATATTAATTGAAGGTAAAAGTGATATTTTTCAAAAAAAATTATTTTTTAAAAGGCACAATGTCATTCCATTTCAGTTAATTAAAATTAAAATTAATGATGAATGATTTAAATAAAATTAAATATTATATATCAAACTTTAAGAATTTAAATCCATATAATTATGATTAGTATTCATATAGTTAATGTAAGATCATCTTATACTTGAAAAATTATTTTTTGACAAGTTTTCATGGTATATTTTTAAATTAAATTATTACACTTCTATAAAGGGAATTTGATAAAATGGAATAAATATTTAGAATAATCATAATTAATATTGGTTAATAATTTCAACATAATTTATTCCATAATAATTATTGAAAATAGAAAAAATTAATTACAATGGTTAATGTTAAAATGAGTTTATCGGGGGTTAATCTATAAAGGGTATGATTAAAATGACAAAAATGCATTCTAAGACCTCAATGGTTGATTTTATTTTGGAATTAAAATTACCCTTTATAATTTAAGTCATTTGGTAACACGATTTCAATGAAATTGAATTGACAATATTGTAAAACATTGAAAAATTACTTGTGTGACACTCACCTAAATTAAAAAATCAACCTCCTCCCCTCACTTCCTCACACCTTTAAATCCATTTAGCTCAACAAAACACTAAATAAATATATATCAAACATCATTACACACTTTGTTTAGGTTCTAGTTTCCCAAAATACTTACCCTAGGGTCCTTAATAAGAGATCATAATGAGGTTTTTTTAAGAGAAGATAATTTTCTTCACCAAGATCTTCATTTGTATTTATTATTTTACCACTATCACTTATATATTTAAAATTACAGTATAATGAAACCAATATATCCCATATATTGACATTTTATTATGTTTATGTAATTATTCCTTATCCTTCTTTATTAAATGGGAAATAAAACCCTCGCTCATGTGAACAGCGGACTTCCACCACACGGATTGACATAATTTATTTTCCATCACCGACTCACATTTGTAGTCATAATGATGAAAATAATGAATATATATGATTATAATGACATGATATTGATTCTATAAATTTAATATAGCATCTACTTACTTACCCTTTCACCTAATAAGGAAATGATATTGTTGCTGGTGCGTACGTACGACCCACCATCTCCACAAAGCAATATTATTCATTTTCCATGTAAAAATTTAATGAATGATTATGAAAATGTATCTAATTAATTAATATTATATTTATTAATTTAAAATAATTATTAATATGATGGAACTATATCCTATTCATAAGAAACATAATTTACATGATAAAACATTCATGAGAATATGAAGCAATTAACACCTGAAACAATGGTAATAATGCAATATTATTAATAAATAAGTGATAAGAAGTTTTTAAAGGATCATATATGATATTATAAATATGAATTTAGTTTGGGGTAAATTAATAACATGTTTAAAAATATTATAAAAGAGTTTAAATCACATTAAACTATCGAGAAATGTGAGGTAATAGATTCTGTCTCAGTTTTTATTCATTGAGGCATATTATATTATTATGGACCAATTTATTTTAAATGGTGTATATAATTACCTTTTATATGTTATATCCTAAATTATTCATACTTCATGGTATTTTACGTTTCAATTAAAATAATTTCATCTAAATGGATTTTACTTGAAAGTTACTATGTCGTAAGGGGTTTCATAACTCAATTTATTTTCACTGGGTTATATTACATCGTCAATGTCTTTGATATTATATGATTATGTGTGTAATAAAATTTTATTATTTTACATTCCATTTCTACTTTTTTATGTGGATTTAAACTTTATTCACATAACCTACAAATGTATGATTTCTAATATCAAAGATATGATCTTAATAAGGTATTTCATCTCAATTTCCATTCATTGAAGCATATTTTTTTGTCATACACCTAGTCTCTTTTATGTAGTGTATATACAAGAGATTTTATATATTTAATATTAATAAATATTTATTTATTATTATTAATGTTTCATGTTTATTTTTTTAAAGGGTTACAAATTAAATGTTACCAAAGAGGTAAGGATTTATTTTACAATCTCATCTTTTTTAAGAATGCCCTAACTTTAATTAAAGTAATATAATAATAAATAATTCATAAAATCCATATATTTTCATATATGATGGATATTTAAGGACTTTACATATATTAATCCTTATATTCCTATCTTTGGTACTTTAATCAAGATAATAAATGTTTTAAAGAAATGATGATATTATTTATCTTTTTGATGAGGTATATTTTTCTTCCATACCAATATTTTTAAAAATTGTTTTATAAAAGTAATTTATCTTAATAAAAAGATTTTTAAGGATATTTTATGTGATCCCTGACATTTTAAAAGATATTTAAGATATGTTTCTAATATTTTATAAAAGTTTCAGTTTTTTACTTTGTTTATAAAAAATCAAAATGAATATTTTTTAACGTGCATGATGTTAATAGACTTTCCCACCACCATAACTATTTTACAATATTTAGATTTTTCTAAAAACAATCATTGGTTTTGAGAAGTAAAATATTAAATTAAATCTTATATTACTATTTTTATTCCATTTTCATTATTTATCTAAATAACATGATTTTGTTTAAAAATATTTGTTTCTGATGAATCTATAGTCATCTCTTATCTCTTATAAATTTCGTGGTCATTAAATTTCTCATCAAAACATTAAATTTATTGTGATAATTGGACACTAAAATTGACTTAAATATCCATATTCTTTGAAACATATGTATGATTATTTCCTAAACTGTATACTATTTATACATATGGTGTTTTACTATGAATGTTATTTGATTTGATTGTGGAAGTATTGATATTCCATATTCTTTATTGATTACAGATTTTTTTGATAATAACTATTGTTTATGAATTTAATTGATCATTCAATACATGAGTAATTCATTTGAAATGTAGTTATTATTGGGGGAAAGTTATAGACATCCCCTCGATGAAATTATAGGTATCATGGGATAAATTAGTTGGATAAATTAAATGGGTTTTTAGTTTTTACATACTCATCAATTAAATTATTTTGGTAAAAAGTATTGATGTTATAGATATCCTGATTTTTTAAGATCATGATTTATTATGTTATTCATTTCATTCATTTAAATTTAGTTAGAATTAACCATGATATTATTTCATTTATATTATCCATAGATTCATTTTGTGCTTAAGTTATTGATTAAATGACATGTGTTTTTTGTTATTTACATATATATATTAATAATGAATTATTTAATCAATATAGCTTAAATTGTACATAACTGTAATGAGAATTTGACATCATCCTTATTTTTTCCTTTCCTTAGGATATGAAGAACAATTATTTAATTGAGTTCATGTATGTTTAATGATTTAAATTACTATGATTTATATTTTATTCCTAATGTAAAATGGATATAATTTATGTATCTAGATCTCCAAGAATACGAAATGGATTGGTCATTCAAGATTATATGTCTATTATCTTTTCCAATGTAATAAATCTTACACAAAATCTAGGTTACATGAGTCTAGGTTGTTATAGTAAATGCTCTCACTTTATGGTTCTATAATAGGTAAGGAAAAATCCATAATAATTGATTATTTAGTTTCGACAACTTTACATGGATGTGGAGTTTTTGTGTGGATTCCTAGTAACTTTTTATAGAATATCATTTATCGTTTTTAATTTCTTCATGAATCATTAATATGAGCAACATAGTTTGCGATTGATTTCTTATATAATACCTTAAATATTTAAAGGGATTTTTTTTTAATTTTTGCAATAAGAATATAAATATGTGTGTTGGGTGATGATGGAAGATCCCAAATAATATAGTTAAGATGTTTCTCATGTATATTTAAAATATAAACCAATTTTCTTACATTATAAATGTATATAAAAGTATGTGATACTCTTACTATGTTGGAATACATGAATTGACAAACTATAAGGATTAGTATATAAATATGATGATTACTATGAATTTTTATACTAAATAAATTTCATATATTTATGAGAAATTAATGCATTAACAATGGTAAGTTTGGAATTTTACATGAAAATTAGACACTGAAACATGTAAAGAGTTTTGTTTAAAGGAGAAAACGTCTTGATGAATGTTTGGATAATATATCCAAATATTACTAAGTAAAATGACTGTTCTATACAATGATGAATATAACTTGGAGGGTTCTTTGAAAAAAAATGGAATGCATATGTTGTTAAATTCTAGTAAAGGTTCATGTAAATACTCTAAATTTAGCATTTAAGATGGAAAAGACAATAAGAATGTGGATAAAAATGTTTTGAAATATTATGATACTTTTAATATTCATTTGAATTGTTTTGAGATGAGATTGAGAAATTAGATATTCCCTATAACGAGTTTGAAATTTTTTTAAGTCGATTTGGAGCAGTCTAGGTGGATATGTAAGATATTTTTTGATTTTCTTATAACTATATAATTTGAAATATATCTAGATTTTACTATATGCCTATTTTTTAGTATAAAAAGTATTTAGAAATTAGTTAATAATATCACTCATAATGGTATGTTATATATTACTTTGAATTTATATTAAATGTTTTTGATAAATTCCATTCGTAAGATATTTTAGGGATGTGCAATATATTGGATGAAGTTTTAGACATGAAATTTACTAAGGGAGTGTTGTATATTATATTTTAGTAGAAATAACCTCAAATATAGTAATAAAAATATGTAATTTACCTTTTTCCATTGGTACAAGACACAATGGATCACATAATGATGGATTTATTAGTTTAGAAGTCCTGAAAAACTAGAAACATACATTTAGAATATAAAAACATAGCATTTTAAAAATTATTCCATCCATTAAATCATTCAAATTATTCTTCATCATATTTTAGGGGAGGAAAAAATAAAGAGTGTGTTAAAATTTTTCTTAAGGGTTATATATGGTGGAAACTATCATGAGTAAATAATGAATAATCAATAAAAAAATATGGATAATCAAAACAAATTCCATTCAATAAAAAAATTGAGTTCAAAGTATATAAAAAAATAATATCCACATAAAATCACTTGGATAATGAAAATTGAATTATCAACAAATTAAATCCCTAATTCTATACATTCATGATCTTACTATCGAGGCCATGACCGGGATATCATGAATCTTACTATCAATGAATCAACCAAGACTTTCTTAATAAATGTGTAGGTGTAAAATTGATACACATATAACATGGAATGTCATTTTTGTCTCTTTAAATATATAAATTAATCAAAGGGCTTTCAATAACTAAGCCACATCCACTACTTACACATCTAAGGAATTCCTCATAAATTGAATGATTAATACAATACATTCCAAAGAAAATCCTTAAAAATCAATAGGTATCTATATTAAATCAGGAATACGTAATATTTCACCAGTAAATGAAATAGTTTTCTTATAGCTAATACTATATATATTAATGTAATATAGTTAATATAACATCAATGTAATGGAAAAGATTCTTTATAAATCCATTATACAAAAATTATGGACATATACGATAAAATAATGTATATTAAATAATATAGAGTGATAAATAACGAGATCATGAAAAATTTAATCACCAAAAAATAAGAAATAAGTACAGGATAAAATAAAGAGGTCGATTAAATATAAATTATGGATTTTTAGTAAAATGAATCCATTGAAAAATGGGAAATAAAATATAATAAAAACATGAAAAATAACTTCCTTATAACTTTTCATAATAATTATGTTATATATAAATTTCAAAATTATTTTCATTCCATTATTAAAATAATACCCATTAATTTTCAATTAAAAATTAAAATATAATGATTTTAATTTAATAACCATTGAAAATTTTGGAGGAATCTAGATACATAATAATGGTTATGGAGGTGGGAAATTTTGTTTATAGTGTATTTATTAAAATGATTCCTTTCAAAATATTTTAAAGAAAGTCAAAAAAATTCAAAAAAATGTTAGAATATTTATTATTAACAATTTATGAATAACTTAAATGTTTATTTAAAATTAATTAAAATAATAATTGGTTTATAAATAATTCCATTCTTTAAATAGTATTAATAACTAGGATATCAAAAAAAGAGATAAGGTCATTCTCCATTACTTGAAAATTATAGGTTGAATATTGATCCAAAAAGATAAGTAATGGAACATAAAAAAATAAAAAGTTAATAATAAACGATATTGTGTTTAATATATTAGGATCATTTAATATTCCCAATGGAATTCTGGACATAAACAATCGCGAAATAAAATGAGACTGTAACAAAATCCCTTTACATGGGTGTTCACTTAGTGATACATGTTTTTTCCTCTTATATAATGATTTTATAATTGATAAAAACTCATATAAAACCATATTTATAATTATATTACCTCATATGATTAAATTATAACATCTCATAACCGGTTAATTAAGAATTCCTCATTAACATCATCATTTTGGGTGTTAACTATTTCGTTTTTCATGTATGTTTCAGTTTCAAAATATTTTTTCTTACATCATGGTCATGGTTTCATAATTTATAGAATTTTAATAATGTCATAAATATCAAAATTTTTCATTATATATATTTTTATAATATTCTATAAAATATGGTAATAGAAAATTAAAATACATTACTCATGGAGATGGTAGTCCGTACTTACAAATTAATGATGTTTTATTTTTCTAATGAAAGGAATAAAATTAGGGTAAATAATATTTTATCATTAAATAACCATATTTATATTATAATTATCATTTATATTCATTAAATACATCTTTATATCTACTCCTGATAATTGGTTATGGAAAATGAAGCATGTCACTATGGGGAAATCATAATAGTGTTGTGTGTGTGTACGATGCTTTCATTTTCCATTGGTTAGAAGAGTAAGAAGGTAGATTATGTATTATCATTATAGAAGAATAATTATATCACAATTATAATAAATAAATATTATATATATATATATATCATAATAACCAAACATAAGATGTGGTGATCAAAAATGAAATTTATCGATTCATTGAGGCGATAGTTCGTACGTACGCATATGCGATGCATTAGTTTCCCAGTTGATGAAAAGGAGCTAGATAAAGGTTGTTACATAAGAATAATAATATTTTAGTGTATTTATGATACTAAATAAATTATTTTAATATGGTTATAAAATGTTTTAATGAGGTATGAGAAGAAATAAATTTGAATATAGTGGTTTAAGTCAATTAACTCTTCCTTGCGAGAACACATTTAGAATAAACATTAATCATTTTTAGTATGGTATTAGGGGATGAAAATAATACATAGGAAATGGGGAAGTAATCTAGAAATGTTTTTTAAATTATTGGATGAGATAAGTGGATTAATTTTTTTTAATAAGATTGGAGAGGGAGTTCTCTTTTATAAGTGTGGTGGTTGGAAATATTTTAAATACATGAAATATTATTATATATTATTTCTATTACTTAAGTTATGTGAATTAAAAATTTAAAAGATTCTATCATTGGTGGTATAAGTTCTAAATATGATCAAAAAATATAATGTTTACATGTTTTTGGGTCATTTTAACCCTTATATTTTTAGTTTAACCCCCTATTAGTATATTTTTACCTTTATATAAGAAATGATTTTTTTACCATGGCTATTATTCATTATGACCAAAAATGAAGTTGAAATACTTAACAAAATTTTACATGATAATTTTAAATTTTGAAACAATTTTTTTTCTATTCAATTCCTATTGGTGGAATAAATTAAGTTAAATATAATTCCATAAAATGTGAATTTAATAATTTCTAAGAAAATGAATTTTTCAAGAAAAAGATGAATTAATTATCACTCATTTCCTCATAAAAACCATTAGATAAATTTAAATTTTATTTCATGGAATATATAATCTACACATTTTATTAAAATCATTTATCAATATTGATTATTTTAATTTATAAGTACAATTTTAACTTAAAAACAATTTTCAGAAAAAATAAATAAATCATTTTTTACTTCCAAGTGATTTTATATTTATTTATATACTGTTAAAAATCAATGAATGAATAATTATTTACATTATAATTAAACTATTATAAATAAAATTAAATTATTTAAATACAAAATTGTTATTTATTCATAAAAATTATATTCTAAGGGAAATTTTCATATTTTCTTTCTATGCATGTTTCCATATAGTAAGTTGAAAAGTGATATTTGTTATATAAAATTATAAATGTTCTAATATAAGTTATTAAAATGTTAATTTTAAAATAATTTATTTATAATTAAATGTTCACTTACTAAAATTGAATCTCATGTGTTACATTCATTCCTCCCTTAAAAAGTTAATCCTTAAAATTTTCTTTGATATCAGTTTAAAATAAATTTCGGTGGTTATTCATCATTACTTTGTCATTCTCATTTATTTTCTCTTATATTTTATGATTTCTATACGGTAACTTCACTAACAGAGTCATATGATTGCACAAAAAATGT
Organism: Viscum album; assembly: GCA_963277665.1. Lineage (NCBI taxonomy): Eukaryota > Viridiplantae > Streptophyta > Magnoliopsida > Santalales > Viscaceae > Viscum > Viscum album. Next base: position 164,985,233 of record OY728142.1, on the reverse strand, counting down.
TATCTAGTTTGAAAATTATTGACAGTCACTTCAAATTAAGATAAATCTAGTTCCAATTCTATTTCCTCATAGTTGAGCACATGTATTGGGTCTCGAATATACTTTCTTAATAAAGATATATTGAACACATCCTGAACATAAGGGATGATTTGTTGAAATTATAAATGGTAGGCTATAACAATAAATATTTCAAGAATTTCAAAAATCATTATGTATCTTAGAATTAGTTTTTCATTATTTTCAAACCTTATAACACCCTTCAATTGAGATTCTTTCAAGAAAACCGGTTCTCCCACATGAAATTATAAAACCTTACTTCAGTTATTAGCATATAAATTTATTATAATTTGAGCTTCCTTAATGTCATTTTGAATATTATTCACTATTACTATTGTCTCTTATTTGATATCTGGGCCAACAAATTTCATTTCACTAACTTCATCAAAAAAATATTAGAGTGAAACGTCTTTTTCTATACAATGAATCATATGATGTTATTATAATGCTTTAATAAAAGATATTAATATAAGTGAACTCCCCAATATGTAAATAGTTATCCCACAAACATTTAAAGTTAGGTGATCGTGACCTTAACATATCTTATATAGTGTAAATAGTATTTATATACTTCCCATCAGTTTGAGGAAGATAAATTGTGCACGAATATCTCTCACTGTCGAGATCCCTTGGATGAACCTTCTAGAATTTTGGCTAAAACCATAGATAATGATCAGATATAATGAACAGAGGTCCACCCTAAAGTCTCACAATTTCATTAATATATAATCATGTGAGGTTATAGTGACCCAAACTTTTTATACATATATATTACATCCAATTAGATGAATATTCTTTAAGCAACATAGTGATCCAATCAAAATTGAAATAGTTCAACTATCTTTGGAAACATGGAATCATGGTCAAATGGTTCATAAGTAAACTACATAATCTACCACAAAGTTACTCATAACTAAAACCTTTATTAGACACATCATACATAATACATTTCTTCAAATACTAGGTAAAGGAAACACATGACTAAGTGAGCTCAGATTCATAGTAAGGTTAAACAAGGGAGATACCAACATATAATGATTATAAGGTTATGATAACATGAGAATAACATTTTAAAACCATATCGTTTATATATTAGATAATAATCGCGAGTCATGGAATAAATCTTATTAGTTTATAATACATAAATCATAAATGAATCATAGAATATAATCCATGAGAGCATAACATTAGCATAATACATAGATGTATATAATACTGATAGGAATATAAAATCCTATATCAAGGCTATACACCAAGACATTAATAATATGTTATAATTAGGATAACCACCCATGTACATACTTGGGTATTTGGATAACCTATTGTGTACCCTATTTAGGGCTTAGCTTAGCCTCCCTTGTAACCATTTTTTCTAAGTTGTGATAAACCCCCATGTGCCCTTTGAACCCATGGAACATTAATATTCACCCAATAAATTAAAGGACTATATAATTCTAGGTCATCCCATTATATAATGAAAATCATGCATTTATATTCCAAAAAATCATTCATCATATCATATCATATGAAAATGAAATAGGTTTCATAAATATTTCATCATAGCATAACATATATCAGAACATGTGGGAAATAAATGGGTTTCATAAATGTTTTTGATCATAATAATAAACCATCTATATAAAGGATAAGAATCATATCATTAGATCATATCCCCAGAAAATTATAAGAAAATATGAGGTTATTGTCATTATTTTTTATAAATATCATAAAAATATCCTTAAAACATTCTTGAAGAAAATATCCTTTCCATTTTGAAATAACATATTTAAAATCTATAAATTTACCAAATATTAATATAACATCATGTTACTTTATTTTATTTGTATTCGCCAATTTATTTTAGTATGAATTGATTGGATATCTTCAAGAATAGTTTCTGGTGGTTTTTCAGAGTTTTTTTAATGGTTTTTGGTCCTATGTATGGTTGGCACATTATTTGAAAAATCATACAGCTAAATTGTGTAACCTTTCTAGTATCCTAGGTAGGGGACATGGTTAGTGCATAGTTAAACAATCCAAGTAGACTAAACATTCATCTCTTTTATTGGATTTTTGGGGTGCATGTTTACTACTAACTATGCTACCTATCCCAAGAATCTATGCAGTTGGATTTCTGTAACACCCCAAGCTTCCACGGTAAGTTTCCCTTTGAATAATGCAATAGCTTGCATTGTACGCAACTTTGAGATTTTAACACACCGCGACCAATCAAAGTATTTGTAATGAATATTAATACCCACTTTTTGAAATTTTATCAATATTATATTTCAAAATGGACTTTAATTTTGGGTTTCTAATTTTAAAATTATCTTAGGGTGAAATTCTGTTATTTTTCTGAAAACTTTCAGTTTTTTATAAATAGTGAAAAATACTAAATTTTAATTTAAAACAACTTTTTTAATCAAAATAATTTATAGTGATAAATTACACTATTGAGTGGGTTTAAAGTATAATTATATTATATTTTTACCATTTAATCCAATGTTGGTCATTGTATGTAATTTCACATTTAAAATGGACATAAGCAAGGACTAATTTTTTGATAGTTATTATTTCTTAAAAACAAGCTTTTTGTTTTGACAACAGGAATAAATATTAAATTAATTTTTGACACTTATGTGTTTTGAATTTCGAAAAATGGATTCCATATTTAGAATCAGGAGTCCAAAATTGTGTAAATATGTGACTTTTATTTTTAGACATTTTGAATAATTACTTCGGTAAATATTTTATTTACCTTGGTTAAAGGGAATATCCGGTAAATAAGGGTAAAAAAATAATATTATAATAACATTAAATTACGCTAAAACGTGTTCTAACCCTATTGGATGATATATTTCTGACCATGGGCATCCTTGGGTCCATTTTGGGACCCCATGGAGCCACTTGTAAGTGATAATGACACTTTATATAAATTAAGTTAAAGTAAATACAAAAATGACATAAGAATATATCTTTTAGTAAAACAATTTTTACATAGGGTTATATATGTTATATCTTAGACTATAAATATTCATTAGAAATGTAAAAAGATTTTCTACATAATTGTATTTTATTTATAATTTATATACATTTAATTATTAAATTTATTTATGATACAATGATGATGCAGTACCTTCCTTATTAATGAAAGAATCAAATAAATGGTATTATAAATGTTAAAATAAATATAATTATAAAGTTTTGATGCCATGCATTATTTTTATAGGTTAATATGAAATGTTATTATTGATTAAATGAATTTATTTTTAATTAATAAAGCTTTTAGGACTTTAACAATAATAAATTATAAAATAGTATCAGAATTGACTTAAAGGTGTTTTTAAAACAAATATTACATTATTAATTGATATAATATTAATAAAAATCTATGGTTCATCCAAATGACTTATATAATGACATTTATATCATTAATGAACCACTTTGGGTTCACTTGGCAGTTTATAGTACGTTTATTAACAATATAATATAAAAATACAAAGAGACATGGTAAATGTCAATCTAATTAACTAAGAGTTAAATGTAACTGATATGGTTAATATAGTGACCCAAACCTGTCTAAAACCTATTGGTTGAGTTGTTATTGACCCATCCGCACCTTAAACTCTAAATAAATCACTTTTGAGAAATTATAAACCGAAAATTGTTTAATTATAAAATAATATTTTAAGTTTTTCCTAAGGTGCCCTTCACCCCTCCTATAAAAGGGCACTCCCCCTTCCCGCAAATTCACACCTTCAAAGCCTTTTGGCTCAGCCAAACACTACCCAAATACCCTCTAAACTATCCTCCTTTCATCCCAAAGGCCTTACTTTATTCATAAATCCAACCTAATGAGCCATTTTTATCAAATCAAAAGGAAGTACCCGAAGAAGAGGTAAATATTTCAGAACCTCTTTCAAGTTTGATTCTTCTTCCACTTCCTCTTTCTTTGTTGTTTCCATTATAAAATAATAAATCCAGTATCTTCAATATACTGTGATGTTATTATAATTATGGTACAACCATATTAATTATTCTATCCATCTTTTGAATGACATGTCACTATATGTGTGTACGTACGACTTACCGTCTCCACATCGTGGTGAAATTGTTATTCAATACATTATTATTTGGATGGGTATAATAATGATGTATAATTGATGTAAATAATAAATATAACATGATAATTATTCTTAATATATGATATACTATACAATTATATATTATTTTAATATCAAAAAAATGATCTTGTCGCTCGTGCGTACGTACGGATTACCATCTCCACGAACGCATTGAGAAAATACATGCCTGACCCAATGCATGTACTCACCGATGAGAAATTAGATCTGGAACCCGATCTCTCTTATTAAGAAGAGCTATTCCGGATTATTGATACCAAAGAACAATTACTGAGAAACCAGATGACTCGTCTAGTAGAAGTTATATGGAGAAACCATAAGATAAGTGAGGCAACGTGGGAACCCGAGGAACTTATGATGAAGAACCACCCAAATTTTTTTATGCGGTAGTATTCTAGAATTTACTAGGATGAAATTATTTAAATGAGGGGAGAATGTAACACCCCAAGCTTCCATGGTACGTTTCCCTTTGAATAATTCAATATCTTACATTGTACGCAACTTCGAGATTCTAACATACTACGACCAATCAAAGTAGTCATTATTAATAGTAATACCCACTTTTTGAAATTTCATCAATTTTATCTTTCAAAATGGACTTCATTTTTGGGTTCGAATATTGAAATTATCTTACGGTTATTTTTTGGTATTTAAAACATTCAGTTTTTGATTAATAGTAAAAAAATACTAAGTTATAATTAAAAACAACTTCTTTAATCAAAATAATTTATAGCGCAAAATTATACAATTGAGTGGTTTTTAAGTTTTATTTGATTATATTTTTACCATTTAAACCAATTGTGGTCATTGGAAGTAATTTCACATTTAAACTAAACATAAGCAACTGTCAATCTTTTGATAGTTATTTTTTCTTAAAAACACGCTTTTTTGTTTTGACAACAAGAATCAATTTTAAATTAATATCTGACACATATATGTTTTGAATTAAGAAAAATTGATTCCATATTTAGAATCAGGAAGTCCAAATTGTGTTAATTGTTAACTTTTATTTTTAGACATTTTGAATAATTACTTCGGTAAATATTTTATTTACCATGTTAAAGGGTAAATCTAGAAAATTAGGGAAAAAAAATAATATTATAATAATATTAAATTACCCTAACACATGTTCTAACCCTATTTTCTGATACATATCAGACCATGGGCATCCTTGGGTCGATTTTGGGACCCAATGTAGCCACTTGTAAGTGATAATGATAGTTTATATTAATTAAGTTAACGTATATACAAAAATGACATAAGCATATATCTTTTAGTAAAACAATTTTTACATAGGGTTATACATATTATCTCGTTGACTATAAATATTCATTATAAATATAAAAATATATCCTACATAATGGTATTTTATTTATAATTTTTAGACATTTAATTATTAAATTTATTTATGACACAGTGATGATGTCGTATTTTCTTTATTAATGAAAGAATCAAATAAATGGTATTATAAATGTTGAAATAAATATAATTAGAAAGTTTTGATGCCATACACAAATTTTTTGGGTTAATATGAAATTCTAGGATTGATTAAATTAATTTAGTTTGAATTAATAATGTTTTAGGACTTTAAAAAATCTACTATTAAATAGTGTCAAAAGTGCCATAAACGGGTATTTTAAAAAAATATTATATTATTAATTGATATAATATTACTAAAAATCTAAGGTTCGGCCAAATGACTTTTATAATGATAGTTATATCATTAATTAACCACTTGGGGTTCTCTTGATAGTTTATAGTATGTTTATTAACAATATAATATAAAATTACAAAGAGACATTATAAACTGAAAATGATTTTATTATAAAATAATATTTTAGGTTTTTCCTAAGGTGCCCTTCACCACTCTTATAAAAGGGCACTACCCATTCCCAAAAATTCACACATTCAAAGACTTTTGGCTCGACCAACCCATTCCTAAATACGCTCTCAACTGTCCTCCATTAATCCTAGAGGCCTTCCTTTAGTCATAATTCCAACCTATGGAGCCCTTTTGATCAAATCAAAAGGAAGAACCCAAAGAAGAGGTAAATATTTCAACACCTCTTTCAAGTTCCTTTACTCTTCCACTTCATAATTACTTGTTTTTTCCATTATAAAATAATAAATCCATCATATTCTATATACTGTGATTTTATTATAAATATGGTACAACCATATTCATTATTTTATCCATCCTTTGAATGACATGTCACCATACGTACGTACGTACGGCTTACCGTCTCTACGTCATGGGGTGATTTTTATTCAATACATTATTATTTGTATGGGTATAATAATGATGCGTAATTGATGTAAATAATATATATAACATGATAATGATTATTCATATATGATATACCATCCAATTATATTTTATTTTAATATTAAAAGAATGATATTGTCGCTTGTGCATACGTACGGATTACCGTCTCCATGAATGTGATGAGATTCATTCCCCATCATATCCATTCAAGACAAATTTTCATCAGATGGTAAAAAATAATGTTTAAATACTTAATATAATTATGAATATGAATAATATACATCCTTTCCATAACAAAAATTACTTATGTAACAAATCATATAAAGGAAAATGAATCAGTTAACACCCGAAACGACGATAATACTAATATATTTTTAACTAAGCAATGTTAAAAGATAATATAAGATATCATATTAATGTATATGATTCTTGTATAATTTAATATAATTTATTTCACCATTAAACAGGATGTTAACTTACCCTCGACCAAGGAAAATTACAAGGTAATTGTTAATTTCACAATCTCTTTATTATCCGAGTTTGTTTTTACGTAAGTATCTACTGGGACCTATTTATCACCCACATCCATGTTTCTTAAAAATGTATTCCAAATCATTTTTACTATTTACTAAACTATTGGTTAAAGTCATTTATACCCTTGTTTGAATTTTTATAAAATGGATTGAAAGGAATATTTCCGTCATTTTCCAAATAAGGACCTTATGACCTTTTCGACAAAATTAAGTTAAGAATTATTTTTTAACTTATATGGTGGGTGAGGATATTTTCTGCTGTTATAACATTTTCGAACCTTCCCTTACATGTTTATAAGAATATTTTCAAAATAAATGTTTTATTTATAGTTATGTGACTCTTAAATTATTTCAAAATAGAAAGAGATATTTCTCTAAAATGGTTTAGACTTCATCTATATCAACATCCTTTGATAGATTTTAAGTTTGTTTGAAGTTGATTTATTATGATAGAAAACACCCATATTGTATTGAATGTTTTATGATATGTTTGACTGTGGATGTGTTATTTCATACCATTCATGGTTTATGGATAAAGTATTGACATTTCGTATGCTAGTATCAATACAAATGTTTATGTTAGGTTTAAAACTTTTCTTATGAGGAATGCATTGGACTTAGTAAGTGATGGGTGGATCCCGCTATAGCTCCTCGATGCATCGGTATGTCTCATGAGACAAACTAGGATCTTGGAATAAGGCCTTGACAAAATCTTATTTGTAATCTTGGCACAAGGCCTTGACTATGTGGTTATGAAGTCTGGCATTATGCATTCCATCATTATGAAAGTGGATATTTATATTCCATTGATTATTCAACTAGTAGAATATCCATGTGAATAAGTAAATGGAATTATTTGATTTTATCTTTTCTATATTAATATGAAGTTAAAGTTTAAAAAGATTTTTTTTTAGTCCTATACATTTCTATAAATGTTTATGCATATTTATGAAAGTTTCCTCTATATTTTTATCCTTACTGAGAATCTGAGATCACCCCTTTCTATGTTTTATTTTTCCTAGGATGCGAAGAAGTATAATATGACGGACCGGTATGGATTTTCTGTGGGATCTCAGTGTTGTCTATAGAAAAAATGTTGTTTTAGTTTTTCATTTTATGATGTAATGTAAACCTTATGAATGTATCTATAAATTCTAAGGATACTAAATTAATAGGTCTTTCAAGACATGACCTTTTGTGATCATGCCAATGATATGTAATAATGCATCGACTCTGGGTAACTAGGGTTGGGGCATTACAGTTGGTATCAGAGAAAGTTTAGTACAATCCTTGGAATCTAGATTTAGATAAACTCTGATTAGAGCACATTACCCAAAGATAGAATTTGAGGATTAGTAAAGAAGAATTTCCTAGAAATTTAGTATTGTAGAGATTTTGTGAGTTTTCCAACAAATACATCCCAGTCTGGATATGATCAGGTAGAGGCTGCTCTGGTACATATGTACCAAGGGGTAAAACTCGAAAACACTAATTTGAGCTAGACTCGAACGGGAATTGGGGAATGAAAACGGGCCTTGATGCACTCTTGGTTATGACACTCTCGGGGGATACGCTTATGATAATTCTCAGTTTCATTACAAACCATTATGAAGGGTTTATTAGTATATACTTCCTCAAAGAAATTTTTTTTATGATTATGGATTATATCCATAAACTGTCCAATTTTTGTTATGTGTTTTACAAGTTTTTATTTATGTATCTCAATTCATAAACTAATCTAGTTTATGACATTGTTTAGAAATGGTGCATAATGGAAGGAATGGAAACTATATCAATGCATGCACTCCATGTTGGGATTTGCCTCCTACTCAAGATAATTATAGTGGAACTGGTGATGCAACTGGTGTTGATCTGCTAATCACCAAACTAGGACAACTCGCTCAAGTTATGAATAATAACCTTACCCATACGTAGCACCCTGATCCGCAGCATGGAGGATCAGTGTTAGATCGCTTCATGAGGAAACAACCACCAACATTCAATGGGGGTACAAATCCACTAGTAGGTGAGCAATGGATAAATCCCTTAGTGAAAAAATTCCCTGCCTTGTGGAGTAGAGAAAGGGAAAACATTTTCATGGTAGTTTACCGCCTCACTGGAGATGTTGATCAATGGTGGTCATTGATTCAAAACACAAAGGAAGATGATGAAGTATCAAATATGAAATGGGGGTAGTTTAAAGAAATTTTCATAGAAAAATACTTTCCTCATGACCATCTAGCGGATATGGAAAGAAAATTTCTCAGTCTGAGGCAAAAGGAGGATGATAATATCACAAAGTATGAGGATAACTTTACAAGGTTAGCGAGGCATGCTATAGATTATATACGTAACCCAAGAATTAAGATCGATCATTTATTTGATTGGTTAAAACCATTTCTATCTCAAGAATTATTCTCACAATCCTTATTATCGTACAAAAATATTGTCTCATGTGCTATCAATACAAAAAAAAATCTATATGTCTTACAACATTAAAGAAAAGAAAGAGCAGAAGAGATCAGCTGAACACTCTGGAAATGGAAAAAAGGGGGAGAAGGGAAATGTTGAATATCCATCCTGTAGTGAATTTGGGAAGAAACACCCTGGTACTTGCCTGAAGGGAATGAGAGTCTGTTACAAGTGTGGTGAAAAAGGCCCCTAAAATCCTGATTGAAAGGGGAAGAAATAGTTTTTAGATGTTTAATGCTAAAATTTTAGATAAAGGGGGAATTATGTGAATTAATTCCCTAAGCGTCAGGGGAACTTACCTCAGAAAAGGCCAAGGGATCAATTCCAAGATTATGTTATCACTGCTGCTGAGGTTGAAGCTCGGAAAGACATGGTGGTAGGTAATTTAATGGTTTCCTCAAGTTTAGAAAATGCTTTACTTGATTCTGGATCATCGCATTGTTTCATATCATCCCATTTTTCTAAGAAAATTAGACATTTCCAATTTGATTTAACAAGGGAGTTGTCATCCAAAACTCTTAAGGGAAGTATCATTGCAACAATTTTTTGTGAATCAGTCCACATTAGGGAATATAAATGTTCTTTATCTTCTTCTCACATCATCATACCCATGATAAATTTGATATAATCCTCGATATAGATTAGATTTTCGACCATGAAGCGAAAATTTATTGTAAGAAGAAGGAGGTTAAAATTTTTTATGATGATAAATAGTACCTTATCTTTAGAGTAGAAACATCACCACCTAATTCTTACTTATATCCACCCCTAATAGCTCAACTGAATTCAATTATTGGGGATTAAGAGAATGAAATAACTATAGGTGAGGAAAGGAATGTTCAAATAGAGGATTTACCTATTGTGCAAAAATATGTTGATGTGTTTCCAGAGGATTTACTTGGACATCCTCCAAAATGAGAAATTTAGTTTTCCATTGATTTAATTCTTGGTTCAAGTCCCATATTGAGGAACCCTTATAGAATGGATATTGTGGAATTAGTGTAACTAAATAAAGAACTAGAGGAATTCAGTAATAATGGATTTATTCATCCTAATCTTTCTTCATGGGGAGCCCCTGTCCTTTTTGTTAAGAAGAAAGATGGATCTATGTGGTTGAGCATTGGCTATAGGGAGACCAATGTTATAAAAATAAAGAACAAGTATCCCCTACCTCGCATTGATGATTTATTTGAAAAAATTCATGGATCTCAATACTTTCCAAATATTGACCTTAGATCTATATATCATCAATTGTGTGTGAAGAAGGAAGACATTCCAAAAACAGTATTTTGAACCAGGTACGAGAATACGAGTTTACAGTAATGCCTTTTGGATTGACTAATGCACCCTTTGTCTTCATGGATATAATGAATAGAGTTTTCAAGGAATATCTTGATGACTTTGTAGTGGTATTTATTGATGATATCTTAGTATACTCCAAATTCTACGAATATCATGAAAATCACTTGAGCATTATCCTCAAGACACTCGAAAGACATGAATTATATGGGAAGTTCAAGAAGTGTGAATTCTGGATTTATGAGATTTTATTTCTTGTCTATATTTTCTCTAAGTATGGAATCTCTGTTGATCCTTCTAAGACCAAGGAAATCCAAGAATTGATAGCACCAACGAGTATAACTGAGGTACATAGTTTTTGGGTTTAGCAGGTTATTATAGATGTTTCATCTAGAAATTTTTCCGGTTGGATAACCCATTAACAAAGCTCATAGGAAAAGTGGTTAAATTTGTTTGGAGAAAAGAGTCTGAATAATGTTTTGAATAACTGAAGAGAAGATTAGTTAATGCTCTTATATTTACTCTACCATTGGGGAATGATGGGTTTGTTATTTTTAGTGATGCTTCAAAGAAAGGACATGGTTGTGTCCTTTTGCAGAATGATAGGGTTATTGCCTATGCATCACGAAAGCTAAAAATTCATGAGCAAAACTATACTACTCATGATCTTGAGTTAGCAGCTATAATCTTTTCTTTTATGATTTAGAGACACTATCTCTATGGTGAAAAATGTGAGATATATACCAATAAAAATATTTTGAAGTATATTTTCTCACATAAATAACTCAGCCTGAGGAAAAGGAGATGGCTTGAAGTACACAAGGATTATTATTGAACTCTACACTACCACCCGGGGAAGAAAAATAAGGTGGAAGATGCATTGATTAGAAAGGATCATGGAGTTTTGAACAAGATGAGAGTTGAAAAGGATCCTATATATATGGATCTAGTAAAGTTAGACATTGGGATAACCATGGAAGGTGAACCATCAATACTTTTTCAAATGGTTTAAAATCCATCTTTACTATAAAGTATAAAGAGTTCTCAGACCTATGAGGATGTGTTTCAAAAGAAGATTAATGTTGTGAATGATGGTAGATTGTGTGACTTTGTGTATGTAGATGAATTTTTGAAATTTGGGAAGAGACTTTGTGTTCTTGATATACCTGATCTAAAAAGGGAATGGTTGGATGATGCTCATAGTTCCAATTTCTCTATACACCCTGGTAGCACTAAGATGTATAGAGATTTGAAGGAACTTTTTTGGTGGGACAAATGACGAGGGAGATTTCTGATTTTGTGTCAAGATTTATGGTTTTTTAACAAGTGAAAGATGGAAGGCAAAAGCCCGGATTAGTCATGCAACCTCTTCCCATACCTGAGTGGAAATGGGATAATATTACGATGGACTTTGTCATGGGACTAAAAAATAATATTAGAAGGAATGATGTAATATGGGTCATTATGGATTCTCTTACCAAGTCAGCACATTTTCTTACTATAAGAGAAGATTTACAACTTGAACATTTAGAAAGAATGTATATTAATGAAGGTGTAAGACTTAATGGAGTACCCCTATCGATTATTTCTGATCATGACCACCATTTTACATCAAGATTCTGGAAAAGTTTTCAGAAATCCCTGGATTTTAACTTCATTTGAGCATTGTTCACCACCCTTAAACTAATAGACAATCAGAACAGACTATCCAAATGATAGAAGACATGTTGAGATATTTCTCACATGACATTCAAGGTATGTGGGATCAATATTTACCTCTGGTATAATTTTCCTATAACAATAGCTTCTATTCAAGTATTCATATTGCACCATATGAAGCATTATATGGAAAGAGATGTCACACACCAACTTGTTGGGATGATGTTGGTGAAAGAAAACTTGTAGGTATAGAACTTGTTGAGGAAACGATGGAAAACATTAAGGTAATACAAACCCACATCAAAGCAGCTCAATGTAGGTAGAAGAGCTATGCCGATAACCGAAGGAAGGATTTGGAATTTTAGGTAGGAGATCATGTTTTCTTGAAAGTATCTCTTTGGAAGGGTGTTATAAGTTTTAGTAATAAGGGTAAATTGAGTCCAAGGAACATCGGACCTTTCGATATTCTATAAAGAATTGGGGCTATAACTTACTGTTTGGAAATGCCACCAAGTCTCTCCAAAGTTCACGATGTGTTCCTTGTAACACTGTTGAGAAAATACATGCCTGACCCAACTCATGTACTCACCTATGAGGAATTATAACTAGAACCCGATATCTCTTATTGCAAAGAGCCCGTCAGGATTCTTGATACTAGAGAATAAGTATTGAGAAATTGGATGACTCATCTGTTAAAAGTTCTATGGAGAAACCATAAGATGGAAGAGGCAACATAGGAACCTAAGGAACTTATGATGAAGAACCACCCGAATTTTTTTTGCGGTAGTATTATAGAAATTTTTAGGAGGAAATTTTATGAAGGAGGGGAGAATGTAACACCCCAAGCTTACACGTCACATTTCTCTTTTAATAAAAAAAATAACTTTCATTGTACGCAACTTCGATATTCTAACACACCATGACCAATCAAAGTAGACGTTATGAATAGTAATACCCACTTTTTGAAAATTTATCAATTTTATCTTTCAAAATAGACTTCATTTTTTGTTTCAAAATATCAAAATTATCATAGGGTGAATTTTTGGTATTTTTCTGAAAGCATTCAATTTTTTATGAATAGTCAAAAATACTGAATTTTAATTAAAAACAACTTTTTTAATCAAAATAATTTATAGTGATAAATTATACTATTGAGTGGTTTTTAAGTATAATTAGATTATATTTTTACTAATTAATACAATTTTGGTTATTGGAGGTAGTTTTACATTTAAACTAGACATAAGCAAGTATCAATATTTTGATAGTTATTATTTCTTAAAAACACGCTTTTTGTTTTGACAAGAGGAATTAATTTTAAATTAATTTCAGCCACTTATTTGACTTAAATTTAGAAAATTGGATTCCATATTTATAATCAGGAGGTCCAAATTGTGTAAATAGGTAACTTTTATTTTTAGACATTTTGAATAATTATTTCGGTAAATATTTTATTTACCATGGTTAAAAGGTAAATCCGATAAATAAGGATCAAAAATAATATTATTATAATATTAAATTATCCTAACACATGTTATAACCCTATTAGATGATACATGTTCGACCATGGGAATCCTTGAGATGATTTTGGGACCCCATGGAGCCACTTGTATGTGCTAAGGACACTTTATATTAATTAAGTTAAAGTAAATACAAAAATGACATAAGCATATATCTTTTAGTAAAACAATTTTTACACAGAGTTAACTATGTTATCTCTTATAATATAAATATTCATTAGAAATCTAAAACAATTTCCAATAAAATTGTATTTTATTTATAATTTTTAGACATTGAATAATAATATTTATGTATGACACTATGATGATGCAGTATGTTCCTTATTAATGAAAGAATCAAATTAATGGTATTATAAATGTATCAATAAATATAATTTGAATTTTTTTTATGCCATTAACTAATTTTATAGGTTACTATTACATTTTAGGATTGATTAAATTAATTTATTTTTATATAATAAATTTTTAGGACATTAACAAAAAATCAATAATTAAATAGTGTCAAAATTGACATAAAAGAGTTTTTAAAGCAAATATTATATTATTAATTGATATAATATTACTAAAAATGTAATTTTTGGAACAATTATCTATATAATAATATTTATATCATTAATTAACCACTTGGGGTTCTATTGGCAATTTATAATAATTTTATTAACCATATAATATAAAAAATACAAAGAGATATGGTAAATGTCAAACTAATTGACTAAGTTAAATATAAAAGATAAGGATAATATAATGACCCAAACCTCTCAAAAACCTATTGGTTGAGTAGTTTTAGATCCATACACACCTTATACTCTAAATAAATCACATTGGAGTCATTATAAATTGAAACTGAATTTATTATAAAATAATATTTTAATTTTTTCCTAAGGTTCCCCCCACCCTTCTTATAGAAGGGAACTCCCCCTTCCCTCAAATTCACACCTTCAAAGTCCTTTGGCTCAGCCAAACCCTTCCAAAATACACTCTCAATGGTCATCTATTCATCCTAGAGGCCTTTATTTAGTCATAAATTCAACCTATTGACCCCTTTTGATCAAATCAAAAGGAAGAACCCGAACAAGAGGTAAATATTTCATCACCTCTTTCATGTTCCTTTCTTCTTCCACTTCCTCTGTCTTTGTTGTTTCCATTCTAAAATATCAACTCCAGTATATTATATATACTATGATGTTATTAAAATTATGGTACTACCATATCCATTATTCTATCCATCCTTTGAATGACATGTCACCATACGTGCGTACGTACGACTTACCGTCTCCACGTTGTGGTGTAATTGTTATTCAATACATTATTATTTTTATGGGTATAATAATGATGTGTAATTGATTTAAATAATAAATATAACATGATAATGATTATTTATATATGATATAACATCCCATTATATATTATTTTAATATCAAAATAATGATATTGTCACTCGTGCGTACGTACAGATTACCGTCTCCACGAATGCGATGAGATTCATTCCTCATCGTATCCATTTAAGACTAATTTTCATTATACGATTAAAAATATTGTCTAAAGACTTAATATAATTATGAATCTGAATAAGATACATCCTATCCATAACATACATTACTTACGTAATATATCATATAAAGGAAAATGAGTCAGTTAACTCCCGAAACAACGATAATACTATAATATTATTAACCATGAAATGTAAAGAGATAATATATGATATCATATTAATGTATATGATTATTGTATAATTTAATAAAAATTATTTCACCTTTATAAAAGAGGATAACGTACCCTTGGACAAGGAAATGTACAAGGTAAAGGTTAATTTTAGAATCTCTTTATTATCCAAGGTTTTTTTTACGTAAGTATCTACTGGGACCTCCTTATCATCCACATCCATGTTTCTTAAAAATGTGTTCCAAAACATTTTTACTATTTACTAGACTATGGGTTAAAGTCATTTATTCCCTTGTATGACTTTTTATAAAATGGATTGAAAGGAATCTTTCCATCATTTTCCAAACAAGGTACCTTATGACCTTTTCGACAAAATTAAGGTAAGAATGTTTTTTTGACTTATACATCGGGTGTAGCTATTTTCTGCTATTATAATGTCGTCGAAGGATCCCTTTCAATTTTATAAGAATATTTTGAAAATAATTGTCTTCAATATAATTATGTTACTCTTAAATGATTTCAAAATAGAAAGAGATATTTCTCTAAAAAATGTTTTGACTTAATCTATGTCAACATCCTTTGATAGATTTTATGTTTGTTTGAAGTTGATTTATTATGATACAAAACTTCCATATTGTATTGAATATTTTGTGATATGTTTGATTGTGGATGTGTTATTCCATACCCTTCATGGTTTATGGATAAATTATTGACATTTCGTATGCTAGTTTCAATATAAATTTTTATGTTATGTTTAAAACTTTTCATATGAGGAATGCTTTGGACATAGTAAGTGATGGGTGGAGCCCAATGTAGCTCCTCGATGCATCAGTAGGTCTCATGATACAAACTAGTGTCTTGGAACAAGGCCTTGACAAAATCTTATTTGTAGTCTTGGCACAAGGCCTTGACTATGTGGTTATGAAGTCTGGCATTATGCATTCCATCATTATGAAAGTGGATATTGATATTTCATGTGATTATTCTACTAGTAGAATGTCCATGTAAATAAGTAAATGGCATTATTTGATTTTATATTTTCCATATTATGCTGATGTTCAAGAAGGGTTTTGTGTTAGTATTATACATTTCCATAAATTTTTATGCTTATTTATGAAAGTTTTTGCTCTATTTTTATCCTTACTGAGTATCTGAGATCACCCCTTTCTATGATTAATTTTTCCCAGGATGCGATGAAGTATATTATGACTGGCCTATAGGGATAGTCTATGGGATCTCAGTGTTGTCTATGGAAACAATGTTGTTGTAGTTTTCCATTTTATGAGATAATGTAAACATTATGAATGTATCTTGTAATTCCAAGGCTACTAAACTAATCGGCCTTTCAAGACTTTACCTTTTGTGATCATGCAAATGATAGGTAATAATCCACCGACTCTAGGTAACTGGGGTCGGGGAGTTATAATTTCAATGCCCAAAAAAATTTCATTAAAATCCCCAAAACCCATTAATTACCCCTAACTCCTCGCACAAGAAACTAAATTGATCTTTTTGGATTTTGGGTGCCTTTATAAGAATTTTGGATCTCCCAACCTCATTTCTTAAGGGATTGATGTGCCGATCAAAGTGGTGATCCTCTTCCAGTAAGTTCTTATCCTCTTAGATTTTGATCTATCTTCTTATTTGGATTTTTTATTCATATAAGATATTATGTAATTTTTTTTGTACCATTGATGGTTGATATAGAATTGAGGGATCTAGCTTTTCTTCTATATTTTATTTATATCTCTCTTCCTAGATATAAGAATCACCATCGTTGGAGACACATCTTGGATTTTTAGTGGTTTGATTCCAAATTTTACAAGTAGTTGTTTATATGATTTTTCTTTATATTTTAATTAATTCTTTCTTGAAATTTCAAAGATACATGTTTCCTTATTTCTAACACATGTTCCATGAATTTTTTTGTAATTCTTTATTAACTATTTTTTGATCCATTTTCATTGAATTGAACAAATCATCAATTTAATGGATATGATCTTTATATCTCCCAAATTTTTGTGATTTTTTAATGCCATATTTTTTTATTTTCGTAAAATAAATTTTAAAAGGATTTATTGGTGAATGTGAGGGCTTTTGCATGGTTTTTTTAAATTAAATTCCTTGATTTTAATGAAATGAGTTAAACTATTTGATACTGTCTAAATAATTTCAAATGATTGATTTTTGAAATCACCAATATACCTTTTTGAATGACGGTACTATTGTTTTCAAAAGGGTGTTCTATTTTTATTTGAAATAAGTGATTTATTTACCTGAAAAGTGGTTATATGCCCATGTTTTTAAATTTATAAAAAAAATTAAAATGAAAAACCTCATTTGAATGATTTAGTGTTTATTTGAATGAAATGAATATTTTAAAGGATCGTTTGGTGTTATGATTATGATTTGTGAAATTAAGAAGGTATGATTACCCTTTTAAATATTGACTTATATAAAAGGTTTTGAATAGAATTGATAATGCTTAATGTATTGGATGGAACTTTATGATTATCATATATTTTCTTAATACCTTAATGCAAAATAATTAATTCTTTTTCTTCCCATTGATGAGTTTTGAAAAATGGATTATTTACTTTGAGGGAATTCAACGGTGAGATTCAAATGTGATTTGGGGGCATAATACCATGATTTATATTGATATGGATCCCCATGTGATCTTCGTAACATGATTATATCAATCCCTAATTTGTACTAGTCATATGAAACTGAATATTTAAACGGGATGACCGAGATATATTCTTTTCTAGTTGAATAATAACCCATATATTGGATCTATAGAGAGAATTAAATGTTCAGGCTATTTCCATGCATCTAAGAAAGTAGGTGTGTGTGGAAGTAGTTTTCTTGAGACTTTTGACACTATATTTGAGCTAGGAAAATATTTTTGATAATTTTTAATTATATATTCTATAGTGGAATCACTATCATACCTTGGTTGTACCCATTACATACATATACTTGATAATCGATACATGAAATCGTTCATTGTCACTACATGGAACTGATGTTTCCTTGCTTGATGGATTACTACTATTTATTGATATGTAACACCTTGAATCAACTATAATCAATCATGTAAATCTTCTAATATTAGGTGAATATTACAAATTTTCTTAATTGATCTAACATTATCTTACGATATGGTTTTCAAAGATTTTCAAGAAAATGTTCAGTTTTTAAATGGTGAAATGACATGTTTTACAGATTTAGTTTCTAAATGATTTTGAAATTTTTAAAACTATATTTTAAATATAATGTTTTACTCTCTTTATTAAACAACTATTTTAGAATATTTGAATTAAATTATGATGTAAAAGCCTAGAATTTTTTTTTGGAATCCTACTAGGCTCTATAACTCACGCCTTTCTTGTATCGTTTGGTGTTTACAGTCTTTATGTTCTTATATCAGGTGATTATTCTCCCTTCAAATTCCTTTGGGGGTTCATGCATGGTTGGAAAATGGTAGGTTTCCTAGGACATGTTGGGTGGTCTTGGACCACTAAGAGATGATTTTGTGGTATCTTTGTTCTATTTCTAGATTTTTTATCATCTCCTTGTATATGATATGACTTTACGAATTTATGTATTTGATGATTAATCCATAATATAATCTGTTTATTGTAATATTTTGTGAGTGAAATCATTCCCAATGGTTATTTCTTGATTCCCAAGTTCTTATTACTATCCCATGGAGATCAGGAATGCTCTTCAGTTTAGTGACAGATTGAATCATATATCAGTTTGGATGGTACTTTGGGCTGGTTCATCATAAATTATATCAAATAAGGTTTTTTCATGAAACTAAGTATATCTCATTTAAATCACTTATATTATTTGGGTTGAGTCTCAGTAATAATAATATTAAGGTAGTGTTAGGACTCAAGAATTAGTTCATGAATGGGTTCTTGATCACCACCTCCAAATGATGAGACTTGAGTTACCATAGATGTGAGAACTTGAATATTTATTTTCAGTTATTGTTTTCTAGATAAAAAATGTGATTTTCATTCCAAATAAGACAATATTTGATTTGGGTAATCACTTCTGATTTTTTTGGTTGGAACAAAAAGGTTGAACATAGATACAATATACCTTTATGGTCTGGTAAACTATATCAAATTAGTGTAACTATTATTTATGTTAATCTAGGAACTATTATGTGGTTGGTGTGTGGTTTACCCGCCAATGTAACCAAGAATTGAATAGTTCTACTCTAACCTGAACTTGGAACCCTATTATTTTGTTTCCAAAATTAATTAACTCATGTGAGGTTTGTTAGAATGTTTATGGATGTAGTTTATTTCATGATATTGTGTGATTATTTTATCTTTTATCCCTTGTTTATTGTTTTAAATACTTTGCAAAAACCAAATTGTGTCTTAGAAAAAGTTTTGTTGAGTTTGTTGGGAAATGTTTTCAGTTACTAAAAAGTGAGTTTTATAAAATTCTTGGTTTGGGAAAAATAATTTTCAATGAATCTTGTGTGATGTTTTAATGAATTTTTAAGAGTAAATTTTTGTTTGTAATGGATTTAAAATAATAATGGTTTTGGAAATTGGAAAAATTGGATAAATGTTTTTAAAACCATGGAATAATTTCCATAAGATGGAAAAGGATTTCCAAAAACATTGATGAGTTTATAATAATATTTTTCATTTTTAAAGGAAAGAGTAATGTTTTATAAATGATGAAATATTTTTTTGGAATCAATGATACATTGATTAAGTGGTTTATAGATTGTTTGAAATATTTTGGATGGCTTGTAATATGTTTTGGGTTTTGTGTTATGTCTAATTTTAGGACCCTATATTTGATGATGACCATAAGTTTACCCCATGATGTTTTACTTGAAATATAGAATATACATTTTTTAGTACAGTTTTTAGAGTGGTTGTTCACATTTTCCAGAAGTGGCATATCTTTTTGAAGACTCTACCCATACTCTATATAGAGTGGTGGATCCTATATCATTTAAGATTTTGAACCACATCCTTGACTTCTTGGATTGTCATTGACCTTATTTTAAAGGTGAATAGGGTTGTCTTGAGTTAGTAATTTGGATTGAATAATTTTATGGTATCTTCAATTCACTCAAGACTCTCGATGCTCTGAAGGTCAATTCTATCAACTCCTTATTTTAGATACTCTTCTTGGAGTGGTGAAAAGTTGTTATTACCTATTTTATGCATGATAGAATGTATTCTGAATTATTCAATTTAGTCTTAATTTAGTGTATGTATCTTGAGAATGTGAAGAAGCAAAAAGTTACTGAGTTCATGGGTTTTGGTCAATATGAGCTATCAGTTGTGAAGTATTCTAATAAATTATCATGTTTGATATGTTTATTACATATGAATTTCAGAAATTACACTAGTAAAGAATTATATTTTAAAAAATGTCTTCACTCAGAGATTCTAACTGTCATTCCTATGTGTTGGTTGACCTCCTATCCAAAGATTATTAATAGGGAATTTTTAGATAAATTGGAGTTATAAAAACAACCTGAAGGGAAATATTCCTGATTTGTGGTCAACGAAGGATAATATTCTTATGGAAATAAGAGGCACACAATGTGCATATAGTGTGGAGAACCTAGTTATCCTAAGAGGTTGTGTTTTAAATGTATGAGAGTCTGTAAATGTTGTGTCTATTGGGGTCACCTTTATAGGTTTTATTAGTTGGAAGATTTTAAATAAATGTTTCATTTAGGGATTATCAGCCCTTGACTACGAAGTAGTAGATGCTTCAAGATAATAAGTCTATGTCCATATGCCTTATAGTGAATATTTTCATGCATTGTATGACCTTCTGATTTCCGTTAGTGGTTGATATTGATCCATCTTGTTGTTTTCGACATCATTGTGGAAACTTCTTGATATTTTCCTTTTTTTAGATTTTCTATTTTTGGTAACTATTTTGTTGAGATCTTAGTGGCTTGTTTTGGAATATTTTTTGATTATTATTTTCGAACATTGTTGTAATCATGTGGGTTGTATAATTTTATTGAAACCTCTATGGTTGGGCCTTGTGGATTCTCACCCTTGAATGCTTAACTATTATTTTAGAATGAATTTATATCCTTGTTATCCATTGTGATTTTAGTGATGGATCTAAATATTATGCTAAGAAACCTCAAGACATTTTCAGGTTATTGTTCTTCAAAATATCTTATGCTTCCTTCCATGGATATCTTTCTATGGTATGAGTAAGAAACTATTTGTATTGATTTGTTTTCCGGGGTATTCTATTATTTTTTCCTTTATGGTAAGAGATCAATTTTGATATATTTAATTATCTACCTTGTGAGAGTGTAGTGACCTTTTGTGCACTGACCTCGCTATTTTGAACTATTCCTAGTTATAATTGGATAGAACATGGAAACGTAATTGGATATCTAGGATGATGTGATTCCTTGATGGAAAAGACACCCAAAGGAATTGAAGTGCAATTTTATGAGCTCATCAAGGGGTGACACTCAGTATTGAAAATCCTAGGTAACCATCAAGTACTTACTTGGGTTAGAAATACTTATTAGTTATTTTCCTTGATTTTGGAAGTTTGATCTTAGATGAACCATGAGAGTATTATTTGTTTTGGAAATAATGATTTGTTTGGATGTGTCATTCCGTTCAGGTTTTTGTTTTAGAACATTAAATTTTCTATTTTGTGATTAGTTTAAGTCTCTTCTTTGGAATTAAGGGATTCACTTTTATAGTGTTACACCATTTTGATGAATCTTTAAATAGTGGGGAAACCTTTGCTAGATCTCAAATCCTTCTTTAGTTTGGAGACTCATAATGATCTTATTGTGTTGGTCTTGGAGTCGTGTGTATTTTTATCCTTTGGCTGAGTCTCTCTTCTAGACTAGATATTGTCCACCCCCAAGTTGTGTGAGGGAGTTCTTCTTGTGTTATATTATTCTATCTTTTAGACTGGAATCATTATATTGACAAAAAGCCCTATGTTGGGAAGGTTGAAACACATAATCACTTTATTTGAGTTATTTTGACCCATTGATTTTAATATCCAATGACTGGATTTCTTTTTGGGTTAATTCTAGTGTTTTTAGAGTTTTTTATGGTTATTGGGAAAATTCATGGTTGGAATGTAACACCCCGAGCTTCCATGATACGCTTCTCATTCAATAATGTAGTAGCTTGCATTGTACGCAACATCGAGTTCTAACACACTACAACTAATCAAAGTAGCCATTATGAATAGTAATATCCACTTTTTAAATTTATAGAAATTTTATATTTCAAAATGGACTTCATTTTTGTATTCCTAATATTGAAATTAGCCTATGTTGAATTTTTTGTAATTTTCTGAGAACTTCAAAATTTTTATGAATAGTGAAAAATACTTAAAACAACCTTTTTAATCAAAATAATTTATAGTGATAAGTTATACTATTGAGTGGTTTTAAAGTATAATTAGAATATATTTTTACCATTTTATCCAATGGTGGTCATTAGAATTAATTTCACTTTGAAATTGGACATAAACAATTGTCAATCTTTTCATATAAATTGTTTCTTAAAAACATGCTATTTGTTGTGACAGCAGAAATTAATTATAAAATTTATTAATGCAAATTATATGTTTGTAATTTCATAAAATATACATCATTTTTGAATTCGGAATATCAATTATAGCATAGGGTGAAATTTTGGCATTGTTTGATGAATAGTGAAACCACTAAGTGGTAGTTAAATAACTGATTTTTCGTTTAAATGAAATATTACCACTTCTGTGATTTGATTTTCAAAAATCCGACATACATGGTTGTCATTAAGAAGTAAAATGTGGTTCAATGAGATTAAAATAATATTTTGGTGAATAGTAACTTTTAAGTTCTTAATCGCGATTAGAGGTAATTAGTGTAGTTTAAGGTAAAAATAATGTTTTAATAATATGAGATGAGCTTGACACATGTCCTACCCTCATTGTATGTTCCATGGTCGACCAAGACAATCCATGGGTCAACTTGGGGACCCCATGGATCCACTTTAGGTGGAAAATGACATAAATACCTTTTATTTAATGTTAAAGTAAAAAATGACACAAACATGAAATGTTTTACTAAAACAATTTTCATATGGGTTTATACAAGTCATATTTTTGATTATAAATAGTCATTGGAAATATAAAAAGATTTCATACATCATAGTAGTTTTTTTTATAATTTTTAGACATTAAATAAATTAAATTATTTATGACATCATGATGATGCAGCGATGACCTCATTATTTAACGATTTAAATAAAATGAGAATATAATGTAAAATCCAAGGCTTACACTTGTCCAAAGCCTATTGGATGAGGATATTTAGAACCCTTATCACCTTAGCCTCTAATTATACAAGTGTGGGACCTTTATAATCCTAAAAGCATTGTATAATAGAATAACATATCATTACATTCCAAAAGTGCCCCTCCTCTCCACTTATAAAAGGCCCCCACCACTCCCACCTTATTCAAAACATCAAGCCATTTGGCTCGGCCAACCTCTGCCGAAATACACTCCCAACATCCCTCACTTACTCCTAGAAGCCTCACTTTGGGCATAATTCTTCCCAAGGAAGCCTTTTTCTCAAATTAAAAAGAGTTACCCGATTTTTTAGGTAATGTCTTCTCTAATGTTGTTTTGTTTTATTTTGCTTCTCCAACCCCTTAAACTCTTTTCATTACTTTATTTTGTAACAACACCAGTATCTAAAATATACTAGGATGTTGTTATGATAAGGATTTGGTTTACACTTACACACACCTTCGTCTAATGGTTAAAGAACATACTGTTTCTGTGGGTGGCGAAATACCGCCTCACGAAACGATGATTGTTCAAATTCTTTTAACACCTATAATGGTGGCCATTTTGATGACACTATTTTCATATATGATATATATATTATGTTTATGTTTTCCTTATGCTTCTGTATTTCTCATTTATGGCATACTTTATGATTTCCATTATGGGTAAACGTGATAATTTCATTTTAGGAAGTGCGGACTACCGCCCCCTCAAAGTGATGTGAATCGTTAATGCCATATGTGGGATGTATAAAGGATGGAGTAAATGATATTATATATGATATTATACTGGAAATATATTATACCTTTATATAATTATGATTTCATTCCATTAAATACAAAATAGAAATGAAAGTAGCGTTCATGCGTACGTACGGCTTACCGTCTCCATGAACGGTGCATTTCATTTCTTACCTCTAAATGTTACGTAATTTTATGAATGAATGTATATACTGGATATATATGATATATATGACATCTAAATCATGAATATAATTCTGGAGATAATGGATATTCTACCACATAAACAACTTGTAATTATAAGAAGTTTATTGTTGACTCAAGTACCAAAGATCGACAAAACGACCGTTATTAACTGAAATAATTACATAATGTTCATAACATGGTAATAAGTGATATAAAAGGAATAATTAACATAAAAAAGTTTCTTAAGTAAATAGAAATTAACTCTAGTTTATTATTCAGGATGTTAAAGAACGGTCGAGTCAGGACAAGACGCAAGGTAAGGGAATTTCTTAACCCAACTTCCATTCATTGGGTTAATCTCCTACTTTCAAATTATGTCATGATATTATTATGTCCTATTTTGTATTTTTACATTCTTTATGTGTACCTATAGTGAATACACATAATATATATATATTATTTTAAAAATCGTCTCAATCTCCTTTCATTGAGGCATATTTGGTTTTATACACAATTTACTTTTATACGGTGTATAAACCCCTTTGACTTTTACGTTTATTCAAAAGGAATCTTTTTTATACGAAGCGTTTTGCTAAACGACAAAAGGGAATGTTTTTCTTTCCGTACTTATGCGGCGACAACTACTTCTCCGCCGCCGTGACCATTATTTGAGTTTCGGCTTCCTTTACAAGCCATCATTTTTTTTAATGAAAAATAAATACAAAGTTTTAACTTTCTTTTATTTTGGTATTGAAAATGGTTTTGAAAGAGTTTTTATTATAACAATGTGTTGTATTGATATCTTGTGATTGAAATGTGGAAATGTTATGTTTCCTTTATGCATGTTTTATGTGATACGATTATGTTATGGTTTATGATATGTTTAAACCTATTCATATGAGGATTGTATTGGACTTAATAAGTGACGGGTGGAGCCCGCTATAGCTCCTTGATGCATCGGTGGGTCTCATGAGACAACTAGACATGGAATTGGCCGAGGCCCTTTCCCAATTTGATTTATGGTTTTGGCCGAGGCCTTAATCATTTTAGACGTCTTGGCCGAGGCTTTGACAAAATGTTTCAGAATGTCTGGCATTATACATTCCCTCATTATGAAAGTGGTTATTGATATTGCATGTGATTATTTGACCAGTAGAATATCCATGTGAAGAAGTAAATGGCATTATATAATTTTACTTTTGCCATATTATGTTGATATTCATGTTTAAAAGGCTTTTGTTTTAGTTATATATTTCCTTAAATGTTTATGTTTATTTATGAAAACTTTTGCAATATTGTTATCCTTACTGAGCATCTGAGCTCACCCCTTTCAATGTTTTAATATTTTCCAGGATGTGAAGAAGTATTTTATGAATGACCTGCAGGGATAGTCAGAAGAGGATATGAGTGTGGACTATGAATACTTTGTTATTAGTTTTTCACTTTATGATGTAATGTAACATTTATGAATGTATCTAGTGTTTCCAAGGCTACTAAACTAATCGGTCTTTCGAGACTTGATCTTTTGTGATCATGTCAATGTTATGAAGTAATGCACCGAATCTGGGTAGCTGGGGTCGGGGCGTTACAGTTGGTATCAGAGGCAGTTTAGTACTAACCTTATAAGCTAGATTTAGATAAACTCTGATTAGAGCACATAGCCCGAAGATAGAATTTAAGGATTAGTATAGAAGAACTTCCTATAATTTTGGTATTATAGAGATTTTGTGAGTTTTCCGAGCAGTACATCCCTGTCTGGATATGAGAAAGTAGAGGTGGCTCTGGAACAGATGTACCTAGGGGTAAAACCCGAAAACTCCACTTTGAGCTAGACTCGAACAGGAACTGGTGCACGACAACAGTCCTTGCTGCACTCTTGGTTACGACACTCCTGGGGGATATGCTTTGGATAATTCTCATTTTCTTTATAAACCACTATGAAGGGTTATGAGCATATACTTCCTCAAAAAAAACATTTTTATGGATTATATCCATAAATAGTTCAATTTATGTTAAGTATCTTACAAGTATGGAATTATGTATTTTGATTTATAAACTAATATAGTTTATGCCATTGAATAGAAATGGCACCTAGTGGAAGGAATGGAAACTGTATCAATGCACGCACTCTGTGTAGGGATTGCCCTCCTGCTCAAGATAATTATTGTGGAGCTGGAGATACAACTGGTGCTGATCAACTTATTACCATATAGGGACAACTCACTCAGGTTATGAATAATAACCTTACTCGTATGGAGCACCCTGATCCGCAACGTGGAGGATCAATGTTAGACCGCTTCATGAGGCAACAACCACCAACATTTAATGGGGGTAAAAATCCATTAGTAGCTGAGCAATGGATAAACCCCTTAGAGAAAATATTCCATGCCTTGGGGAGTAGTGAAAGGGAAAAGGTTATCATGGCAGTTTACCGCCTCACTGGAGATGCTGATCAATGGTGGTCATTGATTAAAAACACAAAGGAAGATGATTACATATCGAAGATGGAATGTAGGGAGTTCAAAGATCTTTTCTTAGAAAAATACTTTCCTCGTGACCATAGAGCAGATATGGAAAGGCAATTTCTGAGTCTGAAACAAAAGGAGGATGAGAATGTCGCAAAGTATGAGGCCAACATTACAAGGATAGCGAGGTATGCTTCAGATTATATATGTAACCCAAGAGGTAATATTGATCATTTCGTTGATGGGTTAAAACCATTTCCCCGTCGAGCTTTAGTATCACAATCGTTCTCAACATACGAAGATATTGTCTCATGTGCTATCAAGATAGAAAAGGAATTCTCTAAGTCTTATGACAACAAAGTAAAGCAAGAGAAGAAGAGAACGGTGGAACAAGAGACAGATAAAGGGAAAAAGGGAAAGAAGTATTTTACATTATGTGATAATTGTGGGAAGAATCACCCTGTTACTTGTCTAAAAGGATTGGGAGTTTGTTATAAATGTGGGGAAAAAGGTCACCAGGCGCGTGATTGCAAGGGAAAGAAAGAGGCTATCAATGTTGAATGCTACAATTGTAGGGAAATGGGGCATTATGAAAATGAATGCCCTAAGCGTCAGGGAAACTTACCTCAGAAAAGGCCAAGGGATCAAGGAAAATATTATGCTGTTACTACAGTTGAAGCAAAATAATTAATGTATTGGTTCCTTTGGACTCATGGATTATATTCTGGTTATTAAAATAATGTGATATATATATATATATAAGGATTGTACTGCAGTACTTGTTGATTTCATTAAGGTTTTAATAAGATGAAGGTAATTATATTTTTAGTATGTGACAATAAGAGAAACTTTACTTTGTTTGGGGAATCTGATAAATTGATTTTGGAATTAAGAGACCTTTTAGAGAAAGTCTGGACAGAGGTATTTTGGATAACTATAAAGGTTGGAGTGGATTAAGTTGATCTTTGGATAGTATTGTTTAAGGTTAAAAATTTATGAAGATTATTTTTGAATATTATAATACTATAGTTTTAGGAAAAGGGCAACCTGCAGGGTGGGGCGTAACCCGTCACGTTGGACAAAGCTGTAGGAATCGAACCCACAATCATAGTGCGACAGACCTTTATTTCCTACCACTAGCCTACAGGAAGTCCCTGGTTATTAAAAAATATTTTTACTAATCTAAATGTTTTGTGTTAACGTTTGGAACCTTATACAATTAGGATAAGTATAATATTTTTGAGTTCTATTATCTTTTTGAGTGAAAGATGAGTTGACGGTTGAAACTCTAATTGTCAAGCATAAATATATATATACCTATCTCTTATTCAATGAATAAATTAATTCTTAAACTTTAGTAAAGGGATATTAAAACAAAAAAATGTGTTATCCTAATACCTTATGTCTTGTTGAACTGATGATATTTTAAATCAACATAGATTGAAGTCTTGGAGGCCCTCAATTTGACAGTTCATTGTGATTGATGACCTCAATCACTCCCTACAAATATTTACGTTTTTCCTCCAATTATATGTCTTTAATTTCCACCAATGTTCTCCTAATCGAGATCATAATTGGGTGGTGACCTTTTCATTTCCCTTTCCCTCTTATTAAGGCTAAATTTTATTAATCTTATTTCCGATGTGGGTTTTCCACAAATGTATTTTCTCTTTTCAACCTTTTATTTACAAAGAAAATTTTCAAATTGCGAGGACGCAATTTATTGAAGGAGGGGAGAATGTAACACCCCGAGCTTCCATGATACGCTTCTCATTCAATAATGTAATATCTTGCATTGTACGCAACATCGAGTTCTAACACACTGCAACTAATCAAAGTAGCCGTTATGAATAGTAATAACCACTTTTTAAATTTATAGAAATTTTATATTTCAAAATGGACTTCATTTTTGTATTCCTAATATTGAAATTAGAGTATGTTGAATTTTTTGTAATTTTCTGAAACTTCAAAATTTTTATGAATAGTGAAAAATACTTAAAACAAATTTTTTAATCAAAATAACTTATAGTGATAAGTTATAATTTTGAGTGGTTTTAAAGTATAATTAGAATATATTTGTACCATTTTATCCAATGGTGGTCATTAGAATTAATTTCACTTTGAAATTGGACATAAAAAATTGTCAATCTTTTGATATAAATTATTTCTTAAAAAAATGATATTTGTCGTGACAGCAGGAATTAATTATAAAATTAATTAATGCAAATTATATGTTTTGAATTTCATAAAATAGACATCATTTTTGAATTCGTAATATCAATTATAGCTTAGGGTGAAATTTTGGCATTGTTTGATGAATAGTGAAACCACTAAGTGGTAGTTAAATAACTGATTTTTCGTTTAAATGAAATATTACCACTTCTGTGATTTGATTTTCAAAAATCCGACATACATGGTTGTCATTAAGAAGTAAAATGTGGTTCAATGATATGAAAATAATTTTTTGGTGAATAGTAACTTTTAAGTTTTTAATCGCGGTTAGAGGTAATTAGTGTAGTTTAAGGTAAAAATAATGTTTTAATAATGTGAGATGACCTTGACACATGTCCTACCCTCATTGGATGTGCCATGGCCTACCAAGACAATCCATGGGTCAACTTGGGGACCCCATGGATCCACTTTAGTTGGAAAATGACACAAATACCTTTTATTTAATGTTAAAGTAAAAAATGACACAAACATGAAATGTTTTACTAAAACAATTTTTACATGGGTTTATACAAGTCATATTTTTGATTATAAACAGTCATTGGAAAGATAAAATGATTTCCTACATCATAGTATTTTTTTTATAATTTTTAGACATTAAATAAATTAAATTATTTATGACATCATGATGATGCAGCGATGACCTCATTATTTAACGATTTAAATAAAATGAGAAGATAATGTAAAATCCAAGGCTTACACTTGTCCAAAGCCTATTGGATGAGGATATTTCAAACCCTTATCACCTTATCCTCGAATTAGACAAGTGTGGGACCTTTATAATCCTAAAAGCATTGTATAATAGAATAACATTTCATTACTTTCCAAAAGTGCCCCTCCTCTCCACTTATAAAAGGCCCCCACCACTCCCACCTTATTCACACCTTCAAGCCATTTGGCTCGGCCAAACTCTGCCCAAATACTCTCCCAAAATCCCTCACTTACTCCTAGAAGCCTCACTTTGGGCAGAATTCTTCCCAAGGAAGCCTTTGTCTCAAATTAAAAAGAGTTACCCGATTTTTTAGGTAATGTCTTCTCTAATGTTGTTTTGTTTTATTTTGCTTCTCCAACCCCTTAAACTCTTTTCATTCCTTTATTTTATAACAACAACAGTATCTAAAATATACTAGGATGTTTTTATGATAATGATTTGGTTTACACTTACACACACCTTTGTCTAATGGTTAAAGAACATATTGTTTCTGTGGGTGGCGAAATATTGCCTCACGAAACGATGATTGTTCAAATTCTTTTAACACCTATAATGGTGGCCATTTTGATGACACTATTTTCATATATGATATATATATTATGTTTATGTTTTCCTTATTCTTCTTTATTTCTCATTTATGGCATAATTTATGATTTCCATTATGGGTAAACGCGATAATTTCATTTTAGGAAGTGCGGACTACCGCCCCCTCAAAGTGATGTGAATCGTTAATGCCATATATGGGATGTATAAAGGATGGAGTAAATGATATTATATATGATATTATACTGGAACTATATTATACCTTTATATAATTATTATTTCATTCCATTAAATACGAAATAGAAATGAAAGTAGCGTTCATGCGTACGTACGGCTTACCATCTCCATGAATGGTGCATTTCATTTCTTACCTCTAAATGTAACGTAATATTATGAATGAATGTATATAATGGATATATATGATATATATGACATCTAAATCATGAATATAATTATGGAGATAATGGATCTTCTACCACATAAACAAATTGTAATTATAAGAAGTTTATTGTTGACTCAAGTACCAAAGATCGATAAAACGACCGTTATTAACTTAAATAATTACATAATGTTCATAACATGGTAATAAGTGATATAAAAGGAATAATGAACATAAAAAAGGTTCTTAAGTTAATAGAAATTTACTCTAGTTTATTATTCAGGAGGTTAAAGAATGGTGGAGTTAGGACAAGACGCAAGGTAAGGGAATTTCTTAACCCAACTTCCATTCTTTGGGTTAATCTCCTACTTTCAAATTATGTCATGATATTATTATGTCCTATTTTGTATTTTTACGTTCTTTATGTGTACCTATAGTGAATACACATAATAGATATATTTTGTTTTAAAAATCGTCTCAATATCCTTTCATTGAGGCATATTTGGTTTTATACACAATTTTCCTTTATACGGTGTATAAACCCCTTTGACTTTTACGTTTATTCAAAAGGAATATTTTTTATACGAATCGTTTTGCTAAACGACAAAAGGGAATGTTTTTCTTTCCGTACTTATGCGGCGAAAACAACTTCTCCGCCGCCGTGACCATTATTTGAGTTTCGGCTTCCTCTACAAGCCATCATTTTTTAATGAAAAATAAATAAAAAGTTTTAAGTTTCTTTTATTTTGGTATTGAAAATGGTTTTGAAAGAGTTTTTATTATAACAATGTGTTTTATTGATATCTTGTGATAGAAATGTGGAAATGATATGTTTCCTTTATTCATGTTTTATGTGACACGATTATGTTATTGTTTATGATATATTTAAACCTATTCATATGAGGAATGTATTGGACTTAATAAGTGACGGGTGGAGCCCGCTATAGCTCCTCGATGCATCAGTAGGTCTCATGAGACAACTAGACGTGGAATTGGCCGAGGCCCTTTCCCAATTTGATTTATGGTTTTGGCCGAGGCCTTAATCATTTTAGACGACTTGGCCGAGGCTTTGACAAAATGTTTCAGAATGTCTGGAATTATACATTCCCTCATTATGAAAGTGGTTATTGATATTGCATGTGATTATTCGACCAGTAGAATATCCATGTGAAGAAGTAAATTGCATTATCTCATTTTACTTTTGCCATATTATGTTTATGTTCATGTTTAAAAGGCTTTTGTTTTAGTTATACATTGCCTTAAATGTTTATGTTTATTTATGAAAGCTTCCGCAATATTGTTATCCTTACTGAGCATCTGAGCTCACCCCTTTCGATGTTTTAATACTTTCCAGGATGTGAAGAAGTATTTTATGAATGAGCTACAGGGATAGTCAGAAGAGGATATGAGTGTGGACTATGAAGACTTTGTTATTAGTTTTTCACTTTATGATGTAACGTAACATTTATGAATGTATATAGAGTTTCCAAGGCTACTAAACTAATCGGTCTTTCGAGACTTGATCTTTTGTGATCATGCCAATGTTATGAAGTAATGCACCAACTCTGGGTAGCTGGGGTCGGGGCGTTACATGGAACACGATTTTAAATACCATTCATCAAAACCATGAAACCTTTCTAGTAGACTAGGTATGGGTGCATAGTTAAACAAACCATGTATCCTAACCATTAATCTCTTCTAGTGGATCTGTTTTGGGTAAACATTTAGGTACATAGTTAGTTCTAACTATGCGACCTAACCCCAGAAACAATGAAAATGGGTTTTAATTCGCCAAAAATTGTAATTTAAAAACTCAAAACACGCCTAATTAACCCTAAAATCCTCCCACTTGAACCTAAACCAATACTTTTGATTTTGGGATCCCTCTAGAAGAATTTTTGATCTCCCAACCTCATTTATTGTGGGATCAAAATTCCAATCGAAGTGGTTATCATATTACAAAAATTTCTTCCACTATCATCCTTCAACCAATATTCTTCTTTAGATTAATTTTTCCTAGAGGTTATGAAGGCCTTGTCTTTTTTTTGTTCCATGGATTTTTTAATTGTAATTTAGGTATCTAGGATCTATTCCCACTTTTATCAATATCACTTTTACTTAATCATGTAATCAACATCAAAGGATACATATCTTAGATGCGTTGCGGTTGGATTTTGGGTTTTCCAATTAGGTGTTTATATTATTTTCCTTATTCTTAAAATTTATTATTTCTTTAGAATTAATAGATACATGTTTATTTATTTTTAACACATGTTCTATGAATACTGTCCTTGAAAGTCATTGTGATATATTCTTTGAACTCTTTCTCTTTGAATTAAATATGGCATGAATTGAATGGATATGAACTTGATCCCTCTAACCTTTTTATGAATTTCTTAATTTAATATTTTTTATTTATTTTTAAATAAATTTTAAGGGATGGTTTGGTGAATGTTGTGGATTTGGCTAGGGTTTTTGTGGATAAAATAAAATTCCATGATTTGAATAAAATGAGTTGAATTATTTGATGTTTTATAAATACTTTCAAATTTATGAATTTGTTAAATGACTAACATATATATTTTAATAATTTTTACCGTTGTTTTAAAATGGGTGTTCTTGGGTTCATTGAAATAGGATATTTATTTAAATTGAAAAAGGGTGTAAACATGTGTTTTTAAATGTATTCAAACCTTTTCAAATTGTAATACTTACATTGAATGATTTATTTCTGTTTTGAAAGAAATGATTTTATTAAGGGAAATTTTTAATTATGATAGTTTTTTTTTGAAAGGAACTAGGTATGATTACCATTTTTAATTTTGAAATGTATAGACTGTTTTGAATTGAATTGATGATGCTTGAAGACCTAGTTGGAACTCTATAATGATCCTCTCTTGTGATAATCGATCAATTTAACTTGAATAATTCTTATACTTCCCATTTATGGGTGTTGAAAAATGGATTATTTACTTTGAAGGGGTTATTCACCTTAAAAGGATTTTTAATAAAAAATTAATTTTCAGTCATTCAGTGACTTTGAGGGAGTTTTGGTGTGATAGTGAAATGTAACTTGAGGGCATGAGCCCATGATTTATATTGATAAGTATCCCCATGTGATAATAATATCTTGATAATATAACTCTTGTATTTTGACTAGAAATGGGAACATAAATAGTTAGATGAGATGACCTAGATTTATGATTTTCTAGTAGACTTACATCCCATCTTGTGCATCCATAGAGAACATGAAGGGTTTAGGATATAGACATGAATCAAGGAAAGTGGGAGTGAATAGAACAAGCTATCTTTAGAACTATGAGACTAGATATAATTCGTGAGATTAGTCATGATTATTTTTTATTATTTGGTTTATGGTGGACTCTCTATCATGCCTCGTTTTCACCCATGACATCTATATACTCAATATATGATTCAAGAAATTATTCATTGTCACTACATTGAACTAAAATTTCTATAATTGATTGATTACAACTCTTGATTAATCTATATATTTATATGTTGTACATAAACTATATTGTATTGACTATTGTGCATATTCTTATATAAGGTTCATGATCTTAATTTTTTTTATTGATTATACTTGAGCTTGTGAAATGGTTTTAATATTTTTTCAAGAAAATTTGGATTTTTAAATGGCGAAATGGAAAGTTTTACAGAATTTGTTTTATAAATGATTTTAAAATGTTTAAATCTCTATTTTCAAACTAATATTTATACTCTATTTATTTTAATCCTATTATAGAATATCTGAATTACCTTATGAAGTAACTATATAGAATATTTGGTGGAATCCAACTAGGCTCTATAGATTACACAATTCTTGTACCATTTGGTGTTTTCATCCTTTATTCTCTTATAGTATGTTCTTGTGATACCTTCATCTTCCACTATGGATTCATGCATAGTTTTTTTAGGGTGGGTGCCTTGGAATATGGTGGGTGGTCATAGATCACATTAAGTTTGGTTTTTAGAAACATTGTTCTATTTCTTGTTTTATATCATCTCCTTGTACATGATATGATTATACTAATGTATGTATCAGTGAATATATCCAAAGTGTAATAATTTTATTGTAATATTCTGTGGGGAAAATAATTCTAAACAATTATTTCTTCATTCTGGGGTTCTTTTCACTGGCCCATGGTGATCAGGAATTCTCCTCAGGTCAGTGATTGATTAGATCAGATATCATTTTGGATGGTACATCGGAATGGTCCATCAAAATTAAAGAAAAAAAATTATTTTAAAATAACCTCTGAAAATTTTCAAGTAATATTTATGGAATTTATAATTCATAATGGTAAGAAATTTTGTACACTTTTTATCAGTTAATTGAAAACATTACTTTCACTCTTTTGTAAAAAAACAAAAAGTACCTCATTTAAAAAATGAAAAAAATGTTTCTTTTAAAAAAAATTAATAAGAAATAATTGATAAAATTGAACTTAAAAAATACTGGGAGAATAATAAATACATTACTATATTTTTTAGAGAACATGGACTTGGTAGTGAAAGGATTTTTTACTAAGGAGGGAAATAAATTTGGGTTTTCCTTAAAACCATTATTTCTGAATATTGAATATATGAAGAGAGGAAAATGAGATAGAATCATTTAATTTATACAATTAACCATGCGATAATAATTATTTGAGTTTATTAAGTGAAAAATCACAATATTTCATCATTGAAAGCATAATTGTAAACAATCCTGATAAATAATGAGCTTATACCATAAAACCCATACCACTTTTGTAACTTTTGAATTGTAAGACCCATGAAATAAATAAACATAGATGGATATTTATATATGGTAATTTTAATGATAAGAATTATAATAGGAACTAAGGGGTACTTTATACCCCACAAAAAAGAAACAAGTGGTGAATATAACATGTGTCCCATAGATATAAAAGTGAGACAAAAGTTTCTTACCTCAGGACCAACTTCCTTCATTCATTTTAGAACCTTATATATAATTAATATATATTTATTATAAATATATTACATTTACATAATCATTTATATAATACCTTATATGATTTACTTATAACCTTTTACCACATATTTATTAAAAATTATTTACTTAAATCACCATTCTTGGTGACAATTGAATCATTTTTCATGTTTGTTTTGGTTCAATGTTTTTGGTTATTTTTCATTGATTATGGTTACATAATGTAAATAATTTTAATCACTATATAAAAATAATATATATTCATTATATAATTATTTATATTCATTTACACATTTTTGAGATATAAAAATGATTTACATCGTTCATGGAGATGATAGGTCATACGTATGCATGCATGTTGTTTTCATTTTTTAAAAGATGGAATGAAACCAAGCTAAATATTAATTAAATATAAAAAATTAATTATTATATAATATATATCATATATATTTATTAATTCTATGCTTATTATAATCTATTTTAAAATGAAATAAAAAACACATCACATCGCTTCGTGGAGGTGGTAGTCCACATATACTCATAAGGACGTTATCATTATCTAATGATTTGTAATGTATGAAGTTATATGTGATATTATAATCATTAAAGTATAATTATGTAATAAATATCATATATATTATTTAAATCCATAATTATATACATCCTTGATAGGAAGTGATGGAAAATGAATTACATTGATTTGTGAGGCTATAGTTCATCGTATATACGATCGACGGTTTTGTTTCACATTTGATTGAAGAGTAGATTGATATAGGTTATTATATTATCATAATAAAATATAAATATATATATCATAAATTTTTTATTATATCATATTTATTGTATAATAATTGAAGGATGTGGAAAAAAATAATACAAAAACGCTTAGTTAAGAGCGATACCTCTTCTTCAGACAACCTCTTTAGATTCTCACCCAAAGACTTCCTATGAAGATTTTATAATAATAAAAATTATATAGTAAGTGACAAGGGAATTAAATAAGATATTTACTCAGTTATTGATTGATCTAAAATAATTTTAACTATGAAGAGATGCGTAGAGGAGGTTCCCTTGTATATGTGAGAAGAAGTGGCATTTTTGAAAATTCCCAAATCTAATCACAAATGAGAAGGATCTCTC
Source organism: Viscum album (assembly GCA_963277665.1). Lineage (NCBI taxonomy): Eukaryota > Viridiplantae > Streptophyta > Magnoliopsida > Santalales > Viscaceae > Viscum > Viscum album. The sequence goes on along the minus strand of OY728142.1, from coordinate 164,947,920 downwards.
AAGAAAAGTACCTAAAAAATTGGAAAATAATACATTGATAATAATATAAGGCTTATCCACCCCTAAAAACTAAAAATAAACCATTTTAAAACATATTATTCCCTCATATTTAAATGTTACTCACTTTTACCATATTTTTTTTATCCACGGTAACTAGTTTATTTACCTAGGTAATTCATCCTTTAGGACTAAAAATAAAATTTTAATTTTTACATGACTTCGAAACACAGAATAAAAATTATAAATCTTATTTAACAAGTATTAAACAAATTTTTTTGAGGGAATTAATTTTAATGCATGCTATTGTAACGTGAAAAACATTGTTTTAACCTTAACCATATTAATTATGTTCTACTATTTTTACTATTTATTATGAAAAAAAATAATGTTGAACGTATTTAATAATATTAATTAATTTTATTTTAAATATGGAATCAATTTTAGGAAATTAAATTCCCCTAAGTAGAAAATTTTAATTTAAAATTAACTCCCTAATTACGATGAAAATGATGTTTTCAAAAGATAAAAGTTTCTTAAGTAAACAAAGGTTTTCTATAAAAATTCAACCAAATATTAATTTCAATGATAAAAATTAGATTAATAATAATATAATTTTACTAATTTTACTTTTAAAATAATTTTCAAAAATGGAACTTTGTAAATTCTTTAAACGGAAAGACAATTTTAATAAAAAACAATATTTTTTACTATTCATCAAAAAATTAATAAATCTGGAAAATTATGAAAAATTCACTATAATATTATTTTTAAATATTGATTTCAAAAATGAAACTCATTTTTCCCAATAATATTGTTAAAATTTTAAAAAAAAATTAAAATAATTTCACTAAAAATATGAAAACTATTTTTTAGAAAGAAAATATTTTTTAAGAATAAAAATGGATTTATTATTATCCCACGCCTATAAAAATTTTATATGAATTATAAAAAAAATTATTTATTATATAATATATAAATTTCATTAAAATAATTAACAAATATCTAATAATTTAATTAATTAAGATAAAAACATATTGTGCGCATAAAAACATTTTTTCAGAAAAATATTCCTTTTATCTCTAAATGATTTTTACGTTCATTTATATTAAATTGATAACTGAATAATTTATTTTATATATTCTTAAACCATAAAAATTTCAAAATTTAGTTAGTCCTATTAATATACTCCTATTTAATGTCTATGTTATAACGATTACTATGTTATGGTCTGTTAAAACTCAATGTTGGATGTCGTATATACATTAAAACATGGTTTTCTTTTAAAAAAATATATGGGTGTTTAAGATGTTCAAAAGAGGCATATATTCACTTAGTGTGAGAAAAAACATGGTCGTGGTAATTATATCAATAATATAACATATGGACCCATTTTTTTAGAGTATTTTTTAATCCAGGGACAAAGTCTATAGTAATATCATACCATTTACACATAAGAATAAGTAAAGATTTCATGAATCCTTGAGGATATTATATCTCATCATTTACCTATTAAAAATTCAATTATCTTGATACATAGAATTCCATTTTACATTTCATATTATCCCATACATATTTTTCTTTAAATCCTGAAATTGTTTGGTGTCATTAGAGTATATAAAGAAATTTGAGCTATAAGCATCATCAAATAATTATCTTTTTAGATCCGGATTGGATAGAAAACATAACCTATTTCCCAATTTCAATATACCACATTCATATATGAGGGATTATAACATCCCATCATTCACATATTTTATTTTATTTTTAATATTCATATCATCAATCTGAGAATTTTTTTCAATAGTAGGTATGGTTTGGAAATCATTTGGAATAGATGTGATTTTCCCCTTCTTTAATGATTCCATTATTGAAAATTACTAAATACATGAATATATGATAAATTTAAATCATAATTTTAGGCAATACTTTGTGATATTTACTTATAATAAAAAATTACACCTTATTTTATATTCCATTATGGTACTTTATTGATAAATCGTAATCATTATGTATTTATAGACATTACCTTTGCCTCATGTTCATCTATTTCAATAAGAATGTGTATTTTAAACTTATTTCTTCACATATATTTCACATATTTCACCATAAATGTAATTCCTTATTATTTTCAATGAAAATATTATGTTTTTAAACTCAACATCATGGGTTTTTTAATTCTCTTCATGAATCATTATCTATATTGATGCATATGAAAAAAAACATATTTATCTAAAAAAGGACACATCCATGTCCAATATTTGATTCATCATTATATATCACAAATCCGTCCATTATTAATGGTGAAGTCAATATTGGTGCTTTTACTAGTCTCTCCTTTTAATATTTAAAAATAATTTAAAATATTATAACAATATTAACTTAACCCCTTTACATTTCAAATTTATTAACAGGTTAGCTAACAGATAATTTTTTTGAAAAAATCATCGATAGTAACCATCTAATATAAGAAATATACATACCTCAGTCATATTTTTTGGTGTTAGCCATTCCATTAAATCTTTTTTTCTATGAAGGATAAACTGATATTCCATCCTTATAGAAATAATGGAAAAGGAAAAAATATTTGATAGATAGAATTCTCATATTATAAATTTTCCATTTAACTACTTTTATTTATGAATTAAAATAATTATTTGTAAATGAACCTTATTACATTAATGGATTTAAAATAATACCAAGATATCTTAAAAAAACATGACAATAAATTTTTTGAGACAATCCTTTAATATTGTGTTCATAAGATCCAAAGTAATAGAGGTATTAATGCAAATGAAAATTGAATTACATTAAATTCATAATGTTCATACCTCGTACCAAATTCCATCTTTAGAATACCTCCCTTCTTTTCTTATAGTTAGTTATACCCAAAATGAAGATCAATCATTGATAATTATTGAGCTATTTGAATTTTATTGAATAATTAATCAATAAGGGGTATATGATGCTTGCTATTTATATTAATAGAATCAATTTACCTATAATCAATTCACAACCTCATAGACCCATCTTTCTTCTTAACAAAAAGAATTCGGTATCCCAATGGTAAATAACTGGGGTGTATAAATAACTTATCACATAACTACTATAGTTTTTTATTTAGTTCCAATAATTCCACTACGTTTATCTTAAAGAGAATCTTAGATATATGTTTTTTATCAAGGATACGGTCAATTAAAAACTCAAATTTACACTACAGTTGATATATTGGTAGTTATTATAGAAACACATCAATATATTCTCACAAAATAGGTGCATCTTAAATTCTAAGGATACCTTCCCCATTCCTAGGTTGTGTATGATTTAATTGTCTAAGGAATTAATTATGCAAAGAAAAATTAGTTGGATGCAGGAACACCTCCAATAATGAATTTTTCACTCTAAATATAAGGGATTACACAAATCATTTATGAATTATAACTTCCTCCACTTAGAAATAATTTTTTTGTATTATAATTTTAAATTCAATCTATATGAAGGAATATATCAAATTCAACCATATGTATAATAAAAAATTTAGAAAATAGGGCATGTCTATGAATCATAATGGTAATGAACAAACATATCTTTGTGGCAATAATATTACAAATAGTTGTTTTAGTTAATAATTTTATTCTTAGAGTTATAGGGGATGGTGTAATATTATTAGAAATCATGAAAGATATAAAAGAGTGTAAATATAAATAATTAAATAGACCATTTGTAACATCTGGGGATTTTAAAAGGAAACAAAGTGGGCATAAATAAACTCTTAAATACTACGTTACATTTATAAAAAGCCTTTAAACATAATATTTCCACTTCTATGTTTTGAATTCCAAAAAATAGTCATCTACGATTGTGATCAGTTATATATTTAGAGTATGTTAGGACTACTTTAATTTTTTATGAATAGTAACAAAACCTTATGAATAGTAACATACCCTTATGAATAGTAATGAATAGTAAATTGACAAAAAAATAGAAAATTCACCCATGACTGTATAAATAAAATTTAGACATCTTATAGGTGAAAAAATTATCATAGTAAAACTATAGATATTTTTTTATGTCATATATATTTCAATTAAAATTTTATGTTTAATTTAATTATTTAACATGGAAATGTATTTTCATAAAATTTAATCATGAATTTTTAGTTTATTTTCTTATGGTCATAAGATAATATTATGGGGCCCTGATTAATTTCTCATGGTGTTATAAAATGAGTTGTTGTATTAAAGTTATTATTTTGGAAAAAATTATGATTTTATTTAAAAATTAAATTAATAATATTTATAAAATTATTTTCAAATAATAGAGTTCATTTTTTAATTATTCACATCAAAAAATAGTTAGGGAAATTTTTTGGGAATTTTCTAAAATTCTAAAAAAAATTATAAATAGAAAAAATACGATAAAATAAGATAAATGATAAATACATGATTTACTGAATCATAAGTGATGAAAGCATGATAAAATACTGCTTTTTTAGAACTATAATACCATTATTACTATTTGGGGTCACATGAATTAAGACTATTCAAAGTATTCAGCAAAAATATTATAATAATGATTAAAATAATGTAAAATACCTCCTCTCCTCCACTATAAATACCACCCTTATTTCCCTCTTCCTCCCACACCTCTCAAGACTTTATAATTACCTATTTTATTCCCAACACTCATTCCATGGCTCTTCCACACGTCCTAGATCTACTGGTCTCACCAAAATGCCAAAACCAAAGGCCTTAAGAAGGATTTCAAGGAGAAGAGATCAAGAGGTAAACATCCTCTTTTTTTTCTTTCTTTTCCTTCATTTTATTTTCTATTCTTATTCTATCCTCACCTACCATTATCTAAGAAGAATGAATGGTCCATAATCTTACATATTTTTTATTTCATCATGTTTATGGAATACTCACCATTATATTTCTTCTCCTCTCTCACTTATTCAAGAAATTAAAATACCGTCTGTGATATGTCAAATTACCGACATCATGGATGATGTGATTTGAATTTCTTTTACTTCTGTCAAGACTAGTCATGAAACCATTTTTATGGTTTAACCAGATTATAATTTATTTATTATTAATTTTATAAGTTTATGGAATCATTTTGTACAAATGTTATTAATTTTTACAACAAATGAGTTCTTTACGATCAAAGAATCGCCAAAATAACCTAAACAAGAATCAATAATGTTTTAAATCAGGAATCATCCTCATGTAATAATTCAAAATGATAAATGGAATAATTTATGGTTCTAGAAATATTTAAATATCAATCCATTCCAATTCTAGAGTTTCACTTCCAACCGACAAGAATATCCATCATGAACTGATCATGGAAATCATGTAAAGAACACACCCAAAACAATGCAAGGAAGAAAATACTTACAATTAAAGGGTAAAATGATGTAATGAAATGATCATATAAGGTATTATAAATATAAATATGTTTCTATAAGATATTAATAACATTATTTTAACTATTATATAGAAGGTTTAAATGAGTTTGAATTAAGATAATCCCGAGGTAATAGAATTCTTAACCTGATTTTCATTCATGGGGTTAGCATTATACTTCATTATTTATGTAATATTAAATTTTATTTGTATGATGAATTTTGTATATATTATGTTTAATCAATTTTATTTATAGTATATATACATATTCCGTCCACTCTATAAAGTTTCACATCCATTATAAGATATTTTTAAGGGACTTTTCTTCTGAAAAACTCTTAAAATTCTGTTTTACAAAATTCAAATGAAATTTTTTTAGGGAATTATTAATGTTGTATGATTATGTTATGGTTCTTGGGAATTATTTATGATGAAGTTTGGGACCTATATCTCCAACTAATGCATTGGGTATGTGTAATTTGGAGGTCGTCTGTCTGGCTAATCCAAGTGTAACTGCGATGGTTACACAAATTCTAAGGTAGCCATGGGGGTTGCAAATTATAAGGTAGCTGAGAGGGTTACAAGATTATGTAAGTAATGCCCCAATATATCTTTATTGTAATATTTATGTTCTATATGTTTTGTGTAAATCTCATTGATATATCAAGATTCACAATGTATGTTTATATGTGTGTAAAGTATGTTTTTTTAAATGATTTCATATGTTACATGTATTCATGGAATTATGTTTTTTTTATTCATTTTATATCCCTTACTAAGCTATTTTTCTCATCCCAAGTTTTGAAAATATATTTCCGAGGAATCCTTAGAATTTTAAAGGGAAGTTAAGGAGTTAATGCAGATGAATCTATTTATTTATATTAGCTATTAATTTTTGTAATCTCTAATTCAATATATGTGAGTTATTGTCTAGCCACAATCCATTTTTATTTTATTAAGAAACGACTTTTTGGTAATGTGGGAACCATACAAAAACCTCCAAATATCACCCACACAACCCCAGTTAGCCGATCAACATTCATCATGAAAAATCAAAATTCCAAAACCACTACAAGATAACCCTACCACCACTTCCACCTACCAAAAATCCATAAAATTTGATATTCAAGAAATAAGATATCAGTATCCCACTCGATAAATTGGTAATATAGATTCATGTATCACCTAGAGTCTTACACCCTGACTTGATTCCCACACCTAACGCGACGGCCGCCCAGTCCACATCAAACCAGATAAGATAGCTTCACTGGATTCCTATGTCACCGTCGTAGGAAGCTTCATCATCCCTTCCATACTCGAATCACAAAATGCCATGTCGTCAACCACTGATATAATTAATTCCTGACACCGGAAAATCATCGACTTAACACCACCATCATTGTGCTTGTCTGAGCACCACACCATCATCGAGGCATGACTATTCCATAAGAAGCCCTTACTAGAAACAGAAGTCTAAAAGAACAACAAACAACCCTCATACAAAGACACCACCGAATAAGAAACACACAAATATTCATCAAAACTAGGAAAAACATGTTGTACAAGAAGAATAAACCATCTCCAGATCCCACCTCCGAATATATTTGAGGAACCACCACTCCATCTCGAACTTGGAGAGGAACCGAGGTCCTTGGGGTCAGGGTAGGGATAAGAAAAGCTGGTACCTCCAAGCGACACCATCTCACCTGAACTGAAATCGGAAGCCAAAACCAAGATCATGAAAACACAGGAGCGCCTGGAAATCCCTTAACCACCAATCCTCTTTCCCCAAAACCATTGAGTACCCATCACTCTAAATCCGACCAGGATATGAGCAATGGAACGTGAGGTTAGAGAGGGCATGAAGCGGAAGAGTGATATAGCAACTTCCAGCGCCAGAATCGATAACCTTCTAGCAACAAAAACAACTCCTCCATAAAGCCGCATGAAGAAAGAAAATCGAGAGGAAAAAAAGGAAGAGAGGGAGCGACGGAGAGGAAACGACACTCAGATGCACCTCCAGCCCCAAAGAGAAGGGTTTTGATAGAAACCCTAGATGAAGCTGAGAGCGGGATGGGGAAAGTTGGGGGTGAAGGGAGCCATCCTTAACTTTGAGTTTTTGTGTGATTCTATAGATCCTAGAAAGGTAAATGTCCTCATTTTTATAATTTACTATTTATTTTTTAATTTTATATTGTACAAAAAAATTACCAAGAATGTTTTAGTATTGAATCTGGAAGTGCGGTTTAGGGATTTATAGTTGGAATCAGAGGAATGGTTGAGAAAACTTTGGAGATTAGATGTTGCCATTTAAAAAACACATTAGTGAGATAATTTAATTTTGAAAATATATTTAATTATGTACACATAAAAAAATTATTTTTCATAATTATTTATATGTATATTCATAATTATAAGTACAATGAATGAATTGTGAGGGCGCGATTAATTTAAGGGGGGGATAACATAACATCCTGATATTTTAAAAGGAAACACAATGTTCCTAAATGAACTCTTAAATACTATGTGATATTTATAACTATACTTTAATCATACTTTTCCCACATTTAGGTTTTATGTTTCAAAAAACGGTCATCTACAATTGTGATCAGTTAGATATTTGGAGTCTCATAAAACAGACATAATTTTTGATGAATAGTAGTATACCCTTATAAATAGTAATATACCCATATGAATGGTAATGAACAGAAATGAATATTAAATTGGATAAAAAATATATAATTCACCCATGAGTGTATAAACACAATTTAGACATCTTATAAATTAAAAAATGATCATAATATAACTATTGGTATTTTTATATGTTGTATATATTTTAATTAAAATTTTATGATTAATTTAAATATTTTACATGGTAATGTATTTTTATAAAATTTTATCATAAATTATTATTTTATTGTCTTATGTTAATAATATAAATTTATGGGACCATGATTAATTTCTCATTGTGTTATAAAACGAGTTATAGCTTTAAAGTCATAATTTTGGAATAAATTATGATTTTATTGAAAAATTAAATTAATAATATTTAGAAAATTATTCTCAAAAAATGGAGTTCATTTTTTAATTCTATACATCAATAAATTGTTAGGGTGAAATTTTTGGAATTTTTTGAAATTCTAGAATTTTTTATGTATATTAAAATACGATAAAATTTGATAAATGCTAAATACTTAATTTACTACATCATAGGTGAATAAAAAATGATTTAAGACCACTTGGTTCTAAATCACATGCCATTATTTATATTTGGGTTCGCATGAATTAATACCATTTATCGTCTTGAGCAAAAAATATTATAATAATGATTAAAATAATCTAAAATACCTCTTCTCATCCACTATAAATATCACCCTCATTTCCCTCTTCCTCTCACACCTTTAAAGCATTGATCCTTACCTAAGTTCTTCCCAATAATCCTACCAAGTCTCTTCCCTAGGTCCTAGAGCTTGTGGACTTACCAAAAGGCCAAAACCGAAGGCCTTAAGAAGGATATCAAGGAGAATAGATCAAGAGGTAAACATCCTCTTTTGTTTTCTTTCTATTCCTTCATTTTATTTTATATTCTTCTTATTTCCTCACCAACCCATATCCAGGAAGAATGAATGATCCAGAATCATAAATATTTTGGATTTAATATTGTTTATGGAATACACACCATTATATTTCTTCTCCTCTCCCAATTATTCAAGAAATTAAAACATAGTCTGTGATGTGTCGAATTACCAACATCATGGATGATGTGATTTCAATTTCTTTTACTTCCTTCAAGACTGGTCCTGAAACCATTTTTCTCATTTATCCAGATTATAGTTTGTGTATTATAACTTTTATAATGTTCTAGAGTAATTTTTCACACAATTTGTTAATTTATAAATCAAATGACTTATGCACGATCGTAGAATCTCCAAACTAACCTAAAAATATATAAAAAGTGTTTTAACTCATGAATAATCCTAATTTCATAATTCTAAATGATAAATGGTATAATTTATGGTTATATAATTATGTACATACCCCTTTATTCCAATTCTGTAGTTTCACTTCCAATCGATAAGAATATCCATCATGAACCGATCATGAAAATCATGTAAAGAACACACCCAAAACAATGCAAGGAACAAAATACTAACAATTAAAGGGTGAAATGATGTAATGAAATGATCATATAAGGTATTAAAAATATTAATATGTTTCTATAAGAAATTAATAACACTCTTTTAACCATTATGCAGGAGGTTTAGATGAGTTTAAATTGAGACAAACCTGAGGTAAGGGAATTCTTAACCGGATTTCCATTCTTTGGGTTAACATTCTATTTCAATATTTATGGGATATTAATTTTTTTTTTGTGAGATCAATTTTGTATATATTATGTTTATTTTTTTTATTTATAGTATATATATATATTTGATCCACTCTATTACATTTTAACTCAATTATATGATATTTGTAAGGGACTTTCCTTTTAAAATCCTCTTTTAAAATTCTTTTTTACAAAATTCAAAAGAAATTGTTTTATGGAGTTATTAATTTTGTATTATTATGTTTGGGTTATTGGGAATTATTTTCGATGAAGGTTGGGACATATTTCTCCCTCAAATGAATTGGGTATGTGTAAGTTAGAGGTCAACTATATGGTAACTCCATGTTTAACTGTGATGGTTACATAAATTGTAAGGTAGTCGTGAGGGATACTAATTATAAGGTAGAAGAGAGGGTTACAAAATTATGTAAGTAATGCCCCAAGACACCTTTATGGTTATATTTATGTTTTATATGTTTTTTGGAAATATCATTAACATATCAAGTTTCACAATGTATGTTTATATGGGTGTCATGTTTTTTTTTGAAAATGAATTCATACGTTTCAAATATTCATGGACTAATGTTTTCTTTTCTTCTTTTTATATCACTTAGTGAGCTATTTTTCTCATCCCATGTTTTTAAAATATCTTCCACTGGAATACTTAGATGTTCAAAGGGAAGTTAAGCTGTTAATACCGTTGAATATGGTTATTTATATTAGCTTATAATTTTTGTAGACTCTAATTTAATATATGTAAGTTTTTGTCTAATTATCTATAAGCTAGACCAGAAAAGGTCCTTATTTGTCTAATGTACTATGTATTTTTCAGTTATCTATTATACAAAAAATTTCACTGCATGTTTTATTGTTGAATATGGAATTGCGGGTTCTGGGCTATACACCATTAGCTAACTTTAATTTTACAGTTAATATACATATTACCACATCACTAATAAAATCAACCTCATTTATAATAGTCACATATGATGGACGTATCCCTCGGTAACTTCTATGGGAGATTCCCTTGATTCTTGAGGCATTTGTTTGAATAATTCCACATCTTATTATAGCTGAAAAACTTGATATCTAAGGTTTATTTATCTCCCTAGCATTCATGATACTTATGAACCTTTTTTATAAACATAAAAAAACTCTTTTTCTCATGAAGTAAATATCAATGTGTTTCCTTCCACAATTATCACATATAAGAAATCCATTTTCCCTTCCTCTCCTTTTTTGATGTATTTTTTTTCGAATGGTTCTCAACCACTATATTATTTTATTGATTTCCTATGAAGATGTAATATATATAGAATTACTTCTATGTTTTTATGGAACATGTACTATACCATAATATGATAAAAATGTTTAATGAACCATTTCATTTTGGCTACTAAGATTAATCCCATTAAATAAATGGTAAATTTTTATTTTTTAGTTATGTATGTTTTCCATAGAATTTATAGCTAATATTATAATGTTATCCTTATAATCTGTAACACTTTCTTCTTATTTCAACATTAAAATGAGAAACGTCCTCTTCGTTTTATATATATTCTCTTAACAAATGCTTTTTTTGAAAAATATCACTTAAAAATTTCTTCAACACCATTTATATTATTTCTTTTTCCTTCCTAGTATTTTGGGTCAATGAAAACCATTGATCGAAATATCCTTTCATACAATACAGTTCTAAAATAACTGTTTCCCCTTATTTACTTCCCTAGGATAGATATATATTTTTGAGTGTCATAATCCATTGTCCATCTACCAATGGATTCATATCTCCATTAAAACAAAGAAGACTTTATCACATGAAGATATCCAACATAGGTGAAGCATGTTGTGGAATAATAGGTTTCTCTATACGAGTAAGGATATTCATTATAACCTGAGTTAGCTACCCTGTTATTAGAATGATCTAATTAGATACAATACTAAAAGTACAAGATTTCTAAGTAGATAAATCTCAACATTGACTATGATTTTTGATTCTCTTATTTATTCTAGAAACCATCTCTAAAAATGTAACACTCCAAGAGAGGTCATAGTTATCGTGAATATGTGTCCATAAAATAAAAATCCAAATGATGAAAATGTTATCAAATACCTTAAAAGATTATCATAATTCTCATATTAGCTATGTTAATTTAAAATATTGTTCCCAAAGTCCCTAATAATTTTTATTTGATTAAAAATATATTAAACCTAACTTTAAAACCCCAAATCCAATGTTTACTTTATTACATTGGTACAAGATACAAGGGATTTCACAATGAAGCATGGATAATTTCAATAGTCTTTGGAAAAATATATTTGTACATGATTACCATATTATATTAAAAATATAAAATATATAATAAGAAACATTATTTCATACTTGAAATAATTATATTAATCCTTCTTCATATCCTAGGTAAATGAAAATATATAAAGGGTGAGCATCGACACTTCATAATGGTTATATAATGAAAAATCTATCATGAATCAATAAGGAATAATTAAAATGGAAGAGTAAATAATTATAACACATCCAATGTAATCAAAAAATTGTGTTCAAAGTATATCCATAGAAAATATAAATATATAAATCCCATGGATTATGAAAATTAAATTCTAAATAAATTAAATAAAAAATCTTGATATTTATGATCTTGCCATCAATTCCCTATCTAATATATCACGAGTCTTATCATCAAGGCCTCAGTGAATACTTTCTTAATAAATGGGTAGGTTTAAACTAGATTCCAATATAATATGGAATGAATAATTTTTTATCTCATAAGACCTATTAATGATTTTAGGGCCTATATATAACTAGTCCCTACCCATAACATTCATGTCTAATTCATTCCTCATATATTGAATGATCAATACAATTTATTCTCAAAATGCCTTATAAATCATTAATTATCCACAATGAATAAAGAATAAGAAATATTTCCTCATTCAATGATAGAATTTTCTTAAAAATTGATACAATATTTAATATTGTTATATAGTTATGACAATATCAATTTAGTGTAAATGGTACTATATAAATCTATTATACCAAAAATATGGACATTTTATAGAAAACATTATCCCATGAAATGATGGAGTGTAATCGGAACCGTGATCATGAGAAAGTTAATTACCATAAAACCATAAATTATTCAAGTATTAAATATTACCATTAATTGATAACAAATTAATGTTTTTAGTAAAACCAAAAAATTTTGAAATAAAATAGAAAATATAAGAAAAACATTAAAAAATATCCTTGTAACTTTTTTGGAAGAACGAATTTATAAATAATTTTTAAAATTATCTTCATTACCTTCATAAAATATTACCATTATAATTTAAATTAAAAATTAATAGATAATTATGTTCATTGAATAATAATATAATTTTTAGATTATATAAGTATAGAATAATGGTCTTGGAGGTAGGAAAATCTGATCATACTATTTATGTTAAAAAAATATTTATTTCATACTTTTGAATAAAAAGTAAAAAATACCATTTTATAATATTTTTTTAATATTAATTGATAAAAAATGTTGAATAAAGTCAATTTTAGTTGAAAATTTCTTCAAATAATCATTTTAGTTAAAATAATAATATTCCTAAATATATTAAGAAAAATATATATAGGAAAAATAATCTTGACTGAAAATAATAGATAAGGTCAATATCCCTTACTTATTAATTATTGATTCAAGCAGAGAATAAATGGAATATGTAAACCCCAACAAAAACCATTGGACAATAAAAGAGACATGGTTTAAAATATTATGATCATATTACTTTCTCAAAGGAAATATGAACATAAATAATCATGAAATAAAATGACATTGTAATAGAAATACATTACCTTGGGTCTCTTCTTAGTTATACATGATTTATCCTCTTTTATAATGATTTCATAATTATTACTCACTCATAAAAGAATCATATTTATAATTATAATATCATATATTAATAACTTTAACATATCATCACCCATTAATTAAAAATTCATCATTAACGCCTTTATTTATAATGTTAAAATTTCTATTTTTCATGTATAACTTAGAATAGAAGTCTTGGTTCTTATATCATGGTCTTGGTTTAATCAATTTTAGATTCGTAATAATGATATAAATATCATATTTATTAGTCATATTCAGTTTTAGGATATTCAATGAAATATGGTAAAAGAAAAATAAAATATATTATTCACTAGGATGATAGTTTGTATGTTTGCATGAACATTAGTTTCATTTTCTAAGGAAAAGATTAAAATAATGATACATAATATTTTATCATTATAGAATCATATTTTTATCATAATTATATTATATAATCATTAAATCTATTATTAGATCTATCCATGATAGGTTGTGATGGAAAATGAACCACATCGCTATGTGGAGATGGTAGTCCGTACATATGTAGTTGTGATGATTTCATTTTCCATTGGTAGGAATATTAAGAAGTTATATTATATATTATTATTAAATAATTATTATTATATATTAAATATCATACATAAACATTATATATATCCTAATAAAAAACCATTAAATATGGTAACGGAAAAATAAATACATCAGTTCTGGGAGGCGGTAGTCCTCACGTTTGCACAAGTGATGCTTTCATTTCTCATTTTATAGAAATGATGATGATATGGTTTGTAACATAATAATAATAGATAAGAATATTAGTGATACTGAATTAATTATTTTTTTGTGGATAGAAAAAAATGGAGGAATATGAAAAAATAAATTTTAAAAAGTCGGTTTCGATGAATATATATTCTTTGAGAGACATTCATTTCCATGAACATTAAGCCTTTTTAGGATGGTATTATGGGAATAAAAGAAGAACTAGAACATTGGTAATGAATCTATAATAGTGTTCTTTATGTATTTTCCAATATAATTGGCTCAATGTATGTGAATAATAACGGAGAGTCGAAACTATTTTATAAGTGAGGTGGGTGTAAAACATATAAATACTTGAAATATTTTTATATATTATATGTATTACCCATGTATTGTGAAAAAAAAACCATATTTTCAAGGATTATAGTAATAAGTTCTAAATATTATCAACTAGTAAAATTTAGATAAGTTTTTAGGTCATTTTAAACCTTATCTTTTTATTTTATCCACTTTTAAATAATTTTTATCCAGTACCATAGTAAACTATTTTTACCTAAGTTACTATTCATTATAACCAAAAAATATATTGATATATTATTAAAATTAGGAAATTATGATTAAAAATTTGGAAACCATTTTATCATATTCAATTCCTATAATATTTTGAAATTAATTTAACAATAATCCCATAAAATGAAGGGAATTGTTTTTAGGAAAATACATTTTTCAAGCCTAAGATGAATTTTATTCTAACTCATTTCCAAGTAACCAAAATTAAATGAATTTAAATTTATTTCATTTAGCATAAAATCAAAATATTTTATTAAAATAACTCACCAATAAAGATTATTCTAATTTTTAAATAAATTGTGCTCCTAAAATTATTTTTCAAAAAAATTACACTTTTACTTCAAAATGATTTTATCATTTTTTGTGACAAATTAATAAGAAATGTATGAATAATTAAATATGTTATAACATATTGTTATAAATCAATGAAATTAGTATAATTATATATTTTCAATTATCCATATTACTTTATTTCTAAGGGAAATTTTCAAACAATTATTTCTACACTTATATTGACATAGTATGTTATAAAAAAATATTCATCCTATCAAATTATAAATTATGTTACAACAAATATTGAAATATTCATTATATTATAGAATAATAAGAATGAATAGTTAACTGACATAAATTGAATTTTGGGTGTTACCTAAGTTCATATGAATGTTTTTTTGTTGAATCACCCTAATAATTCTACAAACATATGTGATCCATAATATACTTCTAAGAGTGGAAATACTGAAAAATGAGTAACCACCCTAAGATGCTTATTATATTCTCAAGTTGAATATTTTGAAAATTTATTTGAGAGAATTGTGATATGTAATACTTTGATATTATATAAGATATTCTATTTCATATATATTATCTATTTGTTTAGAAAAATCATGAACATGTTAGTAGAAAAAATGAAATATATATGATCAATGTTGTTGATGCTATAACCATTATAAAGTGAATTAAACATCTCAAATAAGTTTTTTATTCTTATCAAATGATTGAGAATATGTTCTTAAAAAAGATAAGAATAAGATCATACTATGATGAAATATATAAAGGAATTTAAAACTTAAATAGATTCTTTAATTACATATTCTTTCATTTCCAGAAGACAATTACAATAAACACATCTGGATTTTCACCATATGATGTTTATACAATTATGATGTTTATTTTCCCAAAGATTTCATGGAATATTTTTTATAATAATAAACTCAGGTCTTATGATTAAATTATATTTATTTTATTTGTATTAATATTAAATGATGGAAAAAATAGAAAATTATTCTAAAAATATCATTAGAGACAAACAATTATCTTAATTGAGTATTATGAGATCATGGGAGCTAGAAAATGTGTTGAGGTTGTAAAAAGGTGTTGAATAATGAAAAACTATGATTCTAGGATTTTATATATTTTAGAATATACAGAATATATTTTTTATGATTCAGGAATATAAAATTAAAGAGAAGAAAAAGATTTATGTGATGGTAATAAAATATAGAACCTAGTTAAAAATTTCTGAAGGACAATCCATTAGGTGTCATGTAAAAAGGAAAAAGTTGATAATATTCTTAAAAATGATATAGTACAAGAAAGTAAATGACATGGAATAAATAATTATAAGAAGAATATAGAACCAAGACCCGCTATGTGATACTGCTATATTGTAGAATATTATATGGGAAAACTATAGTGAATAAATAAGTAGAATAAGTGTTAAGAGTGAAACTGATATACACTATTGAAGTTCATCTTTTGTATCGAGATTATCAAATTGATTACTTATTGGGTTTTAAAGATCAAAAGTATCCCAAGTGTTGATAGAATCTAGCGATTAGATTATTTAAAATATCTGGGAGTTTTCCTATTTTCAAAGACCGTGTTACATGATGTTTTTCAAATTATCATCATGATATCAATGAAATCATTGAGGAAAGAGATATGATTACTTAGTACAACAACATCAATAGTATATTGGAAGTTTTTTCCAAAACTTTTATAGTAATTTCAACAAAATAGAGGGATATATTATATTATTATAGTAAATATTATGAGATATAATAGTATTTAATTTATTTCATTTGGTTTAGTATGATACTTTCCCACACCACCTGTATTTAATAAATTACTATTGTGAAATGTCAACAACTCAGACTAAAATAGATCATATTAAGGACCTAGTCACCCATATCCTAATAAAAAAAATTAAATTTATCATTCTCTATCCTTTTCATTATTTTCTATATTACAAGTGGTTTGTTTTTGTCTTGTAATTTATTAAAGTAAACTATTATCCTGACATATAACATGGGTTAAAATATTCAGGGGTGATTTATGTGTAAAAATTTAGTTAAATTCCATTCAAATTTATTGGATTCCCCCTATTAGGTTACTATAACCATTCCCGGTAACTTAAACAATTATCACAGAAAATGAAGTTCCATTTGGGTAGATACTTTTTTATTCACAGTAACTTATATCAGACTAATATTAAGTGAAAATGTAAAGAGGATTCAAGATATCATCATATGTAAAATTCATTTTCTCTTCCTATCAAAGAATCAATGAAAATTATTCTTAAATATCAAAAAATAGAATGAGAATAGATTTCAATAATTTGATACACAATTTTAAGTATAAATTAAAGTTACCAATAACTAAGGGAAATAAAAGTTTAATTTTTTCTATTAAATACATTAATAATGATTCTCT
Organism: Viscum album; assembly: GCA_963277665.1. NCBI lineage: Eukaryota > Viridiplantae > Streptophyta > Magnoliopsida > Santalales > Viscaceae > Viscum > Viscum album. Next base: position 164,930,269 of record OY728142.1, on the reverse strand, counting down.
AGAAAAATCAATATGTGGTGAAAATTTTTACATTATATAAAAAAGTGGATTATATTATTGTGTTAAATAATTCCTAAAATTTCCCATATTTTACGTTTTCATATTTATAATTTCATACATTAAGTGTATAAATGAATAGAAATAAAAACTATAGTTGGAACCTAATTTAATGGATGATTCAATGATAAAGAAGTTATAAAAGTCTAGTAATCTCACCAAACATTTTGAAACCAAGTATTAATTTTCATCACATTGAATGTAAAATTTTTCTCTAAGTGAAGAATAAATTCATTGGAGTTTTTGTGAGAAATATTTGATTGAGTTGTTTATGTGATTCTTGTATTAGAAAATTAAAAACAAAATTTCTATTACTATACTATATTCTATATTGTAAATTTATGTAATGAGATTAAATGTTATTGAAAATTATATACAAGATGAAAATCCAAAGAATTAATATCAAATTAAAAATATAAAAAGCGAATACTATGATAGGATGAAATCACATGGAGACCAAAATAAAACTCTAAACATTATATATCTTGGGTTATAGGATCATTTAGGAAATATTGAAAAAACACAAGTAGAATATCCACATTCTACTTATAACAGAATATGTGCTCTAATAGAAACATCTAGAAGGATAATTTCATACAAAACGACACGTATTAGTTAAAAAAGATATTGATATACAATCTTGATCAATCCATGAAAAATATATTTCAATAGGTAACCCAAAACCAAGTTAATTAAATTTGTAATAATGAATTTTTTTATACTAGTGAAATTTTAATATCATATTCCAGAAAATTATCAGTAGTGAAAATTTATAGGGAATCCACCACTTCATGAAGATTAGATGTTACCAAATGTTTGAGAGAACATCCCAATAATAATATTAAAATAATATCAATATTTTCTAAAAATATAAAAATGATAAATCTAGTGTAATGAAATTTAAAATTGAAGAATGTGGTTCCTAGGTCACTACGTGTGATATTGGTGGAATGGGAACAAGGATATTAAATGATGGCACAATATCTAAATCTATATAGACTATATAAGGCCTAACTTTTAGGAGATAATAGTGAATTTAAAGTGGAATTCTATGGTATAGAATAATATTTCATAGGAGGGAGTAAATATATCCATCATGAATAGATATTAATCACTTGAAAACATAGTTGATAATTTCTATAATGGTTTTTATAAGGAAAAAGATTGTTGGTAAGTTCTAACCATACACAATTCATATAATGATTTGAAGTAAGGATTATATAATCATGGAAATAAACAAATAAAATAATATGAAATTTTTCTTGGGATGTATAAAAGTAAATAAAGGTGTAATACAAAATAAATATACAGAGGAAATTACACCCATGATGAAACTATAATAGAAGTTAAACCAAATTTGGGATACGTATACTATGGAATAAATTTCCATATTAATGACTATTGAAAACTAGTACTGAATATCAAGATTTAAAGAAGAAATATGTAACAATAAATGGAATGGATATGGGAATGGAATAGTACGGTTAGTTTGGTGAAATATATATAAGAATAACACTTTTAATTTCATTAGAGTCTGTCTAAGATGGTTAACATACATGTAGTTAATGATCTATTTGAAAGATGAAACTTGTTGGATACACTCTAAAAAATTATATCATGTTTTTCCATGAAAAAATTAATTTTTATAGAAAAAATTGAAAACACCAATGACTTCTTATACCAAATGTGTTTCTTTGAAAAATGTGTCTATATGAAAAAAGAAATATTGGGAATTTTCTTAATGAATTCCTAGACATACAATTATAATAGTTGGAACTGGATAATAAGTTGTATGAAGCACAAAAAAAGAAAATTTATTATCTAGTTGGAGTAATGAAGCTTACTCCTTCAATGACGAAAGTTGAAAAGTTAATAAAATGATTATTTATAAAGATAATTATATCTAAAACATTTTGGAGAAAGAATGAATAAATCAATAAAATTTAGAGCTATAAAGAAAGGAGTTTCTAGGTTGAAAAATAATATTCATCCTTGTTTCCCTCACTTAGAACTTATGAATTCTCACCTTATTTTCATATTAGCTTATCTTTAACTCTTGTATATAGAATTAAATATGATATATCAAGTGGGAGAATTGTATGAATGTTATGGTTTCTAAATATTATTATAATTCATATTCATGATGTATTTAAAGATACATGTAGTTTATTTCCAATGATAAAACCATACATGATGATGTATTTGATGTCTATTTAAGATAATATATTGAGGAGAAGCTAATAAGATGAAATTTTTTGACGAGTTTTATTATATCATGAAATTTTTTATAATTCTCTACAACCCTTAGATATGAAGATAAATTACGATGATCACAATTTCCATCCAATTTTCTATTAGGTTAAATTAGGTTATTAAGCATGGGTGATTACAAAAAAAAATTGGTTGAAAGGGGAAGGAACATTCTTACACATGATTATTTTTAATGTTTCTATTTATGATTAGTGAAAGTTATAAACTTATTATTAAATCTAGTTGAATGACCCATTAAAATGAAATCATAGTTTTATCACATTCCAAATAGTTTATAGATATATATATGGGATAAAATAGTCACTATTGTTTCTTTAAAATGATAATTTCTCAAATAGAATTATATTTTTTTTATGGATCATTACTAAGATAATTTTACTTTATCCATCCCTTTAGCGAATCATATTTAATATCCCTCTGGCGGTTTCTCTTTTACAATGGTGGAATTAAGGGGAGAAAATGGTTGTTTAAAAAAACATGGATGTATCATGAATTTGGAGAGAAAATTCCCTTAAACCAAAAGATTTTATTTTATTTTTACAATAATGGGTACAATTGTATAACTAATGAACACATGTTGAAATTAATTTATAAGACATGTTTTAAATTACTGATAAAAAATCCAAATTTGGAGATTGAAGTAGTTAATGGATTGTTGTTGTATTTATTATCAATAAGCATGTTTTTATGTGTTTTGGGTGATGGTGGAAGAACCTAAAGAAGACAGAGAAGATGCTAATAATATAGCTGAATAATGGAATCATATTTTCGTTAATTATAATTAAATATAATGGAAGAAGGAGATACTATTGTAGTATTGAAATACTTGTCTAGATTAATTCTTTGGATAAGTAAATAAGTTAATTTATTACTAATCTAGTTTTTAATTAATCAATATCAGGTGTTGGTTTATTATTAATTTAATGAGTAAAATATTTTTGGAGTAAAGATGGAGGAGATGGTGACCAAAAAGGGTGGAAGGTAAAATTTAAGAATAACAAAGCTAGATGAATGTTTAGAGAATTCATGTAAGAACTTGATTAATTATTAAAGTATGAAATCTTGTAATTTATATCAATTCTTTGTTTTAATTATTAATTACAGCCCTCTGTGAATGCCCTTTGAGTTCATCAAGGTATTGAGGGGTGTTTGGGGATTTTTTAGAGCCTGGAATCAAATGGTTTTGGAGAAACTTCACTGTCCCACAGTTGGTAGAAATTGTGAGGGGCAGGCCACACAGTTACTCATAACTGCATGCGGCTGAATAGTGGGTTGGAGGATCCCACACTATTGGAAAAACCATGAGGAACAAGGCACATGCCCATTTGACACCCTCTAATTTTTTAGATCATGGGTTGTGATAGTGTTTGTGCACGGTCTTTCAAACCATGCATAAAAACTGTGTGAAGTTCCCCTTGTTACAGTAGTGGGAACATTGTTGTCCCATGGTTTGAAAAATCGTGCGACCAAACCATGGAGCTTAGTATTTTGGGTGAAATTACAAAATTTCCCTTGAAATATATTATATTTAAAACATATTTCTTATTTTCCCTAATTTTTTGACAAGAACACCTTCATAGATTCTTCTTGAACCAATTTATTGAATTTAATCACATTCCTCTGTCTGATCTTAGAATCAATCATTGTTGGTCTCATTGGATCTATGTCAATGAGTTCTAAATTATTTTTTTCCTTTATTCATTCTTATTTTTATCATGTGTTCTATTTAGGTGTAAGATAATATGAAATATCTTCAGTTTTCTCATTTTGTTTCTCCCGATATGAGTCGAATCAGGTGTTGATACCGGATGAGAACTACATTATAGACCTATGGTAGGTGGTCTTGTTATTTTACCTTGAATTTGAGGTGTTTATATATATTTATTTTACATTGATCCATACTTCCATTTTTCTAAGTTATACCCATAAAATGGATTTTAATCCTTGATTTAAATGGATAGGTATAAACTATGTAATTAATGATACCTATCAATGAATGATTAATGGTTATGGAATTTTAATTTAAGAAAAACATTAAGTGAGATGTTTAATTAATTGGACCACAATGGGTGGCATATGATTTTTTCAATCTTAATTATGGTGTTTACCCCTTGCTATGGGATGCCAAATGATTAATTGAATTCTAGATTACAAATTGTAAATTGAATTGATTAAATAAATGGAATGGATGGCCATGTCCTTTTTTCTTTGGCCACTTAATTTTTTGTTTAATAATATGTTGCCTCTTATAATTAAATGACCACATGATTTAATTAAGAGTCTAATCCTTCTAATCGTATCCCTAACTTTGATCAACCTTCTATGGTGAGGTTTAAATGAAAAGATCATTCTGATAACCTTTGATTTAATTAATGATATTGATTTAATTCTTATTTTCCTTGGGTGACACGTGAGTTAATATATGAATACCATGGAAAAACTAATTTGAATATTTCCTTGTTTATGCTTGAGAGATACTGGGACTCCCTAGTGGACTGCCAATGAATGACTCGAGAAGGATGACACTTATACGCTCGGCTGACACTTTGAATCATTATATGGACTCGCAAGGATATACTCAGAGGGGAGTTTTTTATATATGCCATGGGTGAAACTTGGGATCCCTTAGTAGACCACCAAGGATGGAATCAGTGAGCGGTGATATTATAACACACATAGAGTGATACCTAGTTTTATATAAGGATCTTTATGGATGGGTTTTTAGGGTGTTTGGTTTGTGTTACACATGGAGCGATACTTGGATTCCAAATAAAAAAATTCAAAGGATGGGTTTAGAATTTTAATTGATTAATTAATGAAAGGATTTATACAATTCATCTTCCAATCCAAAGCACAGGGTTGGATTTAGTATTTTTCTTAAACTTGAATGATGGTCAGGTTAGGCATCCTTAATCACATATCTTCACATGGGATGATGGGATACACACCAGGTCCCAAGACTTATTAGTTAAATGAACTTTATGATAAATTGATTTAAGACTGACTATTTATATGGAGACATTACAACAAAGGTTGATGTAGGTAGCAGAGGATGGGTGTCTATGGGTACCCGGACCTTTATGGTTTGTTTACATAAAACACTAATTTTCATATTTTATTACTTCCTAAACATTGTTGTTATTATATATTCACTAACTAGATTAAATTATACCTTTGGGTGGTATCATACTGGGATTGTATCTCAGCCCCTATTTGGGTCGTCGATGGTTACCCAAACAGAATATATAAAAGCAGGTTGGGACCGGGGAAAGTGCTCACAGTTTGATTCTTGACTTTGTGCCATACTTAGGATCAAGGGACCATGGGACTGAGGTGAGTATTGTGATTCTATTCAAAGATAGCTATTTTTTCCTTTTTTTTATTTTTCTATATGTGTTGTAAACCTCCCATGTATACTTATTTTTTAATTTTTGTAGATTCATGACATATAATCATCATCTAAAGATGATATTACTTCTAGAATTTTGTTTATATTCATTAATTGTTCATTTTTATCTATCTAGTTGATTTATTTCTTCTGATACTTATATGTTTTTGTATATCCACTATTCTACACTCTGGTGATGAGGTCCTAATCTCTACATAGACACACCCTATACCCTCACTGGTAGTTGGCAGTCTCTGACTTTTGATGAGATTTTCTTGAGGTCATGTGGCCAACTAGTCTCAGGGAACCTTTTATTGGCATCTGGGTCTGAGACGTTACAAAGTGTCATCAGAGGAGCTATTTTTATTTCCTGGTTTTATTAACTATATTATGATAATAGAAAGGGATATTAAGGAATATAAATTTGGTAATCATTTGGGCCTAGGTGTAGCTAACCCATGTATAAGAAAAAGTCAAATTGACTTGAATGAAAATTTCTATTTTCTGTATTTTGGATATTAATGTTGGTTTGATTCCATTGTTTGGTGTTGCACTTGAATTTCGATGATATTATTCATATGATTGTTGGTTCTATTTTGTTTCAACCTGATGAAATGAGGTTATTCCATCTCATGCATCATTTTAGGAACCTAAATGAAATTCACATGACATGCATTATGCCAGGCCATATAGGGGGCGTTGTTTGATTGCATACTATTGTGATAGGTTTCTTGATAGATATACCAACTATTTGATATTTGATCTATGAAGTGGTTTGAGAATCATGGTTGGTACTTATAATGCCTACCATAACCAAAGTAGTTTTTTCCAAATTAGGCTATAACAGACACCCTAAATAGCTAATTTTGGCATGTTTAGTCATGGACCATGAGTCTCATAGACTGGAACATGTTATGGTGTGTATAAGGTAGATTCTATATTTTTATGTACACTTCCTTGATCTAACTCAAGGATAAGGAATAGTAGTGTGATTATTATATAGTAAGGATTGTACCTATCCTATTTCAATATCTGTGATTTGAGAAGAATATTTTGATATGGTTTTTTATGAGTTGTGTGTTTAGAATTGTAGAGACATGCCACCATGAAACCCTCTAGTAGTACTTGATGAGGGAGTTGATGATCATGCTCTAAATGCGGTGGACCATGGTCTACTGGTGGATCATTCTATAATGTTATTTTCGGCACAAAAACTTTTATCAGAGAAAACTATTGAGGAAAAATTTTGTGAAGGATTTATGTGTTCAATGCATACTATTTAGGGAGAACAATGACCTGTCCTAACTATGGAAAAGTTGACTCATGAGTTCCGGCAGCAACATCTGCCCACATTCTCTTGGGATGGAAGACTACATGCTATAAAGTAATGGATATATCCCATGATATCTACCTTTGATAATGATTTTAATGTGGAATTTTGTGGTTACTTCTATCTCAATATACTGATGGATGATAGATCCTAAGAGTTCATGCACTTGTAGTAGGGCGCATTATCAATCAGGGACTATTCAGACCCTTTTATAGAGCTCAAGTTCTTCACACCTATTCCGATGGGTGATGAGATATCTAAATCTATGCGACTGGAGGATGGTATCAAGTATGAAAAATGATTGAAGTTAAATGTATTTCGGGTGACTACCATTTCTGGAATAGTGAATCAGGTGATTATCATAAAGCATAACATAAGAGAGGTAAGGGGAAAGCCAGAGAGGTTTGACAACTATATCTGGTGCTACATTGAAAAACAATAGGAAGCATCATGTGGATCTTCCACATGATGATATTAGTATCAATAGAACATACTCAGGTAGCTGGGTGAGGTTCCACCAGTGTGGTACACAGGTGTACAAGAGAACTCTATGCACGAGTGACTCAGCTGAGTGTTGATCCTATGAAAAGATGGGTCATATATAGTGATTCAACCAATCGTTTCCTTCAATATCTAGTGAGAGTGGATCTACACTAACTCCTCATATAGATGTATGGTTAATATCTTCTATTTAGGAACGAAGTTAGAGTACAACTGTCTATTCAGGCTGAGGTGGTGGTCGTGGCCTTGGTATTCAGACCTGAGATTTATAGCAACAATAGAGTGGATCCATTCAAGGTATCTAGGTTGTATCAGAAGGCCATAGATTAGGCAAGATATATTCTATTCAACTAACACCTAAGGAGAAAAATCATGAAACTTTTATTGTGAGAGGAACTATTATTGTATCCTCTACTTTAGCATATACTCTTTTAGATACAAGGTCATCTCATAGAATGATATCTACAACCATTGTGGAGAGACTTGGGGATAGAATGAAATATTTTGATGGAGTTATGACAATTTATACTCAATTGGTGATTAGAAAGGATGTGTATATTAGCATAGGGAGTTCCCCTTTATATTGGTGGGTTTCACTTCATGTGGTACCTCTTTGTCCACAAGATGAAATATTTTTAAATCATTCTTTGTATGGAATGGTTGTTTTCCTTTAATTTTTCATTGATCATGATCATTGAAGGGTGAGAATTACATCACCGGGGGAAAAGATTTTATTCACAAGTGTGAATGGGATGTTTAGGTCAGTTGAGATAGGCCTGATAATAATGGGATGGGTGGGATGAAAACCCATATTGAGATTTTATATCTAGACGATCAAGGACCATGTCAAAAATATTTAACTCCAATGGTTGATCATTTTATGAACATTTTTCTAGACGACTTTTCAGGATTACCTTCAATGAGATAGTTAGAGTTATCTATCAATCTAGTTCTTGGAGATGCACTGGTATCCATTACTTCTTATAGGATGAATACTACTGAGATTCATGAGATCCAGAGGAAACATTGGGATTTAAGGGAAAATGGTTTTATCTGAACTGGTACTTCTCCATGGGGTTTTTAGTCCATTTTTTGAAAAATTTGGATAATACCTGTATTCCATACAACCAACAGATGGTTAAGAACTGACATCCTCTTCCATGGATAGATGACCTCTTCGACCAAATTTTAGAAACATGGATTTTCTCAAAAAAAATATTTGAGATCATGTTATCATAAGGTGAATGTTATATTCTTAGAAGTAACTCACATAGATTTTCAGAGATTGTATGGTCTATATGAGTATTTGGTTATGCTGTCTGGTCTCAAAAACATGCCAGAAGTTTTCGTGGTGTTGATGAACTGAGTATTCCATCCTTATTTGGATTCATTTTTCATGGTATTAATGGATGATATCTTAATTTATTCTCGTAATAAAGATAAACATGCCAAACATGTTGATATCATAATGGATACACTCATATAGATTTAGTTATATGCTAAACTCACAAAGTGCCACTTTTGGATGGATCAAATTCACTTCCTAGTCACATTAACTTGGAGACAAGAGTATCAGTTGATCCATAGAATGTCAGAGATATATTACTTAGGAGCATCCCAAGAACATATTTAAGATACATAGTTTATTAGGGTTTTCTAGATATTATAGGAATTTCATATAGGACTTATCATGCTGAGAAGAGCCACTCATGGTTTTGACTAAGAAATGTGTGAAGTTTGTATAGTCACATGCATTCAATTCATCCATTCATGAACTAAAAGGAAGATTGGCTTTATCACCAATACTAATTTTTCTAGAACAATTAAAATGTTACATTGTCTATTATCAGGCATCTAGTATCAGCTTTGGAGAAGTGATGATATAGGGGGATAGAGTCATGGTGTATAGGTCACATTAGTTGAGGCCACATGAGTGGAATTACCTAACACATTATTTCGATCTAGCTATATTTGTTTATTTTTTGTGGTATTGGAGACCCTATTTATTATGAGATAATTTTGTGGTGTACACAGACCACAAAAGCCTCAATTATATTTTCACAAATAATGATCTAAATCTGATACAGTGAAGGTAGGTTGAGTACCTATAGTCTTCCAACATTGATCTTTCCTACACACTAGATAAGGGAAATATAGTGGCTGATGCACTAAGTAGGAGGACTCGGATATAGGAAATTCATAAGTCCAGTAGTGAGTGGTAGCTTATGGGTTTTTTTCTTTGAGATGAACTTGGACATGTTGGGTCGTGAAGGGAATACATTTCTATGATCCTTAGATATAGCCTCCACCCTTATGGATATAGTGATGATGAGGCAGCTATTAGATTCTGAGGTCCTGGTCCTATTGTAGAGTTTGACAGGTGAGAACCCTCCTCCTAGTTGTATCATAAGAGAGGATGGTATTCTAAGTGAACATAGTCATGTGTGGGTTTTATATGACATGTGTGAGGAGCTAATGTGAGAATTTCATGGTTGATCGTGGGAAGTGAACCCCAGCATCACTAAGATGTATAGATATTTAAATCTCCAATACCAGTTTCTAGTTATGAAAAGAGATGTATATGGTTTTTCATGAGATGTTTCACCTGCCAGAAGGTAAAATAATAACACCACTGACCAATCATAATTTTATAGAATCATACCATTCCTTAGTGAAAATGGGATACCATCACAATGGAATTGATGAAAGGTTTAACGAGCTTTCCTCAATGTAGTGATTCTATTTGGGTTGTTGTTTATAGGCTCCCCAATGTTTCACATTTCTTACTTATCAAGTAGACAATTTTTGTAGACGATCTTGGGAGGTTGTATATCCACGATATAATATGACTTTACAGGGTCCCTTAAAATATCATTTCAGAAAGGGATGCCTAGTTTAGTTCATTGTTTTGTAAAGTATTGAAAATGGAACTAGGTACATAGGTGATTCTGATCACAACATATCACCCATAGATAGTTGGCCAGTCAGAGCGCATGATACAGGTTCTTGGGGACATGTTGTGGGAATGCATGGTAGATTTTGGGATATCTTTTGAGAGGAACAAACCCTTGGTTAAATTAACCTACAATAACAACTTTTAGGCTACTACTCATACGGTGAATTATGAGGATTTGTATTTTATTCCATGTTGATCACCCATGTTCTTGTTAGAGGCAAGAGAGGGAACTATGCTTATACTTCATCTCATAATGGATACTATGGAACATTCTAAGTTGATTCAGAAGCATATGGATACTGCATAGTCTCAACAAAAATCTTATGTTGATCACTAGAAAAAATCTCTAGAGTTTGGGGTCATAGATCATGTATTTTTATGGGTCTCACTGAGGCTGGGATAAAGGATGATCACAAGACAGGGAAATCATTTTCCAAGATATGTTGGGCCATTTGAGATTTTGGAGAGATTTGGGACGATATCCTATCAGTTGAAATTACCTAAGAGGTATCGATCCATTCACAACATCTTCCATGTATCTCAGTTGTGTTGTTATCATCTAGACCCTTCTCTTTCTTTTCATCCTAATTAGGTTTAGTTACAGGTATATACATCCTTTGAAATATTGTGGATCATAGCATGAATGTTATTTGAGGCCAGTAATTTGGTCTAGTATGAGTTTTATGGAAGTACATGAAAGTATAGGATGAGACCTGGGAGTGGGAGGACAACGTACGCGCACATTGGTCAGAGTTATTCACATATTATGCTACACCACCCATGGAAGAGAAATTCGAGGAAAAATTGGTTTTAGGGGTGATATTTGTAAGAACTAAATTCTTTCTTGAGATATGTAATCTTTTAGATTCCATGAATTTTTATTTTAAATGATTAATTATAGATCTATCTAATTTCCCTTTGAATTCATGGATGTATTATTGCTTTTCATGGCTTGTTCAGATCCCAAAACCAATCTTTTTGGGAGAAATAGACTTTCCACACAGTTAGTAGAAACCATGTGGGGAAGGTTGTATAGTTACTCTTAATTGTGAGAGGATGGGCAATGGGATTAAGGGTAAAAAATATTTTGAAAAACTAGGTGGAATGAGGTGCAAATCTATGAAGAACCCTCTCCTGTTTTTGATAGTGGGATGAGAAATAATTTTTTCATGGTTAGTTAAACTGTGAATACAAACCGTGTGAATTTTTCCTTATTATAACAATGGGTGCATGATTGGTGTACAATTTGGACAACCATTCGTACAAACCATACAGTCTAGTATTTTGGGTGAAATTACAAAATTTCACTTACAATATTTTATATTTCAAATCTATTTCCAATTTTTATCCTTCCTTGGATAACAACACCTTAGGAGCTCCTTCTTGAGCCAATTTGTGAACATTGATCTTATTCCTTCATCTGATCTCAGAATCGAGCACCATCAGTCTTTTTAGATCTACGATGGTGAGTAATCAATCCATTTTGTTCAATTATTCATTATTCTTGGTATTGGATATGTTATCTAGGTTCAAGCTAATATTCCCTATTTTTAGGGTTCTCATCCGTTCTTTGTTATTCTCCTGATCTGAGTCGAATCATGAGCTGATATTGGATGTGCACTCCACTATAGACCTACTATATGTGGTCTCATTATTTTCCCTTAAATTGAAGGTATATATATATATATATATTCTATTTTTCTGCATGCCTATTTTTTCCGAGTGACACCCTTGAAACAGAATTTAATCCTTAATTTAAATGGATTAGTATAACCTATGTAATTAATGAGACACATAGGTGAATGATTAATGGTTATGTACCATGAATTTAAACCACCCATTCAGTGGGATGTTTAATAAAATTGACCACCATGGGTGGCACATGAATTGACCACTCTTATGTAAACCATTTACCCCTTTCTATAGGATGTCAAATGATGAATTTAATTGTAAATTGTATGTTGTAAATTTAATTTAATAAAGAAATGGAATGGATTAACATGTCCTTAGTATTTGGCCATGTACTTGTTTTTTTAAGCATATGTTTCCTCATATAATTAAATTCCCATGCGAGTTAATTAAGAGGATAAGGCTTCTAAGATTCTCCCTTTCATTCAGATACCTTCTGAGGTGAGGTTTAAATGAAATGATCATGGTGATGACCTTTGATTCAATTAAATGATATTGATTTAATTCTTATATTACTTATGTGACACATGGCTTTATATATGAATGCCATTGATGGATTAATTTAGCTACTACCTTGTTTATTAATGAGTGGTACTTGGACTCTATAGTGGATTACCAAGGATGGAATAAAAGGGGATGATAGTCATACACTTGGGTGATACTTGGAATCCTTATATGGTCTGCAAAGGACAAACTCATAGGGTAGTTGATTTATATGCTATGGGTGACACTTGGGCTCTCTTAGAAGACCGGTAAGTATGAACTTAGTGAGTAGTGATATTATACCACACCTAGAGAGATACCTATGTTTTGATGATGATCATCATGGATGGAATTGTATGCTGTTTGATTTATGTTACACCTGGAGTGATACCTGGATTATAAATAATGAATTCCAAGGATGGTATTAGGTTCTTAATTGATTAATTAATGAAATTATTTATATGACACATCTTCAAATCCAAAGATCATGTTTGGATTCACTCATTATATTACCCCAAATTGATGACCTGGTTATGCATCCTTGATCACATATCTTCACAGGGTATGTTGGGCTACATACCAGGTACTGATACATATTAATTAAATGAACTTGATAATAAATTTATACATGACTCACTTTTTATTGATAGTCATTTATTCTAAGGTTGAATTATGTAGTAGAGTATGTGTATCCATGGGAAAACAGATCTTTATGTGTTTTTTACATACAATGCTACTTTTCCAATTCTATTATTGCATTCACACTGTTGTTATTATATAATCATTGATTAAAATTAATTAGAGCTTTGGGTGATGGACTAATTGTATTATAGAACACACCTTGTTTGGTTCACCATTGGGTACCTGGATAGGCTATTTGGATGTAGGTAGGGATATGGGTAAGTTCCCACAGTTTGACACATGAAATTGTGTTATGCTTAAGAGCAGGGGAGCATGAGACTGATATGAGGATCATGATGTTTTCTGAAGATAAGATTTTTTGTCCTTTTTTATTCTTATACATGTATTGTAAACCTTACATTTATACTTATTTTAGACGTTTTGTAGAGACATGATATGTATCATCATCATCTGTATATGAAATTACTTCTAGAAATATTTGTATATTCCTATCTTGTTTATTTATCATCCATATGATTCATTTACTGTATATGCTACTTATCTGTTAATGTATATCAACTACATTAGACTCTGGTGATGAGGGAATAGTGTCCCCATAGACACACCCTGGGCCCTTACTACTTTTCAGCAACGTATAGTGTTTGGGGTGGTGTGCTTGTAGACATGTATCCAACTGGGATTGGGGAACCATTTAGTCGCATGCAGATATGGGATGTTAAAATTCATCTAAATATTACTAATCATGAAGTCAAATTTAAACATTGAATAATATAACTTGGATAATGGTTTCAATAAGAAAAAAATAAATATAGAATTAAAAGGAAGGAAATGATTAAGGAAATACTATAAATTTTCTATTTAAATAGTGTAAGAATATTGAAATGAGGTTTAAAATTTAGGGAAATACTTTTATAATTTCAAAAGGCAAATAATTTTTTCTTAATATGTTTTTTCAATATTATATATTCCCCAAAAAGTTTTTTAATAAATTATAAGTAGATTTTGATATGTCTGGATTCATACTTAATATATTTATGCTCATCTTATAACTAAAAAATAGAAATGTTTTGGGAGATTCCAATATACACTAATTTCTTTGTATGTATAGGAGTTGTAAATAGGAAATTAATATTTCTCATGATGATATAAAATATGTTTATTTTAGTTTTATACTGAAAGTTTCATTCAATGAAAAATATATTTCAAGGATGTGTAGTATATTAGATAATGTTTGAGAATAAAAATTGGTGAAAGTATTGAAGTATATGATATTTTAGTTAATATACTTGTTTTTTCTGAATCACTATGAGAATTATCAAAAATTATATAATACATAATATATTTTATAGACATGGAATTCAAAAAATGGATGAACCACCCAGAGAAACCTAATATATTATCAGGGGTGATTTTGACAAAGAATATAAGCACAAAGAGATACAAGATATTTGAGGTTGTGTAAAATGTAATTTAGTGATTCATAATATATTTTATTCATAAAAATAATATATTTAGATAATATATAAGATATTTTTACTCACATAGATTTTCATAATATATTTACTTCTTATTTATTATCCAATAGTTTGAGAAAATTATGAATAAATTATTGGAGAACATGAAATATTTTTGATCAATGTTGTCAATGATAAATTCATCCTGTGAATTAAAAAAACAATTTACATTCAAGATTAAGGATTTTGAATATTACCCTCACACTAATAATAATAAGATCATATTTTGATTAATTATGTGAATGAAATTCAAGAATATGTAGATTCTAGAATTAAAAATACATTCACACAATAAAGAGAACTTCTATCACTACGGTTAAAAGTTCACTATATTTTTTCCATATAGTTTTTTAAATGAATTACCATTTTTTGGAAATTTTTTGAGAATAATAAATTCAATTTTGATTAAAGAATTAAATGGAATTTAAATTTACAATTATTAAATAAATAAATAATAACATAATAATATCATAATACTATTAGAGAAATGAAATTTTGATAATTGCATATTTT
This sequence comes from Viscum album, assembly GCA_963277665.1. Classification (NCBI taxonomy): domain Eukaryota; kingdom Viridiplantae; phylum Streptophyta; class Magnoliopsida; order Santalales; family Viscaceae; genus Viscum; species Viscum album. The sequence goes on along the minus strand of OY728142.1, from coordinate 164,914,925 downwards.
TTATCATAGGAGTAGGCTTATGTGATAGGATTAAAAAAATGAGGTACTGATCACACCACCAATACTAAACGATTTTATATAATTAATAATATAGAACATATATTATATGTTATTATAGAGTATAAAAATTGTGGGGAGAAAGAGAAATATGTATTATTGAAAAAATAGAGAGATGAATAAAGAATTTCTAAAGGACATATCTATAGGTATTAAGGGAGAAGAAGTATTCAATAAGATTATTAAGAACTGATCCTATGTGTAATGTCCAGACCCCGCTCACCCCTGAACCGGTGGCCGGACCGGTCACCATATGACCTGAAGTGCATCTCCCAGTATGCTAGAGGCTACAAACTAGTAGTGAGGGTCTAAGGATAGTAATTGAGGAGGCTATACCCTCTTATTAGATTAAACACAATCAAAAATATCAGAAAATGGTGGAAGCAGTGTGAATAATGATAAATCCGCGGAAGACATAATTTTATAAATCATATATAAAAAAAAATTGTCGATGCCAATGTCATACAATTCATTCATGTTTTGATGGTAAAAATTTGAATGTGATAAACAATACATCATGATTTACATATCAATAAAGAAATAAATAAGCAATCACTAAAATCCCTGAGGGGGATCTCCTCGAGCATCCCGAGATTTTTCCTGGTCCTCTACTCTATCTCCCAAGTATATGCAAACACAATCCTGCAACCAAATAGAATCTACTTGGGTACCCTAGTGAAATGGTTTCCCTAGTAGGTTGAGAGGTATAAATCTCAGTAGGCCAGGATCACCAGTGTCTACCCCAAATCCAGACATTTAATAAATAATTTAAACCATGTGAAATCATGCATAAATAAATCATTACAATGTAACTATATACCCAAGTACTTGCTTTATCCCCAGCTGGTGTTTGAACTTATATTATACATTTTTCATGCATACACAATATTTTTCACACATTCATTTTCATTCATCAATTATCCAATACTTTTTTAATTATATATGTCTCGAGATCTAGCCTAAGCCTGACATACCCCGTATAAGTCACTCAAAATTGATGTCTCTAAAGATCATTTAAGCAATCACTATAAAGACTGAATCCAAGCTTGTGATTTGGATTGGATAATGTGTCATAAGATATTCAATTTAATCTTTCATATAAAATGTCTGAGCATGTCCACTATAAATAGTGATTCTCCCAACCAATACCAAAACCTAATTCTATCCACTAATTATAGTCATTCACTCTGTGGTTCGTCCACTAAAAATAGTGATTCACCCAATTCATAAACAAGTCGGAGTAAGAGACCATCCACTAAAGATAGGGATTCTCTCCTGGGTTCATCCACTAAATGGTGATTCTCCCAATTCATTAACCAGCCTGAACCCGTCCACTCAAGCAGTGGTTCATCTAGAACATTATCGATTAACATGCACATCATAAAAATATCTAGTCAAACAAGCTAAACAAGGATCATATATTTAGCAACCATCTCACATGGCATATCATATATTTAAACAAATCCATCCTAAACTACTTATGTCATAGAAAAAACACACATCAAAAGGAATACTTGGAACAATCGTCCATAAACATTCAAACCAAGGAAACGTACCCATGGGGTATCCCTTAATCAAGAGAATCAACCTTTATTATTTACAATAACACATATTCAATTAATTCACAATATGAACCACATATCATGATTAATTTATATAATTAACTGTCCCATTCTAATTTCACTTACCATAATTAATTCCCAAAATTAATTATCCACATTATCACTAAAAAAGAATGTCACTAATTTATCAATAAATATCACTATTTATCCAAAACAACATATCACACTTAATCATCAGATCAATTATCTCATTCATCTAAAATAATATCTCATAATTAATCATTTGATTAATTATTTAATATTCCAGTCACAAGCACATAATTAATTCATAATTAATTGTCTCAAAATTAATCAATTTAATTACTCATAATTAATACCTCAATTAATTATCATCTAAAGAACATAATTAATTCATAATTAATTATCTAAAAATTAATCATAATTAATTAATCATAATTAATCCCTTGATAAATTATCATCTAAATTGCATAATTATTTCATAATTAATTATCTCAAATTGACCAAATTAGTTATTAATAATTAATGGCCCCATTGATATTCTATTTCACAACTTCATGAAATATAATTAACTCATTACTAATTATCTCATTACCCTATTAAACAGTTTAATCCAACATTATAGTCAACATTATCAAAGTTATAAAACAAAAAAAAACTGTATTTTATTAATTTGGCAAGGTCGAGAACCCTACCTCAACGAATTTGGCTGATCCAAAGATTTATAACTCAACTGTGATCCCCTCACGTACAAGCATCTCAACAAAAAGACACGTGTATCGATAAATTATCATTTCACCAAATAACCATTAACTGACACCCATAAATAGCATGAAGGGGACCAACGTACTGCCAAAATATTAACTGCAATACAAAAACAACATAAGCATCCAAATCATGGGGTGTGAAACCAAATAAAAGGTTTACAACCTTACACAAATATTGCGGTGATGAACATAAAGTGAGTTGAAATACTTCTATGTTGGTGGAGGTAGTTGTAAAATAGACCAATGGGTCTAGAGGAGCCTATTGCACAACCCTAGAACCGAAGAAACATTGAATCCCAATAAATCTTGAGCCTTGTGGTTTTGACCAAGAAAATAGAGTTAGGGAGGAGACAAACGGTCAATTTGAATCGCGAATCATAGGCAGACGAAATCACCTTGAAGAGTTTGACAAGACTCATGAAGAAACCAGAAAGATTCGATGTGTGGAGAGGAGCCCTGTTAAAAGTGTGTAGCGTGCCTCATATGGGCCTGGTGCGGGTCATGTTGCTCATGCAGTGTAACAACCTGAGATTTTATGAGAATTATTATTCTTAATTTCATTGGTGTCTTGTGTGTAGGCGAAACCAAAATTAGTTTGTACTATACGCAACACCATATTGGCTTGCAGTATATGAAACACTATTCTTGGCTTGTGTTACACAGAAATTCAATTTCGTTTTGTGGAAATTAATCTATGAAAAATTAAGTATAGATTTTGTTTAATGTTTGAATGAAATAAGTTTTGATTATGTTATACGCAACCCCAAATGGAGCTTTCACTACAGGCAGCCCTGACTTGGCTTGCATTATACACAATCAATACCTTCCTCGATAGCGTGTGTAGTACGCATTACCGAGTTTCACTAAACAATATATTATTATAATATTATTATGAACTAGCCGTTATGAATAGTAATACACACTTATTGAAATTTTATAAATTTTATCTTTCAAAATGGGCTTCATTTTTTGATTCGGAATATCGAAATTATCCTAGGGTAAATTTTAGGTATTTTTTTGAAAACATTCAATTTTTGATGAATAGTGAAAACAAGGTGTTACTATTTAAAAACTGACTTTTTTAAATAATTATTTACTTTATTTAAATTTATTTTATGTAAAAATTGATACATAATACCTATATATATTCAATTTAATTCATTGTAGTCATTTTATAATAATTTTAGATATATAAAAAGTTTATTGAACTTTTCACCGTCTTTTACCTACCTCCTAGGAGCTTTTTGTAAACTTACATAAAACATAATTTTACCGCTTCTGTGAGTGGAATTTCGAAAATCGGAGACACACGGTTAACATCAAGGAGTAAAATGTGGTTTAATAAGATAAAAATAATTGTTGGTGAATAGTAATTTTTTACTTTTATTTAACACGGTTAAAAGTAAATAGGGAAATTAAGGGTAAAAATGATATTATTATTACCCAAACATATGTCCTAATTATATTGGATATGTATAATTTGACTAAAAACAACCTTATGAATATAATATTATAATTTAGGTTCACATGGATTAGATTAGGAAATTTATTATTGTTTTATTTAAAGAAGAGTAAAATGGTTAAAATCAATGTTTAATAACTAAAACATTATTAATATAGAGTTATACATAAGATAAATTCGACTATAAATATTAATTAGAAATATAAAAATATTTCCTACATAATGGTTTTTATTTATAGTTTTTAGACATTAAATAATATAATTTATATATGACACAATGATGATGCAGTAATTATCTTATTAATGAAATATTAACATAATTGATGTTATAAATACCTAACTAAATGTAATTTGAGACTTTTTATGAATGACACCAATTTTAAAGGTTAATATGACATGTTATTATTGATTTAATTAACTGTTTTCGAACTAATCATGTTGTTATGATTTTTAAAATAATCAATTACCCAATTGTGTCAAAATTGTCATAAAATAGTTTTTAAAAAAAATATTATATTATTAATTAATATTATATTCCTAAAAATCTAATGTTGGGCCAAGATACTTATATAATGATATTTGTATCATTAATGGACCACTTGGGGGTATCTTGGATGTATATGGTATGTTTATTAATGATATAATATAAAAATACAAAGTGACATGGTAAATTTCAATCTAATTAACTAAGAGTTAAAACTAAAAGATAAGGTTAATATAATGCCCCAAACCTGTATAAAATATATTGGATGAGAATATTTAGACCCATCCCAACCTTATATTTGAATTAAATCAGTTTGGAGCTATTAAAAACTGAATATTACTTTATTATAAAATAATATTTTATGTTTTTCCTAAGGTTCCCCTCTCCTCCCTTATAAAAGGGCACATCCTCCCTCTTCTCCTCACACCACTTTGAGCCTTCAATATCATCCAACCCCTGACAATTTCTCTTCTCCACTTCCCTACTAATATTCTAAAGGTCCTGGTCTTCTTCAAAAAACAATTTTAGTGCCTTAATAGGAGGTTTCAAAGAGGCGTGTCGAAGAAGAGGTAATATCCGTTACCGATTCTTTGAAATTTGTTTCTACTTCTACTTCCTCTTATTTAGTTGTTTTATTATGATGTAATAACACAAATATCACTAATATACTGATATGTTATCATAAATATGAAACAACCCTATTTCATCTTATATCCGTCCTACAGAAAATGAAATCACTGCGCGTGTGTACGTACGGAATACAGTCTCCACGCTGTGGTGTAATCTGTTTTCGACCACCACCTTACTTGGATGGATATAATGGTGTAAATAAATAACTATATATGATTATTGTAAAGATATATTGATTTTTATATATTATACAAACACTTAAATACAATTCCATGATCATGGGAATGATATCATCGCTCGTGCGTATGTACGGACTACCTTCTCCACGACGTGATGAGATTCATTCTTCATGTTAACCATTCATGATTGATTATAAAGTATATATAATAAGTAATCATTAAATATATGAAATAATAATTATACTGGATTTATATATATATATATATATCTATATGTCATCTACTTAATTCCATTCAATTCAATAAGGAAACGAAAACAGTGTTCATGCTTACATACGACCTACCGTCTCCATGAACGTTGTATTTCATTCCATTTATCGATCTATCATATATATATATGTACATTATGAATATATATTATATTTAAATCATGTTTTACATTCTGGAATAAATTAAATCAAGATATAAGTAATAAAATCAAGAACAACAAGTCGACACACGTACGATAAATGAAACGATTTTACCCAAAACGCTGCTTTAACATGGAATTTACAAAAGACCGGTAATATAAAGTCATAAGTGAACCACATATGATATCATAACAATGAATATGATTCTGTAATAAGTCAATTAAATTATTTAAATCATTATACAGGCAGTTCGGATACATACAAAGCATATCGGACATAAGGTAAGGGATAACTATTCCAATCTCGTTCTTATCCGAGATTGTTATTCGTAAGTATTTACTGGGGTTATTGTAATCATCCATGCCCATGTTTTCTAAAAATGTTTTCATGTACTTTTAAAATTATATTTTACCCTTTTTTGAAATTTACCACATGTTATGAAATGAATCATACTATTTTTACCACATAGGGAACTTTTTGACTTTTCCGACAAAAGTACGAGAAGAATGTTATTTTTAACTTATACGATGTGAATGGATTTTTACAGTTTCATAACATCTCATTTTCATGAAGCTTACTCTACAAGATTTTACTAATATTTTCAACAAAATACTTTAATTTTAAATTTTCATGTAATTTTGTAAAAAGAAAATGATTTTGAAGGAGAAAGGATATTTTCCTCAAGAATTCATTTCAAGTGTTTTATCAAAACCATTTTCTATTTAAGATGACATTATTTCATATGTGTATGTTTCAAGAATAATGTCTCTATGATTTAAATGGTTTCACTTTTATTATGATGAAATATACATTTGTTTTATGGATTATGTGATGATGGAATGATTTTTATGAAACCCATTTTATTCTTTGGGTTAAGATGAATGTTTTAAGTTTGTTTTGTGGCAAAAGTAAGACTTATTTAAATATGAGATGGGTGATACCTATATCTCCCTCCAATGCATTGGGTACCGATTTATATCTCATGAGAGAGACATGGCTGGAAAGGTAAGTTAATCTAGTTTAGTGAAACAGGACTGGAACGAGGGGTGAACTCGATTCAGAAAGGGACTTTATCCACGAAGATGGTCTTAGCAATAATTCCTTGGCTACTATGGAAATAATATCATGTTCTTAATGGTTTTACACAATGAAATGTTTTATTACCATGATATTTTATCATGATTGATTTTCCTTTATGATATATGCCTTACTTACTTCCAAGATTTATGTCTTTTCGTAAGATTATGATGTTTAAATTTTATATTCATGTTTTTTTTGCATTCAAATGTTTGTGGATTGTTTTATGTTCTCTATGCTTTCACTTACTGAGGATTTGAGCTCACCCTTTATTTGTTTTCTTTTCCCCAAGATATAAAGAAAGTTTTTAGGTAATAAAACCAAAGGGAAATATCCTTATGGGATATGTTGAAAATCTTTCACCATGATTAGAATATTACGTTCCGAGTATCCAAAGACACTAAACTATTATGGTCCTTTGGTGTCTGTTTTTGTTATGTATTAAGTATTCCAAAAAAGTAATGTAATTTCCATGTACGTCAGGCTTTGGGTCTCTACATTTGGTATCAGAGGAAAGGTTTAGTCAACCTTTGTAAACAAGGATGCGAGATCTTTAGTGAGATCCCTAGAGATATTTCCATGGTATGCCTAGGGATGTCCCTAAGCATTAATATAACTATCGGTTACAATCCTAGAATTATGTTTATGATCATGAATAACCAAGGGTGAACCTAAGGTGTCATGGATTAAATAATGTGTGATAAGTTAGACATCCCATAAGTAACTTTTTATGATTACGTGGTTCCTTGTTATTTTAACTATTTCTTACACCATGGTATTTGGTTTTAGTCAATGGAGGGAACCAGAAGGAATTGGGTCAACATTGAATCCAATGGACAAATTGGTGACTATGAGCAAAGAATTTGTGTAATGCCTAGAAAGAATGACTTTGTGATTTTTCCGAACCAGTCATCACGATATATGATTAACAAGTTGAACATTAGTGGTATTCTAAATTCATCAAATAAGAGGAAGAAGGACTTTTATGCATGTTCGCATGTTGAGGAGCATAGAGAAAGGAAGATTGAGATTTATAAAGAAGGAAAGAATAACCTTGATGAATACATAAAATGGAGGGGAAGATGTTATCTTTGCGGAGAGAAGGGTCATAGAGTGACATACTGTTATGGAGTTCAATGTCTTATCTATGGAGAACATGGGCATTACCCAACTCAATGCCCTGACCTAAGAGGTTACTTCTAAATCAAGGAAGGACTTATTCCATGAAAATCATTGAAAATTATGGTTTGAATTATTTATGTATTGGTATTCAAGAATAATGTGGTTGAGGTACTTTTAAGGTATATTGGAATAACTATATATTGGTCCATTGTGGTTTTCCATAAGAATATGGCATCGATAACCATGAAAAGTGATTAAAATATTTTTGGAAAGCAGATGATATGCACATAATGAAGGGATAAAGAGAAAATAATATGTTTGATAGTATTCATGAGCTCATGACTAATATAAGGAAAAAGTGATATCATGGTTTGAGTATAAAGAATTTTTGGGATATTGGAATGTGGAAAGAGACAACTTTTGACAGCATGCATTTTTTCAACTAAGGTTTTATGGTAATTCATGTTGAAATAGAATACATGATTAAGGTATTCACATGTTTGGAATGTGACCAAGAAGATATATTGTATGATATATGGGGGATAAATGGTGGTATTCACATGCTCGGTAGATGACATTTCTAGTAATTGTTTTCTTTATACTATGAGCTTGGACAGAAGTATTTTAGATAAACCTAAATATTGGAATGGATTATATTGGATATAAGTTAGTATTGTTTAAGGATAAAACTTGTTTTGATATTATTGATGGGATGTTATAATAATGTATTTTTATAAAAAGGACAACATGCAGGACGGGCGACAACACCTCCCGTTGGACAAGGCGGTGGGAATCGAACCAACAACCAAAGTGAGATAGGCTTTTATCGCCTACCACTTGACATCAAAAATCCATGGTTATTATAAACTACTTATATTATATTAACCGGTATGATAAATGAACTATAAGTCAATTTTTGGAATCATATACGATTAACCTCACCATATATGTACTTATGTATATTTGATAACTTTTGCTAACCTTTTGTTTGAAACAGATGGGATGACATATCATTCCATCACATGATCTGCTAAAACTTCATGAATGAAAAATTCAGCTTCATTTCTTTAAATAGAGATGAAGTGGAAATTGTTCATGGAATGACCCAAAATGACATTACACTGAAATCAAGTAAGTATTTCTCCTTATGTAAAAGTTCATCACCGTTAGGAAAATGATCTCAGAATCCAAAAATGTTGTTCTAGTACTCTCATATCTGATGAATCAGATGGTACCTTAGATCATTAAAAATTTATGGCTTTGTGATTGTTCGATTTTTCATAGCCATGTTTTCTACCACTCTCCATCAGAACTTGACGGTTAGATTTCTCTTCCATATCCATATTTTCACCTATGTTCTCCTATGTGGAAACCCAAGGATAAGTTAATTTGGGTAACCGTTACATTTCATACATTAGTTTTTAAAATTAATATTTAGTATTACTTTTTATGATGTGGGTTTCTATTAAAGAAAATTTCAAGTAATAAATGATTTATAACCCCGATGAATTTCGAGGGCAAAATTCATTTTAAGGGGGGTAGAATGTAACAACTCGATATTTTAAGAGAATTATTATTTTTAATTTCATTGATGTCTTGTGTGTACATGACACCAAAATTAGCTTGTACTATATGCAACACCGTATTATCTTGCAGTATACACAACACTATTCTTGGATTGTGTTACACAAAAATTCTAGTTCGTTTTCTGAAAATTATTCTACGCAACATTAAGTATTGATTTTGTTTAATGTATAAATGAAATAAGTTTTTATTATGTTATACGCAACACCAAACGAAGCTTTCATTACACGCAACCCTGACTTGGCTTGCATTACACGCAATCAAAACCTTCCTCGATAGCGTGTGAAGTACGCAATACCGAGTTTCACTAAACATGATATTATTATAATATTATTATGAACTAGCCGTTATGAATAGTAATACCAACTTTTTGAAATTTTATAAATTTTATCTTTCAAAATGGACTTCATTTTCTTATTCGTAAGATTGAAATTATCCTAGGGCGATGTTTTGGTATTTTTCTGAAAACTTTCAATTTTGGTGAATAGTGAAAACGCTGGGTTACTATTTAAAAACGGAATTTTTATTTAAATATTTATTTATGTTATTTAAATTAATTTTAGGTCAAAATTGTTACATAATACCAATATATGTTCAATGTAATTCATTGGAGTTATTTTATAATAATTTTAGATATATAAAAATTTTATTGAACTTTTCACCGTCTTTTACCTACCTCATAAGAGCTTTTTGCAAACATACATAAAACATAATTTTACCACTTCTGTGAGTGGAATTTAAAAAATCCGAGAAACATGGTTAACATCAAGGAGTAAAATGTGGTTTAATAAGATAAAAATAATTTTTGGTGAATAGTAACTTTTTACTTTTATTTACCACGGTTAAAATTAAATAGGGTAATTAAGGGTAAAAATGATATTATTATTACCCTAACACATGTCCTAATTCTATTGGATAAGTAAAATTAGACCCAAAAAACCTTAGGAATATAATATTATCATTTAGGTCCACTTAGATTAGATTTGTACATTTGTTATTATTTTATTTAAAGAAGAGTAAAATGGTTAAAATCAAATTTTAATAACTAAAACATTTTTAATATTTGGTTATACATAAGATAAATTAGACTATAAATATTAATTATAAATATTAAAATATTTCCTACATGATGGTATTTTATTTATAATTTTTAGACATTAAGTAATTTAATTTATTTATGACACAATGATGATGCAGTAATTATATTATTAATGAAATATTAACATAATTGATGTTATAAATACCAAAATAAATGTAATTTGAGACTTTTTATGAATTAAACTAATTTTATATGTTCATATGACATGTTAGTATTGATTTAATTAACTTTTTTTCTAACTAATCATGCTGTTATGATTTTCACAAAAAACAATTACCAAATAGTGTCAAAATTGACATAAAATAGTTTTTAAAACAAGTATTATATTATTAATTATTATTATATTCTAAAAATCTAAGGATCGGTCATGATACTTATATCATGATAGGTTTATCATTAATGTACCACTTGGGGGAATCTTGGATGTATATGGTAAGTTTATTAAATGTATAATATAAAAATACAAAGTGACATGGTAAATGTCAATCTAATTAACTAAGAGTTAAAACTAAAATATAAGGTTAATATAATGACCCAAACCTATCTAAAATCTATTGGTTGAGAGGATTTATACCCATGACTCCCTTATATTATAAATAAATCATATTTGATCCATTAAAAACCGAATATGACTTTATTATAAAATAATAGTTTAGGTTTTTCCTAAGGTGCTCCTCTCCTCCCTTATAAAATGTCACCTCCTCCCTCTTCTCCTCACACCACTTTGAGCCTTCAAGATCGGCCAAACCCTACCAATTTCTCTTCTACACTTCCCTAGTAATATTCTAGGGGTACTGGTCTTCTTCAAAGACCAATTTTAGTGCCCTAATAAGAGGTTTTACAAAGGCTTGTCGAAGAAGAGGTAATATCCGTTACCGATTCTTTGAAATTTATTTCTTCTTCTACTTCCTCTTCTTTAGTTGTTTAATTATGAAGTAATAACATAATTATAACTAATATTAGGATATGTTATTATAAATATTAAACAACCCTATTTCACCTTCTATCCATCCTATGGAAAATGAAATCACCGCGTGTGCGTACGTACGGAATACTGTCTCCACACAATGGTGTAATCTGTTTTCGCCCACCACCTTACTAGGATGGGTATAACGGTGTAAATAAATAACTATATATGATTATTGTAAATTTATATTGATTCTGAAATATTATACATACACTTCAATATAATTCCACGATCATGGGAATGATATCATCGCTCGTGCGTACCTACGGACTACTGTCTCCACGACACAATGAGATTCATTCTCCATGTTAACCATTCATGAATGATTATAAAGTATATATAATAAGTAATCCTGAAATATATGACATAATTATGATACTGTATTTATGTATATATATATATATATATGTATGTCATCTACTTAATTCCATTCAATTCAATAAGGAAACGAAAACAGCGTTCATGCGTACGTACGGCCTACCGTCTCCATGAACGGTGTATTTCATTACATTTATCGATCTATCATATATATATTTATATTCTGAATATATATTATATATAAATAATGTTTTACATTCTGGAATTATTTAAATTAGGATATAAGTAATAATATCAAGAACAACAATTCAAAACATGTACGATAAATGAAACAATTTTACCAAAAACACTGCTTTAACATGAAATTTACAAAAGAACGGGTAATATAAAGTCATAAGTGAACCATATATGATATCAAAAAAATGAATATGATTCTGTAATAAGTTAATGACATTATTTAAATAATTATACAGGAGGTTCGGATACATACGAAGCATATCGGACATAAGGTAAGGGATAACTATTCCAATATCGTTCTTATCCGAGATTGTTATTTGTAAGTATTTACTGGGGTTATTGTTATCATCCATGCCCATGTTTTCTAAAAATGTTATCATGTATTTTTAAAAGACCTTTTTACCCATTTTTAAAATTTACCACATGTTATTAAAATAATCTTACATTTTTTACCACACGGGAAACTTTTTGACTTTTCCGACAAAAGTACGAGAAGAATGTTATTTTTAACTTATACGGCATGGACGGATTTTTACGGTTTCGTAATGCCTCATTTTAATGAAGATTAATCTACAAGATTTAATGAATATTTTCAAAAAAATAATTTTCTTTTAAAATTTCAAGGAATTTTGTGAAAAGAAAATTATTTTGAAGAAGAAAGGATATTTTCCTCAAGAATTCATTTCAAGTGTTTTATCAAAACAATTTTCCATTTAAGATGACATTATTTCATATGTGTATGTTTCAAGTATAATGTCTCTATGATTTAAAATGTTTCACTTTTCTTATGTTGAAATATCTATTTATTTTATTAATTATGTGATGATGGGATTATGTTTATGAAGCCCATTTTATTCTTTGTGTTATGATAAATGTTTTAAGTTTGTTTTGTGGCACAAGTAAGAATTATTTCAATATGATATGGGTGGGACCTATATCTCCCTCCAATGCATTGGGTAAAGATTTATATCTCATGAGATAGACATGGCTGGAATGGTATGTTAATTTGGTTCAGTGAAATAGGACTGGAACGAGGAGTGAACTCGATTCAGAAAGGGACTTTTTCCACTAAGATGGTCTTGGTAGTAATGCCTTGGCTACTATGGAAATCATATCATGTGATTAATGGTTTGTCACAATTAACTGTTTTATTCCCAAGATATGTTATCGTTATTGATGTTCCTTTATGATATATGCCTTACGTACTTCCAAGATTTATGTCTTTGCTCAAGATTTTGATGTTTAGATTTTAGGTTCATGTTTTATTGCATTCAAATGTTTGTGGATTGTTTTATGTTATCTATGCTTTCCCTTACTGAGCATTTGATCTCACCCTTTTTATGTTTTCTTTTCCCCGAGATATAAAGAAAGGTTTTAGGTAAGAAAACCAAAGGGTAAGATCTTTATGTGAGATGTTGAATATCTTTCACCATGATTAGAAGATTACGTTCTATGTTTCCAAAGACAATAAACTATTACGGTCCTTTGGTGTATGTTTTTGTTATGTATTAAGTATTCCGCAAAAGTAATGTAATGTCCATGTATGTCAAGATTTGGGTCTCTACATGCAGTTCCCCTCCTCCTTTCAATCACCACCCTCGATCATCAAATTAATAACCTATTACAATAAAAGATCTAATATAGAAATAATAATTATTATTATTATTATTATATTACCCTTATCATTATTTATTTTAAACCCTTATTAGGTAAAACCCAATGCAACATTAACACATCAAAATAATTAAATTTTATCCAAAAGAATTTTATTAAATAAAAATTCTAACAATTATATTTAACTAATTATGTCAACATAAATTAACTAAATAAAACCCTACTTCACAGTGAGTAATTAAAATCTTTTTAACAATTAGTAAAATTTAAAAAAAATCTTCATTTCGCCTTAATTAATTAAATTCCCCATTACCTTGAATTTAATTAAATTAAACCCAACTCGACATTTATTCCTTATTTAATATTACCATTTAATATTACCATTCTTTGATAACCTCCAAATACTCATTTACACATCATTTAATATTACCATTTAATATTATCATTCTTTAACAACACCCAACTTCTCTTTTACATTTTATTTAATTAATTTATCACTACTTTAATTTAATTAAATGAAAACCCCAACAAATCATTTAATTAAATTGATTTCATCCTCAGATTAAATAAATGAAACCTCCATAATAATAAACATCATTATTAATATCATCTAATAAAATTATTCTTTGATAAAACCCAAAAAATCCCCACTACATATCATTTAATTAAAAAAATTAACTCAATTTAATTAAATGAAAAAAAAATTCACAAAAATTAATTTAATCCCCCTTTTCCTTGGATTTAATTAAAAAACCCAAATTCCATTGTTATTATTCTTAATTACAATAATAACAAACCTAATTAATAATTATTATTATACTCATAAAAACATAATAATTGTAATCACATTTTTATTATTATTAAACCTTCGATAAAACCCAACACCTTTATTAAATAAAAAATCTTCTTTATTATTTATGAAACTCCCCATTTTATTAAATGAATATTCCTTGAATCTAAAACTCCTAATTTAATTTCACATAACCGTTAATCCTCATTAATTATTAAATAATACTATTTTTACATTAAAATAATTTAATGAATTCCTTAATAATTATAATAACTTTATTATTATTATTAACACTTTATTTTATTTAAACACAAAACTCCCATTTAACAATATTTAATTAAAATAAATAGATTATTAAACTGACTAAACAACATGGGATGGAATTCAACCATGTACAGCCCTTGTAGATCCTTTATAGTGGACTTCTTTAGATTGGGTGCTCCTGGGACCCATCAGGACACCTGCAAAAATTATTGGGTATTTACCCAAGTCCAAAAACAACACCTTTAGGTGTTTTAACACATGGAATTAAGTTCTAGTGCTCAGTTTAAAAAAATGACCCATAAATAAACTGAAAAAGTTTTAAAACCTACATATCTTAATCTGGATAAAAAACACAGGACATTAAAAACTAACCACCTTAAAAACTTCTCGTTCTTGAGAATCCATCAGAAACTACTACAACATCAACCAAACCACCAAAGTCAAGAAGCCTTGTTTGAATGATCATGTTGCATTCCCAAATTCTCAATTCACCTAAACATTTTATAACCCCAAACCATGACTCTTACCTGTAAAGACATTGTCATCCCATAAACCCACACAAACCCTTAAATATGTGATGTGTGTTTAAAATGATTCCTTCACCAACCGCAAGTAAGATTAAGTCATCCCCCAACTTCAGGTGACCATCCCAATTCAATCCATCACAAGGATACTTTCAAACTATCATTACCTATAATGAATAAAGTCATAACCCAAATAACCATGCATCCATTGTAAAACCATGATAACACCAACTTATCAAGCCCATCATATTTGAAAACTTTAGCAAGGATTATGACCGAAGCTATCTTAGTGCCTCTAGGATGAGGTCAAGATAGGGGAAATGCTTTTCTCATTCAAAATAGAACACTAAGAGAAAACCCAGTTCACCAGAAGATCAGTCAAACTATCTATAGTCAACCCTTTATGAAAAACTCTACTTCACAAGATGATGTGTCACTAACCAAAACTAGATAACTATTTCACCCAAGGAATATGTGTTCTTTCAATGATCACCATTTAATATCTCTCATACACACACTGATGTGACACTACCCAGCTTAGGATTTCCCAATTTTTCGAATGAAAAACTAGCCACTCTCAAGAATGCCTTTTCCGAAACGTCTTGAACGCATGTGTGATGTTCAACAAACCACGATTGACATATTAATATCTTTAATGAATGCAAAAAATTAAACTAAATAGCATGTAAAAACACCAGAGTTCCAATGTTCCACCCGAGTAGTGAGATGAACTTACCTTAACGCCCCCAAACACTCTACTCTGGAGTTAACTCAAGAATGTCTTTAACGGTTGACCATACTTGAGGCATGTTTATCCTGATGAACCAAGAATTCCCCAATTCCTATTCTCGTAACAAGATTCTAGAAAAAATAACCACCCCTAAAAATAAGGTCATTGTTTATTTTTAACCCAAAAGTCTTACTAGGTACAACATAACTCATACGGTACCAACATCAGAAAACTCACAGTAGATACAAGACATCTCATGTTATAAGGGTACTACCCCCATGGGCTCATCCCTTACGAAGCATACATGTCAACTATATATCTTGGTCATGAAAAAAAGAAATTACTAGGCTCAAAATCATCTTTTCATTTTATCCATTTCATTAATTCATTTTAACCTTTAAACATTTTAAATAATTTTAACAAACCACAAGTACTATTTCACAACAAGGAACCAGGGTTTTAAACAACGCCCCACGGAAAAATTGAAAAGCTATAACAAACTAAATCTTTAGAAATAAAAATGCAGTTTCATTTCATTTTTATCAGGAAATTTAGCATTTAAATTCCTTTTATCAAAAATACAACCTCCAAGGGTCCCATTTATTCAATCTGGATTCTTTAAAATGCAATCCCACCAAATTTTTACGATTATAAACATTTTCAAACATACTAATGTTATATAAGGCTTCATCTCAAGTTCTTCCATCTAAAAATTGATGAGGAATCAGTGGGGAGACTAAAACCTCTTATCAGAGGAAAAATAGTGGACAATATCAGCAAATGGTGGAAGCTATGTGAATAACGATAAAGCAACGGAAGACATAATTTTATAAATCTAGTATAAAACAAAATGTCCAACTCCAATGTTTTACAATACATGCATGTTATGATGGTACAAATATTAATTTGATAAATAATACATAATTATTCACATATCAATAAGAAAATAAATAAAAATGAATCAATGCCCCGAGGGCGATCTCCTTGAGAATCCTGAGGTTCTGCTCGGTCCTCTAATCCTATCTACCAACTTTATGAAAAAATAATAATCCTATAACCAATTAGAATCTACTTGGGTACCCCGGTGCAATGGAGGCCCGAGTTGGCTGTGAAATATAAATCTTTGTAGGTCAATATCACAAGTGTCTACCCCAAATCCAGACATTCAATAAATAATTTAAACAGTGTGAAAGCATGCATAAATAAAGTAAGCAGTCCAATGTAACTATATACCCAAGTACCTTCTTTAGCGCTCAACTGGTGTCTAAACATGTATTATACCTTTTTCATGTAAACACAATAGTTGTCACACGTTCATATTAATTCATCAATTATTCAAACCTCATTAAATTATATAAGTCTCGAGATCTGGAATATGCCCGACATCCCCCACATAATTCACTGAGAATATATGTCTCTAAAGACCATATATGAAATCAAACTAAAGACCGAATCCAAGATTGTTATTTGGCTTGGATAATGAATCATAATATATTAAAATTAATCTTTCATATAAAATTTCTGAGCCCGCCCACTAAAAATAGTGATTCTCACAAACAATTCCAAAATCATAGATCATCCACTAAATATAGTGATTCTCTCCTGCATCTGTCCACTAAAAATAGTGATTCACCCAATTCATAAACAATTATGAGTAAGATCCAATCCACTAAACATAGTTATTCACTCCTAGGTTCATCCACTAAATAGTGATTCACTAACTTCATTAACCATTCTAAACTCGTCCACTCAAGCACTGATTCGTCTAGGACTTTAACAGCTAACATGCATGTCATAAACATCTCAAGTCAAACAAGCTGAACAAGGCTCATATATTTAGCAACCATCTCACATGGAATATCATATATTCAAACAACTCCATCCTAAACAAATTATGGCATGAAAAAAAACACTCATCCAAAGGTATTTTTGGCCCAATCGGCCTTAAACAATGAACCCAGGGAAACGTACCCATGGGATGTCCCTTAATCAAGATAAATAACATTTATTAATTAAAAGAACACATATTTAATTCATTCAAAGTATGCACCACATCTCATAATTAATTTATAGAATTAATTATATCATTCTAATTTCACTTCCCATTATTGATTCCCAAAATTAATTATGCAAATTATCACTGAAAAATCTTTTCATTAATCCATCATTAAATATCACTATTTATACAACACAATATATTTCAATTAATCACCAGATCAATTATCTCATTGAGCTCAAAAAATATCGTATAATTAATCCTTGGATTAATTATACAATATTCCAGTATCAAGTACATAATTAATTCATAATGAATTATCTAAAAATTACAGAAATTAATTAGCCATAATTAATCCCTCGATTAATTGTCATCTAAAGAACATAATTAATTCATAATTAAATAACTCAAAATTAATCAAATTAATTACTCATAATTAATACCTTGATTAATTATAATCTAAAGAAAATAATTAATTCATAATTAATTATCTCAACTTGACCAGATTATTTACTGATAATTAATGGACCAATTAATTGTCTATTTTACAACCGCAAGAAATATAATTAATTCATAAATAACTATCTCATTCCCCCATTAAACTGTATAATCTGACATTGCAATCAACATTATCAAAGTAGTAAAAAACAAAAATGTATATGATTAATTAGGTAATGTCAAGAACCCTACATCAATGAAATTTGCTGATCTAATGCTTCATAACTCAACTATGATCCTCTCACATACATGAACCTCAACAAAAATGCATGTGTATCTAAAATTTATTATTGCACCTAACAACCATTAATAGACTCCTATAAATAGTGTGGCATGGACCAAAAATCTCCCATCATATTAACCGCAACACATAAACACCATAAGAATCGAAATCATGGGGTGAAAACCCAAATAATGGGTTTAAACCCTTACAAAATTATGGAAGCGATGAACTGAAATTGAGCTGAAATGCATCACCCTTGGTGGCAGTAGTAGGAAAACGGACCAATGGGTCTAGAGGATAACATTTCACAACCCAAGAACCGATGAAAAAATGAAACCTAATTAATCCCAAGACTTAGTGTTTCGTTCAAGAAAACAGGGTGAGAGAGGAGCCAAACTGTCGATGGGAATCAAGAAACATACGTAGACGGACTCACCTTGACGAGGCAGACAAGACTCATGAAGTCACCCGAACCATTCGATATGTGGAGAGGAGCTCGGTTGAAGGTTTGTATTGCACCTCATAGGGTCTTGGTGTTGGTCGCACTGCCCATGATGTGCACCTCCTCCTTTCAACCACCTCCCTCAATCATCTAATTAATACCCTATTAAACTAATATATTTAATATAATAATAAAAAAAATAACAATTATATAATCCTTATCATTAATTATTTTACCCCCTATTAGTTAAAACCCAATAGATCATTAACAAATCAAAATAATTATATTCACTCCAAAAGAATTTTATTAAATAAAAACTCCAACTCATTTATTTAATTAATTATCTCAACATGAATTAATTAAATAAATCCCCCACTTCACATTGAGTAATTAAATTCCTTTTAACCATAAATTTAATTTAAAGAAACCTTCATTTTATCTTAATTAATTAAATTCCTCATTACCTTGAATTTAGTTAAATCAAACCAAACTCTACATTTATTCCTCATTTAATATTACCATTCTTTGATAATACCCAAATATTAATTTACATGTCATTTAATTAAATTAACCAAAATTTAAATTAATTAAATGAATCCCCCAACAAATCATTTAATTAAATTCATTTCGACCTAAAATTAAATAAATGAATCCTCCATAATAATAACCATAATTATTATCATAATTGAATAAACCTATTCTTTGATAAAACCCAAAAAAATATCCACTACAAATCATTTAGTTAGATTTAATTTAACTCCATTTAATTAAAGGAAAACACAATTTCATGGAAATTAATTAAATCCCCCATTTCCTTGGATTTAAATAAAAAAACCAAATTCCCTTATTATTATTCTTCATAATAATAATAATGACAACTATAATTAATAATTATTATTATACTGATAAAACCATAATAATAATAACTGTATTATTATTATTATTCATCCTTGGATAAAACACAACACCTCTATAAAATAAAAATTCTTCTTTATTAATTACGAAACTCATTTTTTAATTAAACGCATCTTCATTGAATATGAAACTCCTCATTAAATTTAAAATAACAATCATTCCTCATTAATTATTCAATTAAAACTCTTTTAACATCAAACGAATTTAATGAAAACCATAATAATAATAACAACTTTATTATTATTATTAACCCTTTATTTTATTTAAACACAAAACTCCCATTTAAAAATATTTAATTAAAATAAATAAATTATTAAACTGGTTAAACTACACAGATTGGATTGCAACTGTGCGTAGGCCATGCAGATCCTTTAATGTAGAATTATCTAGATCAGGTGATCTCGAAACTCATCAGGACACCTGTAAAAATTATCATGTATTTACCCAATCCAAAAATTACACATTTAGGTGTTCCAAAACTTGGAATTAAGTTCCAAAGATCGGTTTAAAAAAACCAACCCATCGATAAATTGAGAATGTTAAATAACCTTTGTATTTTATCCTAGTTCAAAAAAGGGGGACTTTAAACTATTAATCAAAGTTAAATAAAATGAAAAATTAAGTTGATGAAGAAATATGAACCAATGTGAAACCTATGATACTAAAATATCATCGAAGATTACAAAGATAACATATAAGTATTAAAGGTGAAGAAAAAGAGTTGAGGGTTAGACCGATATACACTACTACTGTTCATAATACATATCAATAATTTTAAATTGCGGAGATATTGAGTTTTTATGATCACACATGGATAAAGTGTTAAGGGAATATAGAAACTATATTATATGAAATATCTAGTAGTTTATCCATTTATAGTGTCTAAGTGGCATATGGTTAAGAAAATATCCATCATGATATCAAAGAATCTATTGAGGAAGGGGATTTGTTATTTTAGTGCAACAACTTTAGAAGCAAACTAGGGATCACATTAAATATGTTTAGAGGTTGGTGTATAAAATATATAGATATAATTTAAATGTATAATAAATATTATGATATATAAATTATTTAGGATATTTTAATGGCTTTACGATGACACCTTCCCACACCACTTATAATTTAAAATTGATTCTATTAGAAAATTTGTGACTCAAACTGAAACCTATCACAAAAGGGATATAGGTACCCACATCTATAGTGAACCTTACAAAAATATAGTGTGTTATTACATGCATTATTTTATATATTTCATGTGGAACTTTTATATGAGGCAATTAAACCAGATCTATTATGTTCCTAACAGATAACATTAGTTCTAATATTGAGATATGATTAAAATGGATAAATGTTTTTTAAGTGTATGAATTTTATAAAAATAAGTTCTCCCAGATTTACCCCTATCTTAGATGAATCTGACCATTCCTAGGAAATTTAGACCTGTATAAAATGAATTATATTTTATTTTAATATAGTTTAGTGAAATGATATTTGAATAGTTAGATTTTTAATGGGATCCCATTTTTTACTCAAATGTTATGTGTGATGTTTATTTATATATTTATTTTTATTGATGGTTATTTGTTTGATTTTATTTTCTCCCCATGATTTATAATATAATGTTCATCATTCCTAAGATCATATAGCATTCTTACTTAGATCAACAGATAAAAAATAGGTCGGTATTTAGGTTTATACATAATGTGTCACCTATTAGATCTTAGAAAAATATTACTCTAAAGGTGTTTGGATGGAACAATACTTATTGGAAACAATCAACCATATTTGATTTTAGTAATATCAAACCATAAATTTGAACTAAATAAATAAATAAATAATTTAATTTTCCTTTGGTGATCCACTCAATTTATGTTCATATAGATGAGTTTGACTGGGATCACAAGGATATATATAACAGACTATTTCATTGAAGGGTATACATTGGTAGTGTGAATATCCCAAAAAATAGGAATGAATTCCTTAAATCCACATTCTATTAGAACCATTGGATAGAGGTTTATTGAAAAAAATATATAGTGATGTATTCAATTCAATGTGTTTTTAATAAAAAAATCGCATATTAAAATTCCCGAAATTTTATAAGAAATGAACCTATTTATGTATATTTCAAACACTCATAAATATTTATAATTTTTTTTAAATATTGTAAAAATGTTTGATAAAAATTTGAAATTTTTTAACTCTTTATAAATCATTTCTTATTTCCTCTAATTAATTATTTAATAATAAAAAATTATCTAACCATTCAAAAACATTCAAATATTACTAAATGATATTCCCAAACAGTAATGATATATTAGGTGGAAGATTAATCAAACAACATAAATTATCATCTAAAACATAAAATATCATGTGTTTAATCAGTTAATAGTGAACATCATTACATCATTTTATTCTATAGTACAAACCCTAAAATATTTTATAACACTACATCATTTTTTGTATTTAGTGCATATTTATATCAACCTATAAGTTTCACTAAATCCTTATCAAATTAGTTTAATTTTACCTTTTATCAAATTAAATGCAAAAAATTATGAAAAAATTTAAAAAATAATTTTAAATATCTTATAAAATCAATAATAGAAATTTAACCATTCATTATCACTATATATTACATTTTATTTTAACTATTTTATCTAAAAATTATTAAAAATATTCACAAGAATAATTTTTTTGTATCTATCAATGTTTTTTACAAAAAAAATATTTACAAAACTTAGTCCACATTCATAAATCAACAATGTGGGACCATGTTAACCTCTATAGATTTTATAATAACTTTTAATACCAATACCAAAAATTATAATAAGATATATTCCTTCAATAAATAGCCTACACAATTCAAGGTACAACAAGAATTTAGGTGATCTCGATAAACCACAAGTATTTACTCATGTATGTATAAAAGATATACCATATCTAATTAGGAATATACATATATTATATTTTTCAAAGACCAAAAGTTACATAGATACACTGGGTATTTCCATCACATATAATTTACTTGTACAATCATGATTCTTCAAGAATATACATACTAGACATGCCACGATCTGACCTCCCTCACACATGAAATTGGTAATATGACACAATGGGTATTTTACAATACCTTGTCTTCATTATCAACACTCCACATGATATTAACCCCTGGGGTCACTTATTAGACTCAAAATTATCCCCCATGCACTCACGCAAATCCTAGGAAACTTCCCTGGAGGTCACATATCTTGACACAACTCTTGGAAAATAATGATTAACTATAAATTTATAATCAATATGGCTTGTGAAATAAAATATAAACTTTTTTTGAATGGATATTACCATTTAGTGTTTTATGTATCTATTTTATAGGGGTATTACATTATCCCCCTCTTTAATGTAAAACACCTTTATTATAGACCTTGTACATTAAACTGAGGCAATTACTCTACACTTCAGGATGGGAATAAACATTAGGGTCTACAATGAGGGTGTTTTAATTTAATGGGGGGATTGAAACACCTTTCATGAACCATTTTATACTTGGGGGTGACAGTCATGGTTGTTACATGATTAGGAGTAACCATGCAACTAAACCGTGTGGGTTTCAAGTGTACATCTTATGCATGAAAAATGGTTAGCACATGGTTTAGAAAATAGTGTAGCCTAACCGTGTAACATGGATATATTTATTCAAAATTGTGAAATTACCTCAGTGTTTTTTTAATTTTATTTCCAATGAAATGTTTTCTCACCAATCATGATTCCAACACTATATTGGAATCTAGGGTGATCTTTATCACCTCCTTCCTTGAGTTATGCATTCTTATTTAAGATTTCCTATTATATTTTCAAGGTAACACCCCCTATCATACTTCAATCTATTATCCTATAATAACTTTATATTTATCTCTAATTATATATAATTCCAACAATCCTAATCACTATATAGAGGGTATTTACATTTTTGAGACATAACCCGACTTACCAGGTCCCCTCCTGGGTGGTGATTGGTTGGGTGTGCGACTCCATGCCCACCTCCAATAGGTTTAGGGTTTGAGACTAGCACCAAAAAATAAAAAAAAACAAAATGGAGGACTTTAAATAATTATACTATAGACAGATAAACCGGTAATCCAACAAGAACAACCACAACCACATAGTATATACAAATTTTTCTGGAATATATATATATTCATGAATATAGCTAATAACCATCCTAGAGACATAAAAAAACAAGGATGAAAAATGGGTTGTAATACAAGACCTAAAAATAAAGATAATAACTATCTACAAACCTCATAAGGAGGGGATATCACTATATTTCACCATCCATATCTCTAAGGATCTTCTAAAATGAACCCTTTTAGTCTCTCTTTCAACCTAGATCCACTTGCTTCAATAGATCCAAGCCCCCAAAAGATATCTTCAACTTGTATATCATATGAATAGACACACAATGAATGGAGAATAAGGAACATGTAGGGTTGTGTATAAAAATACCGAGAATAACCCCCTAAAATATCATAAAAGGGTCGTAGGTTAGCACACAGAAAAGTCCAATCCATTTTAATACACAAAACATCCTAAGGGAAACACAACTCAGGAAGACCTCACAAAACACCCTATAAGAAAATCAACACTATTGGGAATGGTGAGCAGGGGAAATCAAATTTCTCAGTTATATTTATCATGGGGAGACAATAAACATGTTCCATGACTGAAGGGAA
Source organism: Viscum album (assembly GCA_963277665.1). NCBI lineage: Eukaryota > Viridiplantae > Streptophyta > Magnoliopsida > Santalales > Viscaceae > Viscum > Viscum album. The sequence continues at coordinate 164,890,223 of OY728142.1, read as the reverse complement.
GACACCTCCATGCACATTTCATGCAACATAGAAGATCAAACTCCATAGATATGTTAAAGGGGGTCTTTCCACCACACACGCACCCTCAAAAAATATAGGGATCTAGAAGGAACCCCATCAAATGATGTTACACAAAACTATAAACTAAAATTTCCTCACTAGATCAATATCTGATATGCATGTAAAGTAATTTTGACTACCATAACTCCACCCTTAACTAAACGAGTATTTGAACCCCACCAATCTCACCACAACACAAAAACGACAGTTCCTTGCACTCTCAAAACATCAAAGAGAATTCCACATTTTAATCCATAAAAATCCATTCTTTAGAAAACCTATGTGAAATTCATGGATTTTTAAAAGTTCACACAAGATAGGAAACCAACATCTTAGACACACTCAAGGGTTAAATGAATCATTCATCGAGAGAGTAACCACTACCAAATCTTGTTCTTCCCTTGAAACAGGACTAAGAGGTAAATAAATGGAGCACCTAAATGCTCTATAAGCCTCTAAAATAGTAACCATCCGTGAAAGTTGACCAATTTCACAACTAATCCATGTAATCCAAAAAAATCGTGGGAGACCCATGCCTCAATAGTGCATGCAACTTTTCTTAGGGGGTACTAACCTCCGAAACCAATCGATCTCAATTGAACAACCACTACCAACTCGGATCCAACCCTATAACAACAATGAAGATCCCTTTCCATTCAAAGGGGAGATATTAGTTATTTAAAGTGACATCACTGTCTATTAAATAATATATAATACTTCATGAGAGGGGGATCTGATAGTATGGGAGACCAAGGCCCCACCCTTTAGGGGTATTCCAACTCCATCAATCAAAATTAATTGATCACTCTTTAAGCTAAAATATAGTCTTGAGGAATGTGTATAAATTCAAATGTGCACCACTAACTCTATATAGGCATCAAATCATAAGACACTATGGAAGGAGACTATCATGAATTCCCCAAAAACGCTACCATATCACCTTTAATCATAATTTGAGATGTAATGTGTAATAGAGAAGATATTTATCATATATAGTAAGACTCATCACATGGTACACATTGATGAAGGAGTAAATGAAAAAAACCACTCCTCAAAATCGAATCCATATCCACCAGTGCTAACTTTATGGTGCGTAGGGAGAAGAATTGATTCTTCTATGTGTCTTCCATATGTCTAAGTCCCATCGAATTATTCTTTTATAGAGGGGGTACTTCTCATTCCTGGATGAACAATAGAGTCATATACCCTATATCCTTCAAGAATACCATAACCACCACCAAATATTAGGGTGTAAGGAACTATAAAAACATTTTGGGGTCCCATGATTAGAGTTTTAATGCTCCTAGATAAGGCCTAAAAACCTCTCACCTACTATCCTCCATTATCTATACAACATGTGTCTTTTTCAAGGGAATAATATTTTTAACCAATCCTACATCATATTTACAATATCCTATAGTAGAGTAGATAAACCCACCATTATATTCTCTTTTGAAATATACTTATAATTGAATCCTTTCATATCTGGGTTCAGACATGGGAGAGATAATTCATAATAACCCAAATAAAATAAGGTATTATACAATGTAAACTATGGGTACATGAAATTCACACTCGAAAACCTATCCTTATTTGTATACCCTAGTCCAAACCAATTTTTACTTCCAAAATACATGGGGTTTACCTACCATACATGGAATGTCGGTTACATTGGTGCATGGTCATGTACCCTAGCCTAGGACGTGTTTTGTTACCTAAAATGGAATCTAAATGCACATTCCATGTCTCATACATGAGGTGTTTTTCACATACATGGATAAACCCAATTTCAAATATTTTTTTGTTCTAATAAATGGGTGAATATGGCCTACACAACATGTGGAGCTTTTATACAACATGAGATCCAAAAAAACACCACATAATATTTTTTTGAGACTACAATATGTATGGTCAGAAATTCTATAAAACATTCACTAAAAAAATAATTCTACTCCAAACTCCACGGATTCAATCAAATGATAATTGAAATATTAAAAGAAGAAATAAATATTCAAGTATACAATGAAGAATCATTTTAAAATCAAAATATTGATTATTTAAAATAAGGAGTCATGCCTCACCGAAAATCATCAAAGATTCATAAACTCTTTCTCATGATCAAATATTCATTGTTTCTAAATATAGATACATGACCTATTCATACATAGAAGAAGATCCCTTCATCAATAACCTTTCCTTAGTTCTACACTATCCACATGGTAGGAGGAGTGGTTTCCTTTGTGATCAAATATGGTGATGAGAGAGGAAGGGGATAATTAAAAAGATTAAACAATTAAATAGATTAACCATTAAGTGGGTTAGATTCATGACCCAGTAATCACATAGATATTATACCTCACTAAGGTATACCCCTCAATTATACACTCAATAGTGAATTCTAATTTTTATTCTAGAGATTTCTTTAAGTGATATTGATGTAAATACCCATGAGAATAAATAATATTTATTTTTTAAAATATTATACTTCTTAAATAAAAATCTAAGAAAACATTGTCACTAAATTCCATAACAAAGGTAAAAGAAACATTATAGAATCATTGAAAACCTAATTTTTTTAGTTAATTTGATAGGAATAAATTTCCATTATACCCTTTGAAAAATGATCATGGCTCCAAACCCTAATATACGTTAAACCTTCCATGTAGGGAAAATCATAATCATTACATTCTCATCACATTGCGGATATTTTTCATTGAATAAGGAACAAACATAGAAATCTATAATAATTCATCAAGATAAAATCAATAATAAATCTAACACACTAATGTATAGGCTCCTCCGGCTATTGAGGTCCATCACATGCGGGGATCCCAAACAGATCCCGCTCAAAAACTTATTAAAATCATCATAACTCATAGAAACAATCGATGACCAAGCTTTGCAACCCACAAATAACTAGTTACATCCTTTAAGGATTTTTCATGTTCACCAGCAAGGTTTCACTCCAGATGAAGTGGACCATGATATATCAAATATTTCACAATAAAACTCACAAAATCATCCACTGATATAAAATTTTTATGATAATGACCAACCATATTCATGAAAACATCATTGGGTCTCTCCTGGATATGGTGGAATTCCAAGGTAACATGCTTCTAACAATATCGTTCATGGCTGAAAGTGACAAGGGAAAACTATCAACTCCAAGAGATGTTGGAGGTATCACTATACTAGTCCATATGATTTATAGGGATCTTTGACACCTTGATTAGTAGTGGAACATTAAGAGAAAATAACACATGGGTTCTAATAACACATATATCCCAATAAAAGGCAAAATGTCAGACCTCGTTCATATTAGGCCATGGCCAGTTTATCCATCCATATCATGCACTATGAATAAAATATAATGCAGATCATAATATAATATATTACTACCATCAATGAGACAAGTTATTGACACAAAGAATTCCCCACATGTATGATGGGAAACATCCACCCTACTAGGGTAATGAAACCTAAAATCTTACTCACCACACATATCTCTCTCCAAACAAAATATCTAAGTAGGCATCACAAAATTGAACCAAGGACTATCATAGGAAAAACTATTAGTTTGATGTTCACAAATTAATATCATTATGATCAAAACTTATAACAATCATTGATCTATGATGAATGACCCACCCCTCGCTGAGTGTCTATAAACTGATCAAGGGGACACTAACCTCACATGTGGGGGATCTTCCCCCCAAATTTTAGAGGATGTGTCATGACATAAGTGTAAAAATTTCATACAATATATTATATCAAAGATGAATCTTTAAAGATGGTGGACCCACCCCCTATATTAAGGGGTATTTATCCCTTTATAGTAAAGAGGACCCACACCTCCCCAAGATCGAGGGGGTATATACTCCTCTATAGTATGAGGGATCCATGTTTCATTGAGATAATGGGGATACGATATTCATGTCTAAATGGACTTCATATCAGCTGAGGGAAAACATAAACCTACCTTATAGGACCCACATCTAACCTAGAAGAGTGGAACTGAATCACATGGATGAAAAAACAACATACTATCTCATCCTAACCACTAACCTCTATAATATACGACACACACCCTTCCTAGTTGGGGTTACCAGCCCCACTATAGTATGGGGACCCAAGAATCATTGGATCAAGGTGATAACAACCCCATACCTAAATAGAGGACCCATGCCTCATGAATAGTATACCTCACCCCTATATCTATGTGGGTATACTAAAATATGTATGCTCGTATGGGGGACCCATGCCTCATCTATTATGACATGAAAAAATAGGGTATATCTACCCCAATAGAGGCTACATGTCTCATTCTATATCATTATACAAGAAGAATATTTTCCCCAAAGATAGATGATCCAAATCCTCTATGTAAAATAGATAGGAGAAAATAAAGTCCTTATATGAAGATAGTGTTTACCATCATAATATTCAGAGAGATCTTCCCTAAAATCCCAAACGTATTTGGGTAGTCATAAGGTTCTTAACATCGATAGAAATCCCATTTACCACATTTATAAAAATCATTTCCATGAGGGAAATAAAAAACCTAATTGTATATTACCAACATCATGATAATATGTCAAACCATTAAAAAAATCATAGGCTACTACATGGTCCATGGACCTACAGAACTCTACCCTATGACAAATTCTATAAGAACTCAAGTTAGTCCCCCAAATTATTAGATTCCTTACATTGGAATACATTGGCTACCTCACCCATGTTGTGTTCCCAGGTATGAAAACAAATCCTAATAATCTCATTAATTTTCACCCCATATGTACCAGACTAAACTCACAAGTAACATATCTGTGGAATCCACCCCTAGAAAATACCTACTTTGATAACACAATGACAGGACCAGACCCATTGAGACCCCTCCAAGGTGGTTATAGGCTGAGTGTTACCCTAATCCCACAACCAATAGACTAGGGGTTTGGGACTAACACCAATAAGGAATAAAAAATGGAGGTTCTAGCTTAATCATCTTAGAGTAAATAAAAAAACCATTCCATGATTATTAACTTAGGATGTAATTGATATATAAATATAGAAAAAAAATTAAAGATATGAAAAATATAACTACTAATCGTCAGAGAGGAATAAAATATAAGGGGTGTAGAAAGGAAAGGAATAAAAGACCTAGTAAACCAAGTTTCACAATATCTGTAATCATCAGTTGAAATTGATACATCTATGTTGCACCATCTTTAGCTTTGACCTTCATCTAAAATGAACCCTATTAGAATCTCTCTTGCCTTACCTCCACCAGCTCCACTAACTTCACTAGCTCAACACACTTCAAAGGTACCATTGACATGTACATCATGTACTAGATAGAATAAGTTTTGGTTACAAAGACTAAACATGGATGAGTATAAAAATACTCATTATGACTCCCAAAAAGGAAAAAGGAAAAAGGGTCATAGTTCATCCAAAAAATAGGGAAATACTATAATATCTCCCAATTTAGACCAAGGAAAACCCAACATAGGAAAATACCTCACAAAACTAAAAAAGAAAAAATCCACCCTATCTGACATGGTGAAGAAGGGATACTCCAATTGTTCACTCATCAGAATTGTGGGGACATTGTGAATAGGTTTCATGAATCATGGTAATACACCTCCTTGCTCATAAACGATGAAATAGAAGAAAAAAATTTCAATATGAGAAAGGGGGTCCACATCACCACAAAAACCCTAAATTCTCCATAGGTATTTGTAATATCGCTGGTTAATTATGGTACACCCAACCATAAACTACAAAACCAACACCAAAACCTCTGTCGATATGTAGGGTGAGTAATTGAAACTACCACCATGTCACCACTCCCTAAATAAGGACTCTTTCCACAAAAAGTTTACCAAATAACACAACTAAAAGAACACATTTCTTTCAACACATATAATATAAGTCCTCTCCATAAACAATGAGGATAAAATCATTCTTTTTAAAACCCAAGGGAAAGTCACACCTTAGAGAATGAGCACACAAAATATGATCCCAACATCCTAGATGTACTCAATGTTTTGAGGAATTGTTCATAGAGAGAGTAACCACTATATATAATCACTTAACTCTAGAAATATGAACACGATGGAAATAAATGGAGCACCACACACTTCATAAGACTCTTCATGCATAAAAACTCCACATTGGTAGAAAATTTTCATCACCAAACCATGTAGTCTAAAACTATCATGGGAGAAACACACCTTACTGGTACATGAAACCTTGTTGAGTTGGTACTGAATCTATACACAGATATTTCCCTACCAAATAACCACTAACAAATCTAAGGAAATACTACAACAAAACTGGGGATCCCATGCCAATAAAATGGATGATATTATTTATGAATAGTGTCATAACCAACCATGAATGAACATCCCCTACATCATGAGATTATTCTTTGATAAATTAAATATTAACAAGGAGAACCTACTATTTACCTTGTAGGGGATGTATACTTCATCAAATAAAGGGAACCACTAATTCCTTGACATAGAATATAGACCTAGAGAAAGCATCTGAATTATGATTTTTACAACTATTTCAATATAATCATCATCATAGAAAATTCAGTGAAAGGGTACAGTCAAGAGTTACTTATAAATGTTTCTTTATCACATTCAGTCATAACTCAATATGTAACATAGATGATAGAAGATATATATCATCTAAACAATGATTGTTCATAAAGGTAATCTTGATTAGGGAATGAATGGAGATTATATTTATCTTATAAATCCATTTCACAAACACTTGTTATTACTCAATGATTCATGGGGATATTGATATATTTCTCTATGAGTCTCACATCTATATAGGGATAATCTAACTACTATACTATAAATATGGTCCTTCTCATGCCCGGTTGAACACCAGTGTTTATGACCCTCCATTCTTTGAGAAGCTGATACCCACCAACAACTACTAGAGGATTCCAAACCTAGAAAATTTTTTAGGGTCCCATCAGTGGAGTAAGAATACACCTAAAAAGGTGATATATCCCTTTCATATTATATTCTCTCTCACCTAGTCCTTCATCATTGTTACCAAGGGATTAATATATGTATCAAATCCCAAATCATCTAGTCAATGGACTCTATTATTGTAGAAGAACCCTCCATCACACTCATTGTATAATGATACTAAAAATGGAATCATATAATGTACAAATCCACATCCATGGTGAGATAATGTGGAACCCTAGTAAAATAGGATAGTATACACTGTGCACACTCAAACACCTAACCTTGAGCTTGTACCATGTTCTAACCCGATGTGTATTTCCCCAGTAAAGGGAGTGTCCCTACCCTATATTACATTTGGGATACATGGGTAATGGTCCATGTACAAAATCTTGGGCCATGTCATGTAACTCGGTATGACATATATACGTACATGTTATTTCTCTCACAAGGGTGTCTAACTATGTACATGGTTGATCCCTATTTCATGGATTTGATGGTCCTAATTGGATTCTACATATGGTGTAAACATTTTTTTAACCACATATTTAACTTGACATGATAAAAAAACTACACAGCGTGTTCTTGAGACTACATGTCATCTAGTTATAAATTTCATAAAACCTAATCTTACGAATCACTCAATGTTTCTTCAAATTGAATGGATTAAATCAAATTCCAATAGAAAGATGAAAAGAAGGAAATAAAAATTCCGGTATACAAATAATATTAAACATTAAAATAAATATGAGTATGACTAGAAATAACGACTCCCAATTCATGGTAAATCCCTATATATTTATAATAATTCACATATAATATTTTATCTACATTTCATAAATCTATACTCACCCTAGAATCATCCCTAGATGATTATACTTTCCTCAATATACTTCTATCATATCCAAATTCTTCACAAAGGGTTTGAGTGGTTTCTTTCATGCATAAATAATGAGAATGGAGTGGAATGGTTTTAATTAAAACCATAATTAATTAAATATATTTCCCATCAGATGGGCCTGACTTGGGGTAGGGTACCTATAGATAGATAATACATAACATAAGTTAAACATCCCATTATAGATTCAATCATGAATTTTTAATTCCAATACAAAATATTGTTTAGGAGGTATCGACATATAGACCCATATAAATAATTAATACTTATTTTGTTGAATTTTATGTACCTTGAATAAAATTCTAGACTTGGAATCTCTCCAAATTCTAACCCAATGATAAAATAAACATTCCAATATCCAAAAATTCCTCAAAAAATTAGGAGGTAATTTGAAAATAGTATATTACCATTTCACCATGGAAAAGGGCTTAAGGATCCAAAAATCTAATGTGATCTAAGTATATTTTACATAGAAAACCCCATATTAGTACATTTGGGTTTATCTAATATTGGTTTTTTGGTCAATTTGGGTTATATAGGGAGACTCTTGACTTGGTTGGGTATTCTCTATGGAGAGAGAAGCATTGCAACTTGATTTTTCCCAATTTGTGTTGGTGTTTATATGTTTTTTTTGTTTTTAATATCATGCGATGCATGTTTTTTTCAAATATATTTCCAATTATAGTAGAATTATATTTAGTTTTATTAATGTAATTGAAAATGGTTTTATGACATATAATGTTAGAAATATTATATTTTCCCATGGGTTTTATGTATTGTAATTAAATATAAGGTTTCAGTATGACAAATGATTATGAAAGTGTATAATGGGATATATTAAATAGTTTTAGGATGAAAAATGTAATCATTGGACTTGTTTTTAGATTTTAATAGAAATTATTATGTTATTAAATAATGTTTTTAATTTAAAAATGGGGTCGTGCATACTTTTTTCAATGTTTTTTAAAATGATGAGATTATAATGAAAAGTAAGGGACTCAAACTCCTGATTTGGCTTTTATATGAATTCCCATTTGGAACCATATAATGAAAATGGTTTATTGATCATAAAACATTCATTTATTTTCACTTCAGTTTTTTTACCATTTATGGCTTGTTTAGTATTTTTGGGATGTATGTATGATGTAAAAAAAGGGATCTCCCATGAAAGGGTGTAAGAGGTGAGGTTTTCGGTGTTTTCTTTTACTTGTGTATTAAATATTTTTATTGATTTATAGCCTCTATGTGGTTTGGTCATGGTAATCCTAAGAATTAGTAAATGAATTCCATAAGTGTAGCCTGTAAGTTTAGATTGTGTTCAAGAAAGGGGTGGGAACTACAGATGTCTGGTACTCTTTAATGGTTTGTTACCATGGAAGATTCACACTCCTATGATAGTTATATAGTATATGTTGTTCAATGATACAACTGATATAGGTAGGTTATTAATGGATGAATAAGGGTTCTAGTCACCAATTCATGAATATATTACTTTAGAAACTAATGTCTATCCTACAAAAATTTTACCTTAATTAGTGGTTCCATTAGGGGACCCTCATTTCACACATACCATATCACATTGTTCCTATTTCTTAGGGAACCATAATACTTAACTACTATTATGATACTCTATTGATATAGTTTTTCTTATTTTTTAATTTGTTTCATTCATTTATATAGGGCTTATTATTTAAATAATATAATTGTTTTGGGGATGTTATTTTATATAAAAATGAGATATCTTATTTATGAATAAACAGTCATAATGGGTTTTTAAATGTTTTAAAAAGGAGGATTGGATAAGTTTTCATAAAATCCAAGGATTTTATTTTGGATTATAAAGGGGTTATATATACATTTGTTTTAGAGGTAAGGGGTTTTATTTTTTATGCAAAGAACATGTGATTTATTTATGTTATGGACTCCTGGGAAGAAAAACATTATATTTTATTGTTTTTAAAACTATCATTCATGAGATGTCTAATTAAATTATTTCACAGACTCCTTCGTGGGTCCAACTATGCTTCTTATCTCACACCCTACATAAACACTTGCGTGCATGTATGTAGCTATTGTTTATTGTATAGGATTCAGCCTTTATTTATTATTTATCATTCTCTTAGGCTGATAATGGATGAGATGAGGTGTGGTGAGTGACCTTGATTGGTATTATTATAATAAAAAATACATTTTATACATATATATTACATTATAAAAGATTAATATTCATTATATTTCACAAATACACACTTGAGAACAGTAATAGTTTAGTGTCATTGAAGACTAGATACACAATATTCCTATTTCATGAAATATCTTCAACATCACCCATAAAAATATTACCACATAGTACAATTCATAGACTGACTGACTAAAAATAAAATTTTTATTTCAAAATCAATTTTAAGTAGAAAGTGGGAAACCAGAATGACTTCAAAGACGTAAAGAACAACCATGCCGCCACGACCAAGTTCTTCAAGACCAAATACAATCCACTTCAAAAGTAAGGAAAAGCTTCACCCAAGCAATAAAAACAATATGATCAGGGTCCAACTTTCCATCGCTACTCGTCTAGTTGTCCCGTGCAAAAATACCTGGGCCCAGTACCGATGGAAAAAGTTATACCCTCCCAAAAAATCCTAATCCAGATATCGATGAAAATGAGAACGCTCTTTATGCTAAACATCGTCTGAAACAGTCCCTTGAAAATAAATTGGATGAATTTTCTCTTTAACCAAGGTCACAGTTCCATAAGAAAACTGAAAAAATACAAACCAAAAAAACATCATCAATGCATAGAAACATAAACAAAATCCAACAGATTCACCCCAAACCATAATCCTTATAAACCAAAATAAAAATTATCATCAATCGTGAGCTTCACTAATTGTCCCTTCCTCTTCCATAGCATCACGGCCAGTCTGAAGCACGCCACAAACATTCACCAGAACATCAAAATTGAAAAACTGAGAAAACCGGATTCAAACCAAGCAAGACACCAAGGCCGAGTTGTGAAAATGACCCACCAACAGGATTCGAAACTCCAGAATGCCAGAATAGCAGTACCATCATCGCGCAACGCAAGGTAAGAAGATCCCTGAAGCTAATTCATCCACAAAATTCCAACACAAAACCCATAAACCGAAAGAACACACAAGAAAAGACAAACAAATCCAAACACAACACAGCACATAGATCCCATCGCTACCTTAAAAAACTCAGAGACCTCATTGGACCACCCAACAAACACACTGACGATGAGGTTGCAACCCCCAATCGTGACAACTGGAAACCGACCACAGTACCTAAATCATGCTACCGAAAGAATCCTTATCCACCGAAGGAGAGTGAGGCGAGAGGCAGGACAAAATCGATGAGGGAAGCTGATTGTCATGACCCGTCCTCAGGGCCAGTGTCGTGACTACCCCAAGCCCGCCTTCCGTAGGACAGGGGATGGCGACTAGAACCAAGGCGTAAATCTTGATAAAAATGGAAGGAATTGACTTTATAATAGTAAAAAAACACAACAGAGTACACAAAAGATTTAAGCGCTAAGTAATACTGAAATACAAAAGTAAGTGCTGGAAAGAAAGGGGCCAAAAATACAAGCCCAACAGTATGTACAGTAAAACTGAAAAACTAGTACAATAGTAGTAAAGTAAAGAACCAACCACTGAGTCGTCCTCCGGGTATCCCACCTGAAGGGTGGGTACAGATGGTCTCCTCGGCACCTCAGGTCTATCCATCTGCTTTGTGTACATCTCGCTAAGTGGTCCACCTCCGGGTATCATCCAACTCCTCAAGTCTCCACCACGATCAGTGTTGTCCATCGTCTGCATCCAACACAACGTAGTGCGGGCAAAGCCCATGCAGGGGTGACTACACGATACTCAGTAGGGACCCCAAGACACCTAAAGGTCTCCCATAATCCATGAAGGATAAACCATAGAAAAGAGATACAATCACAAAGTATCAACCAACCCTACTTAGGTATATGCCCATACATATACCTAAGTTTTCATTCTCAGTTTGGCTCCAAACTCTAGATCCCAAGCACAACTCAGTCCACATAGGAAAGAAGTAAATCAAATAGATGATAATGATTGAAAGTCAAGACTCCTCTCAAACAGATATACAACATTCAAATAAAGATAGATATGATCAGATGTAGTCACTGATTCATCTAAGCTCTCAGACTCACACCTGATACAAGACCAGCTAAGTTGTCGGACCCACACAGGATACAAGACCAGGTACTCTGGCGGACCCACATAGGATACAAGTACAGACGTCCAACTGTTGGACCCACACATGATAGAAGAACAGTATTCATCACTGTCGAACCCACGGGGGATTCCAGTATGGTAGTCGTAGCTATCAAACCCACGGATGATCCCAGTACAGAAGTCAACGCAGTCGCATCCAGCTCTAGGGTTCCTGCACACAGAACACTCGATTCCGGGAGGGTCCACTCCTCGAGTAAAAAGGGGGACGATACATCAACTGTCACGAAGTCCTAAGTTGATGTATCTCGAAATTCCATTTCTTCAAAAGAAATCCAACGCGACAGAAGGAACGTCAATCAGACGCTCAGTCTGAGAGTTATTGACTTTTCCGTTCCAAGTCCCCGGTTGGAATTACGCTCGTTCCAAACCCAACAATTTTCCAAAGTTTTACAAAACTCACTTAGATTATCGCAAAAGGACCTCCTATCCGCAATGGACCCGGTGCCTCAGAAGGTGCGTCGATCAGACGCACGGTCGCGAAGGTATTCGCATTTAAGTGAAACGGGCCCGACCCATCAAGCCTAGTGTGTTGGAAGGTCCGCCCGTCCTGGCTCAGTAGGTCCGACCCGGCTAAGGGGTCAGCCAGGCCCAGTGGGGCGTGGCCTGGCCCGGCAGGGCACGGCCCGAGGGGCGCGGCCCCTGGATTTCCGAAACGGCAGTGTCGAGCGGCGCCGCCCCTCATGCCCGGCCTGTCGAAGCCAGCCGGCTCTTCTAGTGTGAGGGGCCCGCATGGGCGGGCTGCTGTTTCCCCATGTGGTACCTTCGGGTGGAGCGGCCTTCTTCAACCTGGTCAGCCGCCTTCCGGCTGGTTCTCCCGCCGAAGAGGCCCACGGAGTGTGCGTCGTGGTCCTCCATAGCGCGACGCCACATGGCCCTACGGTCCTCTTGTCCATCCGGCTACGGACGGCCGGTTCTTCTTCGGCTAAGCGGCCTAGTAGCGGGTCATGATCTTCGCCTCTCCATGCGACATCTGGTGTCGCAGTCCTATAACGGAATAGTGCTTGGCTGCCGTTGTCATCGCCTCCTCGGTCGTCGCCACCTCTTCCATCTCTGCCTCCACCACGAATATAAACAAGGATTAACGGAGGTTCATCAAACCGTGTTTGTTCGCCCCGCGCCCTCCGCGTTAGGCGGTAACAGCTGACTGATGATAATCCAAGAACAATCAATGAAGAACGGGGTACAATTATTTACTTAATGAACATACAAAAACCCTACCTCGTAATTGACGTCGCATGTCGACGAACCGCAGAAGATGAGTGTCGCGGTAGTCGGGCATCGCAGAAGAAAGCATCACGGAGAACATTTTTGTCCCATCAACATGGGAGGAAGAGTTGTTGTCGTGACATGGGAAGAGAATCAGAAGATGAAGTAGATTTCCTTGACGTCGGGGTGTGTCTGAGGAAGAAGCGTTGTTGGAAGAAGTCCTTCGCATTCTTTGTCGGGGATGTTCTTCGTTGAAGAACAGTGTTCTTCATCTAAAAAGGATCACCTCTCTTCTAATTCTCTCGAGCCTCCCCAATAGTAAACTTGCCAACCCAAAAGAAATAAAAGGCTCCCAATTTAATAGAATTTCCATGCAATTCAAATTAATTCAAAAGAGGTGCCAATTAATTAATGCAGATATTAAATAGATAGGTTGGCTCATTCAATGGGTGGGTGGTGGAGAGGCTCCACCATAATAAATATGAGGAGTTATCAAAAAAATAATGGGTATTAATGGGGAGTTGAGGGGAGGTGAAAGGGTTTGGGTTCATGCAGGTCCCACCACACTAAATCCTCTCATGGGAGGTTATGTGGGGTGTGGGTCCCACCCCTAACTTCCTCTTGGAGGAAATAACCACCTCTTAAAGTAAAATTGTGTGTCACCACAATTTTATTTATTTTAAGATAAATCCCCAAATGATAACTTTCAGCTCGCATAAAACGCAACTGCGGTAAATGTCCTCTTAAGTAAATAGCAGCGCTACGAGTTCATCAGTGTCCTTATATTTCAATTCCGAGTACCGGTTCAAAAGATAGAAAAACCCCCACGTACGTTTACTGAACGTACCAGAACAAAACTTCAGAAATTGATTTTAGGCACACTGGGCCTCCGAATCAGGCGCCATCAGAAACTACGAACTCGTAAAATTCCAAAGTATTTAAAAAAATACTTGACATTTCCAAGTCTTTATATTACCCCCATCTCAGGTATTTACGTTCCCGTAAAGCTACAATACACACTAGGGGAACTAATGGTGGTACCAAGCTCGCATCTGAGCCTCCCTCTCCCAAGTGATCTCTTGGAGGTTCTTGTGCTGCCAGCGAATGTGCACCAGAGGAATCGACCATCCACGTAGGACTCGCTCCTGTCGATCCTCGATCTCCACCGGGACCTTCGTGAAATTTTCCTCGTCATCAATGTCCATCTCCCCGTGATCAATGGTGTGGGATGGGTCATGCACATATATCCACAGTTGAGATACATGAAAGACGTCATGGACCCTGTGCAACTGAGGTGGAAGGGCCAGACAGTAAGCCACCTTGCATACCCTACTGAGGACCTAGAAAGGTCCGATGAATCGTAGAGATAACTTGCCGCCCAGACAAATCTATGTAGACCTTGTCGAGGTGAGACCCGTAAAAAACGTGGACACCATCCTCGAACACTAGTGGTCTCCGTCTCCTATCAGCATAGGACTTCTGTCTACTCTGTGCAGTCTTCATTCACTCCTATATGATCTGCACTTTTTCCATCGTAGCCTACACCATCTCTGGCCCTACAAGTGCTGAGTCCCCTGGGTCTGTCCAACACAGAGGTGATCTGCAAGGTTAGTCGTACAGTGCCTCATAAGGTGCCATCCCAATAGTGGAGTGATAGCTGTTATTGTACAAAAACTCCACCAAGGGTATGTGATCCTCCCAGGAGCAACCAAATCCGAGGACACATGCTCGGAGCATGTCCTCAAGAGTCTGAATGGTCCTCTCTATCTGTCCATCCTTCTAAGGATGGAAGGTGGTACTCAGATGTAGTTGTATCCTAAATGCCTCCTACAACCCCTTCCAAATCCAGGGAGTAAAGTGTCTATCCTGATCAGAGACGATCATCGATGGCACACCATGAAACCGTATGATCTACTGTACATAAAGGCATCCCAATCTCTCTACTAAGCCCTGCTCTCTGATCGGTAGGAAGTGGGCCGACTTGGTGAGTCGGTCGACAATCACCCAGATAAAGTCCTGTCCTATAGATGTACGTGGAAGACCATCAAAAAATCCATGGAGATCCCATCCCACATCCACTCTGGGACCTCTAAGGTCTGTACCATGCCTTCTGGTACCCAGTGCTCCACCTTCAGTTGATGACAAGTGAGGAATCGTGAAATGAACTCTACTACATCCCTCTTTATACCCAGCCACAGGTGCTGTTTTATGAGGTCCTAATACATATTCCCCACTCTTGGGTGTATCGCTAGAGGGGTAGTCTGGAACTCTCTCAGCACCTCCTCCTATAGTGCAACTGGTTCCATGGTACATCCCCTGAAGAGGATGACGTGCTCCCCTCCTTCAGAAAATCTATCAGGCGCCTGCCCTGTGGATATCTGAGCACGTCGCATCTCACAGTCAATATCCCCACATTGTGCCTCTCTGACTCGCCGAAGAAGTGGAGGATTGACTGTGAGAGGCTGAAGAAATGCTGCTCCATTTATATCCACAAAGGATATCTGCAACGTGGATAGCTACTTTGTCGCCTCTCCAAGCAGGTGAATGCCCGATCTCCTTCTGAGAGCATCAGCTACAATGTTACCCTTCCCAGGAGTATAGACTATGTCAAAGTAATAGTACTGGAAAAACTCGAGCCATCACCGCTGTGTCAGGTTACAGTCTTTCTGCGAGAAGTTGTACATGAGACTCTGGTGGTCAGAGTAGACTGTAAAGCACTCTCCCATCAGATAGTGCGGCGAAATCATCAAGGCGAAGACCACTTCTTCTAACACCAGGTCATGGGTAGCATAGTTATTCTCATGTTGTATCAACTTCCATGAATCATATACGATCACCGCTCACTCCTACATCAGAATACACCCATGTTCGGTCCCTGATGTTTCGCAGTAAACTATGTACCCATTGCCCTCATCCGGTAGCCTCAAGATGGGTGCACTGGTCAATATCTTCCTCAGTTCCTGAAATCTCTGCTGGAATCTATCTGACCACACAAAGGTTTTCCCCTTCTTCGTCAAAGCTGAAAGCAGTGCTGCAACTCCTGAGAAGTCTGGAACAAATCCCTGATAATACCCAGCCAAACCCAGAAAACACAGAATCTCCATCACGCTCCTGGGTGACTCCTAAGAAAGCACTCCCTCGATCTTTGTTGGATCCACCGTTACACCCGCCTCCGAGATGACGTGACCTAATAAGTGAACCTCTCGAATCCAGAACTGGAACTTTGAGAGCTTACCATAAAGCCGGTTCTCCAAAAGTGTGTACAATACTTCCCATAAATGGTCGGCGTGCTCCTCCTCAGTAGTCGAGTAGATTAGTATTTTGTCGATGAAGACTACAAAAAATCGATCGATGTAAGACTAGAATATTCTATTCATGAGACTCATGAACACTGTTGGAGAATTGGTTACACCGAAGGTCCTAACCAATAACTTGTAGTGGCCATACCGACACCTGAAGGTCGTTTTCTGCACATCCTCATCTCGAACTCTGAGCTAGTGATAGCCTGACCTGAGGTCTGTCTTCAAGAACCATCGTGCTCCATTGAGCTGATCGAAGAGGTTGTCAATCCTCGGAAGTGGGTACTTGTTATTCATAGTCACCTGATTCAGGAGATAGTAGTCAACACACAGTCTCAAGCTCTCATCTGCCTTCTTGGCGAACAAAATTGTAGAAGCCTAGGGTGAAACACTGGGTTGGATAAATCCCTTTCCCTGCAAGTCCTCCAGCTGTACCCGCAGCTCATGAAGCTCAGCGGGAGCCATCTGATATGCTGGGGTATATATCAGTGTTGTCCCGGGTATAGGTCTATGTAGAAGTCTATGTCTCTGTGAGGAGGTAGTCCTGGAACGTTGTCAGGAAAAACATCCACATACTGATCCACCGCAATAGAAAAACTCAGACTCTGCACATCAACCGCTCCAAGGATGAGACTAGCCAACTGATGTGTGATCGGCTACCCTCTCCTCAGTATAAGTCCATCATGTGCTATAAAGGCTCCCTTCTCTCCAGTGAAGGTGAACCTGGTCCCATCCGTGCAGACACGCTACAATTTGTGCCTAAAATAGTCGATATGAGCATGGACTCTAGATAACCAGTAAATACCCAAGATGATGTCGTAAGGCCTCGACGCCACAATAAGAAGATCCCTGCCGAAGCTCTCACCTCCTAGAGTAAGCTCACACTGTCAGCACCAGTGCGTAATCATAGAGTCTTCCCCCGTAGGAGTCTCTATCCATAAGGATCGAGCCAACGACTCTGTCGGAATCTCTGAGATCCAAACAAGGGCAGCGGCAATAAAAGAATGACTCGCACATGTGTCTATAAGTACTATAGAAAGAGTGGAGTGGACACAAATAGTACCTCGAATCATCTCAGGTGCGCCGTGGTCATAGGCCTTGACTGCCTAGAGTTGAGCCCACCTCTGTCCGACAGCTCCCTATGGTCGGGGTGGACCTCCTCATGGTGGTGGTGGTAGAGCCTCAAAACGTCGTCCACCACCCACTGCTCGGCCAACTCCTCTTCATCGTCTGCCCGCTCCCAGCAGACCACCACGGTAAAACCTCTACCTCTTCCTTGGAGGTCTCTCTATTGTCTGCTGCTCATCTGCATGGCAGGTTGGGTAGTCACGAGCGATGTGGCCCTGCCCGCCGCATGCCTAGAATTGCCTTCTCCTCGTAAGGTTGGCTATGTTTAGTGTGCCCTGCATAACCGAACCTATATCCTGAGGATGCACACCTGATGGCATGGTCTTCTTGAACCTCTACAACATCTATCAACAGCCAGCTATAGAAGAATCTCCTACGTGTCTCCCTATGGTGGGTCTCGCCACTGGTGACTGATCAGCGATAAACCTCTCTACTAGAAGTGGTCTCTCCATCACCCCCTCCTACGTCGAGATGCTGAGGGGAATTGTCGAAGCCCTAATCTCGTGCCTCACTCCCTGATCGAAGGTTCGGGCTCTAAAGAACGGGTCCCATACCATATCTGTGGAGTAGAATGAGTGGTCACTAAACCTCACTGAGTATTGAGCTACTGTCATGCTGCCCTGCTGCAGATTTAGTAACTCCTAAATCCGCACCGCACGAAGGGTGGATGGAACAATCTCTAAGTGGAAGAGACTCTAGAAGTCTGCCCAAAGAAGTGATGCATCGTCATGCACCTGGAGCATCAGGCTCCACCATCTACCTATTGTTGCATGCAGAATACTCGCGGTAAGGATCTCCATAATGTCGGCTGGTGTCCCTACCAATCTGAAAACTCTGACGATAGCCTCCATCCAATCCTCAAATTCCTGTGGGTCCGTCTCTCCGCAAAACCTAGGCAGCATCTGTCACTGGAACTCATGCAATGCACTCAGGCGGCGTGCACTCTCTACTGCTGGAGTTGTTGGTATTGGTGGCCCAGCGATAAGTGGTATCACTGGTGCCTCTGCTGTGATGGGGCCCTGCACCAAGGCCTCGTCGATCGGTGGGCTACCATCTCGAATGTAACTCGGAACCCTAGTTTTCTGCCTTCATGGGGACATCCTTAAAAGAAACAGGTTTTCCACGGTCGAACAGTATACTTGGTAATATGACACAAAGTAATCACAAAGAAAACGTTTCAAAGGAAACACACATGCAATCAGTGTTTTCGTGCCCTGAGTCGGAAATTAGAGGTCAGGGTCCTGGTGTATGGATACATCGGCCGCCGCACCAACACTGGACTCCCTGGACTGAAAACCACACTCAATAATCTTAACACTATTGCATCATAGAATGAAATATCAGAGTCCTGACTTCTTCGGTAAAACTGACTCCTCTGATACCAATTTTTCATGACCTGTCCTCGGGGCTTGTGCCGTGACTACCCCAAGCCCGCCTTCCATAGGCCTGAGGCTGGCGACTAGCACCAAAGCGTAAATCTCGATTAAAAGGGAAGGAATTTCCTTTATAATATTAAAAAACACAACAGAGTATGCAACAGAAGTAAGCACTAAGTAATACTGAAATACAAAAGAATGTGCTGGAAAGAAAGGGGCTGCAAATACAAGCCCAACAGTAAGTACAGTAAAACTAAAAAACTAGTACAACAGTAGTAAAGTAAAGAAGAAATTTACTTTAGAAGGTGACTGATGATAATCCAAGAACAATCAATGAAGAACTTGGTAAAATTATTCACTTAAATAACATACAAAAACCCTACCTCGTAATTGATGTCGCATGTCGACGAGCCGCGGAAGATGAGCGTCGTCGTAGTCGAGCGTCGCGAAAGACAGCGTCGCGGAGAACAGTGGCGTCTTGTCAATATGGGAGGAAGAGTCGTTTTCATGACACGAGAAGAGAATCCGAAGACGACGTAGATTTCCTTGACGTCAGAGTGCGTCTAAGGAAGAAGCGTCGTTGGAAGAATTCATTCGCGTTCTTCGTCGGGGATGTTCTTCGTTGAAGAACTGTGTTCTTCATCTAAAAAGGATCACCTCTCTTCTAATTCTCTCGAGCCTCCATAATAGTAAACTTGCCAACCCAAAAGAAATAAAAGGCTCCCAATTTATTATAATTTCCATGCAATTCAAATTAATTCAAAAGAGTTTCCAATTAATTAATGCAGATATTAAATAGATAGGTTGGCACATTCAATGGGTGGGTGGTGGAGAGGCTCCACCGTAATAAATATGAGGAGTTGTCAAAAAAAAGGAGTATTAATGGGGAGTTAAGGAGAGGTGAAATGGTTTGGGTTCATGTGGGCCCCACCACACTAAATCCTCTCATGGGATGTTATGTAGGGTGTGATCCCCACCCTAACTTCCTCTTGGAGGAAATAACTACCTCTTAGAATAAAATTGTGTATCACCACAATTTTATTTAATTTATGATAAATCCCAATATTATAACATTCGGCTCGCATAAAACGAAACGGCGGTAAAGGTCCTCTTAATAAAATACAGGCGTTGTGAGTTCATCGGTGTCCTCGGATTTCAATTCTGAGCACTGGTTCAAAAGATAAAAAAACCTGCACGTACGTTTACTGAATATACCTGAACAAAACATCATAAATTGATTCTGGGCACACCGGGCCTCTGAATCAAGCGCCGTCGAAAATTGCGGACTTGTAAAATTCCAATGTATCTAAAAAAATCCTTGAAATTTCCAAGTCTTTATATTACCCCCACCTCCGGGCTTTATGTCCTCATTAAGCTATAATACACACTAGAGGAATAAATGGGGGTACTGAGCTCACATCTGAACCTCCCTCTCCCAAGAGATCTCCGGAGGTTCCCGTGATTCCAGCAAATGCGCACCAGAGGAATCGACCATCCACGTAGGACCTACTCCTGTCGATACTTAATCTCCACTGGGACCTCTATGAAAGTCACCTCGTCATTAATTTCGAAATCCCTGTGATCAATGATGTGGTATGGGTCGTGCACGTATCTCCACAGTTGAGATACGTGGAAGACGTCATGCACCCTGTGCAACTGAGGTGAAAGGGCCTGACGGTAAGCCACCTCGCCTACCCTACTGAGGACCTGGAAAGGTCCGATGAATAATAGAGATAACTTGCTGCCCTGGAAAAATCTATGTAGACCTCGTCGAGGTGAGACCCATAAGAAAACGTGGACACCATCCTCGAACACTAGTGGTCTTCGTCTTCTATCAGCATAGGACTTCTGTCTGCTCTGTGCAGTCTTCATTCACTCCTGGATGATCTGCACCTTTTCCATTGTATCCTGCACCATCTATGGACCTACAAGTGCTAACTCCCCTAGGTCTGTTCAACATAGAGGTGATCTACAAGGACGGTCGTACAGTGCGTTGTAAGGTTCCATCCCGATATTGGAGTGATAGTTGTTGTTGTATGCAAACTCCACCAAGGGTAAGTGATCCTCCCATCTGCAACCAAATTCGAGGACACATGCATGGAGCATTCCCTAGAGAGTCTGAATAGTCCTCTCAGTCTGGCCATCCATCTGAGGATGGAAGGCGGTCCTCGGACGTAGTTGCATCCCAAATGCCTCATAAAACCCCTTCCAAATCCAGGAAGTAAAGTGTTCATCCCGATCAGAGACGATCATCGATGGAACACCATGAAGCCGTATGATCTCTTGTACATAGAGGTGTCCCAAGCTCTCTACTGATCCCTGATCTCTGGTCGGTAGGAAGTGGGGAAACTTGGTGAGTCGGTCAACAATCACCCAGATAGAGTCGTGTCCTATGGATGTATGTGGAAGCCCCGTCACAGAATCCATGGAGATCCCGTCCCACTTCCACTCTGGGACCTCTAAGGTCTGTACCAAGCCTGTTGGTACCTGGTGCTTTGCCTTCACTTGCTGACAAGTGAGGCATCTTGAAATGAACTCTGCTACATCCTTCCTTATACCCTGCCATAGGTGTTGTCATCTGAGGTCCTGATATATCTTTGCCACTCCTGGGTGTACTTCTAGAGGGGAAGTCTGGAACTCCCTCAGCACCTCCTTCTATAGTGAAACTGGTACCATGGTACATCCAATGAAGAGGATGGCGTGCTCCCATCGTTCAGAAAATCCATCAGGCGCATACCATGTGGATATCTGAGCACGTCACGTCTCACAGTCAACATCCCCACGATGTGCCTCTCTGAGTCGCTAAGGAAGTGGAGGAGTGACTATGAGAGACTGAAGAAAGGATGCTCCATCTATATCCACAAAGGGTATCTGCAACGTGAATAGCTGCTTCATCGCCGCTCCTAGTAGCTGAATGCCTGATCTCCTGCTGAGAGCATCAACTACAACTTTCACCTTCCTAGGAGTATAGACTATCTGAAAGTCATAGTCCTGGAAGAACTCGAGCCATCATCACTGTCTCAGGTTCAGGTCCTTCTTCGAGAAGATGTACCTGAGACTGTGGTGGTCAGAGTAGATTGTAAATCACTCTCCCATCAGATAGTGTTGCCACATCTTCTCGGTGAAGACCGCTGCTTCTAAAACTAGGTCAT
Source organism: Viscum album (assembly GCA_963277665.1). NCBI lineage: Eukaryota > Viridiplantae > Streptophyta > Magnoliopsida > Santalales > Viscaceae > Viscum > Viscum album. The sequence goes on along the minus strand of OY728142.1, from coordinate 164,867,823 downwards.
GGGTAGCATATTTCTGCTCATGTTGTCTCAACTGCCACGAATCATATACGATCAACACTCGCTCCTGCACCAGAACACACCCAAGTCCGGTCCCTGATGCGTTGTAGTAAACTACATACCCAACGCCCTCATCTGGTATCCTCAATATGGATGCAATGGTCAATCTATTCCTCATCTCCTGAAAGCTCTGCTGGCATCTATCTGACCACACGAAGGGTTTCCCCTTCTTCATCAAAGCTAAAAGCAGTGCTGCAACTCCCCATAATTCTGGAACAATTCTCTGATAGTACCCAGCCAAACCTAGAAAACTCCGCATCTCTATCACACTCTTGGGTGACTCCCAAGAAAGAACTGCCTCGATCTTCGCTGGATCCACTACTACACCTACCTCTGAGATGATTTGACACAAGAAGTGAACTTCTCGAATCCAGAACTAGCACTTTAAGAGCTTCCCATAAAGCTGGTGCTCCCGAAGTGTGTCCAGTACTACCCGCAAATGGTTGGAATGCTCCTCATCAGTAGTCGAGTAGGTCAGTATGTCGTCGATGAAGACTATGAAAAATCGATCAAGGTAAGACTGGAATATCTTGTTCATGAGACTCATGAACACTACTGGAGTGTTGGTTACACTGAAGGTCATAACCAAGAACTCGTAGTGGCCATACCGACACCTGAAGGTCGTCTTCTGCACATCCTCATCTCAAACTCTGAGCTGGTGATAGCCTGACCTGAGGTCTATCATCAAGAACCATCGTGCTCCGTTTAGCTGGTCGAAGAGGTTTTCAATCCTCGGAAGTGGGTACTTGTTCTTCACGGTCACCTGATTCAGGTGACGGTAGTCGACATAGAGTCACAAGCACCCATCTGCCTTCTTGGTGAACAAAATGGGAGAAGCCAAGGGTGAAACACTGGGCCAGATAAATCCCTTTCCATGCAAGTCCTCTAGATGTGCTCGCAGCTCACGAAGCTCAGCGGGAGCCATTTGATATGCTGGGGTAGATATCGGTGATGTCCCAGATATATTTTTGTGTAGAAGTCTACCCCTCTGCGAGGAGGTAGTCCTAGAACATTGTCAAGAAAAATATCTGAATACTGATCCACCACAATAGAAAAACTCAGACTCCGCACATCAACCGCTCCAAGGATGATACTAGCCAACTGATGTGTGATCGTTTGCCCTATCCTCTGCATAAGTCCATCCTATGCTGAAAAGGCTCCCTTCTCACTGGTGAAGGTGAACTTCGTCCCATCTGTTCAGACACACCGCACTTTCCGCCTAAAACAGTCGATCTGAGCATGGACTGTAGATAACCAGTCCATACCCAAGATGACGTCGTAAGGCCTCGACGCCGCTACAAGAAGATCCCAGACGAGGATCTCTACTCCTAGAGTAATCTCACACTACCGTCACCAGTGTGTAATCATCGAGTCTGCTCCCGTAGGTGTCTCTAGCCATAAAGATCGAGCCAACAGCTCCGTCAGAATCTCTGAGCTCCAAACAGGGGTAGCACTAATAAAATAATGACTCGCACATGTGTCTATAAGTACTACAACAAGGGTGGAGTAGACACAAATAGTACCTCAAATCATCTCAGGAGTGTTGTGGTCGTAGGCCTCGACTTCCTGGAGCTGAGCCCGCCTCTGTCCGCCAGCTCCCTGTAATTGACATCGCATGTCGACAAGCCGCGGAAGATGAGCGTCGCGGTAGTCGAGCATCACGAAAGACAGTGTCGCGGAGAACAGTGGAGTCCTGTCAACGTGTGAGGAAGAGTCGTTGTCGTGACACGTGAAGAGAATCCGAAGACGACGTAGATTTCCTTGACGTCGGGGTGCGTCTGAGGAAGAAGCGTCATTGGAAGAATTACTTCGAGTTCTTTGTCAGGGATGTTCTTCGTTGAAGAACAGTGTTCTTCATCTAAAAAGGATCACATCTCTTCTAATTCTCCTGAGCCTCCCCAATAGTAAACTTGCCAACCCAAAAGAAATAAAAGGCTCCCAATTTATTATAATTTCCATGCAATTCAAATTAATTCAAAAGAGGTTCCAATTAATTAATGCAGATATTAAATAGATAGGTTGGCACATTCAATGGGTGGGTGGTGGAGAGGCTCCACCATAATAAATATGATGAGTTGTCAAAAAAATAAGGGGTATTAATGGGGAGTTGAGGGGAGGTGAAATGGTTTTGGTTCATGCAGGGCGCACCACACTAAATCCTCTCATGGGATGTTATGTAGGGTGTGATCCCCACTCCTAACTTCCTCTTGGAGGAAATAAATACCTCTTAAAATAAACATGTGTATCACCACAATTTTAATTAATTTATGATAAATCCCAAAATTATAACATTCGGCTCGCATAAAACGCAACTGCGGTAAAGGTCCTCTTAAGAAAATATCGGCGCTGCGAGTTCATCGGTGTCCTCGGATTTCAATTCGGAGCACTGGTTCAAAAGATAAAAAAACCCTGCATGTACGTTTACTGAACGTACCCGAACAAAACATCAGAAATTGATTCTGGGCACACCGGGCCTCTGAATCAAGCGTCGTCGGAAACTGCGGACTTGTAAAATTACAAAGTATTTAAAAAATACTTGAAATTTCCAAGTCTTTATATTACCCCCACCTCAGGGATTTATGTCCCCGTTAAGATACAATACACACTAGGGGAATAAATGGGGGTACTGAGCTCGCATCTGAGCCTCCCTATCCCAGGAGATCTCCGGAGGTTCCCGTGATTCCAGCGAATGCACACTAGAGGAATCGACCGTCCAGGTAGGACCTGCTCCTTTAGATCCTCAATCTCCACCAGGACCTATGTGAAAGTCACCTCGTCATTAATATTCATCTCCCCGTGATTGATGATGTGGGATGGGTCGTGCACGTATCTCCACAGCAGAGATACGTGGAGGACGACATGCACCCTATGCAACTGAGGTGGAAGGGCCAGATGGTAATCCACCTTGCCTACCCTATTGAGGACCTGGAACGGTCCGATGAATAATAGAGTTAACTTGCCGCCCCAGAAAAATCTATGTAGATCTCGTCGAGGTGAGACCCATAGGAAAACATGGACACCATCCTCGAACACTAGTGGTATTTGTCTCCTATCAGTATAGGACTTTTGTCTTCTCTGTGCAGTCTTCATTCACTCCTGGATGATCTTCACCTTTTCCATCGTAGCCTGCACCATCTATGGACCTACAAGTGCTGACTCCCCTAGGTATCTCCAACACAGAGGTGATCTACAAGGACGGTCGTACAGTGCCTCTTAAGGTTCCATCCCGATAGTGGAGTGATAGTTGTTGTTGTATGAAAACTCCACCAAGGGTAAGTGATCCTTCCAACTGCAACCAAAGTCTAGGACACATGCATGGAGCATGCCCTCGAGAGTCTGAATAGTCCTCTCAGTCTGGCCATCTATCTGAGGATGGATGGCGGTCCTCAGACGTAGTTGCATCCCAAATTTCTCCTACAACCCCTTCCAAATCTAGGAAGTAAAGTGTTCATCCTGATCAGAGATGATCATGGATGGCACACCATGAAGCCGTATGATCTCTGGTACATAGAGGTGTCCCAAGCTCTCTACTAAGCCCTAATCTCTGGTCGGTAGGAAGTGGGCCAACTTGGTGAGTCGGTCGACAATCACCCAGATAGAGTCGTGTCCTCTGGATGTATGTGGAAGCCTAGTCACAGAATCCATGTAGATCCTGTCCCACTTCCACTCTGGGACCTCTAATGTTTGTACAAAGCCTGTTGGTACCTGGTGCTTCGCCTTCACTTGCTGAAAAGTGAGGCATCGTGAAATGAACTCTGATACATCCTTCATTATACCCAGCCACAGGTGTTGTCATCTGAGGTCCTGATATATCTTCGCCACTTCTGGGTGTACTGCTAGAGGGGAAGTCTGAAATTCCCTCAACACCTCCTTCTATAGTGAAACTGGTACCATGGTACGTCCACTGAAGAGGATGACGTGCTCCCCTCGTTCAGAAAATCCATCAGGCGCATGCCTTGTGGATATCTGAGCACGTCACGTCTCACAGTCAACATCCCCACGATGTGCCTCTCTGAATCGCTAAGGAAGTGGAGGAGTGATTGTGAGAGACTAAAGAAATGATGCTCCATCTATATCAACAAAGGGTATCTACAATGCAACTAGCTGCTTCATCGCCCCTCCTAGTAGCTGAATGCATGATCTCCTTCTGAGAGCATCAATTACCACTTTCACCTTCCCAGTAGTATAGACTATCTCAAAGTCATAGTCCTGGAAGAACTTGATCCATCATCGTTGTCTCAGGTTCAGGTCCTTCTTCGAGAAGATGTACCTGAGACTCTGGTGGTCAGAGTAGACTGTAAAGCGCTCTCCCATCAGATAGTGTTGCCACATCTTCAAGGTGAAGACTGCTGCTTCTAAAACTAGGTCATGGGTAGCGTAGTTCTGCTCATGTTGTCTCAACTGCCATGAATCATATACGGTCACCACTCGCTCCTGCACCAGAACACACCCAAGTCCTGTCCCTGATGCGTTGTAGTAAACTACATACCCAACGCCCTCATCTGGTAGCCTCAATATGGGTGCAATGCCCAATCTCTTCCTCATCTCCTGAAATCTATCCTAGAATCTATCAGACCACACAAAGGGTTTTCCCTTCTTCGTCAAAGCTGAAAGCACTGATGCAACTCCCCAGAATTTTGGAACAATTCTCTGATAGTACCCATCCAAACCCAGAAAACTCCGCATCTTTATCATACTCCTGGGTGACTCCCAAGAAGGAACTACCTCGATCTTCACTGGATCCACTACTACCCCCACCTCCGAGATGATGTGACCCAAGAAGTGAACTTCTCAAATCCAGAAATGGCACTTTAAGAGCTTAACATAAAGATGGTGCTCCCGAAGTGTGTCCAGTACTACCCGCAAATGGTTGGCATGCTCCTCATCAGTAGTCGAGTAGGTCAGTATGTCGTCGATGAAGACTATGACAAATCGGTCAAGGTAAGACTGGAATATCTTGTTCATGAGACTCATGAACACTGTTGGAGCGTTGGTTACACTGAAGGTCATAACCAAAAACTCATAGTGGCCATACCGACACCTGAAGGTCGTCTTCTGTACATCCTCATCTCAAACTCTGAGCTGGTGATAGCCTGACCTGAGGTCTATCTTCAAGAACCATTGTGCTCCGTTGAGCTGGTCGAAGAGGTTTTCAATCCTCAGAAGTGGATACTTGTTATTCACGGTCACCTGATTTAGGTGACTGTAGTCGACACACAGTCGCAAGATCCCATCTGCCTTCTTGGTGAACAAAATCGGAGAAGCCTAGGGTGAAACACTGGGTCAGATAAATCCCTTTCCCTACAAGTCCTCCAGCTGTGCCCGAAGCTCACGAAGCTCGGCGGGAGCTATCCAATATGTTGGGGTAGATATCGGTGTTGTCCTAGATATAGGTCTGTGTAGAAGTCTACCCCTCTGCGGGGAGGTAGTCCTAGAACATTGTCAGGAAAAATATCTGTATACTGATCCACCACAATATAAAAACTCAGACTCCGTACATCAACCGCTCCAAGGATGAGACTAGCCAACTGATGTGTGATCGGCTGCCCTCTCCTCTGCATAAGTCCATCCTGTGCTAAAAAGGCTCCCTTATCACCGGTGAAGGTGAACTTGGTCCCATCCGTGCAGACACACCACACTTTGCGCCTAAAACAGTCGATCTAATCATGGACTGTAGATAACCAGTCCATACCCAAGATGACGTCATAAGGCCTCGACGCCACTACAAGAAGATCCCAGACGAAGATCTCTCCTCCTAGAGTAATCTCACACTACCGAAACCAGTGCGTAATCATCGAGTCTTCTCCCGTAGGAGTCTCTAGCCATAAAGATTGAGCCAACAGCTCCGTCAGAATCTCTGATATCCGAACAGGGGCAGCAGTAATAAAATAATGACTCACACATGTGTCTATAAGTACTACAGCAAGGGTGGAGTAGACACAAATATTACCTCGAATCATCTCAGGAGCGCTGTGGTCGTAGGCCTCGACTGCCTGGAGTTGAGCTCTCCTCTTTCCGCCAGCTCCCTATAGTCGGGGTGGACCTCCTGGTGGTGGTGGTGTTAGAGCCTCAAAACGTCATCCACCACTCGCTGCATGACCAACTCTTCTGCCTCGTCTGCCCGCTCCTGGCAGACCACCACGGTAAAACCTATGCTTCTACCTTGGAGGTCTCTCTACTTTCTGATGCTTGTCTGCATGGCAGGTTGGGTAGTCACGAGCCATGTGTCCCTGCCCACCGCATGAATAGCATTGCCTGCTCCTCGTAAGGTTGGCTTTGTTTCATGTGCCCCGCACAACCGAACCTGTATCCTGAGGTTGCCCACCTGATGGAGTGGTCTGCTTGGACCTTTGCAACATCTATCTACTGTCAGCTACAGAATACTCTGCTACGTGTCGCCTTGTGGTTGGTCTCGCCACTGGTGACTACTCAGCGAGAAAGCTCTCCACTAGAAGGGCTCAATCCATCACCCCCACCTGCATTGAGATGCTGAGGGGAATCCTCGAAGCCCTGATCCCATTCCTCAGTCCCGGCTCGAAGGTATGGGCCCTAAAGAACGGGTCTCATACCATATCTGTGGAGTAGCGTGAGAGGTCAGTAAACCTCGCTGAGTACTGAGCTACTGTCAAGATGCCCTGTTGCAGATGTTGTAACTCCTGAATCTGTACCGCACGAAGGGTGGCTAGAACAATATCCGAGCAGAATAGACTCTCGAAATATGTCCAAAGAAGTGATGACTCGTCATGCACCTGAAGCATCAGGCTCCGCCATCTACCTACTTCTACATGTAGAAGACTCACGACAAGGATCTCCATAAGGTCAGCTGGTGTCCCTAAAAATCTGAAAACTCTAACGATAGCCTCCATCCAATCCTCAACTGCCTGTGGGTCCGTCTCTCTGCGGAACCTAGGCGGCCTCTGTCGCTGGAACTCGTGCAATGCACTCAGGAAGTGTGCACTCTCTATTGCTGGAGCTGGTGGTATCGGTGGCCCAGCGGTTAGTGGTACCGTTGGTGCCTCCGCTGTGATGGGGCCCTGCACCAAGGCCTCGTCGCTCGGTGGCCTACAATCTCGTACATAAATCGGAACCCTAGTTGGCTGCCTTCATGGGGCCATCCTTAAAAGAAACAGGTGAACCATGGTCAAATAGTATACCTGGTGATCTGACACAAAGTAATCACAAAGAAAACTTTTCAAAGGAAACACACATGCAATCAGTGTTTTCGTCCACTGAGTTGGAAATTAGAGGTCAGGGTCCTGGTGTATGGATACATTGGCCGCCACCCCAACACTGGACTCCCTGGACTGAAAACCACACTCAATACTCTTAACACTATTGCTTCATAGAAATAAAGATAAGAGTCCTGAATTCTGAGGTAAAACCGACTCCTCTGATACCAATTTTTCACGACCCGTCCTCGGGGCCCAGACTGTGACTACCCCAAGCCCGCCTTCTATAGGCCAGGGGTTGGCGACTAGCACCAAGGCGTAAATCTTGATAAAAAGGAAAGGTATTTCCTTTATAATAGTAAAAAAACCCCACATAGTACGCAACAGAAGTAAGAACTAAGTAATACTAAAATACAAAAGTAAGTGCTGGAAAGAAATGGGGCGGAAATACAAGCCCAACAGTAAGTACAGTACAACTGAAAAAATAGTACAACAGTAGTAAAGTAAAGCAGCAACCACTGAGTCATCCTTCGGGTATCCCACCTGATGGGTGGGTATATATGGTCTCCTCGGCATCTCAGGTCCATCTGTATGCTCTGTGTACGTCTGTTCATGTGGTCCACCTCTGGGTACTTTCCATCTCCTCAAGTCTCCACCTCGATCAGTGTTGTCCGTCATATGCATCCAACAAAACGTGGTGCGGGCAAAGCCCGTGCAGGGGTGAGTATACGATACTCAGTAGGGACCCTAAGACCCCAGAAGGTCTCCCAGAATCCATGAAGGATAAACCACAGAAGATACATACAATAAAGAAGTATCAACCAACCCTACTTAGGTATATGCCCTTACATATACCTAAGTTATCAACCTCAGTTCGTCTTCAAACTCTAGAGCCCAAAAACAACTCATTCTAAACAGAAAAGAAGTCAATCACATGGATGATAATGATTGAAAGTCAATAATCAGCTCACACAGATATAAATATTTCAAATAGTGATAGAGATGATCATATGTAGTCACTAATTCATCAAAGCTGTCGGACCCACACTGGATACAAGACCAGCTAAGCTGTCAGACCCACACAGGATACAAGACCAACTACTCTACCGGACCCACACAGGATACAAGTACAGAGGTCAAACTGCCGGACCCACATAGGATACAAGAATAATAGTCATCATCGTCAAACCTATGGAGTATTCCAGTATGGTAGTCGTCGCTGTCAAACCCACAGAGGATCCCAGTACAGAAGTCGACGCGGTCACAGCCAGCTCTAGGGTTCCCTCACACAGCACGCTCGATTCCGGGAGGGTCTGCTCCTCGATTAAAAAGGGGTTTGATACATCAACTATCACAAAGTCCTGAATTGATGTATCTTGAAGTTCTGCCTCATCAAAAGAAACTAAAACTGACAGACGATGCATTAATCGGATGCCCGGTCTGAGAGTTATTCTTTTTTCCGTTCCAGGGGCCCTGTTGGAATTACGCTTATTCCAAACCTGGCCATTTTCCAAAGTTGTCCAAAACTCACTTAGAGTATTGAAAAATTACCACCTCACTACAAGGGTTCCAGTGCCGCAGATGGCACATCGATCGGATGCACGGTCAAGATGTTATTTGCATTTAAGAGAAATGGGCCCGACCCGTCAAGCCCGGTGGGCTGGCAGGTCCGCCCATCCTGGCTCAGCGGGTCCGACCCGGCTGAGGGGTCGGCCCGACCCTGCAGGGTGCGGCCCGGTTCGGCGGGGCATGACCCAGCCCTGCGCGGCGCTGCCCGGCATGGTGCGGCGCGGCCAGGCCTGGGGGCCAGCCGCGGCTCGGCCAATTGGCCGAGCGGTCCGGGGGGCGTTTCCCCCGGCTTTCGAAAACGGTGGTGCCGCCCCTCCTTCCTGGCCAACCGAAGCTAGCCAGCTCTTATGGCACAGGCGGCCCGCATGGGCGGGCCGCTGTTTCCCCACGCGACACCTTCGGGTACCGCGACCTTCTTCAACCCGACCAGCCTCCTGTCGGCCTGTTCGCCCACCGAAGCGGCCCACGGAGCACGGGCCGCGGTCCTCCGCAATGCGATGCCACATGGCATCGTGGTCCTCTTGTCCGGCTGGCTACGGCGGGCCAGTTATTCTTCGGTAGAGTAGTCCGATTGCGGCCCGTGGTCTTCCCCTCTCCGCGCGACATCTGGTGTCGTAGTCCTCTAACGGATCGGTGCATGGCCACTGTTGCCACCGCCGCCTTGGTCGTCTCCGCCTCTTCCATCTCCGACTCCATCGCAAATATAAACAAGGATTAACGGAGGGTTGTCGGGCCATGTTGGTTCGCCCCATGTCGTCCATGTTAGGCGGTAGTAGGTGACTGATGTTAATCCAAGAACAATCAACAAAGAATGGGGTACAATTATTCACTTAATGAACATACAAAAACCCTACCTCTTAATTGACGTCGCACATCGACGAGCCGCGGAAGACGAGCGTCGCGGTAGTCGGGCGTCACGGAAGACGGCGTCGCGGAGAACAGTGTCATCCCGTCAACGTCAGAGGAAGAGTCGTTTTCGTGACGTGAGAAGAGAATCTGAAGAAGACGTAGATTTCCTTGACGTCGGGGTGCGTCTGAGGAAGAAGCATTGTTTGAAGAAGTCCATCGCGTTCTTCATCGGTGATGTTCTTCGTTGAAGAACAGTGTTCTTCATCTAAAAAGGATCACCTCTCTTCTAATTCTCCTGAGCCTCCCCAATAGTAAAATTGCCAACCCAAAAGAAATAAAAGGCTCCGAAATTAATATTATTTCCATGCAATTCAAATTAATTCAAAAGAGGTTCCAATTAATTAATGCAGAGATTAAATAGATAGGTTGTCACATTCAATGGGTGGGAGGTGGAGAGGCTCCACCATAATAATTATGAGGAGTAGTCAAAAAACTAAGTGGTATTAATGGGGAGTTGAGGGGAGGTTAAAGGGTTTGGGTTTTTGTGGGGCCCACCACGCTAAATCCTCTCATGGGAGGATATGTGGGGTGTGGGCCCCACCCCTAACTTCCTCTTGGAAGAAATAACCGCCTCTTAAAATAAAATTGTGTATCACCAAAATTTTATTGAATTTAAGATAAATCCCCAAATTATAACTTTTGGCTCACATGAAACACAATTGCGGTAAAGGTCCCCTTAAGCGAACACTACGGGAAAAATGGGTATTTGCGACGGGTTATTTGCGACGGGGATAAATCCCGTCCCAAATAGTCCCGTTAGAAACTTATTTGCGACGGGGGAATTGACCCGTCGCAAATAACTACTTATTTGCGACGGGTTAGCTTCCCCCGTCGCAAAAGGACTGGCGCGCTTTGCACGCCAAATCGCGGGAAAGTTATTTGCGACGGGCGGTTACCGCCCGTCGCAAATAAGCGGCGGCGGTAAAAGATATTTGCGATGAGAATCTACCCCGTCGCAAATAACCGGTGGCGGTAAAAGCTATTTGCGACGGGAATCTACCCCCGTCGCAAATAGTATGTCGGCAGGTTATTATTCGCGACGGGACCCGTCGCGAATAACTATTTAACCGTTGACCATAATAAATGAGGGCTAAGGTATTTGCGACGGTACCCGTCGCAAATACTACGATTTGCGACGGGATACCCCTCGCAAATGATCTAACCTATAAATACCCCCCATCCGTTTTTTTCATTCATTCTTAAACTCAATCTTCTCTTTCTCTCAAAATTCTATTTTTAGATTTCAGCGTTTCTTCAGTTTAATTTTTTTTCCAGAGTTGATATTGAAGTTTTCAACAACGATCAGGGATCAACCTCACATCAATTTTAAAGGTATTTATGTTATTTTTAATTTAATATTTATTTTAAATTTTTTATTAGTTTCAATTATTCTTAATTAGTTTTAATTTAATTATGTTTACATTGTTTTGTTACTTAATAAATTTAAATTATTAGTATTCTGTGTTCATAGTTAATGGTACTTAGGAATAATTAGTAATAATTTCTAATAATTAAGAATAAATGCTAATAATTAGTAATAAATATCAATAATTAAGAATAATTAGTAATAATTACCATTAATTATCAATAATTAGTAATAATTACCAATATTTACCAATAATTAGTAATAATTACCAATAATTACCAATAATTAGTAATAATTAGTAATAATTACAAATAATTCGTAATAATTACAATAATTAGTAATAATTTCCAATAATTACCAATAATTAGTAATAATTTCCAATAATTACCAATAATTAGTAATAATTAATAATAATTACCAATAATTAGTAATAATTAGTAATAATTAGTAATAATTAGTAATAATGAGTAATAATTAGTAATAATTAGTAATAATTAGTAATAATTATTAATAATTAGTAATAATTAGTAATAATGAGTAATAATTAGTAATAATCAGTAATAGCAATTATTACTGATAATTAGCAATAATTAGTAATAATTACCAATAATTAGCAATAATTAGTAATAATTACCAATAATTAGCAATAATTAGTAATAATTACCAATAATTAGTAATAATTACAAATAATTATCAATAATTAGTAATAATTACAAATAATTATCAATAATTACAAATAATTATCAATAATTAGTATTAATTACCAATAATTATCCATATTTAGTAATAACTACCAATAATTACCAAGAATTACCAATAATTAGTAATAATTAGTAATAATTTAACAATAATTAGCAATAATTAGTAATAATTACTAATAATTAGTAATAATTAATAATAATTACCAATAATTAGTAATAATTACAAATAATTACCAATAATTACCAATAATTACCAATAATTACCAATAATTAGTAATAATTACCAATAATTAGCAATAATTAGTAATAATTACCAATAATTAGCAATAATTACAAATAATTATCAATAATTAGTAATAATTACTAATAATTACCAATAATTAGAAATAATTAGTAATAATTACCAATAATTAGTAATAATTACAAATAATTATCAATAATTAGTAATAATTACAAATAATGATCCATAATTAGTAATAATTACCGATAATTAGTAATAATTACTGATAATTAGTAATAATTAGTCATAATTACCAATAATCAGTAATAATTACCCATAATTAGTAATAATTACCAATAATTACCAATAATTAGTAATAATTGGTAATAATTAGTAATAATTTCCAATAATTACCACTAATTAGTAATAATTAATAATAATTACTAATAATTAGTAATAATTAGTAATAATTACCAATAATTCGTAATAATTAGTAATAATTACCAATAATTAGTAATAATTACCAATAATTAGTAATAATTACCAATAATTAGTAATAATTACCAATAATTAGTAATAATTACCAATAATTAATAATAATTACCAATAATTACCATTAGTTAGAAATAATTACCAATAATTATCCATAATTAGTAATAATTTCTGATAATTATCCATAATTAGTAAAAATTTCTGATAATTATCCATAATTAGTAATAATTACCAATAATTACCAATAATTACCAATAATTATTAATAATTGGTAATAATTAGGAATAACTAATTAGTAATAATTAGTAATAATTACCACTAATTAGTAATAATTAATAATAATTACCAATAATTAGTAATAATTAATAGTAATTACCAATAATTAGTAATAATTACCAATAATTACCAATAATTAGGAATAACTACCAATAATTAGTAATAAATACCAATAATTAGTAATAATTAGTAATAATTAGTAATAATTACCAATAATTAGTAATAATTACCAATAATTAGTAATAATTACCAATAATTAGTAATAATTGCCACTAATTAGGAATTATGACCACTAATTAGGAATAATTACCAATAATTACCAATAATTACCAATAATTACCAATAATTACCAATAATTACCAATAATTACCAATAATTACCAATAATTACCAATAATTACCAATAATTAACAATAATTACCAATAATTACCAATAATTAGGGATAATTACCAATAATTAAGAATAATTACCAATAATTCGGAATAATTACCAATAATTAGTAATGATTCGTAATGATTACCAATAATTAGTAATAATTATCAATAATTAGTAAGAATTACCAATAATTAGGAATAATTATCAATAATTAGGAAAAATAACATTATAACATTATTAGTATATTTTATTATTAATATTAAAATAATATAATTTTTTATATTATATACAATTCTCCTTTCATCTGTGTGTTTTTTGTATCCACATGATATTAATAATAAAATATACTAATAATGTAATAATGTTATTATTCATAATTATTGGTAATTATTCCTAATTATTGGTAATTATATGAATAATTACCAATAATTAGGAATAATCACCAATAATTAGGAATAATTACCATTAATTACCAATAATTACCAATAATTAGGAATAATTACCAATAATTAGGAATAATTACCAATAATTAGGAATAATAACATTATTACATTATTAGTATATTTTATTATTAATATTAAAATAATATAATTTTCTATATTATATACAATTCTCCTTTCGTCTGTGTGTTTTCTGTCTCCACATGTAATATTTGCATTCCTTTTCAAAATTATCAACCTACTCACTAATGGAGAGGTGAAAGTGAATGCAAATATTACATGTGGATACAGAATGTTAAACACACAGATGAAAGGAGAATTGTATATAATATAGAAAATTATATTATTTTAATATTAATAATAAAATATATTAATAATGTAATAATGTTATTATTATATAATTTATATTTATGAAAAAATAATATTAGTACTATGAAAATAATAAAAAATTTATATAATATTAAAATTATCAATATTTGTAACAGGTTTTGCTTTATTCTCAACATATTCAATTCTTAAAGGGCCAATTTTTAGGTCTATCTCAATAAAAATTTTGCATCAGTCGTGTATGATGTAAACTCTATAATTATCCTTGCTTGAGTGTTTTTTCTAACAAATTATTCAAAACCAGTAATGCTTTTATATTTTATAGAAAAATATGGAACAACGAGGTCGTCAACAATCATTATTAGGTGACCGCATATGGATAAATCAACGTAGAAATTCAAATGGTTCTGGTTTAAATCCAGTATATGTAGAGGGTGTGGAGACTTTTTTATCATTTGCGGCATCAAATCCAGAATTTGTTTCAGAAGACAAAATAAAATGCCCTTGTAGAAAATGTGCATTGAGAACGTTTGACACGTTTGACAAAGTGGGGGGACATCTCTTGAGTTTTGGTTTTCAACCAGATTATGTTTTTTGGTATCAACACGGTGAACGCAGTTCCAGAGCAGGTGATACCAACTTGATTTCGGATCCATCTCGGTTTCAAGATTTAGTACATGATGTTGCAGGTTCATCTGTTCAACATACAAAAACTCCGGCTGATATAGCTTCAAATCCTGAGTTGGAACCGTCTGAATTTTATGAGTTGTTGAGGTCTGCTGAGGATGCATTATATCCTGGCTGCAAGAAGAGAAAATTAGAAGCAGTTGCAAAATTTATGGCTATCAAATCAGATAACGGAATGTAAAACACCTGTTTTGACCAGATATTTTCTTTGCTTAAAACATTGTTACCCGAAGGAAATGTTTTGCCTGAAAATTACTATGAGAGTAAGAGGCTGGTTCAAAATTTGGGACATACTTGTCAGAAGATTCATGCATGTTCAAATGACAGCATTTTATATTCTGGGGAAAATGAGTCGTTGGATAGTTGTCCCACATGTGGGAAACTAATATATAAAGAAGGACAACATGGGAAGTCTGGTTTGATTCCTGTAAAACAGTTGAGATATTTTCTGCTTACATCCAGGCTTCAGCGTTTATTCATGTCTAAGAATACAGCGACAATGATATCATGGCATAAAGAGAATATTTCAACCGATAAAAGCTTGAATCATCCAGCTGATGGGGATTCGTGGAAACATTTTGACAGAGTGCATCCATCCTTTGCTTTAGAATCTAGAAATGTTCGACTAGGCCTTTCCACTGATGGTTTCTGTCCGTTCAGATCTTATGGTAGTCAAAATTCATGTTGGCCTGTTTTTTTAACTCCGTACAATTTACCTCCATGGATGTTGATGAAGGAGCCATATATCTTTTGGACTTTACTAATTCTAGGACATCCGAAGAAAAATATTGATGTTTATTTGAAACCATTGATTGATGAATTAAGTTTATTGTGGAGCACTGGTGTCAGTACATATGATGTTGCAACGAAATAGAATTTCATACTGAGAGCAGCATTGATGTGGACAATTATTGACTTCCCGGCTTATGGGATGTTATCTGGCTGGAGTACACATGGTCATAAATCATGTCCTTACTTTATGGGAGAGAAAAAAACATTTATGCTCATCCATGGAAAGAAACCTTGTTATTTTGACTGTCATCATAGATTTCTTCCAGCTGATCATCATTTTCACAGAAACAGATCTCATTTCAGAAAAGGAACAGTTGAAAGGGATGGACCTCCAAAAATGCTATCAGGTTCGGAGTTAAAATCAGTTGTATTTTCATTACCTCCCATCACTTTTGGTCCCACAATAAACCAATAGAAAATTTCATGTTTTGGGAACGAACACAATTGGATTAAACGTAGCATATTTTGGGATTTTCCATATTGGTCTGATTTGTTGGTCCGACACATGTTAGATGTCATGCACATTGAGAAGAACTGTTTTGATAATTTGTTTCATACAGTTTTGGATACGCCAGGAAAGAGCAAAGACAATGTAAATGCACGTTTAGATCTTGCCCAAATTTGCAGGCGTCCAGAACTGGAACTGTTTGAGAATGTCAGAATAGAAAGGTTACTGAAACGAAAAGCATCTTATACACTATCTAAAGAAAACCGTTTATTATTTTGTCATTGGATTGCAGATTTGAGACTTCCAGATGGCTGTGCTTCCAATTTGGGTAGATGTGTAAAGAATGGTCATATTACTGGATTAAAAAGTCATGATTGTCATGTTATAATGGAAAGAATTCTATCCATTGGATTAAGAGGTCTGTTGAATTCTATGATTTGGGATTCCATAACAGACATGTCTCATTTTTTTGGGAAATTTGTGCGGCTACAGCAGATTATGATGCTCTATGAAAACTTGAATAAGATGTTGTTGTAATTATATGTAAACTGAAAAAACTATTTCCGCCGTCTTTATTTGACTCAATGGAACATTTGATGTTAGATTTGCCATATGAAGCCAAATGTGGAGGTCTAGTACAGTTTCGATGGATGTACCCATTTGAAAGATGCATGCAAAAATTGAAAAGAAAAGTGCGTAACAAAGCATCTGTTGAAGGATCTATTGCAGAAGCTTATTTACAAGAGGAAATATCTTTTTTCTGCTCCCATTATTTTTGAATCTGAGTATCCTTCAAAACACAACTGAATGGGACGGAACGAGAGGAATATTTATGAAATCGATAATCAATTTTCTGGTTTCAACCAACCAGAGCTTGGTTTTGGTGGAGTTTATGAACACTGGCTTTCAGATGATGAACATCACAGAGCTCATACGTATGTTCTTCTCAACTATGAAGAGATGACATTAGTTGTACTGTAAGTGTTTATATCACTTATTCTATCATTTATGTTACAGTAAATAACTTTGGTTTTTATAGGTTGTATGATAATCATATTAAGAAACAAATTCCACAAATTAAAGTAGCTTCTCTCGAAGAACGCCGACTGAAAAATTTCTCTCAGTGGTTTCAAAAATTGGTAACATAAATTCTTTATCTTTTAGCAACTCATTCAATGTATAGTTTACTATATTGATAATTATTTCAAAAAATTTCAGGTGTCTCGACATGTTGTTAAAATTGACAAATGACTGTGTATATTGAGTAACCCACCTTCCAAACTTGTTAAAACTTATAATGCATATGTGGTGAATGGATTTCGATTTCACACACATGCATATGGGGAATCGAAAAAAAAATGAACAGTGGAGTTAGCTTGAGAGGATCTCATCATCGAGAAAATGAAGTTGACTTTTATGGCATTCTTTATGAAATCATTGAACTCTATTATCTTGGACAACATTACATAACCATATTCAAATGTCGGTGGTTGGATACAGAGATAGGCGTCTGTGTTCATCCGACTCATAGTATCATTGATATTAAATGTAAAAGTGTTCTCACAATAAATAAACCATTCTTATTGGCTCAACAGGCACATCAAGTTTATTACGCAAAGTATTGTGATACATCAAGAGACTTGACTGATTGGTGGAGTGTAATAAAAATCAAAATTCGAGACAATCAGTTTAGTCAAAGTGAATGTGCTTTCACTGATATGCAAAGAAATAAAGTTTTTTGAGAGATTCATCAAAATCAATCTTTTTTACAAAGAGACATGAGTATCGATGAAGACACCCCACATTTAAGATTCGGTGATGACGATGATGTTAATGATGTCATATATGAATTTGAAATGGTAAGAGATGAAGAAACTGGAACTCGAATGGATATCGATGATGTTGAGGAGGAATATGAAGATGACATTGACATATATGAAGATGATGATGAAGATGAACACTGGTAGAATTCCATGGTAGTTATATACAATCATAATATATATATATATATATATGTATATATAATAGTAATTATCAATTATTTGCTAACAACATTAACATTTTCTGTTTCAGATGGACGACGAGACATTTCGTGAGTTGGCGGATGCTGACCTGCCTTTCGATGCGGATGAGTTGCTGGCAGATGACCCTCAGCCTGCAGGCACTCCAGGGAGTACGCGGAGGGGGCGCAGTCTTGCACGATTGATGATTCCTGACCCCGTCCCCGAGCGACGCCCACGTCTTGGGTTTGATCCACGCACACGGAGGTGTAATAACCTGTGTGATAATCTGTGGATTTGACTAAGATTTCATTAATCTATTCACATAATAAATGTTTATTATTTTTACAGTTTTCCGCATATAGCAGTCGGACAGGGCAGCGCTATTTTGTGCAACTATTTCTCTCAGCCAGGGACCACATGGGAGCAGATTCCCATTGATGTGCAGCAGGCCATGTTCGGCCATTGGTTGGTATGTACGTAAATAAATAATTTTTCTTTTGAAAATCATTTCATTTCTAACTTGATATTTTGATTTATTTGTAGGGTTTATTGTATTCGATCGAGGATACCATGCGCGACGCCATCCAAAACGCATGGTAGGTGGCCATGCGTGATCGCTTTTGTCAGTTTTTGCACAATTTAAGAAAAGCTGCCATGAAGAATGCAGGAGCGTCAGATTTTGACGAGTCATGTAGAGCACACCGACCAGAGTACATTTCATCCCATGTATGGGATGGATTATGTGCGCACTGGTTGAGTGGTGTCTTTCAGAGGAGATCATCGGTGGGGAGGCAGAATTGAGGGAGACAGGAGGTGACTCATCGAGTTGGGAGTTGTTCTTTCAGTACTCATAGACAGCATCTGGTACGTACATTATTTATAAATATTTTATATAACTATAAATATTAACAGTTTATTTTTTATTCTTATAGCTTGTCGAGCACCCCGATATTACGGAGTACGACGTATATCAGAGGATGTATAGTGATCCTGCTACTGGGGAGCTTAGAGTTGATCGTCAGCATCACATCGTGGTCAGTATTATTTGTTTTCATGTTTAAAAATTAACTACATATAATATATTCACAATTTAAATTTTAAATTGTAACTACAGAAGTCATATGAGGCCGCATCGTCACAGACCCGGCCTGAGAGTCATGCCGAGTCATCAGATCAGACCACTGGCCGTCAGTTTGATGAGTCGGCATAGATGCAGGCCACCCAGTATGCCTTCAAGAAGGGCCGGGTAGTTGGTATTAGCTCTCGAATGACTTCCAGAGATTATTATGGCAGTGTTGCGATGTCTGCGTCCAGCTCGAGAGGAGCTCATGCATCTTCTTCTGCTACACAGTATAAGGATCAGTTGCGTTCTCAGACTTCACTAATAGAGAGTCTCCTACAGGATCAGGAGCAGATGCGTCAGCAGCAGCAGTAGCATGAGGAGGAGGGTCGACGCCAGCAGCAGATGTACGAGGAGCAGATGAGTCGGTGGCAGCAGCAGCACCAGGAGCAGATGGAGTACATGCGCCGACTCACTCATGCTTTAGGATGGAGTTTCCTCCACCACCATCTGCAGATCCCCCCCTCCCCCCCTCCTTCAGATTAGAGTTTTTTTTATGTTGTAAAGTTTGTTAAATCAAAATATGAATTTTTTTCTATTCGTAGTTTCTGTCTCATTATAAAATATTAATAATATTATATTTTCAAATAACAATATTAATATGAATAATAATATTATTTATATTTTATAATATTAAATTATATATATATATATATTAAAATTTTATAATATTATAATTTAATTATATTTTTTTTGTAATATTTCAATTATTTTAATATTTGAATGTAAAATAATTCTATTATTTTTATATTAATTAAAATAACTTATTAATATTTTTTTATTTATGAATTATAATTCTAATATTATTATATTAATTAAATCATTTATTAATATTCTATCATTTTTTATTTTTCAATTCTAATTCTATTATTATTATATAAATTAACATAATTTATTGATAATTTATTATTTTTATTTGTGAATTATAATTCTATTATTATATTAATTAAAATCATTTATTAATATTTTATATTTTTATATTTTTGAATTATAATTGGATTCTTATTATATTAATTAAAATAATTTATTTTTTTTATTTTTTTTATTTTTTTATAGTATTTGCGACGGGATACTATGCCCGTCTCAAATAGTATTATTATATCCATTAAAATAATTTAATAATAGTTTTTATTTTTATTTTTAAAAAGGTAATTGCGACGAGCCCTGTCGCAATTCGTATTTGCGATGGGCCCGTCGCAAATACCTGTTGCGACGGGAGCCGTCGCAATTACTATTTTAAAAGTTTTTACAAATATACGGAGTAATATTTGCGACAGGAAGGATCCCCGTTGCAAAAAATATTAGTAGCGACGGGCCCGTCGCAAATAATTGTTTTTGCGACAGCGTTTTCCGCAACGGGCGATTTGCGACGGACCCCCATCGCAAAAGGCCATTTGCAACGGGATCCCGTCGCAAATGACCCGTCGCAAATACCTGTTTTTCTAGTAGTGGAATACCGACGCTATGAGTTTATTGGTGTCCTAGGATTTCAATTCTGAGTACCGGTTTAAAAGATAGAAAACCCACACATACTTTTACTGAACGTACCCGAACAAAACTTCAGAAATTGTTTCTGGGCACACCGAGCCTCTGAATCGGGCATCGTCATAAACTACGGACTCGTAAAATTCCAAAGTATTTAAAAAATTCCTTGAAATTTCCAGGTCTTTACACTAATGAATATTGTTCCATGAGGTCGCACGACATCACTGAGAGTGAGGGAGGGAGAGAGACCACAAGCCCGCCGATCACCGCCGAGGTGGTGAGCCGAGCTGATCCGAAGCTTAGGGCGGCGATGACAGAAAGATAGACCTACCGTTTGCGCCCCTTACAGGCTCATCCTAGTACAATTCATAGTCATACCCTACTTAAAACTTTGTTTATAACCTAGGGAAATAAAAAATAAGAAAGGGTGAGCTCGGATGATCAGTATGGGTAAGAATGGGGGATATCGATATAACATGAGTGTAAGGTTATGAGAACAAGAGACTAACATTTGAAACCCATACCCTGCATATCATAGATCACAAACACGAGTCATGGAATAAATCCTAGAAGTTCATAAGATATTAATCATAATGGAATCAAATAACATTAACCATGAGAACATAAAATTGGCATAATACATAGATTTTTGTCATGAAAATATGCATATAAAGACTTATATCAAGGATACCCACCAATAAATTCATAACATTTTCTTCCTGGTATAACCACCCATGTACCTAATTCGATCATGGGATAACCTCTCGTGTAACCTCCTTTTTTGGATTATTATCTCCTCATTTGTACCATCTTTTTTCAGGCTTGGGATAACCTCCAATTTACCCTCTAAGCTCGTAGAACATTAATCATTAACCAATGCATTATATAGAGATATTGGTCCCAACCATCCTCATTTATAACGTGACACCAACATTGGTTATAACATAACCACCATCACATATTAAATACCATACATATATATTCCACAAGATCATAAACAATTAACCATACTATAACCCATGAAAGGAAATGTGTTTCATAAACGTTTCATCACAGAAAAACCCATGGTAAGGAAATCGGTTTCATAAAATATTTTCCTCATAGTCATAAACCACCTAGCGAAAGAATAAGTTTGGTATCATTTGATCATAAAAAAATTAAATCTTATGTAATACCAAAGGATTTAATCTTATATGGAAAATGATTTGGAAATATCACGTGTAACATTTATTAAGGAAAATATACTTTCCACTTTGAAATAACTTCTTTAATTATCAAATTAATGAAACTATCTTCAGTCTTAACACTGATAGTTCCCCAATACCTAATGGCTTCAATAAATGTTTTTTTAACATTACTAGGACATCATTAAATATGATGTCTACAAGGTGGTTAAAATTTTCTTTATCAATGGTACTCTTTCTTATGGTTTCAATGCCCAATTCCTTACGTTAATTCCTAAAGTTTATAATTCATATAAAATTTATCTCTTCAATATTATCGTACTTGTCAACACCCTATATAAAATCATTACCATTCTCATTTCTAATCATCTTTCTTGGAATAAATTCAGTTTTATTAAGGTTAGAACCATTTAGGATTGCATCTGCCATGCCTCCGAATGCACTAATATTTAAAAAAACGAAACATGGAGGAAATATTGCAATTAAACATGGAATTAGAAAGGATTTTAATACTATTTATTAGATATTTACCTTCAAAGTCCGTCAATCTTTTTTCTTTAATAATCTCTTCATTAATATAATAAAATCTCTTTTAAAATCATCTCGAGTTTCCATTTTGATTAATAGCTCTCTGAGGGGATACATTAACTGGACCAAAGGTGTAAGAAAAGGCGATCCCATCTCGGTTGTGATTTTCTCTATTACTGAAAATATTTAAGTTGATTCCTCACTTTTCTAGTGAATCATAATAAACATTTTCATATTCATGCTTCGAAGAATTTGATCATGCCTACGCACCTCGTTTACATATATGATATCATTATTTTCTTAAAAGGAGGTAAAAAAACATCCAAAACCTCAAGACTCCTATTTCACATTATGAAGAGATTTCTGGTTAAGCCATTAGCTGGGATAAATCATTTAGTTTTTTTGGAAAGAGTTTCCCAAACCATATAAAAAACAATATTTTTAATGATTTAGGCCTGAAGGAAGGTAATTTTCCCTTCACAAATCTTAGTGTTCACATTTTATGGAGAAGAACAAGAACTAGATACTTTTATAAGATTGTAGATCAATTTTCAAATCAACTATCTTCCAAGATAGGAAAATCCTTCTATATGGATAAAAGAAATTTTCTGGTCAAATATACAATTGTCTTGAAAATGGTATACTCTATGATGGTTTAGAAATGGCCCATGGGCCTCCTTAATAGAATTAATACATACATAAAGATATTTGTTTGGAGTGAGAGGACTCTTAAAAGAAAACTTGTGATTGTTCCTTGGTCCTCTTGTTGTAAACCTTTAAATAAGGGTGGTGTTGTAATTAAAAAAAATAATCTTTTTAGTGACTCCCTAAAATCTAGACTAACATGGAACATTATTTATAATGATTCTATTCCTTTAAAGTTACTTAAGGAAATATTCCTTGAAAACTAAAGAAAGGTAATTTGTGGGAAATGGATTCTTCTACCGAGATGCCCTTCAAAATTTTATTTTCCAATATTATGTCAAATTCTAGATGCATGGTGAACAAAGAATCCACTATGAACTTTTCATTAGATAACTGGTCGGGTGCCCCTCTTATTTATATGGTGGATCCTAATAATCCTCTTGTGCACCCTGAT
This sequence comes from Viscum album, assembly GCA_963277665.1. NCBI lineage: Eukaryota > Viridiplantae > Streptophyta > Magnoliopsida > Santalales > Viscaceae > Viscum > Viscum album. Next base: position 164,844,576 of record OY728142.1, on the reverse strand, counting down.
ATCTCTGTTGAATATGTTTTTAGTTCTCCCAGAAATGACATTCTTGATAATTTTTATAGTGTTATTGATAATAATTCCTTCACTAACACCAATGATTTTCTCTTTTGGGGACATTCTCACAATTGTTTACTTGACTCGAAAATCTATTATAACCATTTTTTAAAATATATTGATAATAGTTTTTCTTGTTTGAAAAAATTGATAAGAGTTAGATCAAACCTTCAAGACTCATTCTTTTCTGGAGAATTTCACATAACTGGGTCCCCACTGAAACTTGCCTCCACTATTTTGGGATCCAACTGTTCTCTAAATGTAATATATGCAATCATCATAAAGAATACACTGACCATTCTTTTATGTGATATTACCTCTTATCATTAGATATATGTTCTTGATATTTTTAATTTAATTTGGATACTCTTGGATTCATTTATCTCTCAACTTCAATATCATGTTACTACTTACACCTCATATCAGATCGTATATCTCTTTCTGGATTCGATTTCTGAGCTTCTTCATGCGATCTGGTATGTAGAAATGCTTATTTAATTCATAATTTCTTATTCAGTCTCCAGATAGGTAAGGCAGCGATTCTTGTTTCCATACATGAAGATCTCTAAATTAAAAAAGGGAACTAGAAAACCTATGTCTCGAACATCATTATATTATGGTGCCTTGGAGTGAATGGTAATTATAGTCTACCACATCGTATGTTTCAAGTCTTCTAGCAATTTCCTCTCCCAGGTTGGTTCAAAGTCATCATTTATGGCACTTCTAATAGAAACCCAGTTCCACTGGGATATTGAGCGGTGTACATAGACCACTCTAGAAAAAATCATGCTTCATTTTAGAGCTCATGTAGAATTTATTCTTTTTTGGAATTATAAATTTTAGGTTCCATTCATGCAATACCTTTTCTAAGATGAATGACTGGAACAACATATGGATTAAAAGCGATTCAACCACCATAGTGAAAGTCTTATGGAATGGAGTGTTACATCTTGCATGGATGCTTACTACTTTATGGATGAATTAAATCTACTCACACTTATAGAGTAATCACAATATTGCACATGTGTTTTAAGAAGCGAACGCGGTTGTGGATGGGATTCAAAAAAAGGGGGTCAACCATGACATTACCTGGTTGGACTCCCTCCCCATGGAGTTGACTCCCCTAAATGGAAAATATCATAAAATGATTACCTCTTTTATTATCTTTTAATTTCTTTCTATTTGTTTTCAATAACTTTTCCTTGGTTATTTGACCAAGTTTCTACCTCAAAAAAATCATTGTAAGCATAATCATATACAACCCTAATAAACAGTGAGATTATAACATTAAACCCTTACCGCTTTGGTAACTTTTGAAAAATAATCCCCCTCGAAAGAAAGAACTTTATATGGACATGTAAATCCACATAAATTTCATAGTAATATTCATAAATTATATTCATGGTAAATATAGACACTATGAAAAAAAAAACAAGTTCTGAATATGGTATGTGCCGCAAAAAAGTAAAAGTGTAACAAAAATCCCTTACCATAAGTATCAACCTCCTTCACAAACATTAGAAAATCCTATATTATAAATATAGGTTTATTATAAATATATTCTATAACCATAATTATATATATCATACCATATGTTATTTACTTATAACCTTTTATCATATATTTATTAACAATTCCTTGTTAAAATCATGGTTTGGGTAATAACTACTTCATTTTTCATTTTTTTGGATTGGTATTTTTGGTATTTTTACATTGATCATGATTAAATAATCTCAAGAATGTTAAACATGATATAGATATCATATATATTAATTATATATATTAATATTAATTCATTAAAGTTATATATAGAAAATTAATTACGTCGTTCATGGAGACTGTAGGTCATGTGTACACTGGAACATTGTTTCCATTTTGTCGAAGGATGGAATGATGGAAAGGAAAATGAAATATAACCTTTATATATTAATTATGAATTAATATATATCACATATATTTATCAATTTTATCCCCATTACATTCCATGTAAATCACATGTTAAAAATGATTCACATCGCTTCACAAGGCGGTAGTCTGCCGTTTACACGAGCAGCGTTATTATATTCCCACAGAATAGAAATTAAGAAGGTGTATGTGATATTATAAATCCAGAAGTATAATTATGTTATAAATATTACATATATAATTTAAATCCATCATTATATCATTTTTTGATAGGTGGTGACTGAAAATAAATTACATCGGTTTGCGAGGCGGTAGTCTTCCATACACATGATCAACTGTCTAGTTTCCCATTTAATGGAAGAGAAGATTAATAAAGGTTATTACATAAACATAAAAAAAATATAATTATGTTTTATTTAATTTTGATACGATATTGGTATTATAAGGACATTAATGGATGTGGAATGAGTAGATGTCAAATAAAAGAGAATAGCAAAGAAAATTATCTTCACTTTGAAAAACCCTCTTTGTATATATTATTAAGGAACCTAGGGTTGGTATTTTGGGATGAAGAATATATCTAGAACGTGGATAAGGATATTGGGGAAGTTTATTTAAGGATTCATTGATAGAATGTTCTTAATAGTTGTGAATATGTGAGGGAGGAAGTGCCCTTTTAAAATTATGGAGTGTATTTCTTGTAAATATCCAAAACAATTCAATAATGGAAAGTCACAATCACCTCAAGTGTCTCCAAAATTTTTGAATAATGGATTAAAGGGATTATATGGTCTATAAGAACCTAAAAAATAATAAAATTAACCTTTTTCAAACATATTACTCTCTTATCCTTAATGTTTCCTCATTTTTGACAATATGATTTTCTCCACAGTAACTTGTCTCTTTTTATAACCTATGCAATTTATCCTTTATTCCAAAAAATAAAATGATTCTTATTATATAATTTTGACCCAATGATTCTAAATATTAAATCCAATTTATTAAATAAATACCTAATGTGTATGGAGAATTATATTTAACACATGCACAAGTAACACGCAAAATCCCGTTTTAACTATAACATAAATAGTTAATTATTAATATATCACTATTATTGATGAGAAAAAATAACATGGAATTATTATAAAATATAAATTATTATTATTATAAATATTTAATCTATATCTTAAAATTTAATTAACATAAGTGGTAGAATTTAATTTAAAATAAAACCCACAGATGCGATTAAAAATGCGAGTTTCCAAAGTGAAAAGTTTCATAAGTATAGAAAGTTCTAATATAAAAATTAAATATAAAAAACATTATAATTACACAATTGGATTAATAAATATTTAATTGATCTAATTTTACTTTTAAAGCCTTCTTAAAAAAATGGATATTGTAAATTCAATAAAATAATCGTCATTTTTAATATAAATTAGTATTTTTTATTAATCATCGAAAAATTAATCTTCGTATAAAATTCTCCAAAATTCACCAATTTTTTTTTAAATGATGATTTAGAAATAAATTATTTTTTCAAATAATTTTTCTAAAAGTTGAAAAATTTTATTTTACTATTTTTTCACAAAAAGGAAGCAAGAAACATTATTTTGAGAGAATATTATTTTTGAGACCTATAAAGACTTTACTAAAAATTATGTACTTTTTTATCAATATGTTTTCTTTATATAAATTTATTATACATAAAATTTTAAATGTGTTTATTCCAATTCATACGACAAAGTTTAAGGTCTAGGTTATAAAAGTATTTTTTAAATAATAATTTTAGTAGTATATTGTGGTTTGTTAAAACTCAGTGTTGCGTGTAACACAAGCTATTGAAGAAATTAAAGTTATTTGGAAAAAAATTCATTAAAACTAGGGGTCATACATTCTACCCCTTTAAATTGAAATTTTCCATAAAAAGTTCACCACATTGATAAAAATAAATGAGGATACATATACATCATCATATCCTCAAGTTCCCATGTTACATCCTCAAATTAGTGGTATCACTAAAAAACATGGACCGAGAGATGTTTATTTCTACATAGAACTTTATCTATAAAATTTTGAACCACCACTATTTAATCATTATAATAAATTTATTTATCTAGTGGCATGAACTCTTATTTAAGTACATTTTAAGGGTCATGTATGGACTTCCTCTAGAGAGATACATGGAACACATCATGAACTTGAGAATGGTTTGGTGGAAACAATATGAAATAATCACCCATCCCTATTTGATCAATAATCACGAAAGGGAAAATATACTGATGCATCATCCTTCCATTATTCTCAAATATCATAAAAATATTCCATGGATAAATTCATATAAAATATTCTATCCACCTTCAAACTCTAGATCACACTGATGATTATAAACATAAATTTTTTTTGACTTTGTGATTCCCACATGTATTTCTAAAAAACACTAATCGTCTTTTTGATTACATAATCTAGCTTTAGTCCAAATATATTTATTTCCCCAAATTCACCCAAAAAAATTGGATTTATTTACTTCTTTACATTGAGAGATTTATAATGATCTATTTTAATTCTAGAGTGAATACTATTTTTTGTATAAAAACTCTACTAGAAAAATATGTTTATCCCAACAAACTATGAAATATATAGTCTATGATCTTATAATATCCTCTAGGGTTTTAATTCTTCTCTCAAACTGGATATCTATCTAAGGATGATACACAATGTTTAAACTGAACTCTGTATCAATATTTTATTGAAGAATTCACTAGAACATCGAGGTAAACCTCAGATCCCAATATGATACAATAGAATTTGATAATATTTGAAACCTTAATACTTTATTTATTTATATACTACTAAGCTAATCTAGACAGATATTATCTCCAAGGGAACTGAATTTTGTTAACTTTTTAAGTTGATCAAATAGATCCCATATAGTATTATTCTCTTATTATGTTTTGGGGAGTCTAATGAAAAAATCCATGGTGATATTTTCCCATTTACATTTTGGTATGGATAATGGATATAACATCCCCTTATAATTTAATCTATCAATATTAACTTAATGACATACCAAGATTCAAGAAACATATTCAAGATTATCACTATTCATGTTTTCCCACAAAAAAACTCTTTTATATAGGCCAATGGTAGGAGATATACCCTTGTCACCATTAGATTGTGGGTTTAAGCCCTACAGACTTCTGGAATGTGATATGTTGTCTCCTGATATGTAGGTTATATTTTTTCAAAACTATATTAATATAATTCCTATAACATCCCCAAATTAAAATTTTGACATCCCGAACCAGAATTGCACTCAAAGTGACCTAAGCCCGGTTGGCCACATAGAATCAAGAACATCACCCTGAATACTAGAGTCTGCTCACTAGTAGTGAGGGACTAGGGTGTGTCCATGGGAGACTATTACCTCATTACCATAGTGTAGAAAAATGGATAAATAAGATATTAGGTAAATAATATATAAAGTATAAAATAATTATATGGTATAACAATAGTAGAAAATAATAATAAACAACTGAAGCAACTGATAAACGAATAAAAATATGATGATACATTTAATGTCTCTACAAATATTGAAGACCTGAATATAAAGTATTAAGAATATCATGCTATTAAAAATTAGAAAAAAGAAACTAAAAACTATCCATGCATCCAAATCACTAGCTCGGTCATATTCTACTAAGATCCATCCTAATGCAAGAAATTTGTAACATCCAGTTATTATTTTATGGTATTCCTAACCCCCCTCTTTTTACAATGTTTTGGTCAAGCTTTTTTTTTGCGTTGATTTAGGTTGAAATATTAAATTTTTTTAAAATTCTGGGCTAGTGCATATTTGGAGCACGATTTTCCAAAATTGTACACCCTCTCATGTCAAACCCTGCAAAACCAAGAAGTTGGGGGTTTCATGGTTGGAACATAGTTTAAAAACTTTGAAGCCACTTAGGAGAAACCATGAGAACCATCTAAAATAGGTTCACAACTAGGGCACACAGTTGGGTCTAACTGTATGGCCTTACCCAGCTAACTACGTGTGCAGATTTTAATTATCCCAAAAATTGTTAATATTTTTCAACCCCTCCTTGTTGACCCCCACTCAAGATCATTCGACACCTACATGATTTCTGTAGGTTTTGGTGGCCCCAAGAACAAATTTTATCCCCCCAAACCCCTTCCAAGGTGGATATAAGCTAGGTGATCGTTATTTGGTCTATACCGAGTAAGGTTTCTCTCACTATTCTCTTTCACCTGCTATCTCTATTCTCCTCCCTAGGGTTTTATGGATCCATATGTTGTGTTATGGATCTAATACCCTCTATTTTGGGATCTTAAACATAGGTTTGATTCTTGGTTTCTTTCTTCATCATTCTTCATCAAAAAATACCGATTAGGGTTTGTTGTTTTGAGATCCATTGATCTCAAGGTAGGTGGTTCCATCATTATGCCTAATATTTTATAACCCAAAATTTATTTTTATATTTTATTTAATTTAATTAAATGAAATTTACTGATTTCAATTAAAATTATTTCAATTTCTCTGTTATAAAACCCTAATACTATTGAATTTCGGTTTTAAAATGGGATTTTGGCATGAAATTGGGAAAAATGAAAATTCCATTGAATTGGAGTGTGTTTAAGGAAATTGGAGAAATTTAAATTGATTAATTTAACATGTGTAATGGGTTTGGTAGATTAATTATGAAAAAACCCTATTCCATCGAGTTAGGGATTTGTTGTGAAAATGTTGGAAATTTTTTAAAATTAAAATTTTGAATTTAATTGTGAAAGTGAATTGTGAAATTGAGTTTTGAATTGATTTTAGATTCTTATTTTTAAAAAATTTATTAAATATGGATTTGATATAAAACTTAGTTTTTTATCCTAGAAAAGGGTATATTTTGATTAAAAACTTTTTTTTTGTATTTTTAATGGAAAATTGGAATTTTTGAAATGGGGGAATGAGATTTAATTGTATTTTAAGGTTTCATAAAATAAATTTCAAATCATTTAATTTTACTAGAGAACCTTAAAGACTAGGTATTTAGTGAGTTATTTGGGAAAAACATTCTAGGATGGGAATTCCTTTGCACCAGATTGATGATTTACATCAGTAAAAACACATTTATTAACACATATAATTTCCCCTATGGGACAGAAATGAGTCCTCTATTTCTTGTGTTAAGGGACGTGTGTACACATTTTAGTTTATCACATGAGTGTGTAAGGATCCCATAATCTGGAACTATCAAACCTCTTGGAAGATGACTGTGTTGCTTGATTTTTTATATTTGATATATAAATGTATGCCAATATTTTTAAATTTTTTAACATGCCTTCTGATTTATATAAACTATTTTATATAAAAGTGTTTATTTAATCCATTTGTTTAATGTAATTCTATCATTTGAAATGTATTCCATATTTCAAATTATAAAGCATAATTTTCTTAAATATGATTTTGAAATGCCAAAACAATTTATTTGAAAATTGAAAGTAGTTTATTAGGTTATTTAATTATTGGTATCTTATTATGGTATCCTTGGTGATGCCCTACTAGGATTTTATATCACACCATGTCTGTGCCATCAGGCATTTGTAGATTGTCTCCTTCCAGGTTTGAGCTGGGGTGAAGCACAACTTAGAGGTGATTCTGGATATTGATACATACACATGGGGTGTTGTGTCTATTGGGACTTGGGCTGTTTATCTTCCTATTTTTCAAGTACTTTGTTATACCTATTTAGGTTGTTTTACCTATTTTAATTGTGGTACACATATCTCTATGGAGTTTTACTTATATGAAAACTTTATTGTTCATATTTCTTCCATAATGCTTGTTGAAATTTTTTTCACACTTTTATTTTGTATTATGTTAGGTGCTAATTGTCAACCCATGGGGATCAGAAATTTCATTTGGGTCATGTCAGGACCGCCTCAGCTATTGGGAGACTAGGGAACCCGGAATGGTTCATAAAAAAGTCATATTAGAGGAAGGTTGATATTTTTTCTTCAAGTTATTATGCTTTTGTATAATCTTTTCTGGACATAGGAGTTTGTTGAAATTTGGTTCCTAGCCAGCACTCACTGCAATGAACCTTATGTCACCAAGGGTGGTTTGGGAAAGGCTTCTTGAGGAATAGTTCTAGTGTTTTCCCTAATTTTTATTTGGATAGATTAAAATAAAAATATTTTTTACTATCTATTTGGATTAATTTTCCATTATTGCTCTGTTTGATTGTTAATATGATATCTTCCTTGTTGTCTACAGATGTTTTGTAGCATCATGCCTCCGATAAGAAATGTAAATCAGATCCAATAGAAGATTCTGCTGAACCTCAGTGAGAAAATCCTCTTGTGGACCCAAATCATGATGTGGTGAATGTGTTTACTATCCAATATTTAGGAAAGGCACCACAATAGATTCCCATTTAGGCTCTAGCTTTGGAAACTCAAATTGACGATCTTCAGAGTTGTTATTGAGAGTTCCTTCACCAGAATCCACAAATTTTCAAGGTATCAACTGATCCTCAAGAGAAAAAGGAATCAATAACCATGATCAAGAGTTGTTTTGTGGTCTTAGAGAAACATGAGGAGATAAAGGTGAAGTGTTCCACCTTCATTACAGAAGGACTGAGCAGTAGATGGTGGGGCATGATGCTAAAAAATATGAAACGTGAGGGATTAGTGTGGAAAGACTTCAACACAATTTTCACTGACCAATTCTATCCAGATTCAATGGGGTTGTCCAATCCTATGGAGTTTTTCAAACATGAGAAGGATGAAATGATCATGAAAGAGTATTCAAACCATTTAGATGATCTAGTTCATTTTTAAGATAACAACAAATGAGTAGATGAATACTCAAATGTTCATGTTGGGACTTTGATAGGATATTAATTCTATGGTTTTCTTGATGAAGATGTATTCTTATGTTAATGTGATGGATAGAGTGTTGATAGTCGAAATAGACCTGGCTGGTAGGTTAGGGTTATCATGAGTTTCTTTCTCTCCCATCGGCAGCATGGGTTTCTCTAATGGAAAGAGGAAGTGTAATTATTCTCATGGTGGTCCTCGAAAGTAAGGTCATTGTAGACCTCTTATAGTTCCTAGTATAGGTCCATTTATTTTATACCATTGTGGAAATATACGGAATTCAAAGAGTGTTTTCACTAAGGAAACCAATAATTGTGGCTCTTGTTGACATTTAGGGCACTTAAAAAAATTCTTCAATGTTTATTCCACTCCACAAAGTGGAACATAATCATCGTCTCCTTCAAAAAAATTGGAGAAATTAGATTCTTCCAGGATAAAAGGGTTCCACCCATAGGCATTTGGAACGAAGCTTCTCCATGTAGTAGAAGAGTCTCTAGAGGAAGAAGATACGGGTCCATCGACCATGATAGGTACCATTATTATAGCTTCATCATTAGTGACTACATAATTTGAAACTAGTACATCTCATTCATTTATTTCAACCACTATTTTAATATACTAAATATTAATATAGAGATTTTATCTTATGTCATGGATATTACTATATCCCTTGCTACGAATAGAGAGTAGGGTCTCTTTAGTCCTTCATATGTTTTATATCTATAGAATGCTAAACTTACTTGTAGTTTTATAGTTCCTTACATGAAACCTCTTGACATAATATTTGGTATGGATTGTATCAATGTCAATAAATCTTGGATTGATTTTTTATCTTCTATGGGTCGCCTTTACTACACCCAATGGTGTGTACCATGTTTTTCAAGGATAATGGGGCCTAAGGTCGAGCAGGGACAGACCATCTTATCTGAAGTTGGGGAAAGTGATATATGTGTTTTTATTTGAGCAAGAGTGAGAATATTTGAGCGGTGATCTACTGGTACTGGTGGTCGAGTTTCCCAATGTGTTCCCTTACAAAATATCTTATTTTATACTATTAAGGGAGGTAATTTTTTTATTGATTTAGTTATTGGTACTCAACCAGAATCTTGTCTCTTTTACTTTATAATAGTAGAAAAATTGAATGATTTGAAGACTAAGTTGGATGATCTTATAGAGAAAGTATTTATACAACTGAGTGTGTTACATTAGGTGGTGCCTATTCACTTGGTTAATAAGGATTATGGTTCAATGTGCCTTTGTGTAGATTATTGGAAACTCAATTCAGTGATTATGAAGAATAAATATATGTTTCCATGGATTGATGATCTATTTGATATGTAGATAGGGTAAAAGTTGTTCTTAAAGATTTATCTTCGTACTGGATACCATAAGTTGAGGGTAAGAAAATCTAACATTCATAAAACATCCTTTCAAAGCAGGTATAACCATTATGAGTACCTTTTTATTCTATTTGGTCTAACCAATTCTCCTACAGCCTTTATTGCTTTCATGAACAATGTTTTCCATGATTATCTTGATACTTTCATGGTTGTCTTTGTGGATGATATCCTTGTTTTCTCTAAGTCCAAAGGGTATTATGTGTATCATCTGAGAATAGTTTTGATTTTTCTAATAAATTATTGAATTTATACCAATATTTCAAAATGTGATTTATGGATTCGAGAATTAATGTACATGGGACATGTGGTGTTGGAATATGGAATATTATTTGATCTTGAGAAGGTAAAAGATATTATGACTTGGGAACAACCATGACATGTTTTCAAGATTTGGATATTCTTGGGACTTTTAGAGTATTATCATTGGTTTGAAAAGAATTTCTCAAACATGGATTCTTTGATGAATACTCTAACTCATAAGGTAGTAACGTTTTCTGGGGATGAAAAAAATCAGAATTCTTTTGTTGAGATTAATCTTCTTTTGACTACTATAATAGTTTTTACTTTTCTAGAGGTCGGTCAGGGCTATGTGATCTTTTGTGATGCATCAGGCTTAGGTTTGGGATGCATTCTTATTCAAGATGATATTTTTGTTTCTTATGTATCTCATTAGCATAGACCACACGAGAATAATTATCTGTCCCCATACATTTAACTAGAAGTTGTGATACTCACACTTAAGAGTTGGTGGAATTAACTCTTTAGATAAAGGTTTACCATGTACTGCAACCATAAGATATTGAGTAATATCTTCTATCAAATTGATTTGAATCTCTACCAGAGGTGTTGGATATAATACCTATAGTATTTCTATTTTGAAATCACCTATACCCCAGGGAAAGGTAATATCATTGGAGATGATTTAAGTAGTAAGCTTCCAACTGAAGCTGTGAAAGAATCATCAGAAGAGTGGAACTTAAGGGATCTCTTTTCCCAATTTGATAATTGAGTCTAGGAGTTAAGTAATGTGGTTTATTTGTCCAATTTTTAGTTGAAATATTCTCTTCTCAGGGTGATTATTTATTAATAATATCTTAATGATGATTCTTTATCATTATATAATATATTAATGGTGGGGAGACAGTTACATAGTGGTTTTTCTTCATAGAGTTAATTCTATGCTTTCATAATCTCTTTATTGTGATATTAGTGGTAAGGAAAGATGTTTGGGAGATCTCCATAATTCTAAATGGGTTGAGCACACAGAATTCACAAATATTTTTTATGACATGAAATAAAAAATATGGTGTCTACGGAAGAGATAGGGAATTTCTAAATTTGTCTCTCATTGTTATATATGCAAGCAGGTCAAGGCCGAGCACTAGAAACCTTCAAGTTTTCTTCCAATAATTCCAGTCCATAGTTAGAAGTGGTATGATATATCTATGGAATTTTTGGTTGTGTTTCCACATACCTAGATAAATAAAAATATGATATGGGTTATGATTGACAGGCTGACCATGTTGGCCCACTTTTTACCCATTCATGATACAACCAAAGTTGAGAAGTTAGGAAATTTATTCATGAAAGAGATTGCCTGTTTGCATGGATTTCTATTTTATATAGTTTCTAAAAGAGATCCTCGGTTCACTTATTGGGTTTCAAGATTACCTAAAGTTGAATTGGGATCCTAGGTTTCTTTAAGTACGACATTAAATTCATTATTGGATGGCTATCCAGAAAGAGATATACATATTCTTGAGGATATGCTTCGCACTTGTGTTCTCAACTTTCATAGTGCATGTGATGATAATTTGGGGCTGGTTGAGTTTTCTTATAACAAGAGTTACCATTCCATAATCATAATGGTTTCTTTTGAGGCGCTGTATGGATAACCTTGAAGATCTCCATTGTGTTAATCGAAGATTGGGTAAAGTTTATTAGATGGACCAAACATGGTTCAATAGATGACAACAATGATTCAGTTGATTCATCAGAGAATGTTGACTATAAAAATACAATATAATAATTATATTGATCATAATCATTGACCATTGAAATTATCAATTTTTGAACATGTATTATTGAAAGATTCACCTCAGTTAGTTCATCAATGACTTGGGAGGAAATGGAAACTTCTTCCTCTCTTTGTAGGAAATTTTGAGGTTTTTGAGATAGTGGGAAATGTTTATTACCATTTATAACTTTCACAATAGTTTACATTGATACATAACATGTTCAATGTATCTAATCTACAAAAGTGTATATATGATTTATATCATGTGCTAAGATAGAGTGATCTTCAGGATAAACCAGATTTATCAGTGATTGAACACCTTTTGAGGCTAGTTGATTATGAAACTATGGTGCTTCATGAGAGGATAATACCCCTAGTTCATGTGATTTGTGAGCATGGCTCTGATTCTCATGATATGTAGGAGATGTATGCACTAACAAAAGAGTAGTGGCCTCATATTTGTTTCACAAATTCTTCTAAGTAGGGTTTCTGGGGAAAAAATTTCTATGGTGGGGAATTTTTAACATCCTTTTACCATTTTAAGGTATTCCTAACCCCCACTTTTTACCATTCTTTGGTCTAGGTTCATTTGGGTTGTTTTAGGTTAAAATTTTAAAAGTATTTAAAATTATGGGCTAGTGCATGGTTGGAACATGGTTTTCCCAAACTGTGCGCCCACTCATGCCAAATCATGCAAACCTAAGCAGTGCGGTTTTTCATGATTGGTGTACATTTTACAAACCATGTACCCACATAATAGAAACATTGTGGATAATCTAAAATAGGTTCATGACTAGGGTGCATGGTTAAGTCTAACTGTGTGGCCCTACCCATTTAACCATGCACACATCATTTAATTAACCCATTTTTTTTTTCAAACCCTCCTTTTTGTCCATCGCTCAGGCTTATTTAAATGTTAGAATATTATTATGGAATTCTTGGTACGACCCAACCGGGATTTTATCTCACACACTAATTGTGCCTTCAGGTGTTTATAGATTATCTCCTTCCATGTTTTTTCATGGGTAAAGCACCACTTGGAGGTGGTTCTAGCTATTGATCCTTAGACTTCGAGCACTACATTCATGGGTACTTGGTTTATTTATCTTCTTATTTATATGGTACTTGGCTTTAGTACTTTTGTTTGTTCTAACCATTTGAATTATGGTACACATGACCATTTCTATTTTCCATTATTTGCATGTTGACTTGTTTTTCTTTCTTCCATAATGTTTATGGAAAATTTATTCCTACTTTTATTTTTTATAATTCCAAGTTCCATTCACTAGCCCATTGGGGTCAGGAACACCCTTTGAGATATGTCAGGACTGGATCGGTTGTCAGGTTACAAGGGAACCCTGTCTGGTTCGTGGAACAAGCATTATCAAGTGTCCAAAGTGGGATTCTTCCCTTTGTCGACACTTGTATACATGTAATCATCATGGGTACCAATGATTCCCAGATAGGGTGTGCCATAAATCTTAGTATGCCACCTCCAACAGAGTCTATAAATCTAGTAAATGTGTTATAAACTGAAATAGTGTAGAAGCATGCATATATAAAAGTAAATTAGTATAGTAACGCAAATACCCAAGTACCTACTTCATCCTTAGATGGTGTCTAAAAAAATAAACATTAAATTTATTAATTATGTTCCAATTTATATATATAAGTCTCATGAGGTAACACTAGCATTGAAATGCTATCGTGATAATAATAATAAATAAGCATCCAAGATATAATAAGGTATCTTGATGATAATAATAAAGAATATGTTCCAACGTAATAACTAAGGGAACCTTGACCTCAAGGGCCAAGCCAACTTAGGTAATAAAGTATAGGACAACTATATGGGGTTACATTTTAATCAAATGAGAATCACCTAATGCATTCCATAATAATGAATCTAACAGAGTCCCAGGAATTAATTCATGGTAAAATGGGATAAGAAATTATTGGGCACAAGGATGTAACTAAAGAGCCACATGTCTGTAGACATCATGCTATATCCAAGGAGTGTATCCAAATAATCATGTAATAATAATAGAAGGATCATATAGTGTCTTACCAGACATCCACTAGCAGACAAAGATTGGGTTAAAAGGTGGGTATCACCTTTAGTAATCAAAAACCTTGAATCATAATGGAATCAATGAGTGCTCATGGAATTCTCTCAAGAATCCAAGGCTAGATCGAGTCTGACTACTCCTATAAAAATGTCATGGTTTTCATACATTAGGCTCCTTATATTTAATTCATTTAATAAATTATTCCACGTAATACTCATTCTATTTAAAAATTCATTTGGTTCAATCCATTTTATTTCATTAGTATAAAAAAAGATAACTAGGCATTAAACCCTTTATTAGTTCATTTAATTCATAATAATTTTATATGGTTCACTCTACTACCTTCCATTAGAAATGGAAAGGGGTGTTATATACATTCCATCATGAAATTAAATAAAAATCTTGTAGGCCAAGTCATATGTATAGTATATTTTCCTATTACAATTTATATTCATTAAGGAAATTGAGGAACTTACCTTATAAGGGTCAAGTGATAAGAATACATGTGCTAGAAATTAAAAATATATTGATTTAATTAAATACTTTTATTTATCATGGTTAAGTCAATATACACCTGAATAGTGGCACATAAAGGCTTAACAAGATACTAAAATATTAATTATAGAAAACACCCTGTATGGGGTGGTCGGCATTGACGTACTAACCTCTAATAAAGGATCACATATTTATTAAGGTTCTTAGAACATAGTTATAAAACTATAAGAAAGGAACCTGAATCTAACAAAACACTCCTGATGAAATCGGCACACACAAATGAAAATTTATAAAATGATTAATCTTGAGGTATGAGTTATGAACCACATAACATGTACTCATATGACCCTCCTAGTCCAGTATTAGCTTCTAGTATGGAATTTATTGGAAGATATCCGAAGAACTTATAAATTCCCTAAATATAGGGCATATGAGCTTGCATATAAACAGCATCGTCAATAGAATTAAGAATGAATAATGACTAAAAATGAATTAATATCTTACTGGAATGGATCCAATAACATGAAATATGATTATATCAAAATCCAAATGGATAAACAAGATCAGAAACTATCTTAGGATTGAAGATCCATCCAAAATGGGAGAACAGAGGTGGCTTTATGCTAGATTGAACTAGGGAGACAGAGAAATTAATTTAAACATTTCATTTGTGGTGTTTTCAAAATTTCACCAAAAAATTTGTGGTTACATAGTTTAGATACAAAATTTTCTAAACCATGAGCCAACCATGCTCTATCCACTTCTTCAAGGGGCACTTTCCACAGTTAGGCTGCATAGTTAAGAAAACTATGTGACTTTTTTGAAAAACACCTTTGAAACATGTCTGTAGTTTTTTATGTATGCATGTGGCCCTTGACCTATGGTTTGGAAAAACCATGTTCCCGTCTTCACCCCACTATCCATCCCTACATGTTTAGGATAGATCATGTGGTATGGGTCGCACGGTTTATACTAATTGTGTGGTTTAGTGATTTTCTCATCTAGCCATGTTTTTGAGCTCCAAACAATCCCAAGGCACCCCCCCCCCCCAATACCTCTATAACCTCAGTAGGAATCCATATTAGTTCCATAATAAGTAATTAGAAAAAATTTAAAAGAATCCATACCTAATATAAAAACCTAGTTCTTGCA
Organism: Viscum album; assembly: GCA_963277665.1. Classification (NCBI taxonomy): domain Eukaryota; kingdom Viridiplantae; phylum Streptophyta; class Magnoliopsida; order Santalales; family Viscaceae; genus Viscum; species Viscum album. Next base: position 164,828,593 of record OY728142.1, on the reverse strand, counting down.
GTCTTCCCCAATTAAAGGAACTCATCCCCATGTTCACCTTCTATGGATGGTGAAGCACTATTTGAGAACAAATTTGGACACTGGGCTTGTACGCCATCCTTATTCTACCATGTATTATCTTGTACATGGTATTTCAACCATAGTAACCATATTATAGGGAAAAACTCGCCTTAGAGAGTCTACATGCTTTGGTCAATGATGCATATAGGATACTCCTAAAAGTAAACATCAATATCTTTCTTAACTTCCTTGGTATCAAAAGTGTGATATGGATTATCTTGATAACGAAGAATCTATGAAATGTGGAAGATGTCGTATATGGAATTTTACCTATGATGTAGTAAAAACTTATTGGATATTGGATCAAATCTCTATATAATCTCAAACAACCCTACATAACAAGGTGAAAGCTTCCCTTGTCATTGTATCTGTCCATTCAAAAGCATAGGTGATACCTACAAGAAAAACCAATCCCTGAACTCAAATTCTAGAGGTCATCGATGGAGACATACATAAGATTTATATTTAGACCGAATAGTATACATATGCTTCCTAATCATCTGAACCTACTCTAAAGTCTCTTACACGAGATGAGGACCTAATAGGTCTATCTCTCATGCCTCTATCTAGCACAAGGGTGAACAACATGGCCCACCATACAAGTCCTAGAAAGGTGTTATCTAAAATGTCTCATGGAATCTATTATTTAATGATAACTCAATGAGAGGGATTTTATTCTATCAAGAACGGCCAAAATAATGGATGAATTTTTAGAAAATTTAACTTATAACTTGCATCATCTGTTTTGAAAATCTATAAGTCGGAGGGTGAATGGTCTTTCTCATAAGCACATGTGTTTCCATAGCCTTCTGCAACCCCTACCAGAATCATGATGTGAAGTAATCATCCCTATATAAAATGATAGTATGAGGGACCCATTTTATTTAGATGATCTCATAGACAAACAATCTTCCCAGTGCATCAACTAAGAAAGTCTCCTGTATAGGAAGGAAGTGGGATACATTTTCCAATCGGTCGATGACTACACATAAAACATCACTTCCTTTTGGTAAAATCAGTTAGAAAATTAAAAAATCCATAGAAATATCTTCCCATTTCCATTCCAGTATTAGAAGAGGCTATAACGAGATACTAGGTTTTTAGTGCTCCACCTTCACCTTCTCACCGGTGGAACACATATTGATGAAACTTTCTATCTGGAATTTCATCTCTGACCACAAATAATGGAATTGCATTTCTTGATAGATCTTGATGATTCCTAGATAAACTGCCCATTGAGAAGTGTGGGACTCTCACATCAGTTCCTCTCTCATATCTTTAGGAACCTAGACATGTCCATGTACACACATGATGTTATCACTATCCCTATAAAAACATTTAGGTTTTTCATCTCTTGGAATACACTCATTAAGAACCAAACATTCAGGATCTGAAAAATATATAGTCTTTACATTTTTAAAGAGGGTAGAGGTAACTGTCAAGGTTGAGAGATAGGACTGATCATGGCTTCCATGAAACTCTAGATGTAACTTAGAAAATAGGTACATCAATTTCTATTCATCTCTATCTTACCATATAGACTATGCATGAGTTTTTCAACTCGGCACATCCACTACCGTATTTCCTTTTCCATGTGTATATGAAAGCTTAAAATCAAAGGAGTGAATATATTCATCATGTCTCCACTATAAAATATTCATTTCATTCCATGTAAAGATATACTTTAGTCTCTTGTGGTCTATATACACAATAATGTGCTCACCCATCCGAGAGTGTCTCTAGAAACGTGAGGCATGGACAATTGCTACTATCTCGAGGTCATGAGTCGATTAGTTTCTCTAATGAGGCCTTAACTTCCATGATTTTTATTCAATGAATATATCCTCCTTCATTATCACTACACCTAGACTTATGCCAAATGCAACACATAACACTATATAGCCTCTTCCAAGATCGAGAAGAATCTGAATATGTGTCGAGACAAGCCTACCTTTCAACTAATAAAAGGATTTCTCACATTCTTCTTACTATAGTAACTAGACACCAATAATTTTAACAACATTAAGAGGCGAGAAAAGGGTTCATGAGTCCTATTTTAAATTCATGTTACATCCATACATCCCCAAAAAGCTCTTTATATCAAACAGATTCTTGGGATTCTCCTAGGAAACCCCATCACTCGCCTTCTCTAGGTCAATATAAACTCCTAATTATAAGATAATATGACCCAATAAATGAACTTTTTCAATCCATAAGAGACACGTAGAAACTTAGCATAAAGGTTATTCTCTTTCAATGTACTCTGAATGATCTCAAGATGCTTAAAATGGTTGCTATGAGTGTGATAATACACCAATATTTCACCCCAAAAGACCATAATAAAAGAATCTAGATAGTGGAAGAACACAATATTCATCAATTCCATGAAAATGGATGGTGTTTTGATAAGACCGAAAAATGTAATGAGATACTCATACATTCCATTCCTACTACAGAATGTTGTATAATGTATTTCTGGTGGTCTGGATCACACATGATGATAGCCCGATCTCAATTTGATCTTAAAAATCACCCTAGCTCCTCAGAGCTGGTCAAATATATCATGAATTCAATGAAATGGATAGATGTTCTTGACTGTAACCTAGTTCATCCATCTATAATCCATGTATAGGCGAAGTATCCCATCCTCCTTTTTGAAGAAAATCATGAGTGAACACCACAGAGAAGTTCTAGAATATATAAAACCTTTGAACTATAAATCCTTCAATAGTCTCTTAAGATCCTAGAGATAAGTAGGTTCCATCCAGTATGGGGGAATGGAAACTGGAGATGCTCCTAGAATGATATAAATCATAAATACTACCTCGTTATCAGGAGATAGGCTAGAAAAATCTTCCAGTGAGACATCCCTGAAATGATCTACTGTCATATGGAATTCAGTATGATGTAAACCCTGATCCACCATGAAGAGTTTAATAATCTTGGAAATCAATCCACCTAGGACATGATGTCTTGTTCCATCTCTTCTAGGATGGATATCCCCCTCACCCTTTTGTAGATAACTACTACCCTCTAGTGATTTAAACGATACTCTGTAGTGATATAAGTCTATAAAGGAATGATAAGATATCAACAAATCCATCCTAAGAATGAAATAAAAATCTATCATCTTGAGAAAAAATAGGCCCCACAAGAAAGGGAAACATTATACCTTAAGGGTATAGTCCTAGCATTGGCGTACACCATCAAACTATACTCCCATCAGTGTATCCAGGCTCATTACACCACAATAATTCTTTATTTTCAGCATAATACTTTCCATGATAGATAAATAGATGAAGGGTTGTGAATCACCTATATCAAATAAGTCAAACACTATAGTTTAGGATACTATAATAGTAGCGTGTACTATAGATGGTCAATAACTCTAATCCTCAGGTATCAGCTGTAAATCATGCAACTGGCCTAATCTATAGCCCTATGCAGCAGCTAGACTACCTTGAGTATGAACATTCTACTAGTGTTGATAATCTAGATTCTGGCTACCATGGCCACAAAATCCTCCTCAGTATGTCCTGATAGTGCTACTCTCACTCCCATCCTAACATGGCATAAAAAACATTCCTCTAAAGGTCGAGCTGGTGTGGAACCTCCTCCACTAAAAGCTGATGGAATGGTCTAAAATAAACTCTAAAATTCCCCATATGGCCACAAGACTGACATTCCAAAGGGTCTCTATCACACTAAGGATTAAGATGTCCCTATTTTCCAAACTGATGGAACACCACATAGATACTAGTATGGTTACTCTGTATGCCACTTCTTTAATGATAAACCTAGAGGGAACATTTACTGCTACCATTATAACTACTAGCCTTCCAGGGCACTAATCCTCTATGGCCATTACTATCACCTTCTTCTAGGTTTTGTAGTCATAAGAGACTGATTGACTATATAAAAAATTATAGGTAGTATAAATACATTCACATAAGTATAAATTAAATATTAGAGCCTATCCTCGATGTGTCTATCATGTGAAAGAACTTCACTGATTAAAAGTAATGTAAATAACTGAAACTTAGTGAATCACGTTGAATACTCCACAACTAACATATCATCCTGGTTGAGATGCATGAAATATCTTACCGAGTCATCTATTAGTCTATTTGGAAATAAGTAATCATAGAAATTATTTTCCATGATATTCCATACCATTCCACAATGGAAACAAGCATAGGTAATTACATCCCACTAGTGCTTGTTCAAATAATGCATCATATATGTAGCAATCCTGACCCTCCACTTTGGAGGTATCTCTAGATGTTCAAAGATAGATAAGGCTGCCTATATCCAAGACTGAATAGCCAATAGTCTATCACCCACTAAGAAGGAAAGAGGGTGCTGCTGCTAGAACTCACGGGTCAGATCAGCCATCATAGGTGATGATCATGGAGAACCTTTCATGGACTGTATTAGACTTAGGAAACTCTCAAAAAGCTGAGTGTCAGTGTAAAAAGAAGGTATAGAAGATAGTTCCTCAAGTGAAACTCTAGATGGTAAGATTAGAAGCTCAGGTCCCACCACTTCTAGAGTATGGTTGTCTCCATCCTCCTGGAACACAACACGAGGACATCGTGGTGGCATTGGTCTATAAATTCAGGAACACAACTTATAAAAAACATTCAAGAATATAGATAGCAATAGTGGAATATTAATGAGACTAAAGGGATCAATACCCATGGTATACTACCCCATTTACCCTCTTAGAAGTCCAGGTATTGGTAATTTTTCAAGTATAAGTTAAAATGGTTCCAGTTGATGAACGGTTAATAACACCATGCCTCTTTATTTAGTGGAAACCATTTATTTTATAAGTTGTGTTTAACATTTGTAAGTTTAATTTCCTTATTTTCATATATCAAGGTCCACTTAAAATTGATAATCATTCATAGTGAATTGGGTCACATACACCTTATCACTAAAATCAACGCCCATGTAATTCCATTCTAATGGATAAACTCGGTAAATTACTCATTCCAACCCAAGAGGGCTCATGCACCTCATGAATTGAAACTAGAAATCACTCTGTCACAACCCAAGAGCATAACAGATATATATATATATATATAAGTATCACTCAATAATCACAAGAAATACATACAAATTCAATCAGTGAAATGCACCTATATGGCATGAAAATATGCATGGAATATGAATTCTAGGGGCCTATAATGATGCATATAACAATGTTATTTTCCATCATATCACTGGGAAAGGAATGAAATGAAATTCCCAATCATAATAATAATAATAACCAATACATATCATGTGAGTCACTCAATGGTGAAATGATAAAAACTGTAATAGGAAAAATTAGAACAACAGTTACAATTCAGGAAACATTGAATTTACCCTAATCATGGATTAGCTATGCGCAAGTACGACTTATAACTGAGTTTCAAGTGTTCATAATATTCTATCTATTATCTCCAAATAGTAAATCCTGAAAAGAAACCTTTAATATTGTATTGTGACAACTTGAACCCAAATTCCACTCAATGTTCCCCAAGACTGGTTGGCCACATGGCCACAAGTGCATCTCCTTAGATGATAGAGGTTTACGACTAACAGTGAGGGCCTAGGGTTTTTTTTATGGGGAGTCTATTCCCTCATTACCATAGTGTATCACAATGGAAAAATATGATATGAGATGAATAGTGGAATCAATATAAAATAAACAAATGAAATAGAAATAATAGATATGAATAACAAACAACTAAAGACATTAATAATCATATACAGATGATGATGATACATGCCATGTCTATATAATTTTATAAAACATGGATACAAAGAAGCAAGAATAACATGCTATTAAAATGTAGAAAAACAACCAAAAACCGTCCAATCATCATGAGATCTATCTTGGTCATCTGCTATCATCCACCATCGTAATACAAGCAAGTATTATGAAGTTTCCAGAGTAGGAAACATCGCTTTTTCTACACCTACATACATGTAATATTCCTGGGTACCAATGGAACCTAGATATAATGTGAGATAAATATTATTAGGCCACCACCAATGATATCTATAACAATCAGTCTATGTAATGTAAACTGAAATAGTGTTTAATCATGCATATTTAGAAATAAATAAGTACAATAACATAAATACCCAAGTACCTACTATAGTCTTAGCTGGTGTCTGATCATATAACTACTTCATCTATTAATTTTGTTCCATTATATATATATATAAGTCAGGTGAGGTAAAACCATAACAGATATCCTGTCATGATAATAATAATAATTAAGGATCCAAGATATAACAAGTCATCCTGATGATAATAATAAAGATGAGGTTCCAAGGTAATAACTATAGAAACCTTAACATCAAGGTTTGATCCAATTCAGCTAATAAATTATAGCATGGATATAAGGTGTAAGAGTTAAATCCATGGGGAATCTCCCAATTAATTACAAAATAATGAATCTGATCGAGAATAAGGAATTATTCCAAGGTAAAACGTGATAAGAAATGTCAGGGCCCAAGGATGAATCAAAAGTGATTCATGATCATAGATGTTATGCTGGATCTAAGGAGTGTATCCATGGAATCTTCTAATTATAATAGAAGGATCCTATGATTTTATTTTAGGTATCCAATATTATAAAAAAAATATTAGGTTCTAAGGTGGGTCTCACCCTTGGAAACCGGCATCCTTGAATCGGAATGGCATCCATGAGTGCTCAAGGCATTACCTCAGGAATCCAAGGCTAGATCAAGTATGCCCACTCCTATAATAATGTCCATTACTTCAAAAATTAGTCTTCTTATATGTAATTAATTTAATAAATTAATCCATGTAATACTCATTCCATTTAATAAGTCGTTTGGTTCAAGCCATTTCCTTTCATTTGTGTGACAAGTCTAACTAGGAATGAAAAACATTTATTAATCCATTTAAGTCATAATCATTTTAAAAGTTTCACTCCACTACCTTCCATTATAAATTTAAAGGGGTTCTATAGATGTGAAAACAATCCATTCAATTAGGATAAGTCATATAAATAGTATACTTTCTAATTACAATTTAGATTCATTAATGGAATTTAGGTACTTACCATAGAAGGGTATAGTTATAAACATACATGTGATAGAAATTAACAATCCATTTATTTATTTAAACACATAAAATTATGAAGGTTAAGTCAAGGAACACTATTATAGTAGAGATGATAGGATTAACAAGATACTAAATGCATAATTATGGAAAAAAACCTACTTGGGGAGGTCGATATTGAGGTCATAACCTCCAACAAGGATCATATATTTAAGCGTCTTATAACATGTTTCTAATGACTATAAACAAGGAAAATAAATCAAATAAAACATGTTTAATGAAATCAATGTGTAGACATGGAAATTTATAAAATAACAAATCTTGATGGATGAGTTATAGACCACCTACCTTGTACTCATAAGACTCTCCTCGTCTAGTATTTTCCACTAGTTTGTCTTGGATTGGAAGAGATATAAAGAATGGATTAGTGCCTTGATAATAGGACATATGATCCCAAATCTAAATATCATATTTGATAGAAATAATAATTAAAAATCTCTAAAAAACAAGTAACATCCCACCGGTATGGATCCAATGAGACAAGCGGTGCTTTGATCAGACTTTGGACGAACGACCGAGATCAAAAAATAGCCAAGTATTAAAGAGGGGCCCAAAATTGGAGAATAGAGGTGAATATTTACTAGAATTACTAATGGAGAAGGGTAAATTGGTTTAAACATTTCATTAATGGTGATTTAATAATTTCACCAAAAAAGTGATCCAACGGTTTGGATGCACAGTTGTCCAAACCGTACACCAACCGTGCACCATCTGCTACAACAAGAGGCAATTTGCATGGTTAGGATACACTATTAGGGAAACAATGTTTCAACCATGAACAACTCCTCTACAAAAGTTTTATAGTTTTTTTCATGGGTGTGTGGCCCCTAGCACATGATTAGGGAAAACCAAGTGCCCTACTTCACCCCATCGTCCAGCCCCGTGTGGTTTCTACTAACTGAGTGACCCAGTGATTTTCTACACCTTCTAGGTTTTTGAGCTCCGAAAAATCCTCGAACACCCCTAAGAACTCTATAGCCTCATTAGGATTCTGTATTATATCCATAATAAATAAATAGAAGAAATTTAAAAGGATCCATACCTGAGATAAAAACTGAGTTCTTACAAAAATAACCCATAATTACCTCAAGATCAAAGATAAGATAAACCCTAAATGTTACAAACACCTTTAATATTATGTCAAAAAATTATAAAGACATTCCTACTCAAATAAATTTTCCCTAAAATATAAAACCAAATGGTTTTCTTCTGTAAATGTTTCCCAACATATCCTTAGTCTTGATAAAATCCCATCACATAAGACCTAAAAATGAGTTTCTAGGACTTTGAACTTATGAACAACATTAAATTCATAAACCCATGATGATACCCATAACTCATAAGTAAATATTATTTTAAGAAATATACACTTCCAAAATAAAATTCACCCTTTATTCCTTAAATAAGTTATTATGTTAGATAAAAACATTTCCATTTGAATCTTCAGTTTATACATTCACTGATAAAAAATAAAATGTGATTTCATTATTCTAGAATCCATTTAGACAGCGATAATAAATTCTCGTAATAATATAAAATTTTACTAAAGTATGAAAAATATTATTTTCATATGTCTCATTCATAAAAACACCGACATGAAATTCACAACTCTACACTAGATGATTATTGTTCCATAATTATCATGAAATAATTTAAGCTGTCATGATATCATCATTTTTTCCATTTTCCATTGTCTTTAAAGGTAATTGTGTCATATTATCCTCATTATCTCTTAGATTAGTGAATTGATTCACATAATTCCCAGATTCCTTTTATCTATACCAATAAAGTGTGTGCGGCGCGTTTTGTAAGCCTTTCTCTCTATTCACATAATTTGGTAATGTATTCCCAGGATTTTGGTATTCAACCACTCAATGACCTTCCTTTCCAAACATAAAAAACATTTATTAGTAACCTTAATACAATTTCCTCCATGTTTACTTACACACATCAAACATGAAAAAAATTTCATCTACTTTTCTCTGTGGTTTTTAGAGTTCCCTTTTGAATTCCATTTTTCTTTTCTTATCAAATCCATGAGATTTATTAGTAACTAAAATCTTTATTTCCACCTTTATATCACATTACGTTATTTTATCATAGCTACTGAAGCCCATTATAGATATTAACCTCTTAATAATTTTTTTAATCCACTAAAAATTGATCAACCTTATATTTGGGTTCGGTGATAATACAAGATGTGTACGTCGTAAGTCTTCTAAAATTTTCCATATAGGCACCAACAGATTCATCACTATTATGATTTATATCAAACAATTCATTCTCCATTTTCACATGAATTATATGAGGAATGTACTTATTGAAAAATAAGCTCTTAAACTCATCCCACTCTATAGAGTCTATTTCTTCATGTTTCCTCATCTTCTTGATGAGAATCTACCATTGATCTTATTGAACACTCAAACAATAGATAACCAAAATTACAACTTCATACTTTAAACACTAGAGAACGGAGAATATATTTTTAATGGTAAAAATAAATTTTTTCAAAACTAGTGGATGTGTGGAACCACTAAAATATGGTTGGTGTTGCCTCATGAAGGACACTATATAACATTGTTCCCTTCATTTCTTGTTTTTATGCTTATTATGATTCATATAAAGTTATGTGATCATAACAAAAAGATTTGTCATTCCCGATCCCATAATATTTTTTGGTCAGGTGGAAAATCACTGCATTGTCGATTTCAATAATAACTATCATTATTACTTTTTGTTCCATCCATTGACTAAAAAGTCATAGTCTGTGGAAAAATAATCATATTGGGAAAACCACATAATCATAAAAAATCACTTATATAATTTCTAAATCATAAAAACGTTTTTTCAATATATGATAACTTAGGCTTAACCTAGGTTATTCATGGTCATTATTCCAATATTTCATGATGTTTCATAAATACTTTTCCAATTTTTAATGTATATATCCTAGGAGTTTAAAATCAAGTGTGCTGCAATACCCATTGTCATGCACCAGGTGGTGATAGAGTCTATCTTAATGAGCCCTTTTCAGATTTTTTTTAAAACTAGATAAAACTATACATGAGTGGAATTTACTTGTATTATAAATACATGTATGTAATATATTGGAAACAGCTCACTCTATCCTTGAAAAAAAATTCAAAATATTTTCTCATACTTTGACTAATTATTATGGTTATCACTAATTTTTTCTTATCTTAGTTTCCAATGTTTAACTAAAACATTGATCCAATACCAACTATAATAACCCAGGATTTTCATACATAGATATTAAATCTTAATAGATGAATATTAAATACATTTGCATACTACATGACCAAGGATAATAAATGTTTAGTTTCCTTATAGACTCGATACGAAATATTCTTATTTCATGAAGAACATCATCATCTCCCATAAATAAAATTCCACAAAGCACGCTTCATAGACATACCTAACATAAAACCATTATTCATAACCTAGGGAAATAAAACATAAAAATGGGTGATACTAGATGATAATTAAGGGTAACCATGGGGGATATCAACATAAGATGAGTATAACATTTTGAGAACATGAGAATAAAATTTTAAAATAATGCCCTACAAATCATAGATCATAAACTTGAGTTATGAAATAAATCATGACAGTTCAAATGACATTAATCACAATGGAATCAAATAGCATAATCTATGAGACAATTAAATTTTCATAAGACAATGACTTGTGGCATACATATAAGCATATAAAACTGTATGTCAAGGATAAACACTAAGACATTCATAACATGTTAGGCTTGGGATGATCACTTGTGTATCATATTTTATATTGGGATAGCCTCATTTATAGCCTCTTTTTTAAGATTGGGATTATCAATTGTGTATCCTATTTTTAGATATTGGGATACCCTCTTGTGTACCATATAATCTATCATTACATTAATCATTAAAAAATGCATTGTAGGGAGATATATGTCACACTCGTCCTTAGTTATAACATGACCACCATATTTGGTTATAACATAACCATCGTACATGGTTATAATGTAAACACCATTCCATAATGAAATTAAAAAGTATTTTTTCCACTAGATCATAAAAAATTAATCATATCATAACCCATGAAAAGAAATGGGTTTCATAAACATTTCATCATAGCATAACCCGTTGGAAACAAATAGGATTCATAAACATCATTTCATCATAGTCATAAACCACCCATATAAAGGATAAGGATGGTTTCATGGGATTATTTCCCTAATAAATCTTAAGTAACATAAAATGTTGTCATATTATATGTAAAATGATTTTGAAGTATCACGTGGAACATTTCTTGAGGAAAACATCCTTTCCACTTTGAAATAAATTAATTAAAATCTAAAAACCTTCCAAATATTAATGCAGATATTTTCTTATAAAATAAAATTTTAAACTTGTAAAGGAATATTTAAATCCCTTATTGTTCATGATTGTGGGAAATACCAATCACATTGTATACGTTAAAACAATGATTCATTTCACACTTTGGTAAAAAAAATTAAAACACCTAGTTCAGAAAAGAAGAATATAATTCATTTAAAATGATTTTTATAAAATTAAAAAAAATTTAAAAAAGGAAAAAAAAATCATTATATAATAGTAAAAACATTCTTTAAATTTTTTTAGTGAACATGAAAATGTAAAAAGGGATTTTTACCGAAGAGAGAAATAAATTTGGTTTTCTTTAAAACAATTATTTTTCACTATTGTGTACATAAGGGAGGAAAATGAGAGGAAAAAAATGTTATTTCAATAAATAATAAGAATTTAAGAAAATTATTTTTTTTATGAGAGGTATTTCATAGTATCTCATCAATGGAAGAATAATCATAAATAAATCAACTAAACAATGAGATTATAACATCAAACCATTACCAATTTTGTATCCATTGAATCAAAATCTCAATTAATGAAAGAACCTTAGATGTAAATATAAACCCAAAAAAATTCATTATTATGATCATATAATACAATAATTTTTATTATATAAACCACAAAAAATAAAAATAAAATTGAATATGGCATGTGTCTCACTGAAATAAAAGTGATACAAAAATACCTTAACTTAAGTATCAACTTCCTTCATACAAATTTGAACATAATGTAATATAAAAATAATATTATACTATACCTATTAAAGAACCATTACTATATATATAATACCATATATTATTTAATTATGACCTTTTATTACCTATTTATTAACAATTACTTGTTAGAATCATATTTCTGGTAATAACTACTTTGTTTTTCTTATAAGTTTTGGTCTAGTATTTTCAGTACTTTTACTTTGATCATGGTTCAATCATAAACTTAATTTTATCCATGGTATTAAAATCATATGTAATAAATATATATTTATGTATATTAATACATTAATTTTGGAGATATAAAATGAATTATATTATTTGTGGAGATAGTAGGTTATATGTATGCATAAATAATGTATTCATTTTCTCAATAGATATAATGAAAGAAAGGTAAATAATATATCCAATTTCTATATTCATTATTATTTAATATATATTAAATATGTTAATTACATTTATCCTTATTATTTTCTCTGTAAAGTGCATGTGAAAAATGAATCACATCGCTTCGTGAGTTGGCAGTCCTCTGTACATTTTAGCGACATTATAATATTACCACAAAATCGAAGTTATTAAGTTATATGTGATATTATAATTAAGTGAGTATAAGTATGTTATTAATATAACATACATAATTTAAATCCATCATTATATCCTTTTGTGATACCTGGTGATGGAAAATGATTTATATCGGTTTGTGAGGAAGCAATCCACCATACACACAATAAACGGGTTCATTTCCCATTTCATGGAAGATTAGAGTGATATATTTTATTACATAAAAATAATAACACATAAGTATATGTTATATATTGGTGTTATTATATTTCAATTATTATTACATGGATTTATTTGGTAAGAGAAGAATTGAAAAGAAAGATCTTAGTGAAGACAACTACCTTCGCTTAACACCCCTCCTTTGGATATCTAATTAAGGACCCTGGGGTTTGCCTTTTTCTATAACCATTATCTATATAACATTTATTTGGATATTTTAATGAATTTTTTTAGGTTTTAGTTAATCCAAATTTATTAATAGGTATGAATAAGTTAGTCCAGGAAGTGCCCTTTCATAATTGAAGAAGAGTGACATTTTTGTTAATAACCAAAACTATTTAATAATGGGAAGTTACTCTCACCAAAAGTGACTCAAAAATTTATAAATAAATTATTTTATGGATTATATTCTCTATAAAAATCTCCAAAAAAATAAATAAGAAAATTTTAAATATTTTATTTCCTTAGCCTCTAGGTTTTATAATTTTTACCATATTAATTTTCAACACGGTAACTAGTACCTTTTTATTTACCAAGGTAATTTATCTTTTAAGAATAAAAATAAAATGAAAATTATTATATAATATTGAAAAAATGATACTAAATAACACATAAAATTCATTAAACAAATATACAATGTGTATTGGAAATTATTTTTAAAACATGCTCAAGTAACATGATAAACCCTATCTTAACCTTAACCGTAATAATTATTTTTTATTGTATTTACAATTATTAATAAAAAATAAATTTTACCTTATTACAATATATAATTTTTTCATTTAAAATATTAAATATATTTCATTTAATTCAATTCACATAAGTGTAAAATTTTTATTTAAAATAAAACCCATAGATGTGATGAAAATCTGTTTTCTAAAGAGAACATTTTCATATTTATAGAAATTTATAATATCAAAATTCAGTATGAAATTGATTCCAATGAAAAAATGGATTAATAAATATATAATTAATGTGATTTTACTTTTAAAAACATCTTAAAATAAAATTTGTCTTTAAAATGCTATAAATGAATATGCAGTTGTTAATAAAAATCAATATTTTTTTTACTATTCATCAAAAAATTAATAATTGCATAAAAATATCAAAAATCTCTTCGAAGATAATTTAGAAATTTAGATTTTCAAAAAGAAGATTATTTTTTCAAATAAATTTTATAAAATTGGGAGAAATGTAATTTATTATTTGTTCACAAAAAGTAGAAAAATCATTTTATTGAGAAATTCATATTTTCAAAACATGTAAAGACATTACTAAATATTTAGTACTTTTTTATCAATATTTTTTCATTATATAAAACCATTATGCATAATTTTTAAAATTTGGTTATTATTATTCTCACTTCCATGTTTAATATTTAGGTTATAACAGTCATGTTTAAATAATAATATTAATAGTATATTGTGCTTCGATAAAACTAATTATTACATGTAATGAAAGACATCGAAGAAAATTTATTTATTTTAAAATAATATTTCATAAAAACTTGGGGTGTTACACTTATGGTATGATTTGTGATTTATTTTATTATTGGATGTTTTTGTTTCCACCAGTACCACCTCTTATTTACCTATATCTACTTTCTCCTTATTGTAACCAATTATATATTTATTTTAGATATATTTGAAAGTTGATGTAAATGATTCGAATTAGTTTTAATTATCATGAGTCCTTTTTTCCCTTTATTTATTCGGATCTGCACATTTTTTATGTGTCGATATCCAAAGTATAGAAAGTCCATGTTGGACATTCATTTTAATTGTTGTTCTATGTTAAATCTAATTTTAGGGGTAACTATTTTCAAATTGATTCCTTGATTCCAAATCACTATTTTCTAATCTATGGGGATTGGGAATATCCTTCAAGATTAATGGAGAGATGGGTTGGATCAGTTTGGGCATGTCTATTAAAAATGGTATTATAGACTTGTTTCAAATAAAATATTAGGATATAGTGTGTTATATTTTTATTTATAAAGTTGTTAGAAAGGATAATATTAATTTTAGAACTCAAGAGTTTGGTGTGGGGTGGGTCTTGCTAGATATTTCTTTCCACATTTCTTAAGTTACTAGGGGTGGTCAACATTGGGCCTTTATTTTTTTCTTCAACTTATTGTTTGAGATTTATGATAATGTTTTTTATCCTCCTTTTCACTTAGTGAATACCTTTAGTGTTTTCCTTGTATTTAAAATGTAATGTAGAAGGAATTTTAGTCCTAAGGATTACACACACAATATAAAAAAGAATTAAAAAATTAAATTCTTGATTATGGAATCTTTTTAGAGACTATTCTGCAATTTTCACATGGATTTGAAAAATACATAAACATCTTGAATGGTTCTACCTCACTTTTTATTATTTATTTAGGCATGATGTTCCATTTTTTAGTAGATTTATTTAATTTGAAAAGAATCAAGGAAGGTCTAGTGATACTTTGAAGCGGTTTGACTGATTTTTGGTGGATATTTTTGTTATTCATTAAATAGAGGTGTTTTAAAATTTATATTTCGGTGTGTGAGAGAAGTATTTTTAGAAAAAAATGAAATAGGTTTATTAAATAATTTTTAGAAGTGATTGATGTAATTTTGGGGTTAGAAAAGTGTATTATTTTAGTAATATACATTTTTAAATTATTAGAAAAAATGTAAAATTTGAAGAATTCTCTAGGATATGTGAGTAAATTAATATAATATTTTATAATAATAGGGGATAAATCTAAATATTTGAATTTTGAACCATGTGTGTTTTATTTTTACCAAAACCAAATATTTGTGGTTTTTTTAATAGTTATGGGTTTTGAAAAGTTTTTTAAAAATGAGGGTTTTTAAACTAAAAAGGGAAATTATAGAGTTAGTTCCTTATTTTTGAAATAAAACATTAGCCTTAAATGATAACATTATTATTTTAAAATATTATGTGATTTGAAATAGAAATTTTGATTTTGATTTTTAATTGGGCTACAAAATGGGTTTTCCTGTTTTTTCAAATAAGATGATGTTTTTTAAATCTTTTGTCCCATTTTAACGTTTTTTATTCTAAAATGAGTTTTTCAACATTTATTAAAGTAATTTATGAATTTAAATATGAAACTTTCTTTAGAAAAGTATAATTATAAAATTATTTTACTTTTCTAGGGTGATTTTGGGTTTTTCATATTTCTTGATAATGGTTCCATTTCATTTTATTAGTGAAATATGATTGATTGGGGTTCCAATTTTCTGTTTTTAGGTATACCTTGCTAGAAATATATTGATACATGGTAGGGTGCATGAATTTTTCTGTGAAAACTCTAGTTTGTAGTTTTTTATTTTTTTTTCTACCCGGACCCTTAATGGGGTGGAAGATATTTTTGTTTCTTCTTAGTGTCATAGTGGTTTGTCTTGGATTACTTGAGAATTGTGTGATAGTTTTTGAGTGGTATTCATTTGATAATTAATATGTTAAATATAATTCTTACAAAAATTTAAGTGTATCTAGTGGGATGAGGAGTATTAGGTAATGGTTGAATCCATGTGGATGTATATTCAAGTGAAGATTATTGGTAACTCATTTGGGGTGTTTCCTTTGGTGTTTCTTTGTTTTTCCTTCTCCCTCAATGGGATATCGGTTGGTGGGATTTTGTTCCTTGATGTGTATATATGCTTTGGGTTTGTAATGTTCTTGATTATTGATGTATAAGCATTGGGAGAACCTCCAGATCTTTTTTGGATGATTATGATATAAGATAAACCAATTTGGGTTATGTAATGGCTAGAGTTTTATTTGGGTTTTTTCTAGGTTCAATATGAGACTTTGTTCTTGTTGTGAGGATCTAGGTTACCCATTTCTTATCTCTTTGATCTATGGTTAGAACCATGACACTCTTTATTGAGGTTGTATATAGTTTTTTTTCTTACTGATTTTTGATGTATTTGGGTGATGGTTTCCATGATGGTTTCATTGGAATCATCCAATGGGTGTTTGGATGTTATAGGATATTTTTGATTTTATTTTTTGATCATCTTATGTTTGGGTGGTTTCACAAGGTTAGTAGAAGATTTTTTTTCTTTTCATGTTTCTTATAGAGTAGTTTTTTCTTATGTTAGTGATATTTTCATAGGAGTTTCTTACCTTTGTTAAACCATTATAGATTAATTCTAAATGGTGGGGAGACTGATGAGAGGTATCCATATATATAGAATTATTGGATATATGGTTAATCTATATTTATTCTTACAGATGCATAGTGATGTTTGAGGATTTTGGTTACATCGTATGAGGTTCACTATTCTCTCATTTTTTATCTGACCTCTTCAACTGTGGGGTAGATGTTCTCATTCTCAGTTTTATTTTACATTGAACAAGAACATTTGGGGGGGGGGGAAGTGGTATGGTGGGGATATTGTAACAACACATGTTAATTTATTAGTTATTTTATTTTAGTTATATTTATTATAGGTTATGTTATGTATTAAGATCATTGAGGTCTTTCATTTATTGAAATTTTAGATATTTTTTGGTGTTATGCGGTTTACACGTAGTGGTTTTAACTACGTGATAGTGATAGAATTCTTGATAGTGTAGTTTTACATAGTTAACACATGGTTCACCATGATATGTGGGATCTTCCAAAAAACCTTGTGAACTGTTTTGTACTTTGGGGAAACATTCATTATTGGAACACAATTATGAGAAACTAGTTAGCCAAAATATGTGTGTTCTATGTTATTTTGTAGTGCAAGCCACATGGTTGGTGCACTCTTTACCAACTCGTGCAACCTAACCATATATCTTTCCTATATTTACATAATGAGGTAAAATTTATTACATTTTCATTATTTTAAGTGTTATACTCCCCTTTTTCCTCCACAGTCATATGGTAGACCCTCCCTTGGGATCTAGAGAGAGATTCCTATCTTCCTTCCAAGATTTATGCCTTCTTATTCATGGTTTACTAGATAATATTCAAGGTAACCCTATCTCTCATTCTTTCAACACTTCTCCTCTCTTACTTGTCTTATTTCCATATAATTTTTCATGTCACTAAGAACTCTAATTACTATGAAAATGGTATTCAAGGTTTCAGTTTATCTACTCAATGGGTTTTGGTCATTTGGGCTAGTGGTGGGTGATTCATGTCTTGATTGGGTGTTCACTATGGATGGAGACACATTGTAATGTGATTCTATAGGCTTATTGGTAGGTGTTTCTATGTATTTAATTTTTTTTACAATTAATTTGATGCTTGTATTTTAGAAAATAATTTCTAATTAAATTAGTGTTATACATGGTTTCTTGAAAGGAATTAGCAATGGTTTCATGATATTTTCAATGTAGAATAAATAGTTTTGACATGGGTTTTATGTATTATTTTTAAATTAAAATTCTATTCAAACCTAGTGTTAAAAAAATTTCCCACTATGATAATTTAAGTAGTTATTGGATAAGTTTTTTGGTCTTGAACTTGTTTTGGTATTTCAACGGAAATGGTTATGTTTTAAAAAAAATGTTTTCCCATTTAAAAATTGGGTGTGTATCCTCATGTTTTCAATGTTTTTTTCAATTTATGATATTTTAATGAAAAATAAGGGCCTCAACATCCTGAATTAGTTGAAAAAGGGATCAGTTCTTACCTTATAATGAAAATAGTTCATCGATTGTGATACCCTCATTGATTTCCACTTCTATTTATTTCAACAATTACATGTTTTTCATAATTTTTGGATGGTTGTATGTTGTAAAGTGTGTATGTTCTTTGTGAGGGTATCTGATGTGAGGTGTGAGGTGTTTTATTTTGATTTTTTAGTAATTAATTTGATTTACTACTCATCTCTATGTGTTTCTATCTTGGTAATCCTATGGTATTAATAAATGATCTTGATAAGTGAAACCTATAGTTTAGATCATGTTCTATCAAGGTTTAGGAAATATGGATGATGAGAAATATTGGATTGTTTTTACCATGGTATCTTCTACATCCATGGAAAGTTTTAGGGACTAACTAGTTTGATCGAAATACCTAGAGAGATAGGTTATTAATGACTGGATTTGGGTTCTAGTAACCCGCCCGAATGGCGCAAAGGCCTTATTTTTTATTTTATTATAGATAATCCCCCTTTTAATGGTTGAAGGGGAACCCGTACATGACCCGTAGGCCCAAGTCACAAGGCCCGACATGACCCATAATACATGACCCGAAGGCCCAGAGGCATACCATGCCCAATACATGACCCGTAGGCCCAGCCCACTAGAACTACCCCTCCCCAGCTTCTGCATCATTGATTGCCTTTAGCTACCCACCTACAATGCTGATCGGCTAGCATTGCCTCGTACAAAGCTGCACGGTGCCTGGTCCCGATGGCGGTTTCCATACCCTCTCATTCTTCCAATCCGGTTAGCTCTGCTTCTGGTGACTTCTACTGGTGCTCTGATCCTCATCTGGGGCCTACTCTGTGTGAACTAGGCTACTTCATGGTCTTCAATGGCCCAAAGGTCATGTGGCCCGAAGGTCTTTGATGTCCCATTGGCCCCGAGACCCGTAGGCCCAAAACGGTGGCTCGAAAGCCCAAATCAAGTGAATAGTCCGGCTGCTACAGTACCGAACAGTGCCTACTACAGTACTGCTACAGAACCCCAGAAATTCGCCTCCACCCAATTTTGAACCTGGGTCTCTTGGATGCCAAGAAGGATCCCTTTCCACTTGAGTACGGGCTTGTTGGATGGGTTCTAGTAACCTATTTTAAACTATATTACTTTAGTACCCTGGTTAAATCCCATAAATGTTTTTCCTTGATTGGTGGTTCCTTTAGAGGAACCCAATTCCATTCTTAACATATCATCTTATTCCTATTTCATAAACAACCATATTCTTTACCTATTGTTATGATTTCTTAATGACATTTTGTTTACAAATTATACTTTATTTTATTAATTCATGTGGTTTTTTTAAAATATTAAAATGGTTTGTGGGAAGTTTTTTTTAAATAAAAGTGAGATGTATAATTTACAAAATAACATTCACTGCTAGTTTTAAATTATTTTAAATGGTAGGTTTTTATTGATTTTTATAAAATCAGAGGTTCTTGTTTTGGGTTTTATAATGGTTATATCTATGTTGGTTTTAGGTGAAAGTGGTTTTCCTATTTATGGAATTATTGTGTGATTTGTTTTCATTACGTACTAAATGGATGAAAAAATTTATTTTATTTGTTATATTTAAAAGTTTCATTTCTTGAATGTTTAATTGAATGAATTTCCTATCCATCTTGGTTGGATTATACTGGGCATGTTAGCTCAGACTTTTCATACACACCTATATGTGTCTTTGTATCCATTATGTATTATATGAGTTCCATTATTCATTTAGGATTTTTTATCAATATATTGGGCCATTTATAGATTATTTATCTTATATTGAGTGATTTTTGGTCGCATGGAGGTGGTATTATGGTGTGATTCTAATTTTATTTTAGGATGTTGGGGTTTGGCTAAGATAACCTCTATTTAATGTGGACATTGTTTCCACTTGTTGACATATATTATATATTTGTTTGTGGATATTGTTTTATGTTGATATAAGTGATTTCAACAAGTTTAATTGATTATGACTAAATTTTTCCTTTTATTTATTAGGATGAACATGTTTGTTATGTGTGGATGTGCAAATAATAGAATGTCTATTCTGGACTTCCACTAAAAGTTCTATTATTTGATAACGTTGATTTTAGGGAAAAAAACCCATCCCAAAGTGCTTTATTGATTCCCATATACATGTTTATAGTTTATGGGTATTGGTAATTACCTTCATAATTATTGGAATACTAGTTTGAGGGAATTTATGGGTCAACCTAGGCTAGTTCATTATAATATTGTAAGGTCTCAGGTATTTTAGGTTGGAAGTTTTCAGAAGGAATTTGAATTTTCAACTACTATTTGGGTCAAACAATAATCAGATATTATGAATGGTAATTGGAAGGTTTTAATTCCACTAAATAATGTTTTCATGAATTTTTTGAGGCTTTGAATATGGATTATAGGTTTTGGTAGTGTCATGGGGGGTTGGGGAACGAAAATAATGTTTTGGGAAGTTCTAGTATATGGTGCATGGTTGGAACAAAATTAGTGTTAACTGTGAATCCTTAACACGAAGACAATATTTTCAAGGCATACAGTTGAAAAAACCTCTTAATAGGTTTTGTATAACAATCCATACATCTGAAATAAATTGTATGTATGTCACACATATGGCACGTGGTCTATTAAACCATGCACCATGATCATCTGTAGGGTGTGGTATTTGGGAAGTGACAACTACATAGTTACCTCATTATTTGTCAAACCATATAGAAAAACCATAAATCCCATTCAATCGGGAAAAATAACAATTTTCTTTATTAAACCTAAAGGGTTTTACCCCTCTTTTCTCCCTCATTTCTCCTAGGATTTCCATGTGCATTCCAACCTCCTTGTACTTTCCTGCACGGGAGTTCTTCATCATTATTGGATGAAATAAAAAATATTTGGATGCATTGGAAGCCTTGAGGTAAGCCTCTGAGACTGTTATCTATAATTGAGTTCTTTTTTATTCTTCCTCTAATCTTGGCTTCTAAAATTAGATATTTTAGTCTTTATTCAACCGGAGAATTGAGGAATTAGATACAGATGATAGGTATTTCACTCTTCCTAGGAAGAGGGTGACCCAAGAGGCTGCCTTCCCTTCACTGCATATCATTTCATTCATGTACATAACCATGGTGAGTTTATAAATATTCAAGGAATGACTTAAATTACTAAAGTGGATTTTCTGGATTTATTCTCCTGGGGATTATTCCCAATCCAAGGTTGATGATGTTTTACAGGTTATCGACGGTTGTTTAGAATCCATTTCAATGCAGTGTGGTTGGCCCGTGAGGTTTTAAGATTCAGTCCCTAATAGTTAGTTTTTTTAATTTTGTTATAACTTTTTAATTTTAATTAATTAATTATAATATAAATAATTAATAAATTCATATTTTTTTGAGATTGGACTGCTCACATCTCAATGATCTTGGAAGTGCTTTAGAAGCCGCAGCCAACTCCTGAAAAAATAAATGGAAAGATTCCTAAAGGTACGAAATCCATCAAACCTACCCTATAGTAATTATTCATGTTATGGTATTATATGTATGGTTTTTATTTTCCTTGATGGGAATTCCCCTTGTTGGGACTTTATCAAATGAACCACCAACTTCAATTAAATTTGGTTAGCTTAAATTAACGAATGATAGGGGTCAAAAATGCTAGTTCATTGAATTTATAAATTAATATAAGTCTATTAATGTGAATGAGGATATTTTATGGGACACCTCCACCAATTATTAAACCTTGAGAATTCAATGTAGTATGACTCTCCTTGCATAGTTTTTTTCAAGGATTCAAATAGGGATGACTCTACCTATGTGCAAGCCTTGAGGGTCCCAATTAGGGTTCCTATATTTAGTACTAAACTGGGGTACCCAGTGGGTTTCCTCATTTTTGATTGACCCTGACCTAGTGAATTATGGTTATTGGGAAGAAATGGTAGTGGTTGCCACATTAGAACCCATACCAAATTTTTTATCCAAAGTGGTTGTGGAAGTAGTGGTGAGTTTAGGTTTTTGACTACCTGAACTCCTTTATTTATGCTTTAACATGGTTATTATTGATGTAACTATGATTTATGGATGTAGTTACTTAAATTTTTATCTAATGGTCTTAATGTTATGTGATTTTGACAAGGATTCTAATGGGTACTTCCTTGGATCCAGATTCTGAGACTTAATTTTTTGGTATTCTACGAAGTACTTAATGAGATCTAGGTTCTAATCCTTACAATTTTGGGATGCCCTAATTTAGTTCCTGGGAACTGGATATTGAGCCTATGTGATTTATTATATGATTTGGGATGCCCAAAGGAACTTCTTGAGATCTTTATTTTGATCCTTACATGATCATATGTTGTAAATGGATATCCTCATCATCTATTGGGAATTTTTGGAGATGATTCCCCATGAAATTATTTAGATACTCTCAAGGATGTTTCTTCTATCCTCTAGTGATGTCTGGGATTCTCCCTAGTGTCAGGTGGACACATCATTATGAAAATATATAGAATTTTCTAGGAGTGGGATGTTGAGACACTAATTTAATAGATTCTGAGCTTATAATTTGATCTAAACATCATTCCTTATAGGTCGCCTAAGGGTCACACCCTTAGGGATCATTCGAGTCACAATGTCATGATTTACCTATGGGATGGGACCTAGGAGTAAGGAATCATATTATATTTTTATGTCTTGAGTGGTATAGCGTCTAGCTAAGTTACATTTATCGGATATCCAAATACTATCTAGAATTCAATGTTATCATGATTGTAGGTGTGTAAGAAGTGAACCCAAGTCTAGGACATGTTTCCCCCTATGGTGATGTAGCTCTCTTAGAGACATTTACAACCCTAAAAAAAGCAGGTATCGCCAATCCAGATTACATACCTAAAGATAGATTGGATTATACACTACTTGAGGGGTACAACATCTAGATAAATACCTCTTTCATAGGATGTACATTTAATTGGATTCATGAACCCAATGATCAACTATGGTATTTTTATTTCTTTTCGAGTCATGTATTTTCTAGGATGAGGACATTACATGACAATTCCCTCAAGATAGTATATTATGGTATGGACTTTTCATTTTAGTTTATCTTCAATATATATTTTTTATTATTTTTATTATCTTAATGAGTAGCTCATATACACATGCACTTATTTTACTAGCTATATATGGGAACACATTGGTGGTTTCCCATTAAGTTGTTCACTCATACCCTACTAAGAACACCCTTGCACTGGGGTGAATGAGTAGATGTTCACTTTATTTTAAGAAGAGGTAGGGTTGAAACTAGAGACTGATCAAGGCGGATGGTTCAAATATGTACATGGAGTTTGGTTATGTGGTTTATCTTAGACAAGGCAGTTGTGATTTTAAATTTTATTAATTTTTTATGCACTTCTATATAAGTGGTTTGACTAGTGGATGAGCAGTGTTGTATGTATGAAATGGTTATTTAGGCCTTTAATTAATTCAGTTTATTATTATAGTATGCTTCTATTTCAGTTCATTTACTAATTATTCACTATAATTATTTGCTATTATGGGAGATGTTTGGTTACTTCTGCTATTTTATTACTCTGATATGAGAAAATATTCTCCCCACTATCACACCATATCCCATCACTACTAATTCGCAGCCTTAGGATTATTAGAAGATACGCTTGAGGCCTTTTCACCCACCAATCCAATTACTGGTCATAAAGTGAACCAGTTGGTACGTGACAAAGTGGTATAAAATGTTTTTATTTTCCTATTTTATTAATATTTGGGGCTTGATATATAAGAGTATTTTAAATATGTTGGAACCTGTGATGGATATGAGAATATTATGTCAAGAACACTTGTTCCAATAAGAATCCCTTGTTACTAGGAATGTGCGTTTATTTATTTATTTTTGATGTTATAGCTGAATATGAATTTTTCATTGAGAGACACACTTGTTGTGTGGAGTTATTATTTATGATGGACTTATGGATCTCAACTCTTTGTTGAGATTCCAATGTTTGATTTTGACAGTTGTTGTAGAAAATAAAGAGGTGTATCATGAATCATATTTATCACATAGGTTTCACTTATTATAAACATGATACTGTGTGATTATACTAACAATAGAGGCTAACTATTTGAAGTTTCATCAATAAACTAAATGGTGTTTTCCTATATAGGTTATTTAGGTAATTGTACTCATTTAGACTAACAATTATGTATATTTCCTCTTGATGGTAGGATATATGGAACTATGGTGATTTGTTCAACATTGAGGGTTATGAAACATATGTATGAGAGGTTCAATGACCCTAGTAAGTCAGAATTTCCATGTGATTCCTTTTCAATAGAACCCTTGTGGGTGTTTCTTTTTAGGTGTGGTTAACTAAAATTCATCACAACATATATAGTGTTTCCCTATCTAGTATACTATGATATTTTACTTAAACAACCTTCATTCTTGTTTATCTAGTCGAATCCTTTAGTGTGATGTTGATAGGTACCTAAATGTTCCTAGTGAATTTGACCTCGACGGGGTACTACCATATATAGTTAGCAGATGAGTGTCATTTCAGTATCTTTTTTATGTTCATATAATTATTCTCTTAAGACAATCACTTATAAGGATGATAGATGATAATCATGTCCCTAGGTGGTCAATTCTTGGTAGTTTATGTGATTAGTGATCTTAATTATATTAGTTACTAATGGGTTGTGATTAAATGGGTTGTGAATTGAAACCTAAAGGGTTTTTTACTCTACAACATGGAATTGAAAACCTACATAATTGTTACCATATTTATAGGTTTTTACTCTTATATTGTGATGTAATACTTACCTTCCTTAGAGGGGGTTGACATGCATATTAGATTTCTTACATTTATACGGGTGTGTGGGTGATTCCCCGTGATATATAACCCTAGAGAGAGGTTTGAATGTTGGGAAAAGTGGATCAACCTAGTAACCCTATTATGATTCTTGATCGATAGGGATAAGTGGAAACCTTGAGGCCTGTAGTTGTGACTTAGAACCTTATATTTCAATATTCAGTTTTGTCAATGGAATCCTTTGAGTATAGTTGGCCTAGGTTTAAATATTCCTTTTTAGGTTGAGATCTTGTTTGTATACTAATTTTAAGACTAAATCATGGTAGGTGGTCAGGTTTTTCAATATATATAGGTTGTTGCCTTTTGATTATAATAAATCACATATGATGATTATGTTCCAGGACTAGTTGAATGGGAAGGATTGTTAGGTTGAGTATCCCTATGTACCACTAGTATTCGGTCGATGCTTTGTTTCTATAAACTATTCCAGGTGATGGGAGGTCATTGAAAAAATCATGGAAAAAAGAGAGGTTTTGGATTTTGAAGAGGAGTTCCAAGGGATATTTTTGGTTTAAAGAGACTGAGGTTCCATGTAGCACGATCAACTTGGCCTTGTAAATTATGACTCACAAGAGTGTGATTTGGGTGATGAGGGTATGCATCTGTTACACATGGTACCATTTAAATTTTAAATATGTATGTATCCATGTGCGAGTTGAGGATCAATATTTTTAATTAACTTTCATCAGAAAGGCTGCCTGAGATTTATAATGGAATGAGAAATGTCCCCCATGGTTGATAAAACATTTAGAATGGACTGAGTGACCTAATATGGATGACCTATGGATAGAACTGGACACGTATTGTTAGGAGACATGGTATGAAGTGTTTTTTTAAGGTAAGTAGTATCCTTTAATATAACCATGGATCGGGATGAACGATACATGCCTATTGATGTAATCTTAGTGTACTCCTAGTTAGAGAAGATCATTCTCATCATCTTAACATCCCATTGAGTATGTTGAGAGAGAATCATCTATATACTGATCTGAATATATTTTTTTGTTTGATAGAGGAAATCCTTAATAGTTTTTTTCAGGGAATGTTAAAAAGGTAATCCATGTGGTGGAGAGTAAACCCATGGTTATTTAAAGGAGGTGACCCTTATTATGTCTTGAATTTTAGTATTTCCATGGGTTCTATTTCTATGGGTTAGAAATGGGTGATAGGTTATATTTTCATTAACACTACGGTATGACTGGGTTCATAGCCATGCTAGTTCATATTTCCAATTATGGATGGGGCATGGCCTTTAGTGATCAGGAACTCATTTTGTTGGTTTTAGGAAAAGGATTCTCATAATGTGGGGAGAGATATGTTGATCATTGGTATGTAACGCTCATGTGGTAAGGGTTATGAGGCTTTGAGACTTGTCATTGGATGGTCGTTTTGTCTTTCACATGACATTAGATAAATTGAATTTGGTACTAATAGATTCCTCAATTAATTATAGTATTAGGTTTGAATATATTATTGGCTGATGTCTGACAATTTTCATCAAGCCTGAGATATTTGTTATGATAAAAGGGTATTGGACTAGTTTGTTGATAGGGTTCTTGTTATAGAATGATAATGGAACTGGGAAAGGGTTTGGTTCTGTCAGGAAAAGTCAACAGAAGTCAATTTTTGGATTTAGTGAGTATTCAAAGAATGATCTCGATGCACCCTGAGGTATGGTCTTGGGATTAGGTTTTAGTGATACCTTCATTGTAGAATTTGAGTGTTTTTTCGAATAGTCAGTTGAAGGTTGTCCAACTTGTGTTCATTTGTACAGTTATATTTAGTGGATGAGGAACCACATCGATAATGCCATTGGGATGAGATGTGTGTAGTCTAAGGGTTGGATGATGCCCTTCATGTAAAAGTTAGTGTAACCAGCTCAGTTAGGTTGACTGGGATTTACAAAAATTGAATTTAGAATTATACTCAGAGTGTCATTAGGATTGTTGGGGAATTTTTCATTAGTAAATTCCACTGGTGGTTGTAGCATGGTTTATATTTGGCCATTTAAAGAAAGAACCTATGGTGGGAAGAAACATAGTCCTGCTAATGAATGAGAAAATATGTGATCATTTCCTATGTTATATATCCTTGGGTAATTTTTATCTTGAGTTTCTAGCTTCGGTTATGAATGTTGTCTTAGAGTATGGTGAGTTAAGTAATGTTTGTTTAAAATGAAACTTGGAAGCATGTTGAGTGTTCAGAGACGAAATGTGGACATTGTTATGGATTTCAAACCAAGAATTTATAGAGATGATAAGCATTAAGGTGGTGAGGTTTTATGATCTCACATTTTTCAAGATGTAAATTTTCACAAGTAATTATAATTATCAATTACTAGACGAGTCAAATATAGGTTAGATATTAAAATGGGAATTCGAAGGCCAGGATGCCTTTAAATAATTATTTTAGAAGATTGTTGAGGCCTTTAATATAGATTAGATGTTTTGGGAGTATCCTAGGGATTTGGGGACCAAAACTGGAGTTTTGAGAAGGTGCGGTATAGGGTGAATGGTTGGAACATGATTAATGTTAAGCATGTGCCCAAATAATGTGAACTAGATTGTACATGAAAATAATGGGGAAAAATATATGACATCCTAGGTATAACCATGTGAATGATTTCAATAAACTATAGACATGTTTCATATATGGTGTATTGTCTGTTAAACCATGTTTCATTCTCTTAAGAGTGGTGTGGTGTTTAGGGAGTGCCAACTGCATACTTGGCACATAGTTTTTCCAATTGTGTGTCCAAACCGTGCACCCCATTAAAAAGGTAAAAATTACCATGTTCACTCCAGCCATTAATGGGGTTTAACCTACCTTTCTCCATCATTTATCCCAGGAACTCCCTCACGTGGATATGTCTCCTTCTACATTCCTTTATGTAAGTTCTTCCTCGTTCTTGGTTGGAATGAGACATCATTGCATGCGTTGGAATCCATGAGGCATGTCTCTAACTCTGTTAGCCTCTCTTGATTTATTTTTCGTTTTCCACTAATATTGGATTCTTATATTGGGTATTTTAGACCTGATTCCACCAGATCATGGTGGAATCAGATACCAATGATAGGGATTTCACTTTTTCTAGGAAGAGGGTGACCCGAGAGGCTATCTACATGTGATTCATTTTGTTGCGGTACATCTCTATGGTGAATTTATAAAGATTTAAATCCTAAATTAAACTTATATGGTGAATTTTTTAATGTCATTTATTATGTAATATTATTCATCCGAGGTTGATTATGTGTTTTGTGTTGTTTATGATTTTTTCACCCTTCTAATGTGATGTGATCAGCCAATGAGATTTTGAGATTTATGAACATACAGATAGTTTTGTTTAAAATTTTTTATAACTTTTTAAGTTTAATTTATTAATTATAATATTTATAATTAATTAATTTTCATGGATTTTTGTGAGACATTACCTTGCATGTTCTGATGAGCTTGGATGGGATTTGGTAGATGTATCCAGCCCTTTGAAAAATAAATATAAAGATTTACAAAGGTAGGTGGTTGATCATACATACCATATATAGTGATTATTTGTGTTATGTTATAATGAGTATAGTTGGGATTTCACCTGAGGGTGAAACCCCTTACTGGGACTCTTTCATATAAACCACTGAATTTTATTAAATGGGGTTAGCTTAAATGGACGAATTTCTATGGTAAAACAACCCCTACATGATGTCTTTATACATCGATATGAGACCATGACTATGATTGATGATCCTCTATGAGATACCTGTACCTATGATTTGACTTAGAGAATACCAAGTAGGATCAGTATACTTTCATACTATTTCTAAGGATTCCAAGAGGGGCGCCTCTACTTATATGTGAACCTTGAGGGTCCCAAGTAGGATACATCTCTAGAGTATTAACCTAGGGGACCCAATGGGTTCTATAATTTCTTGAATTAACCTAACCTCGTGTGTTATGGGTCTTGGGTAGAGATGATAGGGGATGTGACCTAAGATGTCATGCCAAACTTGTTAGTCTAAGGGGTTGTGGAAATGGTGTTGGGTTTAGGCATTTGGCCACCTTCACTCCTTTATTTATTATTTCAATTGATTAATATTTATGTAGCTATGATTTTCAGAGGTTCTTCATGGTGTTTATGACTACTGGTCATGACATGACGAAATTTTAATGGTAATGCCCATAGGTACTTCCTGGGATACATCTTCCAAGCCATACTTTCTTATGATTCCCAAAAAATACGTCCTGAGATCCTTCTTTTGAGCCTTACTATTTTGGGATCCCCAAACGTACTTCCATGGATCCAATTGTTGATCCTACAATGTTGATTATATGATTGGGGATTTACAAAGGAACTTACAGGGATATGTATTTTTAGCCTTACATGATTAGATATTGGAAATTATGCTCCTCATCATTCATTAGGGATGGTCAGAAATGAAAATTCATGCCTTTCTTCAGATACACTTGAGGATGATTCTACTCTCCTCGAGTGATGCCTTGGATTATCTATAGGTTCGAGTGGAAACACCATTAGGAAACTCACTGGAATTATTTAGGATAGGGATGTTGAGTCATTTTTGAATAGATGTCAAGATTTTACTTGGATCTAAAGAGTATTCCTTATAGATCGCCTAAGGTTCATCCCCTTAGGGATCATCTGTGTCAAAATATCATAATTTAGGTATAGGTAGGGACCTAGGAGTTATAAATAGGACTACATTAATATGGATTGAGTGGTATGGCATCCAACATAGAGTCTTTTATTGGAAGTCTAGACACTACACGGAATCTTTCATTACAATGAATGAAGGAGGGTATGGGTGAACCTATGGTTTGGACATGTATCCCCCTATAGTGATGTAGCTTGATTAGATACATTTTTATCACTCACTAAAGAAGTTATCTTTGATCAAGATTATGGACCCAAGTCTTGATAGGATTATACACGACTTGCATGGAATGACATCCATCTCACTGTCTATTTTATAGGATTTCTAATCAATCAGGTTCATGAACCTAAGGATTTACTATGATGATGTTTTTTTATTTACTTCTAATTATATATCCACTAGGGTGAGAACATTTCATGAACATACTGTCATGTAAATATGTGGTGGTATTAATTTTTCCTTTTATTTATCTTCACCAGTTATTTATTATTGTTAGTGTTATCCTGATGAGTAGTTTATAAATATATACATTTCATTTACTAGATATGTACAGGACCACAGTGGTGATTCACTAATAATTTTTATACTCACACCGAGCTTGGGATGCCATTGTTTTGGGTTACCCAAGAAGATGTTCACTTGATTTTGGGTACGAGTTGGGATGAGGCCTAAGACAGATCGAGCGGGGAGGATCAGATATATTTATATATATATGAAGTCTGAGTATGTGGTTCATCTTGGAGATGGAATAATATCATTATAATTTTATTCCTATTAATTTTATGTACTCCTATATATGTGGTTGGTCTATAGGAAGATCACTTTTTTATGTATGACAAGGTCATTTTGAGCCTTTACTATATTCCATTTATTAATATAGCATGTTTCTATTTTAGTTCATTTAATACTTCCACATGCTAATTATTTACTCAAATGGATAATTTTTTGTTAATTACACTATTTTATTACTCTAATATAAGATAATATCTCCAAACTATCACACTATAGGCCCTCATAACTGGTCGTAAGCCTCTGGTGTATGAGGAGGTGTGCTTGAGGCCTTTTCTCTAACTAGTCCAGTTAGAATTCATATAGTGAATCGGGTCAGGATGTGACAAAGAAATTTAGAAAAATCATATGTTATTAACCATGTTGAATGATAAAATTTCATATCACTCTCCCAAATAGATAATCATATCACATTCCACCTATCTATGTATAAAATTTCTTATTCATTCTCAATTAAGGTCCCACATTTTCTAGGGATGTTTTCATCCATTTTTGTTTAAACATCAACCAATAACATGATCAGATTCATGCCCAATCACCCACAAAATAGATTCATGTAAATGATATTGTAATAACATTATAAAAGTATAAATGTTACCATTCTAGGATTTTTATAAACATGGGATAATTTTAATTAATATTAAACATTCTTTCTTTGGAATACCAAGTACATAGTGTATGAAACTCATGTTGTGTATATATTCATTCATCCAATGAAAAAACATTTTTATACATCATGAGTAAATGATGTATCACTATATGAAAATATTCCCATATTAATCAATAAATTTTATCATAACTTATAATAATTCATAATGAACATTAATTAAGGATAAATAAAATTCATATATATAAAAGTAAACTATAAGTTAACTTTATAAATTATATAAATCCAATAACAAAGAATGATAATGTTGATACTACCTTTTAAATAACATGACACATTTTATATACATAATTTTTTTTAAAAGAGAAAAAGAATATTTATGTGTTAGTTTAAACATATCCTATATGATATACCACTAGAGAAGACATGTATTTCCTTATTTTTTAATTTCTAGGATCATTGCATCGCTATGTAATTATTTCCATATCTCTATCTTACCATATAATAAATCCTCCAATGAAATTTTATTTAAATGGTTAACATTCAGGTAGACTGATTACTTGAACAATTCTAATATTATTACTCATTATCATAATGTTAAACTATTTGAAAATAATATAAAAACTAATTTTACAAAAAAAAATGATCCAAATTATCACTATTAATAATTATTATTTCATAATGCACATTTTTTTTAATTCTTCATAATTTTCATAGAAATTTTATATTCAAGATTTTATATAGTTTTTTATAAAAAAATCAACACATTAGATTGAGATTATTCATTAGAAACAAACCCTAAAAACATCTAGGTTATAAATTAGAATTCAATTTTAATTAGACTAGTAAGGTAATTTAGTCATTGCACTATTAAATTATCAACTTCAAATATACTCTCAGTATCATATTAGAATCTATTTTCCCCAAAATTTATTTTTCAATGTCAAGAAAACATTTTCATTAGGAATTAATAATTATTTTTTATATGAATATTTAATAACAACATCTTATATGGTATAATATTTATTCAGTGGAATATTTTGAAAATAATAATTTATTATTTAAAGCATTCCACTAAAGTGGTGTGATTATATCCCTCGTATTTTAATAAATAATTGGGATAAAATATTTTATATTTGTGAATATTATTTGTTTATATTATTTTTAAAATAATTTAAAATTTTCGATGAATAAAAAATGATGTTTATAAAAACATTCATCTCTTATTATTCCTAAAAAATATTATTTATAAATAATTTTTACTTATGACATAAGGGAAAAACTAGATAAAAATACAATTATTTTATTTATAGCTTTCTAATTCTTAATGTAATCATTTATATCCATCTCCACAATGTACCATCCTTTCCTTAAATATATGGATGCATACATCAAGCACTAACGATCAATACATTATCAGTTTATAACTCGTATATATATTTATAGAATTTTCATAATGTAAATGAGGTAACATATATGAGTCAAAATGGAATAATTTAATTGTAAAACACTTATACCTAATGTGGACATTCCAAAAGTTTATTGTAACAAAACAAGTATCTTAATAAAATCTTCCTCTAGTGAAAAGGTTTACCAAAATGATAATACCACTACTCCATAACATCACATAATTTAGGATTCAATTACACAAACTAAATATTATAGCTACCTATCTTATTTTTCTAATGTTAACTTTTCAATATAGAAAAAAATCCCTGAAATCCCATATCTTGTTTATTTATTATAATAATATTGAGTTTAACTATTAAAATTATACTAAATTAATTCATATTATAATTTACAATGAATTATAGGAAAAATTTTTTCAATGATTAAAAAATAAATCCTATATTCAGATCAATCCTTGAAAGAGACCTTGGATTCTCTATGTTATTGAAATAACTAATAATATTGAGTAAAGGAGTTGAGACTGAGGTTCTATTAGTCATATTGCATCAAAATAATTCATTTGAAAAAAATCACTTCATCCATTCCTTTTCTTATTATAAACAACTATATCAACTTTATGGATATATTCATCATTTAGATATGGAATATGGTGTTTCATAATAATGTATAATTAACATCATTTAAGAATTATTCTTAAAATCCTCTACCTGTCCATAAAAGTTCTTCTTTTGTACTTCCTTTCTCTAAAAATTATATCAAATGCTTATTTGATTATGAAGATTTAATTTTATCTTTTACATAAGTTTTGACCATATGAGTACCATTTTTTAAATATTCAATAATTACTTTTACTCAACATGATCTCACTAAAATTTGGACCCCTTTTTAAATTTACATGATATCTATTAGTGTTCAAAAATAAATATTTTACTATGATTTATATCCATTTTTGATATATCCTATTATATAAAATTTAGTTACTCTATCATATCATTCACATATTATACGAATTTGGGATAGTTTAGTGGAAAACCTTTTACCCGAATATATCATATGGATTATAAAAACATTATTACCTAGTTATTTTATCCTATAAAGTTCCAAAATAATGTGTAATTCAAAGAAAACATAATAAATTTTCAATTAATCCTATTAGGTTCAACCACAACATAATTTTCCTATATAAGACTATCCATGAGAACTCACCTTTATAATGACAAACTAAATTTTATGATTCTGGTTTTTCCAATTGTTCTATTATGAGGAAATATTAAAAATGTTATTTTTAAGTAGTTTTAAAATATACCCATATAATCACATATATTTTCATTATGTCTACAGGATTGAATCTATTTAAATTTTTATACTATGAAATTAACTAAATTAATATGTTTTGGACATTTTAATGAATAACTCTTTAGGCAACTCATTATTTTTGTTATATTCCCAATAATAAAATACATATATTTTTCACATATCCAAATTCATCTTTACCATAAGGTTCCTGAAACACTTTCACATAAAGGTTTAAAATCACGTGAAATAAAAATTTATATAAGGGAAACCATGGTGTTGAAGGTAGAAAACCTTGACTACTCTAGATAGAGAAAAATTCCCAAGGTATATGATAATTCTCTCCCAATGTGATACTATACATGGATGACTACTAAGTAGAGTCCTAAATTCTAATAAAACCCTAAAACATAATATGGATTAATCATAAACAAAATTTACTATAATTTTCGTGACATACAAAACTAATCATAGTCACAGTTGAACATAGATAAATCATATGGAATACCAATAATATAACTCCTTATATGTATGGTATGAAATATATAAAAATAATTATAACACTTTAAAATAAATTACATATACATTAATAATAAAAAAAATTATATTCATGAAAAAAATCAAGGAATAAAATAAATGAATGAATAATTCATAACATTAAATATGAGATAAACATTTATAATCATTTATTATATCAAAAATTATATTTATTTTTAATTATAACTGTTTTATGGGAATTTCATAAATAAATAAACAATAACAATCCACATTTATTTCAAATTATACACCTTAATATTATCATTTAACATGGAATATAATGTGAAATCATTAATATTCAAAATTTATGAAATTTTTTAAAGCATTTATAGAAATTTATGCATTTTAATATTTGTGTAAATTGATTATCTAAACTAATTATAAATACATTAATATATTTAAAATTTATCAAATACTGAAAAACACATTCTTGTAAAGTTAATAATTGTATTTTTTTTATAAAATTTAACATTACTTATAAAATTAAGACCATGGTTATTTTTACATAAACCTATATATAAATTATATTAGATAAAAACACTTTCTAGTAGAAAATTTACAATTTTTTTGTTATTACATTTTTGTAAGTACAAAAAAATACATACTTTTAAAACTATTATGTGGTTTTTATTATCTATGTCCTATTTTTTGTATAGAAATCAAATTTCAAATCAAACAATAGCCATTTATTTTCATAAAAATATACTATACTGTTATCTTTTGATGATACTTTGTTTTTGTAAAGTAATTCCATGAACATTTTATAGAAACCATTACATCGTTTTATAACTTGTATAAAATCTTTCTCATTTTATCATTAAAATTTATTTTTGTTATAGAAATATTTAAAAAAACTAGTCCATTTTAATAAAATAGATCATGGTTCTTGGAAAACTAATTTTTCCTAGTTTCATTGTGTATTAAAAAATTCAATGAATATGATTTTGGTGTTCATATAATTCCAGTTAAGTGTTTTAGAAGGGAAAATACTTACAAAAACATGGAAAAGTATCAAAAACCATATTTTTCAAAATATTAAACCATAATAAAGAATTAAATAATATAAATAAGAAATATTCACTTTTTCATGATATATTCAGTATAATATCTTCTAAAATTATGAAAACATTCTCATAATTCTATAAGTATCCATGGGATATGTGAATCTTTAAATGATTTGGAGTGAAATCCTTAAATCCATGATATTATAAAATATTTAGTTGAAGGATATAAGAAAAATTATAGTTAAATAGAGATACAGTTTGAGTTTTCACAACATAAATAAAATATTAAAATTACAAAATTAGTGAATGGTGTAAATACATTTATATTGGCGTCTATGGATCTAATATATTCATCAAATATTTTTTCCTTTTCATAAAAAATTTAAAATGTAACAACTATTTTTAAATCCCATAACATCTAAACAAAAAATGGTTGAAATAAATATAAATTCAAACTTCTATAAATATCATCATATTATATTTTAAACCAATAATGATTTCTAGGATGATTATTAGTCAATAAACTACAATTATTTTCTATTTTATAAACATTTGTTCTCAGAACCATGATGTAATGACCTTTATTACCTCATAGTTTACTCCATTACAAACTATGAATAGTTTTATAACACCTTATCATGGATACTCTTTAGTGTGTATTTCAATCATATCCTATAATTCATGCAAAATAATCCAGAAGTTCAATGATATAAATTTAATATTAGTATCTTAAATTTGTGATATTATATCCTTTAACATGAAAATTTTTAATTTTTGATAGTATTCTAAATTCATTTTAATTTATTCCCTTTTATTTATTTGATTTATTGTGATCATAATTTTATGACTATACATTTACCTACCATTATAAATTAATTAATTTTTTTACATATCAAACTCAAAAATGGATTATTCAATACTCGTGCATTAAAAAAAGTTCTTGCATGTACTTTAATTATAAAAATTCTTAACTATGTCTCATTCTCATTATTAGTTTTATTAAAGATTATTTAGGATGTATAATTTTAAATAATAATCATAATGAATAATCTTTTATCAATTAAATTATATTTATCTATTTAATATTTGAGTATTATTTTCTCAATTTTTCAAGTAGATAATTTTTATATTATTTAACTATGACAATAATTTATTTAATCAGTATAATGTATTTATTAATATTAATGTGATGATCCTTTATAAATTATTTTACCCATTAGTTCTGATATTTAGTTACTTCCTTGTTTTATTTATTATTTTCTCACATTAAAAGGATAATTTTTTATATTTAATTTCTCAGATAAATTATTTACCTTGTCTAAATTAAAATATTAATTATTATGGATCATAATGATTTAATTTATCAACTCATTCCTCACTTTAATACTTCTAAAATAGTTAATGGGACGTGAGACCTTGTATCATAGGGAATAAATCATATAATTTCTATTATTATTAAAAATCATTTAAAAAATATATATCAATAAATAAAATATATAATAGATTCTTTTGAATAGATGTCACTCAATTTCATTATGATACTGTTTATGACAATGGGAAATGTCACATTCTAACATATATTTATTTTACTAACCTATAAAAACAATATAAAATTGATAGTACCTATTGCATATCATTAAGGGGTTCAAATTGTTTACATTGGAAGAAATATCGATGTTTAATTTTAATACTATATTTTTTTAATATCAAACTATCTTGTATAACTATATCTTTTTTATAATTTATTTTATCATATAATAATTTTCATGATATTTGGATTTCACTATAGTTATTTTTTATAGTAATTTATTTGACATTAATCATTCATTGAACATTGGTATTTGATATTCAAAACTCTATATGAATGAAGAATATTAAAATAATAAGGGTAACACCATTATAATTATAGTATAAAAATATCAATATTATGTCATAAAATTAAATTTTTTAATCAATATGAAGTCAATTTAGGACATTTTACCAAAAAAAGTATCATCAATGATGAGTAATGATCAATAGATACAAAATTAGATATTATGTTCACTAAATAATTGATCACTAATTGAAACATGTAAATAATTTAGAGAAGACACAAATAATGATGAATATTAAAAAACATATACAAAAAACAGATAATAAAAAGATTCATGAAGTGTGTTAAATGGAAATTTCCTCTTCTGATATTTACTTTCTAATAAAGATAAGGATATATGATAATATCTTGCTTTAATAGATTTGAATACATATATGGTAATTTAATGATCATCATGATATAAAATATCATAATATTTGGAAATGAATGAAAAAAAACATTAGTCTATAAGATAATTCTATTATAAAACCATCATCCTTATAAGTAAAATAAATTTAATAACACTCATGATAATATTTTTTAATAATTAATAAATACACTTATAATATTGATTGTAAACATAATGTTGAAATAAAATAAATATAAAATGGAAAGAGGGTATAGATTATTATTATTAAAAAATATCCATTTGTTGAAATAGATCCCATCCATAAAATAAATATCCCTAAAATTAAGACTTTTTCATTTGGAAAATATACCATTTATTAGAATTTTTTGAATCTCATTGAATTATTATAAATAGATTATAAAGAAAAAATTATCATATTTTAAAAATTGTTGAGATAATTTGGAAACAAATATTTCACCAAAAAAACTTCTAAAATATCTATATGTAATAGGATATAAGATATATAACATAAGTATTTTATACAATAATTATATTATTATAAGTCAAACAAGACCAGTATGATAGAATTGTCTAAATTTCAGTTACATTGAACATAAAAATTGCATAATGAAATATCCATAATTTACTTTTTTTATTTTTTTCAATACTTGTACAACTATTTATAGAAAAAAATATAAAAAATGTGGGTTTAAAAATATTTTTGTACTTAATTATTTAGTCCCACAAAAAACTGGGTTAAAATAATTCATTGAAAATACATATTGATAAAGGCTTCTTAGATTTAAGAATGAGTACCAATGATTTATTCAAACATTTATTATATATATTCATTATTTTATCTTTATGTATCAGAATAGTGGTAAAAAATCATTCCATCACTTTGAAGTCAATAAAAAAATTGTTCATTTATCAGGTTAATAAAACATCTAGAATGAAGAGGTCAAATGTAACAGGCTAACTTAAGTCATCTAATAATGTCACCTTAATTAACCCACCAAAAGGCCTGAAGCATGTTTAAGATCGCCACAGGTTGATGATAAGAATGAGGGTATCATAGAAAGAAACATAGGAATTATTTCACCCTCATCAAATATATGATAAGATAGGAACCAAAAAATTATCATTAAAGACACCCAGGATACTTCATATGTCAGAAACAACCAAGCTATAAATGGTAATATCCAACAACTAGATAACAAGAAATAAAAAATAATAATAATGTACCATTAAAATGGAACCCCAAGGAATCAATGGTTCCAGCTACACATGACCATATATCAATATCATCCCAACCCACTATAAGGAAGCATGATACAAGAGTGTTATCCACTACCTAACACACTTCCCTTTACTCATATTAGAAATGAAAAATACTAAAAACACCCAAAGAAAAATGTATGAAATTTTCACTAAATCTTGGTAGGATACCACAAAAAATATATACAATTTTAATATATGTGAATCCATTAGTCCTTTTAGAAAATAGTTTTAAAAATAATTTCATAAGAATTCATTTCCCTTAAAAAACATCCATTGTTTTTCCTTCCAAAAATATTCCATGTTCAAATACACAAATAAATATGAAAAACAATTTATATATGAGGAATTATAAGATGAAATTAATAGATCTCACACATTAATATCCATGTCACGTGAGAAAATAGGAATAAAAAATAAACAATAATTTAATGTATTCACATAACAATAAAGGGACAATCACAAAACAAGGGTGTGCACCAATCAAAAAAACTAGACCACTATCTTGAATGAGTGACTCCTAAATCCCGATAAAATAAATCTCCCTGAAGGATACCCATGAGAAACCATTTTCTCAAGGAAAACCTCCCCTAGTAAAATATAATTCTACTTGGGCTTTTATGTGTTTAATTTTCCTATATATCCTAAGTCATTATCTATGTGCGAATACATCATCATTACATTCAAGAAAACAAGTTCTCATTTCATAAAACATTTTCCATGGAAAATCCCTCTCATTTCATGCCTATATTTTCATAACAAAATTTCAATAGCGATACCACACTGTTTCTATGATTAAAACCCCACTGTTATTTTAAAATCACATTTTAGTAAATTTATGGAACACATAATGTGTATCAAAATGGATTCCATCAAAAAACCCTTTTATAAATAATTTATATGTCCATAAAATATCACATTCATCTCTCATGGATTTCAGATCATTACATTACTGATTCAAAACTAATGGAATTCAAAAGAATATAAGTCATTATAAGGGGGCGTCCATCAGATAGATACACCTACCTCAAATAAAATGAAATCCATACTTCCTTAGAAATATCTAATGGGAGTGTAAGTGATAATATTCAAAATAACCAAGATATTATATAAAGAACAAAAATTCACCATGACCATGTTAGATATAGTGATCTAATATCACAAGGATTCAAACACATAGATAATAAGTTATGAAAATGTAATATAAATGATACACTTACTATATAACACCCAATGAAGATCCAAGCTTCCAACAAGCATTAATAGCCCTCAAAGGAAAGGGTAATAGATAAAAGACCATAATAAAAGAGACTATAAATCAATAAATACTAAATTAGGGTTGTAAGGGTTATATTAGAGAATAGAAAAAATAATTTTAGGATAAATTCAAATTTTATCCCTTACTAAATCATATTCTTAGTAGAAACATTAGCTATCTGTAGGGCCTCATTTCTTATCTAGTGTGTGTAGGCAGAGAGAATACACCTCCAAGCCCTCCCCCAACTGGCCAATTGATTCCCAATGGCTGAATAATGGGTGTAATGTTTCAAACTGAGGAACTATTGGTTATTTCCCCTCGTTAAGTATTTTTTGAGTATCTTATGTTATATAAAATAATAGACTAACAAAAATCTGAAACTAAAATAAAATAAAATTAATCAGGATGATCGTCATAGATGTTAAAATTGCATGAATAGATAATAAATACTATATTTTTAATTCATATATTTATAATACTTTTAGAACTTTTAATTTGACCAAATTAACTTCATTTTTTGGGATGTATAATATCGGCATTATCTTAAGATTAATTTTTGGGTATTTTCTAAAATATTTGATTTTTAGTTGAATAATAAAAAAACTAATTTTACTAAATAATTTCACTTTTATAATAAAATAATGAATTAAATTCATGATAAACCATTTATATAAATATATATTTTAATCATTTTAAATTAAAATTTTTAATTTATAAATCACGTGTTTATCATTTTTGAATGTCAAGTAATATTTCACACTAAAAACTATTTTTACATACTTATAATAAAAAATAGAAATTATCACTTTGAGAAATTAAATATATAAATATTTTATTTCATATTTTAGTTTAATATTAAAATATTAGATTACAATTATAATTCAATTTTTAGTTATAAATATAAAATTAGTAATATTATAGTTAATTAACATGATAGTGATAAACAAGTTTTTTTAAGAATTTTTTTATTAAAATCATATAATTTTAATTTAATAAATAAAAATATTTAAATTTAAGTTATGTCTCTAATAATATATTTAAAATATATATTTTTACATTAATTATCATTTATTTAGTAATAAATACAAAATAATATTAAGAATTGATTATGTTCAAAATGTTAATTTTCTACTAAAAGAGTATTTCTACACATTACTTATTTTAATTTAAAAGTTAATTTTATAATATTTAAAAATTTAATTATATTAAATAGAGTTTAAATTTATTTCTATAAAAAAATATGTTTTATGTTATATTTTTAATAAAAAATAATATTAAATAGTTAAAAAATAGTAACCTAGTTCAAAAGTAATCGAGTAAAATGTAAAAACTTAGTGGTAAAAACCTTATAACATGTATAAAATATGTTTTTAAAGTCATGGTTGAGGATTTAATGACCAAATATTCACCAAAAATCCATTATAATTTTTTTTCAGGCATTGGCCCTGGAATAGTGCATTGATATCATGAAAAGGTAAAGGGTATTCCAAAAAGTATCATTTTCTTCACTTATAAAAACGGATCAATACTACCCCTCCATGGTTAACCATTGAATTAAAATTTTCCATGAAATTAAGACAAAATATCCTATCCTATAATTAAATCACACTTTCTTATTATCTTGGTCACACTAATTTATCCAAATCCCTTCAATTATATTGAGTTGTCCTTGTAAAGATCAAGTCTCCAACATAAGTATTATCTCTTTCTTAGATTTACCTTATTAATATTTATCATCAAAATATACTATATTCATTAAACTATAATGATATAATTATGTTTATAATATTAATATATTATCATAATAATATAATATACAATAATTTTTCATCATTATCTTATAATAAAAATAAAAGCATTGTTACTGCATTGGGTGGACTACCATCTCCACAAAGTGATTTCTTCTTTTTTTCATAATCACCATTCATGGTAGATAAAAATAATTAATGGTTGAATAAATATAATATATGTAATATAACTATTATTCTTAAATTAAAAGTTATCATATACTTTATTTCCCTTACATTTGTTAGGAAATGTAAACATTAATCAAGTGCACATGTGAAAAAATACCTCCATGATCAATGACTTTAATTTTTCCTCACCACCATTAATGGTAATATTTAAAAATAATTTTAATATATAAAAATTATGTAAATAATAATTCTAATTTTCTATATAATATGAACCTATTTTTAAAATTATTTCAACCATGTTCAACTTAGATAAGGAGTTACAAAAAATTGACTGAAAAATATCAAATAACAGACGTAGGCAAGAAAAATATATATTCTTAAAAAATAACATATGGTAATTAAAGAACCTTATGATATTAAAAATAGTTATATAAGGTTCTTAAGTAAATATTTAGTAAACTTAGTTTTTCTATATGATGTGAAGTGTGTGAACAGAGTGGATCTAGAGCCCATGGTAAGGGATCTTCCGTACTTCCTTCATGACTTTTCAGTTACAAGTTCTCTTTTATTTTTCACCCTTTTATGAATTATTTTTATCAACTACCGATTAAATTGTATCACATATATTTCCATTAAATATATACCTATCAAAATATACCATTTATTTTTAGGTTTATTCATATTTTATTTCTCTTCAAAATTATCTCGTTTATGTAAATCTAGTTTAAGGGAACATTCCTATTTATTTTCTCATTTCAAAAATCACCCCATAATTTTTTTTTGAATCATTAATAGATTCAAAGAACTCTAATTATTCTATGGATAACCAAATTGTTTCAAATTTGGTTTTATATATATAATTTTTTTTTATTCTTTAGAAGATGCTTTAGCTATTTTATATAACCTCCATCCAAGTGGTTGTTTTTATTATTTATTTTCAAAATATTTGTGTGTATTTAATAAAATAAAATTACTTGATAAATATATATTACCATATATCAATTATTTATTC
This sequence comes from Viscum album, assembly GCA_963277665.1. NCBI lineage: Eukaryota > Viridiplantae > Streptophyta > Magnoliopsida > Santalales > Viscaceae > Viscum > Viscum album. The sequence goes on along the minus strand of OY728142.1, from coordinate 164,785,028 downwards.
TATTAATGATTCAATTCCTCCTTTATTAATAATACTTATGATTTATCCTTCATTTATTCCATAAATTAGAATTATGAAACCCAAATATTTTGATAGGTTTGATCGTGCTTATGATTTATGTATGATTTATTTTCTTCATGTAGAACATATATATATGATTTTTAATTTATTTGATGGATTAAACTTGATTTATATAGTAATAAAATTCATTGGAGAAAGGATTATATCTCATGATATGTTATTTAAGATATTAGGGAGTGATCTTAATCCACCATTGGACTTTTTATTTTATGCTTATGGGAATAGGGAGTGTACCCAATCCACCATGAGATTTCTCTACATTATGATGATTTATTATAATTTAAACTAGAATTATGTTTATGATATCATATTTTATGTTGTTTCCATGTGTTAATTATCTTATAATACCATTTCCTTATTCCATTTATCCTTGTTTATGATCAACCACTTTATGATATTTGGTTGTTCCTCTTGACTCGCATGTTATGATTTATTACTATGTTTATTCTCTTAACAGGCCTTCTAGATCACCCCTTACCTATATATTTCTACAATATATCTATTTAAATTTTATAATATCTATGGTAGTTTGTTTTTCTATGTAGAGTCATACATAACGATGATGTTTTTTTAAGTTGATGTATTTGTATGTATAATCTTTCAAAAACACTAGAAAATTGGATCCTTTGATTGAATTTGTAGGAAAATATTGTTAAGAATTATGAGATAATTTGTGTCGAAGTATTGGGTTTCTATAGTTGGTATCAAACTAGGTTGTAGTTATTTTTAGATATTATGATGACAGAAACTTAGTGGAAACAATATGTAGAATTCTAGGGGATAATCCTAAGTACATGAGAACATAGTAAAATTTTGGTAAAGGGAATATTTTTTGGTTTTCCTAAAAATGCATCAATTTTTGGATAATACAAGTAGACATGGTTTTGGAATAGAATATTTTGGGGGTAATAACCCTAAAAAGTGATCAAGTATGTCTCTGCCATTATTCTGGTGAATAGTAAATAGGCTCTAATATTACACCTACTTTGAAAATCCCAAGGGATTTGATTTAGTTGATTTAAATTCTATTTAAAAACTACTATGAAGGATTTAAATATATTTTTTCAGAACTTAATTAGGATAGAGAACATAATTGGAATATGACCATGGATTATATATATTGAAATATAGTGATTCATATGTTAGGTTCTTCATATCATGTAAGAGCGAATTCTTCTAAGTTTATGGTTTTCCTTTTAAAAATGTATTAATCAATGTATTATCATACCAAATTATCTTTTTATTTTATAAAGTGGTTGGACATAGGAGGAATCGTGTCAAAGGCACATGGAATGGAAAATGTGATGATTTCCTTAATTAAATTCCCATGTTTATGTGAGTATGTGATGAGAACCTCATGGACATACTCAAAAAATTGAGTCAAGTTATCAATAATAACATAAATTTTTTCGAACATCCTCCATGAGAAAAAGTTCTACTTGAGTTATTTATCTGTCAAAGACCTCCACGATTAATTAATATTTTGTTCTCATAATTTATTGAATAATAGAATATATAAATTGATAATATATTCTTAGTCCTTTAATGATTTTAGAAAGATTTGGTCATATTATAATTTTACCATATTGAGGGATAAGATGATTAGTGGTGGACATTTATTGAGAATACAAAGAACATGGAAGATAGAGAATCTATATATTGGGATGTATTTAATATGTTATTTATCAATGAATATTTCCCTCAATATAGGTCTTAAAATATATGGGGAGTTTCTTACACTCAGAAAAAAAGAAAAATCTATCATATCTTATGAGGTGAACGTCATAAGGATTTCATGAGACACCTTTAGTTTTATGAATAAAAATGTAAGTAAATCTGACAACTTCTTTAGTTTGATAAGGATGAGTCTATGAAGATATTTGTAAATATTGAAATTTGACAACAATGAAGAAGTTATTCGATGTGACCTCAAAGTTGAGATAGAAATGGGTGATTCTCAGTGGTCTCATGGGACTAAAGATAGTAAAGAGATACTGTATTTTAACACTAGGGTATCATGAAATACAAATCATGCTGGTAAGAAAATATAGAATCCCACATGTCAAAAGAATGGAAATAATCACCCTAGACACTCTCTCAAGGGGAAAAAAAATTCATGTGTGGAATGGAGGGACATAGAGATAATTCATGTTAAAGTGAGATGATTAAAATAGCTAATTTTTTTTGAATAAAAAAATTTCTCAATCAATCCTAAATCCACCAAAAAAATTTAAACTTTAAGGAATGTGGAAACTATGAAAACCAATGCACTAATGAAAGGGTTTTTTAAGATAAACAATGAAAATAACCCCCATGTACACGAAATCAATGGTTGGATTTTTCTATTACTAATACAGAGGTGGATGATGGAAGTGATGTGTTAACAAGTATGCTAATAATTTATTCATGAATATCAAACATACTATTTGATTCTGGTTCTATACACTCTTTATATTATTAAAGTTTAGTTGTTCTATTCAAAAAACATTGAAAATAATAGAGGATATGTTATTTGTGAATAATTTTAATGGATTGATTGTTGAATCTCAAGTACATAAATCTTACCTTGTTTATTTCTATAAGAATAATCTCCCATGAAACCTTATCATAATGCCTTTAAAGTAATTTGATGAAATTTTGTGAATGGACTAGATATCTCTATATAGTGTGCACATTAACTACCAATAGAAGGAAATCACCTTCTATATCCCCAATTATTATTTGATTCTATTCAAGTGTAAAGAAAAAAGATGAAATTACAATGAAATATTCTTTAGAATCAGGGATATTGTTTCCTTATTGTAAATCATATATATCTCAAATGATGGGATCAAAGGATATGACCAATCTTGAGGACATTTCTGTTGAAGGGGTTATACAGATGTATTCCCAAAATAATTATTCAGTATTCTACTATGTTGAGAGGTTGAGTTCTTAATTTAACTTATACCCGGATATCTTCTAATATTTAAGACTTTTAAAAAATATCCCCTATTAAATATGATTAACTAAAGAACCAATTACAATAACATCTAAAAATTGGTTTTATATTTTTTAGTTCTTCTCAATGGAGTGAACTGGTCTTATTTTTCACGAGGAAATATAGGCTTATGAATCTCTATATTGATTATCATGAACTAAAAAATATCACGATAAAGAACAAGTATCCTCTTATATGGATTAATGACTTGTTCAATTAGTTACATGGGGCTCAATATTTCTCAAAAGTGGACCTTTGGTCTGGATATCATTAGTTAAATGAGAATGAGTGGGATATTCCCAAGACCACTATTCATACTAGGTAAAATCACTACAATTTCATAGTCTATTTATTTGGACTCATGAATGATCCAATGAAATTTATAGGCATAATAAATAGTGTATTTATAAATTACCTTGAAAATTTGTGGTAGTAATTATAGTTGATTTTCTTATATACTACAAAGTATGGAGGAAAATAAGGGGGATTTGAATTATGTGTTGAATAATTTGACGAGGTAGAAAATACATGAAAAGTACCATAAATTCTGGTTTTTTATTGATAAAGTAAAATTCTTGGGGCATGTTATCAAATTTAAGAGGATATTTGTGGACCCTTTGAAGACTATGGCGATTGAGGATTATACAAGTCCATTATTTATTATGGATATCTAAAATTTAATTAGATTATCTAGGTACTATCAAGGATTTGTGAGAAACTCCTCAATATTTTAAACTCCTCTAACCAAGATTACTCATAGGGAGTGATGTATGTGTAGATATATGAGTGTGAAGAGAGATTCAAGGAGTTTAAGAAAGGTCAAACACTTCACCTATATTCACTATACCCACAAGTGTTGAAGGATTTTTTATCTATAGTGATGTATTAAATAATGGATAAGTATGTGTACTCATGCAAAGTGATAAATTTATAGCCTATGCCTAAATATATTTGAAGGTTCATGAACAAAATTGTCTTATACATGATCTTGAGTTTGCCTCAGTAATATACACATTGGAAATTTGGAGGCATTATCCATATGGACATAAGTGTGATATATATATATATACACATCGAATAAGAGCTCGAAATATATATTCACACAAATGTATCATAAAATGCACCAAATAAGATGTTTCGATCTGATCAAGGATTATGATTTCTCAATGAAAAAACATTTCAAAAAAAACAATGTGTCATAATTTTTATGTAAAAAATATACCGATACCTCAACTATAATGAGGATTGAGAAAGATCTGATAATATTGTACATGAAATGTATGGACATGGTAATTTTGAAGAAAGAAAAATTATCTTACATTTCTCAAATGATTACTCTTTCATTACAACTTGAGAAGATTAAGAAAGTTAAAGGGATTATTTAGAGCTATAGAAAAAGTTAGATGGTGTGAGGAAGGAGAAAACCATAAATTAAATGTTGATAATGAATTATATGTGTGATTTTGGAACCAAAATTTTCTTTCATCAACTCTGGAGGTAAACAAGGAGTTACTTAATGATTATCATAACTCTTCATTCTCCACTGACCTAGGAAACACTAAAATTTCTAGAGATATTTTATAACACTATTGGTGGGAAATTATGATGAATAAGATCTTGGAATATGTATTAAAATTCATGGGGTATCATAAAGTGAAGGAATATAGGAAAAATACCAAAGTAACTATGGAACAATTTCCCATACCCACATATAAATGGAAAAACATCACAATATATTTTGTCATAGGTATTACAAATATATCATAAGGGAATAATGATCTATGGGTTATGGTTGAATATCTTACAAAGGAAAGTAAATTTATTTCGATTCAATAGGACTTCTCACTCAATAACATTGAAAATGTATACATTAGATAAGTATTTGATGCTCTAGGGAACACCACTGTAGATTGTATCTAACCAAATACGATGTCTACCTAAAATTTATGGAAGAGACTTTGGAATTATCTAAGTGTATAGTTGAACTTTATTACAGCCTATCATCCATAGACTGGTGGATAATCTCAATGGAATATCAAAACGTTTATGGATATGTTTAGAGATTTCTCTATAGACATAAATGGGGGATTGAACCAATATTTTCTTCTGCTAGAGTTACTTTAGAACAAAAACATCCACTCAATCATCCAAATATCCCCATATAAATCCCACTATTAGAAAAGATGTATAACAACAACATGTTATTATAAAGTAGGTAAATTAAAGTTTATAGGACCTAATATGGTTGAGGAAATAGTATTACAATTCATGAACCTTCAAAAATACATTAAATAATCACATATTTGATGGAAGAGTTATTTTTATAACCATTGATGAGACCTAAATTTTGAGGAAAGTGATAAAGTGTTCCCCTATATATCTCCATTGAAGTGAGTCATGAGATTTGTGAAGAAAGGGAAGCTATGTCTACTATATATTTTCCCCATTCAAATTAATGATCACATGGAATCGTTTATCATAACTACCACCAAACATGTCCAAATTACATTATGTGTTCTTTATATACCTTTTGAGGAATTATATACCAAACCCCTCACATGTAATAAATTCATTGGTGGTATAGTTGGGGAATTATCTCTCTTACAAGGAGTGGATGATGAAGATCTCGGACCCTAGAGACAAAGTTTTTTACAACAAGACAACTCACCTTGTCAAAGTACTTTAGAGAAACCATATGTGTGGACATGAAATATTATAACCTAAAGAGACCATGATACAAAAGTAACCTCGTTCGTTTTCATATTAGTCTATGAAATCAAATTTTAGGGGATAAATTTATTATGGGAGGAAGATTATAACAACCCAATATATTAATGATTTCACCCTTATTTGTGTGTGTGTTAGGTATTTTATGTTACATACAGTAACAGAAAAAAACCAAAAACCACAAAATTTTAATAATATTAAATAATTCAAGAATATTGTTATACTCTTTAAACTAGATAAAATATATAATAGTAAATAAATTTTGAATTATGATATTTATAATACATTTTTAATTTTAAAGTTTCCATATAAAATTATATTTTTCTATTTATAAATTCAATATTTCCATAATGTGAATTTTTAGCCTTTTCTTAAAAAAACTGGTTTTTTAGTGAACATAAAAAATACTAACATTGTTAAAAATATCACTTTTATAAGACAAGAATTTATTAAATGTTTGAGAAAATATTTTTATATAAAAATATATATATTTTAAATGTATTTGAAAAATTATATTGAATTTATAAATTACATGTTTAAAATTTCTGAAACATAAGTAACATTTCACACTAAAAATTATTTGTATGCACTTATAATAAAATTTGGACTTTATCACTAATGAAAATTAAATATAAAAATTTATTTCCTATTTTACCTCATTATTTACATGTTATTTTACAAGTTCAATTTCATTTTTTATTCTTTTTGATAATATAAGTAAGATTTCGTCAGTTACAATGATAATTATAAAACGTTTTTTTAATAATTATTTTAATAAAAAATTAAATTTATATTTAATAAATAAAATTGATATAATTTAAATTATGACTCTAAATTATATTTAAAACTATATGTATGTGTACATTGACACTAATTTAATTCATAATAAATAATAAATAAGTTTAAGAATCTAATGTGATCAACATGTCATTTTTCTACAAAAATAGTTTTTCTACACATTTCCTATTTTAATTTAAATGTTTATTGTATAATATTTATAAATTGAGTTATATTAAATATAGGATTATTTATATCTAAATATTTTATGGGTTATGTTATATTTTCAATAAAACATAAAATATCTTTCTGAAACACTGGTTGCCTAGTTTAAAAGTAGTAGATTAAAATTTAAAAACTCAATGGTAAAAACACTATAACATGTTTGAAACATGTGTGGGAAGACTTTTTCGAAGATTTAAATACCCAATATCACCCAAAATATATTATAACGTATTTTTGGAGGCATTGATCATGTAATAGTGTAGTGATATCCTAGAAGGGTAAAAGGTATTTCCAAAAGTACCCTCCTCTTAACTTATGAAAGGGAATCTCTTCGAACCCTCCATAGTTACAAATTAAATTTGATTTTTCATTTTTATTATACCCATATATTCTCTAATATAAGTCCATAACACTTAATTAATCCCCTAGTGACACTAATAAATCATAATACTTTCAATTCAAAGGAGTTTTCCAAGGAAAGATTAATCCTCCAACATAAGTCTTATATCCTTATTAGATTTTTATTATTAACAATTATCATTGAAATATATTATATCAATATAATTATAATGAAATAATTATATTCATTTTACTAATATGTTTTTATATTAACATAATAACCTTGATTTATTCTTCTCTATCTGGTAAGAAAAACAAAAGTGTTATTAGTGCATTGTGCAGACCACCGCCTCTACAAAGTGATGTCTTCAATTTTTCATCACCACAATTAATTGATGTTAAAAAGGATTTAATGGATGAATAAATATGATATATATATATATATAATATAAATATTCTATGTAAATTTAAAATTATCATACAATTTATTTCCTTCTCTTTCATTGAGAAATTGAAACATTAGTTGTGTGTGTTTGCAAACTATTGCTTCCACAAGAAGTGACTTTCATCTATCATCACCCCCATCATATTTGGATTTAAAATATATATATATATATATCAATATAATTAAAATTATTTATTTAATATCATAGATAATATAAACCTATTTTTTCACTTATTTCTACCTTTTCAACATTGATAAGGTTTTATAAAAAAAATGACTATAAAATCTCAAATGAATAACGTTGATAAGAAAAACATATTATACATAAATATTATAAGAAAATTAAATTATCTTAGAATGTGAAATATAGTTTTATAGGGCTATTAATTAAATATTTAATAAACTTAATTTTCTTATTCATAAATTTATGCATGCTCACAGAAAAAATCTAGAACCCATGGTGTGGGATATTTCATACCTCCTTCCGGACTCATCAGTTATAAGTTATATTTATTTTTCTCTAATTTATAGAATATTATTATTATTTAAATCTACCATTTTTATATATGTGTAAATTAAATAGATTCCTAATTAAAAATACCTTTCATTATTGTGGTTATACTTGTTTTAGTTCCCTTAAATATTCCCTCTTTTAAGTAAAACCAATTTAACGTAGTTTTATTATTTGTTTTATCATGAAGAGAATCACCCCCAAACATGTATTTAAAAATTTAATACCATTTAAAAACCATAATTATTTAATATAAAACCAAATGTATTCAATTATTATTTTATGGAAAAAAAATCATTTTCTTCATTATAATTTATATTAGTTATTTCATAAAATCTTCACACAAGTGGTTATTTTTATTCTTTCTTAGTTAGATATTCCCCCATAAATTTTCTATAATAGAACTCCATGATCAATAACTATGTCCATTTTTAAATTATAAAAATTAAACATGATTTAATTCCTTATTCTCTTAGGAATCATTATGATTTAGCCTTTATTTGTGCCAAAAATCAAGATAATGGAACCCATTTCTTTATTATGAATATAATCATTCTTATTATTAATATATGGTTTATTTTCCACATTTATCATGCATATGTTTGATTTTCATTTATGTGAAATGTGGTACTAGAATTATATTGTGATCCAATGCATCAGATAAATCGTTATATCTCATGAGATGTTATGCAAGGTATTGGGGAGTGAACATAATCCCAAATGGTATTTTGTCCACTATGTTTATGGGAATGAGGAGATATCCCAATATACCATGGGTAATTGTCCATATTATGATGAATTATTGGGATTTAACTTGGAATTTCGTTTATAATATCTTAATTTACGTTTTTTCCACGTGTTTTTGATCTTATGATATAATCTCCTTATTCAATGTCTCTATACCTATGATCATCCTCTTTATGATGTCATGTTATGCCTTTTGACTCTTATATTATGATTTATTATCATTTTTATTTCCTTAATGGAATTTATATTTCACCCTTTTCCTTAAATATTTACCCACGATAGATTATATAGTTTTAAAATATCTTTGGGATTTAAGAGCACTACGTGGAGTGTTCAATAAAGATAAAGTTTTTATGTTTATGTTAATGTATTTGTATTTATAACCTTATAAAGTCACTAGACATCTAGATCCTCTGATTAAATTTGTTATAAAATCATGATAATAATTATGAAATAATATTTATTTAATGCTTTAGTGACCATGTACAGAAAAAGATCATATACCTCTAGTCCCTACACTAACATGATAGTGGATGAATACCATCCATTTGATGAAACCTATAGACCTGAATCTATTCTATAATGGCTATATGGTAGCCATCACTAGTTGAACATTAGCCTCTTACTACTAATTAAATTCCAAAAACACTCTATCAACCTGAGAAAAACCTATAATTTTAAAATTAAAAACTAATTAAGAATCCATACATGATTTTGTATACTATGACATGGGAATTATCCCCACTATAAAATATTTATATCCCTAGAAAGGCTCATGATAAATAACTTGAGAAAAGATATAACCATTTATATGTCATCAAGGCCCTATGATCCCATATCTCATGGTTGTCTTTGCCACATTGAAATACCACTCAAACCAATGGTATTTTCTTTACATGTAAGACCTTATCCTATCCTTCCACTATCTGAATGGGAATTTCAATCACTAAGGAGTTGGGCTCAAACTCAATGCCCTCTCTCTCGATCATGTGTGATATATCTAGATAATAATTATTTAACTAGGAAAAAGATAACATATCATGTATATAATTAAAATGGATAGGTAAGTCCAATTGATAATCCAACATCCAGAGTTTCCCCACAATATCAAATGGGCTGACATAAGTAGGTTCTAATTTACCCAAACTCTCCAAAAAACTATGTCCCAACAGAGGTGAAATTATAAGGAAGACCAAATCACCTAACTTAGACTCCAATGGATGATGAAATTTCTAAGAATATTATTTCTAGGAACTTTAATATATGATAAACCTCTTCTTGATCAATTATATATAATTGTTCCTCTCCTGGAGAATTATTTTTCCAACCAAGGATCATTCCCCAACCTATTCTCACTTAAGAGGTTGTCTATAAGGCCTCCCATATTTTGATTAAAATAAAACCATCCTAATTAGATCTTGATAATTATTATTATAGTTGAAATATACTAAAGGAATATATTTTTCCAATATTTAATTAAGTTAATCATGCATTATTGAAGCATGTATTCAAGAATCTAGATGGATTTCTCAATCTGGCTATCCGTCTGAGGATGATATGATTTTTTTTACTTCATATAAGATCCCAAAAGTCCCTATAAAAACCAATCCAAAATCAGTATGTTGAGAGTGTTTCCCAATATTAAATTATAATATATGTCACACCATGATTTCTGACAACCTCCCAAACATACAAGTTCTCGAAATCCCATATCTTCATCGAACCACTACTATGAAGAAAATGTGTTGATTTCATAAGATGATAAAAAATCACAACTATCACATATATACCTATAGGTGTCTAAGGTATCCCAATCATATAGTATATATCTTTATCATACCACTTTCATAATGGAATGGGAATGTTTAATAACAATACTGTAGTCCTCTAATGTTAATCTTTAATTCTCTGACATGTAAGGTACCGAGACACAAAATATGCAATGGATCATCTCATTCCCTGCCAGTAGTAATGATGCATCAAGTCATAATACAAATTGGTAGATATATTTCTCATAGAAAAATTATATTAGTATTTATAATCCATTATTTACAATCTAAAATTCATTAAAATTACCATTCTTCCTTGAAAGTGAAACTCTCTATTGGGAGACTAGGACCACTCACTCGAGGTCTACCTGTTATAAAGATTCATATTAAAGATATAACATATAATATCCTCCACCTATCCAAGTTTAATTTTATCATCCATAATTAATTCATATAAATAAAAATATAGTAATATAGGTCTATCAACCCTTTTTTATCCCAGTTCATTTCATCAAATAAGAACATCAAGAACCACTCTTACACTGATTGCTTAACTACCATAGTAAAAATATTTATGTTCATAGAATCTATGAATATGATTCATTTCTTGAGGGTGTATGAAATATAAAAATCTAAGGTATAAAGGTATTCTACCCAATGTATTTATCTCATGTTCAAACCCTTATGGTTGAAGATACACTTTAGACTCTTTTGGAATCAATACATTGTATACCACTCCCTGAAGTTGTGGTGGCTCCAAATATAAAGAGAGTACACCACTACCACCAACTGAAGATCCTAAATGGGATAGTTTCTCTCATGATTGTTTAACTAATGAGATCCATGATCCAATATTTCTCTCCCCTACATCAAAAAAACCCCAAACCTATACCTGAGGTGTCGAATTAAACATCATAACCAACACTCATATTAGTAATAATAAAGATTATAGAAAAATTAAATCTCACTTTAAACTCCTTAGAAGATATTTGGAACTGATCTCTCAAAAAAATCATGTCTTTAAGGGTCAAATATAACATAGTAGATTCAGTAATGGTGAATTTTCAAATAAAATGCCTATAATTACCAGATAATACCAAGAAAATATGGATTTGAGACACATTTATGGGATACAACCAACACATACCAACATTAACATTTTCAGGATCTATTGCTACTTATTTCTATAAAATCATAGGCCTAAAAATTTCACTTCTTTTATATAGAAATGATATTTTGATAGATTCTCATCAATATTATTTTATTTTAATTTTCCAATAATGATATTAAAACACTAAGAATGATCCTACCCTAATCTAGAATAAAAAAGAATACCATCCTTAAAAAATAAATTAAATCAATCACAAATGAATCCAATAACTAATGGAATATTCAATTCATGAAATACATAACCCAAGGCTGAGGGTCATCTCCTTTTAGTTATGATGGTAGCTATCGATCTGATACCTTCCCCCTCAATGGGGGAGGGATCTTCGATGGCCATCATGAAAGGAGAGGTCCCTTTTGACCCCTTCTCTAAACCCAAGATTCATCCTCCTTTTTTGAAAGTTGCACTGATTCCTAATGCTCTGATTCTCATCTATGGTTTCTTGAATCTTAAAATTTATAAAATAGAGTTCACAGAAATCTATATGCTCTTGAATCTCACCTTGGTTGCACGGTTCAAGCAGTGAAGGCCTTCAGTGGACTCCTTTAATAGATTCTTCTTCAATTCTTGGGACCTCTGAGAAAGGATGATAGTGGTATTAATCTATAATCACCACATCATGATCCGATTTTCATCACAGGAGGACCTCATTAGTGCCTGTTCGAGGGCCACCTAGTACTGCAATGGTTTAAGGTTCTTTTTATTTCATTGGTCATTTGAATTTCATATGAAATGTGATCAACATTCTACTACAATTTAGGTCAGTTTTTCCAACCTTCTGCTACCATTCCAAAATCCTTCTATTTTAAAGATTCTTGACAACCATATCAGTAGGAATCTATGCTCAGATAGCTACATGGATTCTGTTTGACACTCGGTTAATCCGCACGTGTGTGTTGAGATGGGTGTGTCTAGAATACCCTTTTATTATATATGGATCACAATTGGTGAGGAGTATAGGTGTAAACAGCGTGTGATCTATGAGAGTTCGACAGATTTTTTCTCTTCTTATAGGCGGTTGGGACATCCCTATGATGTATTTTGATGGGGGTCTGCAATGCTGGTAGACAAGGGTATTGGTCACCGAGGTGTCCAGATTGGGACTAAGATAGTAGGCAATGACAGTGGCAAGGCTCCAGAGGCATGTATAGAGGATGGCACAGAATAGTTGGAAGTGGGTAGAGATAATACAGGTGGGGAACCTCAGTTGTTTCGGCCGGTGGAGAAGGAATGACTTGTCTACAACATAGTGAAATGTACTGCATATGTTGAGGTTTTTTTGGTTCTTAAGGTTAGGAAGAAGGCCATGGGACATCATATAAACCCACAGGTGTCTGAGGTGTTTAGTAGACCAAGGGAAGATCTCACGGGTCTTTCCAACTGTAGTGTGTGGATAGGAGAGGGAATGTATGAGCGTGATTATGTTTGAGTGGAAATTTAGGGGAATGAGAGGGATTGAGTCTTGGAACAGAAGACAAGCATTGAGCAGGTGGTGCCATCTGTTTCGTGTGATAAGGAGATAAGGGCGGGCAGTGGGGATGAGCATAAGGGGAATCAGTGATCCATTATAGGCATGAATTCTTCAAATATAGGAGAGGATATAGGGGGTTCATATTTTTGGACCCGGACCCCAGTCCACTTGAGCAAGAGGTTTGTAGGCCTCCCAGAGGATGATGTGTGATCTGATTCTAGTATCCCTGATAAGAGAGATGAGGGATGCATGTAAGAACCTATTTGAGTGAACCTTCCCACTCGGCCGATGAGCCATTAAGTCCTAAGAGTGGCAAGAGTGTTGGGAGAAGGAAAGGGATTAACGATAACTCCTCGCTACCTCCTCCTTTGGAGACCCACTCGCCAAAAAAGTTAAATAGAAATAATATAGCCTATGTGACTCCAAGTCATAAGAGATTAGGGTACCAGCATGATCACTCCTTGGATTTGATTTTATGTTCCAATAAGAAAGTGACCGAGAAGGTCTTGGTGCTTAATGAAAATAAATAGGAGGTAGACAAGATGATGGAGAGGTCCCAATGTATGTATCTCAATGAGGAGTAATATTATTGGTCTAACAAATAGGATCTCATCTTGGTAGGGTCTTAAATAAAGAGAACATTAGTATGGAGGAGTACATCCAGTCCTAGGACCATCTAGCTTCTAATTTTAAAAAGATGATGATAGAGGTACCAGACACATAGGTTTAATCTTTAACATGGAAATTGATTATGGAAGCAAGTTATGGTAATAGTAAGTAACTTTTTATTATTTTGTTTAAGTTGGTTTGTTTGGCTTGCTTGGTTTTATGGAATTATGTATGAGTTGTTCCTGTGATAGGTCCAGTTCTTTGGATGTTTTTCAAAAATCCCAGTGCTTGCACTCAACACTACTTGTGTATTCGCTCCAGATGGGGATCAAAGAAGGAAGTCTTCATTGGAGCTTGCCTTTTGGATTTCGTAGTTGAGAGGGTAAGAATTTTCCATCAGTTCTATTCCCGTGCATTTCTCCACATGACTGTTTGCTGAAGGGTCATGATTTTATGAGGGCTTTAATATGGTGCAACTACTAGGGAGGAGTTGTTCTTGTGTTTGTTCTGAGTTTTCTGTTTTGGTTGCTAAGTGGTTCGTGTTGGATTTCATGGTTTCTCACTTTTCCTCAAAAGTGTTTTGACAACTAAAATTTGATTTTCAGTCTATTCATGAAATACCTAAACACTAAATAAGAATTAGTAAGGTAAAATGGGATGAGTAGATATGCATAATTCTAATACTTTCTCTTAACTATTTTCTTAGGATTATCTTCCTCTCACACACATAGCTTATAGTACCCTGATCTTATATCAATGTTTGAAAACCATCACACTCCCTAATGGTAATAAAAATGGTCGTCAATCATAATAAAGGGTTACTTTTTCATAGCTTCCACTTGGTTGAGTTTTTTATAATCAACAAAAAGTTAGAGACTCTCATCCACCTTATTTACAAAGATCACTGATGATGACCCAATTAAAATACTAGTATTAATAAATCCCATAGTCTCTTGATCCTCATACTAAACCATTAATTCTTTCAATTTTTTGGGTTCCACATGGAATGAAGATAAATATATGGGCCTAGTATCCTGAATAAATTCTATATAAAACTTGTCTTCCATTTGAGGTGGAAACCCAAAGAAATTATTTGGGAAATTTTCACAATACGCACTCACTACCACTAGAATAGGGCCACTAAGATACATATAAAAATTATCAAGAAACATCTCCAATAACTAGAATGAGATCATATTAGCACTAAGGTGAAAAAGGCAAACTCTCTAAGATCCAGGATCCCACTCTCCCTAAAACACCTGAGTGGCTCCATCTAAAGAAAGAAACTGTACCTGATGATGATAGAAGTTGATCTTGGATTTACAGCTAATCATCCAATCCATCAAAATAAAAAGATCAAAGATATCAAGATCAAGAACTAAAAATTATAATATGTTTTTTTGGTATGTAATCACAACCTATTGATTGGAACATATAAATCCTTATTCCAATATCTTTTTCAAATTAGTGGAAATATTCATCACGAAAGGCAGAAGTTCGAACTATAATCCCAATACATCAATAATATTGGATGGGATAAAGGAATGATCTTCACTATTGTAAAACAAGTACATAAACATATAATATGAAATAATCACTATACCTCTCATGTTAGTTATTCCTAACTTTGAATCATCTTGTGCATACTCCATTATATAGAGATATATAGACTTATTTTACCCTTTCTTCAAAACCTATGAATCACCCTTGGAATGAGGTTGATATCCCACCCCTTTCTCTATGTTAGATAAAAATTAATATCCCTTAGTGAAGGTGGATTTAGATCTACTTCCATGGTATTATATTTTAGAAAAAAATTGAAGATGACCAGATTTCCCATAGGTGTGACATGCCTAGGGTGTTACTGTATAATAAGGTTTGAGGTGTCCATTTCTCCCACACTGGTAATATACCACCTAAATCTACCCTAATTTATATTTCATTTTCCTACCACTACATCGATACATGTCCCCCAATTCATCTAATGGATAGGAAACTGACTCTGGATACCTCATTCCATTACAAGTGCACTGAAAAGTATTGTGTTCCTAGTTATATCTACCTCATCCAGGGTGGGATTGTCTACAACATCAGTAAAGATGGTTAGGTTTATAAGAATTGTCATAAACTAAATATGTTCATTTAATACCATTTAGATCCTAGATTCCTTGATATAGTATTTGGAAACAAGCTCTAGATATTGCCTCACCAATTCTAAAATCCATGTTTCATGCTCTGTGATAGAATGATCTCTCTGTTTCAGAGAAAAAAACTATCATTTCTTCACCAGTCTTGGTTCTTAGGATAGAACTATTGATTGAAGTTTTTCTTAACAGTTTACAATGTGATATATTCTTGAAAATTATCTTACAAAATATACTCTCATAACTTCTTTCTTTCCCCTTCAAGTATATACCTGTTGAAACAAAACATGGATACTTCCAATGTTTTCATAAAGTAGAAAATATTTTCAATCCCCTCAATCCATTCTTCTAATTCCTAGGGTCCCCTGTCACCAAAAAAAGATCAGTTGATGATTCTTAGTGAATTCCATAGTGTCGTACAACCTATTTTCTAGTTCATCATTGGTGAATTGGACCATGTAATAGATCATTAAGAATATATTTTCCAAAAAAGTTGAGTCAACCAGAGGATTCACCTATGGGGCTCACACCGCATCTTCCTCACTAGCACTCAGAGACATTCTTATAAAAGGAGTTATACTATATAAAATAATAATAATGAAATAATTTAAAATAAAATTATATTACTTTATAATAAATAAATTTTTTAAAACTAAATCATATAAAGCTAAAACTACAAATAAGGATGGTAGACAACCCTGGACTTCCTAGGGTAATTTTAGGCTTGACATGAAAGTGAGATGTCCAAGAAAATTGTTACACAACCTATGGAGTTATGACATACCTATATCCATTTTATAAAGAAACCCCAAAAACATGAGGGTGGTAAAAATGCATGAGTGTTGGCTCCATTGATATCATGTCCCTTTGATACCAAATTGTAATAGGCCATCCCAGGTCAACCAACAATATCACACGAATTTTCCCTACATAATGACCAAAGAACATTCCTAATCACCACAGGATGTTGATAAGAACTAGGGTATTGTAGAAATAAATCTTCGAATTATTTCAAACTCATAATACATATGATAATAAAGTTAAAAAAGTATAGCATCATATCATATATCCAATATACATTGTATGTAAAAATCAATAAAACCATAAAAGGTAACATCCAACAAATAGATAATAAGGTCTATATGAAAAAACTAAGAGACCATCAAAATGGAACCTGAAGCAAGACATGGGTCCATCTACATGTGACCATATGTCACAACTATCCAAACCCATTGAAAGGAAACATGTTCTAGCATATACATCCTCTATATGAAGCTCTTCCCATTACATGTTTCGTGAAATACCAAGGTTAAAACACCCAAAGGAAAATGTAGGGTGTGATCAATAAATATCATTATGATAACATAGATAATATATAAAATTTCAATCCTCATGCATATGTTAGTTCTTTTATAAAATTTATTTCAAAGTCATTTCATAAGAAATCATTATATATATAAAATCATACTTTGGATTTATTTTAAAAAACATGCCATATAATAATGCACCAAGAAAGATGATATAAAATTTATCCATGAGGAACAAGAAGATGAAATAAATAGGTTTTAGGAATCAGTATCCATATTAAGAGAGTAGATGTACATATAAATTAAATAATAACATAATGTATCCATATAGAACCAAATGGACAATCACAACAAAAGGGTGTACACTACTTAGAAGAATGAGACCATTATTCAGAATAAGTGACTCCAAAAGCCTAGGAACCTCTATACCATGGATTAGATACCCACTAGAAACTATTCCATCATGGGAAACTACCCTAGTAACTCCCCTTGGACTCACATATGTCCAGTTTTCACCTATACTTAAAGGTATTATGAGCATGATAATACATTCTCATTATACTCAAGAAACCATGTTCTCATTTTCTAAAACATTTTATAAGGAAATTCCATTTAATTTCATGCCAAAAATTTTATAAAATATTTTCTATCATGATTCCACACCACTCCAATTCTTGATTAACTCATTTTATTTTTAAAATCTTCTCTAATGAAATATATAAAAAACCAAAATGTGTATAAAAATAGTTTACATGAAAACCCCATTTTATAGAAATTATTTACATATACATCAAAGATAAAATTAACTTCTCATGTATTTCAAATAACCCATTTAATAAATAAAAAATAAATTTCATTTAAAAGAATAGAAGGCATGCCAAGGGAGAGAACATAATATATAGACACCTACCTCAAACACAATGAAAACCACCATTTCCTTCTAAACTGAAAATGAGAGAAGAAACTATCAAATTCATAAGATACTATATCCAATGGGAAAATTTAATTATATATTTATATACATGATCAAATGATATATTCTCATAAGGAAACAATTTTTTTTGAAATAAGTGAATAAAAAATATTTCAAGTAATCCCTTTACCGAATTACACCCAATAGAGATCCAAGCTTCCAACATACTTGAAGAACCATAAAAAAAGGAGAAGATATCCAATATTGTCACCAATGAGCCTTTAAATCGAGACATACCAAATTATGGGTTTAATGGTCATATTAGATGAGATAAAAACTTATTTCTAGATTGAATGTCATTTTATCCCTTACTAAATCACATGCCCAGTGGCATCCCTGGCTAGCTGATAGACCCCACTAGTTGGCTGGTGTCCCCTACAAACCTGTAGGCATTTTGTTCATTTTTAATGAATAACCAGTGGCCCTAAAGGACTAGCCAAATTCCTCCTTCCACAAAAAATTCAAAAACACTCTTTTAACCAATGAACAACCCAGAATTACAAAATACAACAAAAATAAAGACACCATACCTTATTCTATATACCAGGGTGTTACATCTGTTTTTGAAGAATGATAAATAATTTAAAGACTAAAATTTCGTGTTTCTGACATTATAATTATCAAAAACAAATAAATAATGAAAAAAATTAACTTCTACATAAAATTATTTTCTAGAATGATCAAATCACACATTACACAGATAGATACCATAGTATATAAATAATAATTTTTTATGAAGGATTTTATTTCAATTATATTTATGAGTCATTTATTATAGTTATTTTCATTTTCATATAATTTATATTTAATTGTATAAAATATTTTTTATTTCAAAACTCACATTTATTAGTTATGGTTTATATTCAAAATATAATGAAGTGAAAACTATGATTACTAACTAAATCTTTTTGAAATATTTTTTCCCTAAAATTTTACTTTATTATAGATCTAATATCTCATGTTTATCTTGAAACCCACTTATCATGGTCATGTAATTAGAACTCTAATTCAGACCCTGAGATATCTTGGCACTAGTGTTTATTAAATTATGCATTTATGTATTTTTATTGTGTACCCAAATAAATTTTGAGAGAAATATTTTTAAAAAAAAATTCTATACATACAATGGGATAAGGGTAGTGTTAGTCTAATTGAAGACTTTATATGGAATTTATAAAAGTTTATTTTATTTTAGGAGGTGGTGTTTTCTTATAAATTAATGTTTGAAAGAATTATGATAAGTTTGGCGATAATCACATTAATTAATTTTCTATTATGAATTATTCTCAACAATGTATTATAAATTATTTATTTAAAAAATGTTACTTTCAGAGAAACCCATACAATGATTGATATTTAATTAGTGTGGTAGTATATGGTGGTGTAACGTTTATTTTAGTGGAATATAAATATTGTATTGAGTCTCAATATCATTATATTCTATTTTTTATGACCACTAAATATTAAAATTATCACATTTAATAATAAATTTCATTCTTTATGAGTGATGGATATTTGGAGAAAATCTTAGGAAATTGAAGAATATGGTAGTTCCCAAAATTAGCATTGTTCATCCTCCTTAATGGTATGTGTATGGAATATTAATTAAGGCCTAAAAATTATAATTTATATTTTAATAATAATAATAATAATAATAAATAAGCTTCTTCATGTTATTACTAAAAAAATGAAATTAACCATGTTAGCATAGAGAACGAACCACTATCCATAATTTCTCCCACACACCCCCACCAAGGTGGTGAAACCACATTGGTTTTCATTGATAAATGCCCAATCTAGAAAATATATGGATACTAATGGGTAGTTCCACCAATATTTTCGTTGAGGATAGTGAGTAGATAAAGGTACCTTATTTAGTAATAGATATGATCAAACTAAAAGATTTCACTCCCCATTGAAAAATTGGAATTATATTATTTTTTAATCAAATATTTATAGATCCTTATTTATTATAGAAATTAAAATTTAGTGATTTTGGTATCTAGGGTGGTGGATGGACCATTATAAAAATCGTTTAGTGGAGTTAGACCCCATTCACATCTTGGGTTGTCGTTTAAGTAAATTCGGGCAGAAATTAATTTATATTGGTGCTCCAGGTGAAACAAAAGGAAACTTTATTAATCATTCTCTTGGATGGGTGTTGTAAATTAAAAGAATCTAAATAGTGTTAAAGTGACTTATGTGAAGATAAGTGGAATTAATTCAACCTACAATACTTATGACTAAATATTGGTCATGTAATTTCCATGAAGAAACGCCAAAAACCACCTAGAGACACTTGGTTATAGATGATCTTCAAGCCTCAATAATGAGACTTTAGGTCTTTGAATGGTTGGAAAAATATCATCATCAGGAAATATTGGTTTTAGGTTCCATGGTTCTATACTACCACTACCTCATTAAGATTGGTTTCTCATGTTGGGTTTGTTCGGATCTGACTGGTTTGATTTTCTATCACTTTTGTATAAGCGTTACTCCCTACACGACCCTCTCTAAGATCAATAATGGTTTTCCTAAGGTTATTTTTTTTTTGGTCCAACTATTTTATTTTATCCAAAAATATAACAAGATCCACCTATAATTGGTTATATAGAGAAAAAAATTGATAACACGGTCTTCCACTCTCATAACTTATCTTGCAATCATAGGGTAACCATGAATAATTTATACGCATATTGATTATGAATTCAAGAAAAATCGCATTAGATTATTCTCTGAGTAGATTTATAAGATGAAAAAATTGAAAAAAACCCTCATGTATTTAGTAATAATAGGACAAGACACAAATTTTTTTATATAAATACTATTAATGGGAGAATAATGATTGGTATAATTTGAGGACGCTGGAAAATCATCCAATTAATGATGTGCTCCTCTATCTTGGATCACTCCTATATATTGAAACCTATTTGATCAATCTTTTTCCAAATTATATGTTTCTCCCCCTTGAAAAAAATTATATAATAATTCTTAGATATCTTATTATGATATATTTTTCACATAAAATTAGTATCCCCATAAAAATCCCTCTTTACCATCTCAGATAACTAAAATATAGAATTAGAATATGCATGAAATTCTTCTATGTGGATAGTATTCTAATTCCACTATTAATTTCTATTTCTTGATCCATAATCACATGATTCCCCATATATATAGGATATAATGACATGTGGAAGGTTTTTTAAGGAGTTTAATCGACTTAGATAGATAGTTTTAGATAATATTATTTTTATCCCCAATCCTTGTGCATACTGACAACATGTAATATATTTTTCATCATCATCCATGGTGTTTATTCCACTTTAATGGGTATATCCATAATTTATACAATTTTTAACCCTTATATAATTCTCATCATTTGATTCATATAGAATTTTATAATATTCTATGTTTTCTAGATAGTTATTGATAAACATTTATTACATTAATCAACAAACAAAATGTTGGGTTTGGATACATTAATAAATTGGGTTCTAATGGAATGCGAATATTTAATATGAGGTTTTGTTTTCTTGATAATGGAAAAAAATTAGTCTTAGGGATAAGTTTGTATCTAGTCATATTATCATTGGATTTATTGAGACTATATTGTCCCTACCCTAGATGCATTATTAAGTTCTTCAAATATCCTAAAATATAGTGTATCACAATGTAAAGAGTATTTAATGGAAATTTTCACGCATGTTTGGTTTCCTTATTGTGTAATAGAGGTGATATGGCATTAGATACCTCTATAAAGCTATATTTAAATAGAATTATATTTCAAGTTATCTTTATGGGGAGTTGTTTCATGGTAGTGCCTTCTTTGATTTTCCTATAAGATTACTTTGGACACTCAATGTATTATTTATTTGGAAAGTGAGGGAACATCCTCTCATTAATGTATTATCATGGATATCCTCTTGGATCCATTCTTGTAGTGAGTCCCTCTCAAATGTTTAAATGATAATATATTCTACTTGTGATGTTATCTCACATTGACATAATATAATTATATAATTATACATGGTATCATAAATTATTTAAAAGTAAATTAATGAAATAAAAATTGAATAAATAATGAGATTATCCAAAATAATACATATATTCTAAAATTAATGTTATAATAAAATTTATCCTAACATGGATTTGTAATTTTTTAAATAGTGTTTTGACTATGTTATAAAAAGGATTTTAGTTATGCATTATTTTTTTTGTTTCCAAAATTCAATGTGTGATTCCGAAAAAAAATTAAAACTCAATGTGTGAATGGGATCACGCCATGAAATTTTTTTACATTATTATATAATAATTGGGATCATTTGAAAAAAAAATTATGAAACACCACACATAAACCATGATTTTTCTCAAGAATCAATCTGATCATTTTCATAAATTATTTCACAAGTTTAGAATATTAAAAATTTAAATTCATTAAATTTTAATTGCATAAAATTTGAGTTACTTATGTTGAAGACAATTAATGACATTTATCCAATCATCCAATCCTGAAATTATTTCAATAAATATAATGTAGTTTTTTTTCACTCCAAATATCCATTCATAAAATTTGAAATTATATAAATAATTTCAATTAATCATTGTGGAAATAAAACCCTAATAGACATCCATTATATCCTATCATTGTGAATAAACATCACACTCTTTTTGTATTTTTATTTTTTATCAATATTTTGAAATGTAATTATTAATATCATTGAATATAATTCACAACTAAGAAATTACAACTATAGGAAATTGCAAGGTCTATTTTTTATTATCAAGGAATGAATACAATATTAGACAGACATGTATCAAATTTATTTTCAACTCTTAATCCTTGGATTTTATTCACAAAACTTTTGTAAGCCATATGGTCATTCCATATTTGAAATCATAAATAAATATTGTAAAAATTCCAAAATACTTAGTGTAATACTCATATTTATGGTTTTAATGTTTCTTAAATGTTTTTCGTATTTTCCCCAAAAAACACTTTTAATTTAAAATTTTCCCAAGAAAAAATAATAATTTATGGCTAAAGTATATTAAAGAATAAATTAATTAATACTATGGATCCTGGATGAATATTGGGATATGTGATTAATCATTCTCTCAATTGGAAGTTTAAAATTAAAAGTATAAAAACAAGGTGGAATTTATTTGTGTATAGATTTTTATATAATATTAATGGAAATGGTTCTGATCTAGAGTGAATACCAAAGTGATTTACCTTCACTAGAGTGGAGTATCACTTGAAATAATGAATGTAATTCATAATAAACACCTTATTCCTACTTAATAGTCATGAAACATTCATGGGAAACCATGAATAACTACCAAAATTCACTTGATTTTACATGATCTCAAAGCATCTATAATCAGATGGTGTCCCGTATAAGCTTTCCTAACACTCCTAAAAAGGAACAATGAGTACATGGTTCCAAGTTTCTATGATGGAATGGCTTACCTCATCTTGAGTGGTCAACATGGATTTGTAGTGCTCTTAATTTTTTGGATTATCAATCTCAGGTGTGTGGGTTTCACTCCCAAAACTACTATCAAAATGAATAATAATGTTTTTCCTTATGTGATTCGTATATAGAAAACTCTAAAATTTAACCCACAATCCCTGTAACAATATCTATAAGTAGTTTTATAGATACAAAATTAGGATCATGATTTTCCACTCTAATTACATTTATCACACTCATATTGTACCCAAGGAAAATACAACATTATAGTAATTATGAAATTAATAAAAATCACACAATAATACACTCAAATAATATTAACATACAGAAAATATTTTGTAATCAAACTACCATGTATTCATTATGATATCCCAATACATTCAGTAGGAAATATAAAAGTAAAAATAAAGTTAGAAGAATAATTTGTATTGTGCGGAGACTCTAGCTAGCTCCCAAAATTGTTGATATTACCCACTTTCACAGATCCCTACTTGAGATATCATGTCCTATCATAAATCAACATATATATCTTATGCTTATCCCAGTTGGAAAACCTTCTATAACCAATCTAAATACCTTCATCTAGTTCTTATTTTTCCTCAAATAGGTTTACCCCTAATATATTCTTCCTTGGTCTAGTAGATAACTACCACATGGATTTAGAATATTCTTGATATGCTTCAAAATAGACATAAAATTACTTTATCCATTAAATTTAGTTTCCAGATCTAGGATATCAAAATTTTACTTCTCTATAATATAGGATGACACATAGTTAGTTTGTTAATACCTTTACCTAATTTGGTAAGACTATTTGAGAGAATATACTTTTGGTCACTATAGGTTCCCCATCCAATCCAGGTCTAATGTTACTTTCAATAATATCCATGGGGTTACATTTTAATTAATGGATTAAATACATAATTTTAAATGTTTGTGTCCCTTATAGAATTGTCGTCATTGGATTCAATGTTATTTTTATGATTCTTAATATGATATAAAAAAAATTAATCATTTTTTAATATCTTGATCAGCTAATATAATGGAAGGCCTAGTTGTAGCACTATGTTGTGTTGTTAATGGAATGTGGATCATTAATATGTGGAAAGATTAGCTTCAGATTGTGATTATAATTGAGACTTTAATATTCATTAGTATTTTGGAATAATTTTATTCTATTTATTAATACTACACTATATGTTCCTAGGATACATCAAGGTGACAGTGAAATATACCCAAATATAGAGACTCTGTAAGGAACCATCCAAAATACCAAAACATTATAACTAAAACAATATATCATATTCTTAATAAATTTTCTCGATCATCCTATGTTGTAACATGTTCTAAATGCTATAACACTGTTATAATAAGGATGGTTTACTCTTACCTAATAATAAAGAGTAAATGAATGTTAAAAAATATAAACAAGCATTTATACATAAAATTATGAACATATATATCACCATGTGAATTTAAATTCAAAAAAATAAAATAAAAATAACGGAAATTTTAATTAAAATGAAAATAATGAGTTAACTAACTCATTAAAATACCTTATCCCTCTAATGTAAACACTTCCATTTCTCCAAATTTAATCCAATGGTCTAATCCTGGGAAAATTATAGATTATCCAACCAACAATATAGATTCCATAATATAAAAATTCTATATTCACATAAGTGTGTGTATGTATGGTGTGAGATAAATACCTA
This sequence comes from Viscum album, assembly GCA_963277665.1. NCBI lineage: Eukaryota > Viridiplantae > Streptophyta > Magnoliopsida > Santalales > Viscaceae > Viscum > Viscum album. Next base: position 164,759,563 of record OY728142.1, on the reverse strand, counting down.
TAGGATACCAAAAAGAATCAATATAACCCAATTTAAATATTTAATTAATATTCTAGCTTTATATACATTCAGAAAATAAATTTGTTTACTTTTTTTATATAGTAAAAAAAATTTAATACATTTTCTCTTAAATTAATCTCATTTATCATTAAAAATAAATGTGAGTGTAAATAATAGTGTTAATATTTTAACAAGAATGAATTTATAAGACCAAAATGAAAAAAATGAAAAATAAATTATATTCTATTATAAAATTAAACACAAGTTAAATAAAATTAGTATTCATCTATTATATTAGATATGCCACCTCACAATTGAAACATGATAATAGAATCCTTTTCTGAAAATAAATCACCAATTAATATTAAAAAATATGAGATAAAAATATTTATCAAATATGGAACAACATGGGAATTTAACCTCGATTAACATTACGGGTTAACCTATAACATCACTAATGGAACCCATATCAACCAATGGTGAACTTGAAAGACTCAGTCTCAGAATTACTTATGGCCTCATTGGGTAGCATCCATGGGCTATTTTTAAATCCTGAATAGGGGCTCTATCTTATGTGTAATCTAATATAGTGTAGAGATAATCCCAAACGATCATGCAACTACTCATGGTTATCATGTGTACCTTAGAAAAAACAAATTTTATAACACAAATGTCAGTATTTGAATCACAATAACCAAGTCAAAATCACTATGTATTTCACATAACATAAATATTGGAAATCTTCATTGAATAATTATAAATCTAAAAAACCCATTATAACATGTAAAACAACACACAAAAAAATTCATCCTCTATATATGAAAATACCCATTCAAAACATTATTTATAAATCCATTTAAAATATAACAATTATCCATGTAATGTTATCTAACACATTGTATTCATTGGAATTCACTTTGGAAGAATATCATTTGAATAATTATGAAACCCTGTTTTTATTAAACTAAAAATTACTCAAAACAACCCTTTGAAATTCATTTTCAAAAAAATAATTCCTTATATTATTTTTAAAAACACATTTCAAGAAAGGAAAATAGGATTGGAAATGTATCACACAAATTCACTTAAAACCGACCTCATTAAAATCCTTAATTTCATAAGAAACACAAATAATAATTCAATCTCCCTTAAAAGTCACTTGATTTAGGTGTAAATATGAAATAATCCATAATTATAAAAAACAATAACTATGACATAGTTAGAAAAAATGATGTTATGTAGACATAGAAACATATAAATTTATAATATCTCACAACCATCATGAAAAAAATTATGGATCGATGTTAGAAACAAACACAAAAACCATTCTATACTAAATAACCCATGTAAATTTTTAGTTCTTATTTTATGTGGAGAAAAAAATTCCCATAAAACCTAGAATAGAAGAGGTAATGAAAAAATAATAAGAATGTTAATAAGAAGAGATATATAAGGTGAATATTGAAGATATTCATAACTAATTATATCAGTGTGAATCCAACATCAGAGATCATAAAAAGAGTGGATGATATGAGGGGGATATTTCATCCCTTAGGGGTTGTACACACATGAGGTAAATGACGAGGGGTATGGATTCAATTTTCATAAAATATATTCTAATAATTATAATAATTTAATAAAATTTATTTTCAACTATAAATAAAATATATTTTGGAAATACCCATTAAATTAAACATTTCAATATAATAATTGTAATAAAAATTATAGCTCCACCATCCTAGGAAAATAACCCATATCTGGTTGTAATTATAATAATAATTGAATAATAATAATATGAAAAAATATATAAAACACCTAATGTATATAAGGATAAAATAATATAATTATTGGAAATTAATTTTGGTAATATATAAGAAACCAAAAAAACATCATTACAACAATTCACTATCTAATTATAAAAGGTCTTAAGAAATCCAGACATGAAAAATATAGTTTGTGGTCAACAATTAAGGGTAAATATTTAGTTTTTAAGGTTACCTCAGCCATCATATAATCATGTGACACTCATAGTATCACACTATAAATGGTGAAAAATAAATGATCACTGTTTATCCTAATAATTATCAAACAATTACTCCTTCATGTTTTCTAAAAAATGGTAAAATTTAAACTATTTAAAAACCAAAATCATAATACCCATAAATATTTATTAAAAAAGGGATAATTTTGTGTGTAATAATTCTCCCACCCGTAATGCCTCTTAATCCCTGGAATTCCCCCTTGAGATTAGTTGTTGAAAAAAATGCCCAGTTTGAATTATAAAAGAATTACCAATTTGAAATAACACAATTCAAATTTAATTTATTTAAAAACAACTTGGTTTGAAAGGAATACCATTATCAACTCACTCCCATGTGGGTACCCCCAACCATATCTAATCACCATAACATTAGAAAATTGGATACCATGGTTCCATCACTTAGTTATTTACATTTACAGTCCCACCCCACTAAAAGTAAACTTCATATAAGTCATTAATCATGCATGGAGTAACCACAAGCCAAATTTTTCCTATCAATTCAATAATCATCAAAATATATAATATAAGAATTAATTTTTTATTTTAAAAAATTATATTTTGATAAAGTCATATTTTTGTAAAGTCAAAATAATTTTTGAAAACATCATTGTACATGAAAATCCCAAAAACTATATAGAATCTCATGTTTGAATTAATAAAAATTAATGAAACCAAAAATATTATATAAATTTCAACCATCCAAAGCTTTCAAAAAATGGAAAAGTGGATAAATTAACATTAACAATTATATTGTATGCCTTATGGGTATATTTTGACCATAAAAAATAGGTTATGGTCCCCCTATGATATAATTAATTGATATCATCATATTATTTGATTTGAACGCTCACATATCTCAAACATTAATATAGTTTAAATGAGAGGTTAATTTGATGTTGAAGTTTTGTTTTCAAAATATTATAATAAAATGGAGAGTTAAAATAACTATATAACTTCTATATAAGGGTTACTTTCACCAAATTAGGGATAAGATAAACTTTGTAAGAACATTACTAGTATTAATGATTTGTTTTCTTGGTTACTAAAATTTTCACCAATTGTGTTGTTCATTATAGACCATTTTTGAACATATATGTTTTTTCACAATCTTTTATAAATCATGTTTTTATTTTTCATTTTTGATTTTTCCCATGATACAGGAAATTCCCAAGAACCACGCACACAGAGTGTAAACTAAGTAGGTTTTCCCAAAAAACCATGAATCCTAAAAAATATATTGTTTTTATACTTATTCTCCATAATATCAACTCAAAAAAATTTGATACATCCTATTAAATAAAATTAATTTATTAGTTATTTAGTTTATCCTTTTAGAAATGAGTTTCAATGAGTTACCATCATTGCATCATCTGTTTCCTTTAAAAAATTCATAAATTTCAAGAAATCTAAAAGTCAATCATAAACTCAATATGCCATATTTATAAATTTCTTTAAAAAATAATAAATTAAACCCTAAATATTCATCTTTATATGTATTACAAACGGTTAAATAATATGTTTTCATTTTTCAATTCATGTAAACATTATACCAACTTTTATTTTCCAAATATCTTGGAACAACCCAAAATAAATACTTCCCATGAAAAACCTAGATACCAAAAATGATACAATACCAGCATAAAAATCATTCATTTAACATAAATTACTTTATATAAAAATTAAATATTACATTTAAACCCACAATCCCAATACAAAAAGTGTAATTTTATTTGGAGAATAGATATATAAATTTATTAGGACACTTTTTTTCAACATATACAAAAACAATTATCTACATATGTCTTACTTCTATAATTAATCCTAAATTTAATTCCTTGGGTGAATTATAAAAATGAGAAGCGATATGAAATGACCAGTATGGTAAAAAAATTATCAATGATTCATAAAAATATTTATATCATAAGAATGTGAGAAAAAATGAACATAGTATGGATATCTAATTAAAAAGAATATAGAATCACAAGATAAGTATATAAGACCTGAAATATAGACATATAACCTTAATGTGTCATATATATACCACAATGTATTAATTGAAATGCATGAGACAATAATCTTGAGCCATAGAGAATTGAATCGGTATGTGGCATGATATTGAAATATAGAAAAAGCATAAGAATATAAAATAATATCATTGTGAGAAAAACAATTATTAAAAAAATGTTGTGAGAAAACCTAATAATTTACATTTATAATGTTTTCATAAAACCCAAGGATAACCATGCATAAAGTTGTGAAAAAACCACAATCATGTTCTTGTATAAAATCATTGTCTCAGGAGGTATAAAACTTCAGCTAATAAATTTGATAGTTATAAAAGACCCACCCATTACATAATGATAAACCATTCACATTTGGGCCTCAAGAAACAAAGAATTCATATTATTAGAAAAAATACATTGAAATAAAATGTTTCACAAAATATATTTAAATTGTATTACATATATATGACATCATGAATTAGATCATTTGATAAAAAATAAATCACTAGAAACATTTATATCATGAGATCATTTAAAGGGGACAGTTAAAAATAAAAAATCCATGGATATTAATATGTTGGTGATAGAGGGTAAAATATAATCATTAACATAAAAATAATTATCTCAATGATTCTATAACGTTTTCATAAAAATAAATTCACAATCCATTTTTTAAAAAAAAATCTAGAAGGTGAAACGAATATTTTTTGGGAATTTTTTTAAAAGAATCCCCAATAATTGTTATATGAAATTCAAAAAATATTAATTAATGAAATACGGAGTGAAAGATATAAAATATATGAATGTTAAATAATGTGATTTTTTTTGTTTTTAGGAAGTTTTTAAGAACACCCACATTGATGAAAAAGGAATAAAACATCCATATAAAAATAAATAAAGATAATTATGAAGAGTACAAAAGAAATTAAAATTTAACTTTAAAATAAGAAAATATAGAATTTTTAGAATGAATGAATATTGACATGGAGGAGAAACAATTAATTGATAGGATGATAATTATTCGAAACAACATTATATTTTTTTGAATAAATAAATCCATAAAAGAAAAATAATTTGACATAAAAAGTTAATTTCTTTTTATCTAAAGTAAAAAAATACCATATGAAATAAGGTAATTATAAAATATAAAAAATATTGAAAAATATAGTCAAAGAATAAAGATTATGACCCAATGTAATTGATATTCAATAAAAAACCCTTAACTTGGATTACCTCTTAGTAAAACAAGATAAAACCTATTATATAGTAATTTCATGATTATTATTTTTCTATATCAATTCCATATTTATAATTATTTTTTTATTTTATACCATTCATTTGTAATTTATTATTATACAATTATTAATAATTATTTGCTAAAATTATTATTCAAGTTTGAATTATCATATTTGTTCTATAATTCCTTTTGTATTACATTTCTCATCCTTGATCCTTGATTATGTGTTCATACCCTCAAAAATGGAAATTAATGTTACATGGTCTTGTTTTATATAGTTCAAATGTATAATGGTTATTCAATAGATGATAAGGTAATGGTTTGTTAAGAGAAGTTAGAATACCCTTTTCTGTATTTCAATTCAATAAAAAGACTTCATTTTTATTAATAAATATAATTATATATTTTATAATTAATAAATTATGAAAACATCATAAATTCATAATTATTACATTATATTACTGGTGTCTATGTTTTCTTAGTCATTCATGATATAAAATTATAACATCCCTCATTTTGGTGGTAGAGTCGACCAAAAGAAGAACATGTTATAATGAAATATTCAATTAGAAAATGTTATTATATATTTATAAAACCCCCATAAAATAATAATTTTATTCTAAAAATTATTATATTAAATTTATAAACAGAATTGGTGAATAGCGGGATAAAAAATATAGAGAATAAATGATTGGGGTGTGAATAATACTTATGTTGAATACATAAATCAACTCTTAGAAATTATCTTAGAAATGATGGATTTGAGACTCCTTATTATAACTAGATTTTACCAAAAATGATAGATTCTTATTAAGGAGATAATATTATTAGGTATTCATGAGTAAACTGAAGGAAATGTGCTCTTTGATGTTGGTAGAAGATGGGTTCATTTATAGGTGATCTTGAGTGGAATTTTCAAAAATAACCTTTCTATAATGAACAAAGAATGTAATTTCTCATGTAATGTGGATTAGAACTAGGAAATTAAGAAAATTGGATAAGAGGAGGGACACTATTACAAAATATAATCATTCTTATATATTATTTTGTAAAATTATAGGACATTACCACCTTAGTTATACCATTTTTTCCTTATCGTCCCTTTATCTTGGTGACTCATCTTTTACCTTGGTAACATATTTTCATACCTAAAAAATTATATTTCTATTGTTAAATAATTTGGAAATTATAATTTCAAAATCTCAACCATTTTATTATATTCAATTTATAAATTTGATAAAATTTAATTTTAATAAAATAATGAAAATTGCATAAATGTTTTTAAAAAAATTATTATAAATCATAAAATGAATTTAATTTTATTCCATTGCTAGTAATAACCATTAGATAAAGTTTTACTTATTTTTTATATATTTTCTCAATAAAGTTAATTAAAATAATTATTTTATAATAATAATATTCATTAATTTTAAAAAACATTATTAATAAAAAACATTCTTTAGAAAATATCACTTTTTAACATTAAATGAAATTATTTATAATTATAAAAATTTAGTATTTAGTTACTAAAAATTAATTTAATATATCAACATACTTGTACTAAAACAAAATTTAACATTAAATTCACTTCTAGAAGTAAAAAATTAGAAAAATTATTAATTTATATAAATACTCTTAATAATAATAAAAACATGTACAATATATTAAATTAAAAATGACATGTTTTTGTCATCTTAAAATTTACATAAAAAACATCGTGAACACTACATAAGCCTTAAAGGTTGGATAAGTAATATTGGCTTTTATAGGTGGTGATTTTACTAACATAGATCTCATAGTTATTTCTATGAGATTGAAGATCTCTCGTGGATGATTTTACTGAATACATACTTGGTGATGTTCAATGTAGGATTGGTATTGGGTAAAACCTAGTGATGATAATCCTTTATAAGATTCAAATAATTAACCTTATAAGTAAGACTTATACTAATTTATTCCATCACTTTCATTTTCTATATATATTTCATAATGTGGTTACTTATATTGATAAATTCCAATTCAACGACTTTCTTTCAGTGGTCACATTTTAATACAATACTACCAATAATTTATCTCATGAGTTATTATCATTTATAAAAAAGGTATAAATAGTAATATAACTGAAAATCATATAATCCTAATCTCTATATGAACCTAAGGACCATTTTTGAAACTGATAAACTTGTTCCGCACACTTTACTGTAGAATCATTTTCATAATCCTCGCTCAGACATCATAATATGATTATGAGTAGAAAAGTATCTCCATGACCAAAGAATAATATAGTTTGATCATTATGGATCACGTGATTGATCACACACTAAGGGATTAAAATTCCCAAAATAACATTTCCATGTCTGGTGATGTGGTGGTGAGAACCTCCTTCAGGTTTAGGTCATGGATTTCCCCCAATACTGACAAAAAATTATTTTGATGTCAAGAAACCCATTTTTTGTGGTAATTTGGAAAAATTTTGTCTTTTTAAATAATCATTATATGGTATAAAATTTGTATCTATGGGAATATTTAACCTTTCAAACATTTTTTTTACTTCTCACATAACCCAATCAGACCTAGAGATTAATAGTTATGGCCATTTTAGGATGAAGCACATTTTTTCATGAAGACCCCAAAGGTTTAGAAAAGGATAATTATATTACATGTGATAACCTAAAAACCATTCATACATGCCTATAGAGTTATGTGAAACATCCTAGTTAAAAACCCTAGTGGTGGAATATCTCATTTGAATCCCGACTATCCACATGGACACCAACTCAATCAAGTGTCATGCCAATGGTTATGTTGAAATCGATTCTTCCAAGCTATGAATATAATCTTTTTCGGTTGGTATATGATACAAGGATGGAGAATCCCAAAAAGAAACCAATTATCCAATTGATTCTCCTTTATATATAATCCCAATGTCATCTACTCAAATATTTCATAATATCATCTTGCGTAATCATAGATCGAGGATGTGATATGTTGATGATCCATCCAAAGGAAAGCTAGGTTTACTAAGTGATTCACCTGCCTCATTAATTTCATACTTGTCTACTAATTAGTTAATATAAATCACCAAACCTAGGTATACAATAAATTTATGAGTCCCTCTAAGTGAGAAAGCTCATTCTACATACCATATTTATACTAAGGGAATACGCAGCTAAAGGATCTTTCGTGAACGATGCATAAGTGAAAATTCTTAATTGAAGAACCAAATACCCAAAACATTTACTATAAATAACCAAGAATACTCCTATATTCATAGAAATACATATGTAGTGGAAATAAAGAAAATATTTGATTTATCTAAACCCTTGAGAGATATGTAAAGGTAATCTCCATTAAGCGAAGGTTGGTTGGTGAATGGTAGTAACAAAATCAAATTAGGTGGACCAAATTAGAAAAAATTGATTAAGATAATTTCCTATCATGAACTATGTAATGTGAACCACATTAATCAGACTATCCTAATAGCATCCCATTATGGGTATGGTCACCTTACCAACCTCTCTCTACCCTTACTAGTGTGAGAGTATTCACCATTTTTGTCGGAATTCCATAATGGGATACATACAAGGGATTAGGTTAAATAAGTCATTCACATAATTATATGATCAGGGACCCTATTTTCATGAAATATACCATGCTATCCACACTAGTTATTTTACTTATAAATGAAATAGAATGAAATACTTACCTCGGGTCACCGCCTTTGTCTAAGATATATACCGAGATAAATGAAACCTAAGAGACATTTATGGATTCCTTTATATAAAGTCAAGTCACTAAAATTTATAATTTTTTCCTCCCCCAAGACCACTAAACCCATGCAATTAGGTAATGAACACCAATATTCACCCCTTCAATCATTAATTCTATTAATAAAAGGCGACTCTAGGTAGTTTACTCATATAGGAAGAAACCTCAGGGATATCACAATCAGGGATTTCAATAATAATGAGGGTCCCTATTAGTAAGACACTAGAGTGGTATCTCTTAGATTAGAGATGGATTTATTTTTTATTTTATAATCCTTGTAAGATAAAGAAACCCCTGGAGAAATTACCTTGTCTTTCTTGTAGCCCCCCCCCCCCCCCCCCCCGCGCCTTTCTGCACCACATTCTCCATTAAGTAGTTAGTAAGATGATAGGATGTTATTATTATTTAGGTAGATGACACAATATAACTCATTTTTAACCCATAATGTTTCTCATTTATGATACCATCAATGAGGCAAGTATACCTAAAAAGAAAGCCTCAACATTTATGTTTCATCCGAATCAAATCGAACAATTTTTCAAATTATATGAGATATTCTATCAATTTTTTATCAAACTTAGAATTAATCACATGAGATTAATCATGGACTCCTACTAGGTTCCAGACCGAACTTATCTTCTCTAGGAAGCCCCCATATGTATAAGTCCCACTTGAGTCGCAATTTTCACAATTTCTAATAAAAAATTATCCCTATGGCATGATGTTAAATTGTGTGGCTAGTGTTCTTATTTCCCAATTTTAAATTGAATGGTATATTAATATCACAAGACATTAAACTATTTTAATCAAACTATGTGGGATTTGATTCATATTTCAATGAGATATGTAAGACGCATCTATAAAGATGAAAACCAATATCATATACCTTACAAACTCATATTAATGGGGAAATATTAATCATGAGATCACATACTTACTTCCCTCACCTAGATATATTCCCATGAAAAAAAAAATCTCATTCCCTAGGGACATATTCCATTAAAAACCACTTTATTGGGCCATATTCCCAATGAAATCATGCCCCCACCTGGAGGTCCATGTCCCCTCCTTGTAATTATCACAAATTGATCACTGGATATATATTCCCTATAATACACCTATTGGAATATATTACTACTATATAAACCAACCCATCCTCATCAGTCCATATTCCTATTGAGAACATCCAAAAAGGTCTACTTATGTGTAAGTACCAGACCAACCATTCCTATGATTATTTTTCATAATTATCTTTACCACACTATGAAAAACTATATTGATTAGTAATTTCCATATGAACTTATAGTGTGAAACTCAAACTATGTGGATTTTTATTCTTGTTATTATAGAATACATAAGGAATCCCATCTAAGTTCAATCCCAACTCCATAATCCCTTACACCATTTTCGATGGTGATAAAATCCATATAACCCATTTATTAAGATTTAAACCATCAAACATTAAAATTAAATATCACATAATAAATAAAAAAATAAATATAATATCAGATTCTTACAAACATCAACATCAATACATAATATTGATCCATCATTGTAATATGGGTAACCATTTTTATCCAGGGAGTATGGGAATGATTCAAAAATATTACTTAAATATTTAGCAGACTATTGAAGTATGTAATAACCCCCTAACATGGTGTTATGATCCCAAAAAAAATCCACTCGACCAATGTACAAATTAATAAGTCGGTGATAAGAACCCTAGTGATTGTATCCCTTTTTAAAGTTGGCCTATAGTGATGTTTCTTGTCACAATTACATGATTCATTGGGTTTTTCTTGTTCCTTGATTAACTTCCACCAGAAACCATCTAAAACTACCATACAGGCCCAATAAACATATTATATTCCTATATATAACCACACATAATTCATCAAAACCACATATCCCATTATCTCATTTCTATTATAGTTATTTTTGGCATCTTTATAACATTTTTTATTTCATATATATTTAAAATGGGAGGAGTGATCTTCCACAAAAACCTCACTGATGAATATTTCATGTTATTGTTCTTTTTATTTACCTCTGGTTTTATTCCACTTATAAATTTTCTAATTATATTTCACTTAGCCATGTTTTAATATATTCCATTTCCTATTGTAAAACCATAATTAAATAATAAAATTTTCAATTTTTTTTTATTTTACATGTAAAAAAATCCATCATATACATGATGTTAAATTTATAATTATAAGTCTCTGATGTTACATTCTCTACACCATAAAGTAATTTTCCCCATGAAATTTTATTACTCGGTTGAAAATAAATGAGGGTAATTACCACTAACTACAGCTTCATGTTACCACATAGATTCCTATAACATTAAATTACCACAAAATATAGACCATGGATTTTTCTTATTTCATGGAACATTATTTATTAAATCCAAGATCTATACCAGTTGTTCCTCATAAGGGTGATCAAGTTCCAATTGCACAAATTTTAAGATTCATACATGTGAGGGATCTGGTTTGTACTTACTCAAAAATAAATAAATGGAATAAATCATTCACTTTTAAGTGGTATATAAAAAGTGTTAAGTAATAAGATAAAGTCCCTATATAATCAATAATATAAAAGAGACTAGTGTATCTGAGGATAAACATTCCCCTTTTCCTAAACCTCTTTACCCTCTTTCAAAGAGATATTTGAATGAATAATTTTTCACCAAAATAAAACTAAAAAGATCATATATGATTATAATAATAACATTTTTATTAACTTTTTTATAATTTGGTGTATGGCGGGATGGTTTAAATATTTATTATAAATTCTTGAACAAGATTGGTTCTATATAGCTTCCTCTCACTAATATCTTCCCATAATGATAGTGTTATTTATATCTTCCCATATAAATATTCATATAGATCATTTTGACATATATAGTGGAACAAATTATTATATGAGAAGTAAACCTGAGAAATATTTTGATCCCAAATTACACCAAAATCCATTGTATAATATAATAGCATATCTTCTATATTTTGAGTGGTCTTTTTATACTGACCATGAATTTGATTATGATATGTTATGATAAATCACATCATTATATCCAATTATTATTAAAAACTCATTTAAAATTTTGATGTGAACCTTGGATCTCAATAATATAAATTTTAATTTGGTACTCCATATAGCCTTACCAATTTCTTTATATGTTACTTGGTATATTGATTGAGTGGTAAATCATCTTAAATTTTAATGAGTTTAGCTGACTTTGTAAGTCAATTTATCACTAACTAGAAGAAATAGTTTCTTTTAAAATTATTTTGGAGACTAATGATGAAATACATGGTGATATTATCCCATTTATATATAGTTATAGGAAATTATTTCATCGTCCCATTATATTTTCAACATTTTTCTTTTACTTTCTCACATACCAAGAATCAATATATACACTCTGAAATATTTTATTTCATTTTATTCCACTAAAGTACCACTTAATATATTTTTGAGTTTACTAGGTTAATAGAAAAGGATGATCTATTCACAACATATAAATGATCCTTATTCAATAATGGTATGAATAGGAAACATATCTGCGATATAAATGTTTTAACTCCACCTCTATCAAGGTAGAACTATAGACTATTGTATACCTTCTTTTGTAACTCTATATTATATTTTTGATCCTTATTGATATTCACATAGATATATGGTCCAATAATCATTTTGTAAATTTATGATTCAATCCCTACCTTTATGATTTCCATATCCATCCTTTAAAAATACATGAGTATTGGATCACTTTTAGGCTTCAATATGGATAAAGAAACATGATTATTCCTACTCAAAGCATTAGAACCCATGTTTTTCCTTCCATGGTAGTAATATATTGAGTAGTCAAAGTTTTTCATTAACATTGAACATATCCTTTAAAACATTTTAAACTATTTATTTGTTAATATGACCATTAATCTATTGTGATAAATAAATATATAACACTTTTCCATAGAGATAACACCAAAAAAATTAATGAAAAAAATAATGATTCTAACTCTAGATTGTGAGTCAGAAACGTTTTCTCACAGGTCTATAATTGGTGTGTAATAGAAGCTATCACCTTTTCATTTTTCATAAGTACACATCACATAAACTTTCTTGAAAAATAAATATATATAATAAAACAATATCCACTCTTGGGTAGTGTGAGTATAAGTACATTGAAAGACCTATTCTTAATCTCTTTGAAAGTTTATTCCCATTATTATAGTAGGAGTAATATAATTCCCTTTATAGTTAAAAAAATTAGTGGATATGAAAATTATGATAGATTTATAAAAAAAATGTATATTGTGTTCAGTTAATCCATGAATATCTATCACAATGGCTAGTAGAGGTAATTATTTAATCACATAAATATTTTATGGATGAATTTATATAAAATTTCTTATGATTAAAAAACCCAAGAAAATTATTTTTATAGAAAAAATTCAAACTTAACGAACTTTTAATATGATTTCATATTTTTAAAGACATTAGCACAATCTTAAAATTAACTTCATATTCTTCCTTACTCTTTGAATATATGAGGATATCATTAATAAATACTACTATAAATTGGCCAAGATAATTGTAACATCCCTCAATTTTTTTTTAAAATTTCCCTTTAAATAATTTTTTTTTTGAATATATTGTTTCACACACAACACCGAACTAAAACAAACAGTGATACATTTTATAAAGATAAAATTATAAGTATTAAATGTGACTGTTATAATATTGTTGTTGAATTGGAGGGTAAAAATAGGAATAACTACATGATGAAATATTTATATAGAGGAGAATTAATGGTATCAGGTTGTATATTTCTGGATAATTTGGATCATTTTCCAGATCTTGTAAAGGGTGTACCATTTATAGGGTTTTCCCTAGATGAATCCCAAAATTAAATCCAATAAGTTCATATTGAAAAAAAAAATCATTTATAATTGATGTTCAAGCTTAACAAAATCACTAAGTGATCTATTCTAGATGATTTTCCATTCTATACTTACACTATTAATTATCTAACCTTTATATCTTTTTCATAAGTATTAAAATATTTTGTAAGTATAATTTATGACGATAAAAACAGATAATTACTAATATAAAAAAATTTATATTTGTTTTCAATATTTTAATTGAAAATTTTATAAACATTTAAAATAAATTTAATTGATATACATTAATAGATATTTATTAAAAAAAAAGGAAAAATAACTGAATAATTTTAAATTATTATGACAATCATACATATTAAGAAGACAAATTTTTCAAAAGATTTTATTTTTCAAAATATTTTTTATTTTTTTAATGAACTAAATTGGTCACTTTTGAATGATTCTTCTAATAAAATGTTTCAATAAAAAATAAATATATGAAAACTTATTTCAATTAGTAATTTAAATTAAATAAAATTAATAACTCTTAATTTTTTAAATGGCACTTTTCTTTAAAAACAAATTTTCTTATATAAATTATATTTAGAATTTAGAAATAAAAATTTCTCATATTTAAAAAATTTATAAAATTGATAATTTTTTTAAATTAATATTGTAAAATTTGGGAAAGTATTAAAATTTTATTTTTAAAAAGAAAAATAATTTTCTAAGTTAAAAAAAATATCCATGGTTAAGATAAAACAAGTTAAAAATGGTAAAAAAAAGTAGTGAAAAAGAATATAAAATATCACAAAAACCAATATTTAAATTTATGGATGACTGTTTAGTAAATAAAACCTTATCCAACATTCATTATTTTCATATTTTTAACCATGTTAATTTTTAAAATAACTCTTTTTTTAATAAGTATTTTTTATTACAAAAAATCCATGCTTCTAAATTAAAAAAACCCATTCATCACCCTGTTGGTTGGTACCAGAAAAAATGAAAATTGGTGGTGAATTTCCATGTAAAATAATGAAAAATAAGCCTTAAAGGAAAAAATATTTAATAAAATGATTAAATAAAAGAGTATGTGTGTTAGGTTAAATATAAAAATATAAGAGTAGAAGAAAATAGGTAAGTATTTTGAAAAATTAAATGTTTGAGTGCAACAGAAATTAAATGGATAGGTGTATCAAAATTTAAATATACATATTTATATATAAGTTATGTAATGATAAAACAATTAAGCATACTGATAATAAGCATATCGAAAAATAAGTGATTTTGAATAGTTGAAATTAAATAAATAGGAAAGTAAAGCATAAAATAAATACAGAACATGATTTGATAAAGGATTTCAGATAAATATCTTTGATGTGATACTCCATATCCTACCCCAATTACATGTGGGTTTATTTTTTTAGTACATCTTCTTAACAGTATCCAAGATACAAACCCCCACCCTTTCCTTTTAATTGGTTATATAAAGAAACCATAGATACAATAGGCTCTAGATTATTAATTCTAACTAAAAACCTCAAAGAGAGAGAAATCCCTTAAATTTTAGAGGTTTTAGAAAGAAACCTAAATCTATCACTTTTAATAGTCATTAGTATAGAAGAGAAGGAAGGAATAAGAGGGGAAATTTTTTAGTCAAAATTCATTTCAAAATTCATCTCAAACTGTCAAAGATTAAGAAAAAAATATTGTGAGAGATATTTAGATAGGTATAAGAAGTGAGAATGATATAAAAATAGTCCACATTTTTTATTATAGTTAAGAGTTCAAGTGTAAATTGGTGAAAATCATGATTGTAAGGATTTTTTATTGAGAATTATATATTAAGTATAATTACATTCCTTAAAGGGGTATATTTATAGAATCCAAGGTTGTTGGAAGTCTTGAAGAATTAATTTTGGGTCAATATAGTCATAGAAATAAAAAAAATTGTATTTTTTACCATAATAAATACTCACATGCACTGTCTATCTCGATTCAACCAGTTGTTATCCTAGAGAAAAGAAAATTAAGAACTCGAGAGGGGGTGGGGTGAATTGAGTTTCTGAAATCCTTCTTAACTTTCAAACAACTCTCTTTAAGGAAATTGAGTTGAAATCTTTTCCTAAATAGAAACATGAAGTAGAAAAAATAAATTCTTAGTGGAATAATATTAAACCTAGGATATTTATAGGGGTTTGGGGAATAGAAACCTCCAAGTCCACTCCAACAACACTCTAGTCCTTGATTTTGGTGATTTTCACTATAATAACCTTTTTTTGGGGGGATCCCAACTTATTAAAAGTAGCTATTACTTATTAAAAAGGTTCAAGGGTTTATAACTAGGATCACCCTATATAAGACCTATCTCTAGTCTTAAAAAACTCACTTATAAATAGTTTGGATTAAATAAAGATGAATGAACTTTAATGAATTATTGAAAAACATATTTGCAAGTAAAAACTAATATTAGATAAAGAAACATCTAGAGAATATAATTAAAATCAAGAAAAAGGTCTAGATGTTCTTCGATTGCAACTGATAAAATTGTAATCACATCACGCAAGATTTTTATGAGATTTTTATATGTACATTTTTTTACATTGTGTTATCAAAATGTTCATTTTTACATGTGTATCTATTTTTATCGTATTTTTGTGCAGTGACTGACTCTCCCTATTTGTATCTCTTCTTTTATTTTTTACATAATAAAATGAGATAATCAAAATTTTCAAGAGAATAACCCATTAAAAATTTGATGATATAGGATCTTAATGGATTGTTTATATTCCTTTCAAATATGGAATAGGCTTCTGCAAGATTGATGTTAGAAATCTTCTTCTTCAGATATTTCCATTATGGAAAAAATGAAAATTTATAAAAATTGATTTTTTATTAATTATAAATCTCCTTTTATGATAAACATAAAATCATGAAATGAATTATCAGGTGATTATAATGACATTATAGAAGTAATAATGACAGTATGTACAACAACTTTTTCTTCTTAAGGTTACTGACTACTAAATTTCTATGTAACTTCATAAGATAAAACAGATATTTGACTTCTATGATTCATAAGATAAACTGAATTCAATATTGCGTAGAATATTTTTTATATATATATTAGTATTATGTTACTAAAGTAAAATACATGAATTTCATAATTTCTCATGGTTCTTACAAGATAATATTTTTGTGAATATCCATTACAAAGATAAAGACTTTCCATAGCAACTTTCTGACTGAAATATATGACTCTAAACATGCTGTAGATATTATATTCTCTTCATAAGATTATATATTATATAGTAAGATAATCTTTCAACACTATATTTCTATAAGTTAAAACACTTATCCATATATTGAACACTTTACTCAGCATAAGTTGGTGACTTATGTTAAGTGTAATATATATTCCCCTGAAAAAATAGCTCACCACTTATAATAGAACAAAATCTGTAATAATTGAGATGAAATCATTAGAATTGAAATAGGGATTTTCATAATAAAAAAACTCATAAAAACTAACATATGTTGGAACCTCACAACTACTTCCAAAACTTTCCTCCTTTTTGAGGATAAAGACCCCATTAAAAAATAAACAAAAATTTGAAAAAAAATTAAAAGAGATATTAATTTTTGAATTCTAATTTATCTTCTCACCCTTTTTTGATATAAAAAAGTATAATATGCAAAAATAATACAACCATTATGGAACATGAACAAGTTTTATCATTTAATACTACTCAATATGAATAGAATGTTTGATGATGTTTGGTAAATAAAATTATTGATTAAAATAAATCTTGAAACAATTAATGAAATTCAACAAAATGTAAATATACATACAATAATAAAATTAAATAATATCAAGTAAATGGATAAAATCATTCAATATAAACTATAATAATACACAAAGAAATAAATAAATAAAGGCATTGGAAATATGAAATATAAGCATGTAACTATTCAAATGTTTTTTTAAACCAACATTAGATTGTTTGTGAGGAACCATTAAATTAAACAACATAAATAAGAAAATATGTTAATTATGTGGTATAAGATGATTTTTGGGAGAGGGTATATTTGACTATTGTGGTATTAAAATTATCAAGGAGGATGTTGGCATAGGAGCATAGGTATTTTCTCCAAAAAAATCTTCCAAAGTTAATAAAAATCCTCCAAGTTTAGTTTTATCACCTTGAGAAATCCATATTGTGGTGGGATTAATGTAGAGTGTAGTTTTTGTGCTCTGTATATGTCAAAGTAATCATCCAGTAAAATTGATATCTTAGAAGATGGTTTAGGTAGGGGTAATGATAGTTATTTTGGAAACCTAATATTATCCGTTAAATTGTTTTGGTTGGGTAGATAATATCCTTGTGTCTCTAAGATGTAGAGGCACGATGGTTATAAATATGATTTCCAAGAAGAAGTATTACTCATATATGAAATATATCCTATACACATAAGTCAATGTTCTTCACTATATCATTCATGAAATGTTTTGGGAGATTCATAAAACTGTTCTAGACTCTCTGAGAAAAATTTCTAAATAAATTTTGAAAATTTTATTTCCTATCTTATCTCATAACTAACTTCTTCAATTATTAAAACTATTTTTCAAAAAATACTAATAATATGATCAATTGGAACTATTTACTATCCTTTTTAGGATACTTGATGCTTTTGAGGTTCAATAAATGCATCTTCCTCTTCTTTTTCTTCCCATTATTCTTCAGAAGAATATAACTTCAAAATTATCACTACAAACTCAAGAAAATTTTCAAACTTATGCTCTAAAAAATTGAAATTATTTTCCAAAGATCTATCCATTTTTTTAAATGCTTTGATTATAAAGTGGTTGTTCTTTTTTACTCAAATTGAATGATTCTGAATTTATAGAATTTTTTACTTCAGTAAGGAATTGATTTCCTTTAGATATTGATCAGTAGACAAGATATAGTTTTATAAGAATGAAGGAATTGTTATAACTACAGTAACCATGTTTCTTTAAAGATATTGTAACATTTAAGTAGAAAGAAGATCAAATTTCATGGAATTAATGGTGGAATTCATATTTCCAATATCCTGAGACACTACTTCTAATATTGACTCTATAACCACTTTCCTAGAATATTCCCTAGTATATTATTTCAAAAACATCTCCAAAGCTGATTGAACCAACAACATTAATTCACCAACATCATATTTTGAAACAACTTTATCTCAAATATTCATGATTTTACTTATAAAATCAAAAAATTATGTTTTCAAATATTCTACATTAGATATAAACATGGAATATCTATCTTGAACTATTTCTTCTGAATCTTATAATTCTATTGTGGGAATTTCGTAACATTTATGTGATGCATGAATTGGTGAGAACATGTCCTGATGATATTACACACTATAACTATCATAAATTTATTGACTTTGACCAATATAAGAAACTTCCTCTATATGATACGATTCACTCAATTATAATATAGATCTAATTATTGAAATAATATGAGTTTCATCTTCTCCTTCTTCTTCTCTACTAGTAGCATTACTATTGAGAAAACAAACTGAATCAGTTCTGATTTTTCAACTTGTCTCCTCAGATGGAGATATTTAAAAAAGGGCGATAACACATGATATTGTTGATACGGTTCTTTCCAATTAAACACTAATAAATATGGTAATGTATGAGGTCAAATATTATCTAATAGAAGAAATTTGAATCATAGAAAATTTAATGTTTTCAAGATCATTGGAAGAACAAGCTTCAAGAATAATTCTTTATATAGATTGAAAAATAAATATTACTCTTCTTCTTCTTTCAAAAATAGTTTCATTGTCTTGAACATCTCTTATTTCCATAACATAAATAGTTTCTTTCATAGAGCAAAAACACTTTCAGGATGTTGAGTAGTAACTTCACTAGAAACTTCCAAGAAAAAAACACCCTTTGAGTTGTAGCAGGTTCTATCACAACTTATTCTTCTATACTATCTAGAAGTAGTTGTTTTATTAAAAAATTTCAGATTGAATTAATTTTACAAGAACATTAATCTTAGGTTCTAAATATTTCACCATATTCTTTTCAACATCGGGTATTTTTAATAGAGACTGTAAATATTTTTTACATACTTACATCATCTATATAAGACAAATAATTTCTGATGTTAATATAACCTTCATGAGTAAATTTTAAAACATCATCCAATTCCAATGATTTTATCAAAAAAAATTGGTTCATAATAATTATAACCAGATATTCACTATCATCAAAATGATATAAACATGTGTCATAAAAATCTCAAACTTCTTTTACATAAACAAAATTTGTACATTTTTGTCTCAAAAATTAATTCCCAAAATTGATGATTTATAACATTCTTAAGTAACATATCATTACAATCCATCCATCTAAAATATACGGATCTTCTACTCAAAACCATTATGGTTGTACTTGAAAATTTTATTCTTCTATAGGTAGCACCATCAATTCATTTGGATTTCACCATTTTTTAAAGAGGTTTCGATGATTTAAGGGTTCGGGAAAAGGGGTTCAGATAGAAAAGAGATGAATATTTATTGGTTTGAATGGGTTTAATGTGTATAACTAACTTACCTTATTTTGTTTTATAGTAATTTAAGGGTAGTGCAGTGTGACAAGGAAAGTTATCATAAAAAAACTAGAAGAGTTTTCCTATATTCATGCGACTAATACATAAAATAGTGACACCAAATATCGAATGAAATAATGAAAATAAAATAATTTCTTAATTATATATTCATGCTACTATATATTTAGAATTGTGATAAAATTAAACAATGTTAAACAAACCTAATTAAGATTTTCTAAAATCATGTATTTTAGTAAGAAATTATTTAGTAAAAATGTTTACTAATTGATTTTCTGTGTAAATAAATTTTATAGAGATATCATCCTTTTAAGAATGATCTATTAATAAATAATGCATTAAATCAATATTATTTTTTCTATAATAGTTTATAATATTTTGTTAAATGTTAATAGTACTCTTGTTATCACCTTTTACTAGAACATAATTAAAATTGAATTCAAAATACATTAGTGTGTGTTTTATCCATAGCACATAGGCACAAAAAATTCCAACTACAATATATTCAGCTTCAGTAGTTGACAATGCCACATAGTTTTGTTTCTAACTTAACCATGATACTAAGGATTTACCAATAATATTAAATGTTCCTAAGGTTATTTTTCTATCTATTCTACTTCCACAAAAATCAGCATCAGAATATGAAGTTAAACTAAAATCAGTGGTTTTAATAAAATGTATCGAAAGAGACATAATTTATTTTAAATATCTTAAAATACATTTTCTAGAAATTAGATGAGATTCCTTTAGGCTAGATTTAAATCTTGAAAAAAATTATACTAAAAACATAATTTGTTGTCTATTTGAAGTGAGATAAATTATACATCCAATGATCACTCTATATTACTTATTATTAACATATTTTCTAGATTCATCCATGTCATGTTTAATATTATATATCATTGGAGTTGAATTACTCTTACTATTTTCAATTAAAAACTTTTTATGTAAATAAAGTATATATTTTCATTAGTTTAAGATATTTCAAAAATATTTTTAATAAATTTGAAATCCTAGAAAGTAATTTAACTCACCCATCATACAACTTTCAAATTCCATTAATATATGTTTTAAAAAATCTTTACCGAATTTTTAGTTTGTTGGTCCAAAAATGATATCATCAATATATATTTATACCAATAAAATTTTTGAAAATAAAATTTTCATAAATAATGTAGGATCTTTCTTTCCAAATAAAAACCCATTTTAAAACAGAGAAGAGATTAATCTTTCATACCCTACTCTTAGTTTTTGTTTAAGTATATATAGATATTTGGTATGTTTAAAAATGGAATTTTGAAAATGATGGTCTTAAAAACTTGTAGGTTATTCAGCATAAAATTACTCCATTTAAAATCCATTTAAAAAATTATATTTGACGTCTATTTTCTATAATTTAAAATTAATATAAGATGAATTTTCTAGAAACATTCTAATTTATTTTAGCCTAGATATAGGGAAAAAGTTCTCTTCATAATTTATTCCTTACTTTGGATTGTAACATTTTTCAACTAATCTAGAATTATTTATAGTGATCATACGTTGATCATCCTATTTATTCCAAAATACCCATTTAGTTCCAATAAAAGGATACTCATACGATCTATAAACTAATTCCCAAAACATATTCATCTTGAACTGGTATAACTCATTTTGTATAGATAAAACCCAATTTTTATCAACTAATGTTTCTTATGTGGTTCTAGGTTCTAAATGTGATAAAAAGGTAAAGGACTCTATTATATTTATATTTCATCTATTCCTAACTCCTTCATCCAAAATTCCTACTACTATTTCTAGATAATGATACTTATGGTTTCTGGGTATTCTTATAAAGACGCTTTCTAGTTCAATAGTATCAAACCGTATAGTATTTGGTTCAAAATAATAATGTTCCAAATCATTATATATTTTATTTTTAAAAAGGGTTTCACGTCTCGTGTCCTTAAGAGAATCACTCAGCTCGTCAGTTTGGGTCATTTTGTGATCAAAATGTTCACTTTCATCAAACCTCTTTGGATTTTATTATTCAATAATCCTGGACAATTTTTGAAAACTATATAAGCTTTTGACGTAGTAGAATAACCTATTAGATACCTTCATCGTTTTTTAGATGAAACTTACCATGATTTTCCTTGGTGTTCAAGTGTAACACCCCTAGTTTTTAGGTAAATTTTTTGTTTTAAATTAAATTTTCATTGATGTATTACATTTGACTGCGTAATACATTAATTTCACATGTTACTAACTTTTCTTACACTACACGCAATACTTACACGGCATACCTAACACACAACACCGTGTTTCTATGAAACATCATTTTATTATTCTAATTATTTAACTGAGATAGCTATAACCGAGCAATTAAACTAAGTAATATGAATAGTAATAACTACTTTAAAATAATTATAATATTTTTATATAAATATAACATATTTATAATGAAAAATATAATTTTTGGTAAAGTCTTTATATATTTAAGAATACTATTTTCTCAAATGAACTGCTTTTAATGTCCTTTGAAAAAAAATTAATTTTAGACACATTTATAAATTTAATTTGATAAAATAAACCTCATTTTTTTATTTTTTATTTATAAATTAGGTTAGTATTATTTTTTGTTATTTTTTTGAGAAACGTCATATTTGGATGAATAGTGAAAAATACAAAATTTTAATTCAAAAGCGCTTTTCCATATAATTTATTTATCAGGATAAATTATATTTAAATTTAGTTTAAAAGTTTGATTAGATAGTATTTTATCAACTAATCCAATTTAGTTCATTATAATTAATTTCACTTTGAAATTAAATATAAAAGCATGGAAAAATTTTGAACGTTTTTACTTTAAAACCCCGCATTGTCGACCCGACAGCGGGATTAAATTTAAATTAATTTCTAACACTTTTTTGTTTTTAATTTAGAAATTTTGATTCTGTATTTGGGTCCGAATAATTTATAATTTCTAATATAGTCAACTTAGTTTTTTACCAAAAATATTAGTGAAAATAATTAAAATTAATTATAATGGTTATGAAAAGATTAATCTTAATAAGGGACTAAATATTAATCTTAATGGACCATATGACCTAAAAACTTATCAAAGATCCATTGGATGACTATATTTAGAGCCTATCATCCATTTCCACAAATTTGGCCCATAATTGGATTCACTTTCAACCTGAAAACATGGGTGGAATTCTATCTTCAAATATTTACAAGAGTGCCCCTCCTCCTCCACTATCTATATACTACCCATTTGGTTCAAATTCTCTAATTTTGTTTGTGGAAGTGTGGACTACCACCCCTCAAAGTGAAGTGATTCATTCACACACTACATGGAATGTATTAAGGATGATTTTAGTGAAATTATATGATATATATATATATGAAATAATAATACTAATTTAATTATAATATATATTTCATTTTCTATGTTTCTTTTAATGTGATAATAAAAATGGAAACATTGTTCATGTGTACGTACAACTTACTATCTCCATGATAAGTGTATTCCATTTCCTACTTATATATTATATAGATTATTATAATAAAAATATAATAAACATACATGATATTTATATCAAAGTGGAAATTCGTTAAATCATTATATAATTATAAGGACCAATGATATAACAAATTAAGACACATCTGAAGAATAAAGTGAACATTGCACGAAGTGAAATATTGACATAGGACTGTTAACAATAAGTCAGTATAAGGTTATAATAAAACCATATAAGGTATTAGATATAATAATATGGTTTTGTGATATATTTATAATAAAATGATATTTATTATACAAGAGTTTTCTACCAGTACAAAGAGATTAAATACATAAGTTAAGGTAATTTCATCTCACTTTTCAGTGAGATACATGATTTATTCACCACACAATCCTTTTGTACGGTGTGTATACTACCTATGGATGAATTATATGATTAATATACTTAAATTTATGGGTATTTACATTTTTATTTTATGATATTTATTTCGTGGGTTTAATATTTCAAAAGTTTCCAAATCAATAATGTAATTTTGTCTCTAATTTCCTTTTTTGAGACATGCCATATTATGCACCAATATTTTTCCATGAGGTGTATATACTAAATTTGAAATTTTATATCAATAATATACATATTTTAAAGATATTTTAATATTAATTTCATTTCATTTTCTTAAATAGGTATTATGGTTCAAAGTCACCAAGTGGTAAGATTTTATTGAAACAATCTCATCACTTTTCGAGATTGTTTATGATTATGCTTCCCTTGATGAAATATTATGATCCTTCTCTCAAGAACACTGATGAGTTTAATTTCTATATTTTTATTCTATATATGTTCATATATTGGTACCGTTATTTTCACTCTTTGGTAAAAAATATTATTAAGAATTTTTTTTAAGAATGTTTGAATTTACCTCTCTCTTCGATCAGAAATCTATGTTCTTTCAAAACCATGTTTTCCAAAATGGTTTTTAATTTTTTTTTTCAAGAATTATTAAAAATTTAATAATTATTTTAAAAGAAATGGGTTTAAATATGTTTTCATGCATTCTTTATAATTTTCAAAGTATTTTTAAAGAGAGGTTTTTCAATACTTTTTCAACCATTCTTTATAGGTTTTCAAAGTGTTTTAAAAGAAATGGTTTTCAAAATGTTTTCAAGATATATTTATATGTTTTAAAATTATTTTTAAATAAATGGTTTTCAAAAAGTTTTTGAAATTTATTTATATTATTTCAAAGTATTTTCAAATACATTTTTTTTAAAAAAATTTAATATTTATTTATTTGTTTTCAAATTATGATCAATGAAATGGAGTTCAAAATGTTTTCAAGATTTATTTATAAGTTTTAAAAAAAATTCAAAGAAACATGTATTTAAAATGCTTGAAATATTATTTTATAAGTTTTCCTAGAAAAAGGTTTTCAAAATTTTTTTAATATTTTTTTATATGTTTTCAAGGGAAAATTTTTTCAAAATGATTTTATATACATATTTCTATGTTTTCAGATTGATTGTAAAGAAAATGGGTTTCAAAACGTTTTATATTTTAAAAATCTTTTTTTAAAGAAGAAATAATATTTTCCCCACAAAATGTTTTTAAAATATCCTTCAAAATTATTTCCTCTCTAATTGGACATTTTTTTGTGTTACTCATGCCTTTTTGGGAAACTTATTCAATGTATCCATTCATATTATTTCTTTGAATGGATTATGTTTTGATAGAATGATGTTTATAAAATATGTTTCTATTCCATGGGTCATATGCTTTTGACACCCACTTCCTTTCATAGGTTATGCTATGATTAAATGATTATGAAACCTATCTTTTTCCACAAGTTAAGTTATGACTACATGTTTATGAGGCCCATTTTATTTCATGGGTTATGATATGATTATTTATGATCTTGTTGAAAATATATGTATTATTTCATTATGAGATGGGTGAGACCTAAATCTCCCTCCAATGAATTAGGTAAAGATTTATATCTCATGATATATACATGGCTGAAATGTGAAATAAACTCTGTTTATTATTACAGGGATGGAACAAGGAGTAAATGTGGTTTAATAATTCAAGGATGGAATAGGGAGTGAACCCTATTCAGTAAAAGACTATTTCTACTAAGATTTCTTCGGTAGGAATGCCTTTACTACTATGGAAATAATTATATATGATTATGTGTCTACCAAAATTCCATGTTTTATTCCTATGTTATGATTTCATGGAATATGTTCTTTATTTCCTTATGATTCATATCTTATGGACTCTAAAGATTTATTCCATCATTCATGTTTATGATCTTTGATATGAAGGGTGTCATATTATATTTTTATTATCATGTTCTCATACCCTTATGCTCTAGATTATTCTTATATATCTCCCTTATATTCCCTTACTAAGCATCTGATCTCACCCCTTTTTATGTTTCTTTACCCTAGGATATGAAGATATGTATATTTTTTGATTCTTCTTATAAGGGTGATAGCAAGAAAAAACCTAGTTTCAGATGATTCAAGTCATTTATGTACCAATGTTTATGTTTCCATGTTTCCAAAGGCACTAGATTAGTATAGTCTTTTGGGGTATATTTCTATAATGTCTTAAGTATTCCACAAAATTTATGTAATGTTAATGTATGAAAATAAAATTTCATAATATTAGGTATCATAGAAAATTTTTAGTTAACCATTGGAGGCTAGGATGAGAAAACCACAGTGAGAACCCTAAGGAAAAGTCTAGGGATAAGTGTAAGGATAAGGAAAATTATACAAAAAATCATAGAATTTTGTTAAAGGATAGAGTGAGTGGTTTTTCTATAAATAAAACCATTTTTAGATACTAGAAGTGGATGGGGATCTTGAACAGATGCCCCTAGGGGTAACAAATCTGACAAGA
Source organism: Viscum album (assembly GCA_963277665.1). Classification (NCBI taxonomy): domain Eukaryota; kingdom Viridiplantae; phylum Streptophyta; class Magnoliopsida; order Santalales; family Viscaceae; genus Viscum; species Viscum album. The sequence goes on along the minus strand of OY728142.1, from coordinate 164,732,577 downwards.
TATTCTAGGCCTAACTTAGGGTAATCTGGTAAATGACAATGGGTATTTCTACACGCATGGTTTGACACTCCTGGGTGATAAGATTTTGGAATTCACAAACTCTTCATGAAAAATCATGATGGATATAAATATAATATGTCTATGAATAATATATGATAATCTCATGGTTTCATATATTAAAAAATGTTTCATAAGTTAGTCATCCTATAAGTGACTTTTCATGTGTATGTAGTTCCTCATTATGATAATTGTCTTTTGCTCAATTATTTTTGTTTTAGTCAATGGATAGAACCCGAATGAAACTTGTTAATGGTGATTGTGATGGACAATGAAGAGATTTCCCACCTGATAAACATAATTTTGTAGGAGATGGAATGAATGACCTCATTGCTATGATTACACTACTTTATCAAACTATGAATCATGATGGATTTCCAAAGGAGCAAAGGAGGGGACAAAATTCTTTTGAGTCCTTTACGAGGCAACATCTATATTATTTCAGAGGGTCTTCGGATCAACTTGTTAATAAAAAATGGATCGATACTATTGAAAATATATTCATAGTTATCAAGTATTTAGAGAATGAGAAATTTATTCTGTCAATTTTTTATTTAGACGGTGAAATAAACTAGTGGTGGAATCTAATCATGAATACGAGGTAGTAATATGAGACTGAATCCATGAATTAGGACAAGTTCAAGAACATATTTTAAATAATTATTTTCCTCAGGTCCATCGTACCAATATAGAGAGATATTTCCTTGAGTTGAAGCAATGGGAAGAAAAATTTGTTGGTATCTATGAGGATAATCTCATTGGACTTGAGAGGTACGCTTTAAGAAATATCATCCAACCCAAAAGAAAGTTGAGAGGTTTTTCAGTGGCTTAAATCCAATTCTCATAAGGGCGTTGGCCATAAGAGACTTTTGTAGCTATGAATAGATTGTGTGTTTTGTAATCAAGGTTGAAATGAAAGTTGGAGTCATGTATGTATCTCATGGTTTTAACAAGAAAAGGAAGGTTTATTTTAAATAAAAGTCTAAAAACATGAAGACAAGAACATGACATTTCCTTTATTCTCTATGTGTGGGAAGAATCATTGAGGAAATTGGATTAAGGGGTCTAATAATTTTTTTAAGTGTGGAAGGGATGGACATTGGGAAATTGATTGTTGTAGTGATGAAAAGAAGTTATAAAATAGTTTGAATGGAGAAAAATATTCCCAGAGTACACCTCCCCTGCTTAATTTCTTTAAGTGTGAGGAGAATGGGAATTAAGCTAACAAGTACCCAAAACAAAGGGATGGTGATAATTATCAATTTAGATTACCTATTAAGTTGAGTTATTTGGTTAAATCTGATAAGGTGCATAAATTTTATTTATAGTTTATTCATAAGGGTCAAGTTATTATTCATAAGGTTAACATTACTATTCATGAGGGTATATTACTATTCATAATGGTCAAGTTACTATTCACCAAAAATTTACGTTAATCCTTTTAGAGTCTAAAAAACATATTAATTGTAATTGTGTATTTACATTTTTCGAAATTCAAATCATAGATGTAAAAAAATTAGGTTTCTTGGAAGGGTTATAACTACAACAATGTTTTTTTTCATATAGACTCAATGTTGTGTGCATATAAGCTATCTAATGAATTAAAATTATATATGAATAAATATACCCTAAAATCTTGGCGTGTTATATTAATAGTGAATATATTCATAACATATTTTAGTATTTATCAAAATAATTATAATAGCCAATAAATATATTATACTTAATTGAATAACCTATTGATAAAAATAAATTTTGTAAAAATAATGAAATATATATATTCATATTAAAATATTATTTTACACAAAAATAATACAGTAAAATAGTATTTTTCTTTCTATTAGAAAAATTATTAATTTGAAATATATATATTATAATTATTTATAAGTATTATTATTAATTAAAACAATTAATTTTAAATTATTTAAAATTATTAAACAAATTACTAGGGTGTTACAGATTGGATTTCTCTATATAAAATCCTCATCAATTTTAAATGAAGGAAAGTTATGTTTGATATTTCAAACCCTCCTATGATCATCCATCAATTTGATGATAAGAATAAACTTTCTATAGAAATTACATCCAGTGTATGGGACTTAATTTCCATTCAAAAGGGATTTTTATCTTAGTTGTTTTGGGAGAAAATCGACATCAATGATATTCCTATTGTTCGAGAATTTATGGATGTCTTTCCAAAATAATTTCCTAGACTTCCACTACAATTTGAAGTTGACTTATCAATATAACTCATACTTGGTTTAACAACATTTTCAAATACTATTTATAGAATGACCTTGATTGAGTTACATGAATTGAAGAATAAAATCCAAGAAAACCTTTATAAGGGATTCATTAGGCCAAGTGTGTTACCATGGGGTGCACCTATTCTATTTTTGAAAAAGAAATATGGGCCAATATAACTCTACATTGATTATTAAGAGTTAGACAACATCACAATCAAGAAAAACTATCCCCTTAGCTATATTGATGACTTGTTTGATCAACTGTGTAAGGCTCAATAATTTTCCAAGATTGACCTTCATTCAGGATATTATAAATAGTGGTTCAAGAAGGAAGATATACCCAAGAAGACATTCCATAAAATGTATAGAAATTATGAATATATAGTGATGACTTTTGGTTTTATGTATACCCCTATTATCTTCATGGATTTAATGAATAGATTCATTAGATATTACCTCAATCAGTTTGTGGTATTCTTTATAGATTATATTATTATCTATTTAATGATAAATTAGGTGCCTGAATATCACTTGATAATTATATAAAGACCCTATGTAAGGAGAAACTGTATGAAAAAATTTAAAATGTGTGAATTTTGGCTACAAAAGATTTCATTTTTGGGTCACATAATCTCAAGAGATGGAATAACAATAGATCCGTCAAAGATGAAGGCTATTAAATAGTATCCTAGACTAACCATGGTGATTGAGATACATAGATTTCTAGTCTTTTCTGGATATTATAGATGGTTTTTGGGGAATTTCTCATGACTATCTAATCCTCTGACCAAGTTAACTCAAAAGGGTGTCAAGTTATCTAGACAAATTAATGTGAGGAAAGTTTCAAGGAACTGAATAGAAGGATAGTCAGTGCACCTATACTTACATTACCCTATAGTGGAGAAGGGTTTTTAATATATATAGATTCATTCATGAAGGTATTGGGATGAGTTATTACACAGAATAACATGGTTATATCCTAGCCTCGCTATGGTTGAAGATTCATGAGAAAAATTACCCAACTCATGATTTGGAGTTAGCAGTGGTATTTTTTGAATTAAATATATGGAGGAATGGTCTTTATAGAGAAAATTGTGATATATATACAGATTATAAAAGTATAAAATATATATTCACACATAATGATTTGAACATTCTCTAGAGAATATGGTTGTAGTTGATAAAGGATTATGACGTCTCAATACATTACCACCTGTGGAAAGTGAAGAAGGTGGCTGATGCTATGTGTCAGAAGGATCATGCTAACTTATCCATGAATTGGATCACAAAAGATCTAATATTTTTTGGATTTTTAATGGATGGATTTATATATCCTAAAGGATGGGGAAATTATTATCTTTCTCAAATGAATATTCAACCCACTATCCAAGTGAAAATTAATGAGGTGTAGGAGAAAGATGTAGAGCTGTAAAAGAAAGTTAGAAATGATCCTGAGTTTAACCTTGACCATGATGGATTGATAAAGTCTAGGACCCTTGTATGTGTTCCTTAGAAACCATATTTAAAGGAGGATCTATTAGAGGAATCTCATAGTTCTTCATTTTTTATTCATCCTAGAAGTATGAATATGTATAAGGACTTAAAAGAATACTTATGGCAGGATGGAATGAAGAAAGATATCACAATGTTTGTATAATAGTTCTTGGTATGCCAACAAGTTGAGGATGAAAGTGAAAAAGTCAAAGGGTATGTGGAATCCATTACTCATACCATAAAGTAAATGTGAGAACATCAGTATGGATTTTGTTGTTGGAATACCCAAACCCTCTAAAAGGTTTAAGGATATATGGGTGTTATTCAGACACCTTACTAAGTCAACAGACTTCATTTATATTTGAGAAGAATTTACTTTGGATCAACATTCCATAACATACATTAAGTAAGTAGTAATGTTTAATGGATTAAAACATTCTATTATATCCTATCAGGGTTTGAGGTTCACCTCAAAAAGTTATGGTGAAGTCCTCAATAATAACTTGATACAGAATTGAGATTTATCAATTCTTATCATCCTCAGATAGATAGTCAGTCTGAAATAACAATTCAAAACCTAGAGGATATGATGAGATCTTGTTCTCCAGATTTTAGAGATGGTTGGGATCAACACCTTCCCCTAGTTGAGTTTTCTTACAACGATAAAATTTCACTCAAGAATTCAGATGGCACCTTATGAATCCCTCTATGGGAAGAAATTTAGATATCCAACATGTTGGGATGAGGTTAGAGAAAGAAAGATATTGAGACATAAAATTTCTAAAGAAATGGTCGAGAAGGTTAGAACTATTCAGTATCATATCAAGGTAGCTCGAAGTCAGAAGAAATGTTATACTGATAACAGATGACAGGATATTTAACTTGAAGTTGTTGAAAATGTGTTTCTACAAATCTCACCCTGGAAGAAAGTTATGATATTCCAGAAGAAATGGAAAGAAATCCCTAGGTATATTGATCATTTTGAAATTCTTGGTTGTATCAGGATAGTATTTTGTCACTTGGAACTTTCTCAAAATCTCTTTCAATTCCATGATGTGTTCAATGTATCTCTCCTAATGAATTATATACCTGACCCTTCACATGTACTAAAATCAGTGGTCATACTGCTAGAGCCAGATCTTTCTTTTGAGGAAAACTAGCTGAAATTATATATCATATAAAAAATTCCTTTGAAACAACACCACTCACCTGGTAATTGTTTTTGGAGAAATCACCAGTTATAGGAAGCTACTAGGATCTTCAGAATATGATTAAGCAAAAGTATCCTCATTATTTTACCCGAGTGATGAATTTTATGGGAGAAATCCATTTTAAAGGGGGTAGAATCTGAAACCCTGAGTTTTTATGGACCTTTTTTTCTTATAAATTAAATTTTCATTGATGTATTAAATTTTACTAAGTCAAACATCCCTTTCACAAGTAACCGACTTAGATTTATCTATACAAAACACTGACTTGGATTACGTAACACACAACACTGAGTTTCTATGAAACACCATTTTACTATTAAACTATTTATATGAGATAGTTATAACCTCATCAATAAACATAGTAATTTAAATAGTAGTAACTAATTTTCAAATATTTTTAATAATTTTTTTATATAAATAGAACATACTGATAATGAAAAATATAATTTTTGGTAAATTATTTATATGTTTAAAAATACTATTTTCTCTGATGAATTGCATTTAATGTCTTTTAGTGAAAAATAAAAACATTAATCTGAGACAAAATTTTAAATTTAATATGATAAAATAAAAATAATTTTTGAATTTATGATTCTTGAATTATCTTAGGGTGAATTTTTTGGATTTTTCTGAGAAACATCATTTTTTGGATGAATAGTAAAAAATATAGGATTTTAATACAAAACAGCCTTTACATATAATTTATTTATATGGTTAAAATATATTTTCATTTTATTTTAAAATTTAAGTATATCATATTTTTATAAATTAATCCTATTTGGGTCATCATAATCAATTTCAATTAGAAATTGAATATAAAAACATAGCAGATTTTTGAACAATTTTACTTTAAAAACCCCGCATTGTCGACCCAACGACGGGATTTAATTTAAATATATTTATGCCTCTATTTCATGAGAATTTTGAAAAATGGATTCCATATTTAGAATCATCATAATTTATATTATATATTAAGATCCACTTAGTTTTTGACCAAAAATATTAGTGAAATTAATTATAATAATTAATGTAAGATTCTGCTTAATTGGGACGAAAAATTAATCTTAAGGACCCAACGAACTAGAAACTTGTCCAAGGTCCATTTTTTGGAAATATTTCAACCATATCCTAAATTTTATCTATTTTTTCCATTATTGTATCCACTTGGAACATGAAAAACGTGGGTGGAATTCTCTCTTCAAATATCTACCAGAGTGTCACGCCTCCACAACTATAAAAAAGGCGTCATCTCCCTATACTTCTTCACACATATCAAAATAGTTAGGATCAACCAATATCTACCCAAAAAATTATTAAAATACCTAGATTATTCCTTGAATCCTCCCTTTTGGCATAAATCTTTCCAATGAAGCCCTTTGGTGCAAACCAAAAGGAGTTACCCGAATAAGATGTAACATTCTTCCTCAAGTTATTTTATTTTATTTAAATTATCCACCCCCTAAACACTTATTATTCCATTTTTTTATAAAAAATTATAATCAAGATACATTTATTTTTTTATGATAAGGGTTATACCTGCACTTACACACACTTCCATCTAATGGGTAACGAATATACTGTTTACGTGTACAGAGAACTATCACCTCACGAAACGATGATTGTTCATTTTTTCTTTTCCACCTCTCATGGTGGAAATAATGGAAGAAACTCTATCTATATGTGTTATATAATATATTTATTATTTATTTGATATTATTTAATACTTTTAAAAACATATATTTATACTTTCCAATTGGTTTAAATATGATAATTTCGTTTGAGGTAGTGTCGACAACTGCCCCCTTAAAGCGATATGATTCGTTCACACACTACATGGAATGTATTAAGGATATTTTTAATGAATATATATGGTATATATGAAATAATAATTCTAATATATTTATAATATATTTATTTATTTATTTATTTATTCTTTCAATATGACAATCAAAAAGGAAACAAAGTTTATACGTACGTACGGCTTACTATCTCCATGAATGGTGTATTCCATTTCATACATGTATATTATATAGATTATTATAATACACATATATTGAATATATATTCTATTTATATCATTTTATATATTCTATAAATCATTCTATAATTATAAGGACCAAATATATAAAAAATTAATACACGTGCGAAGAACCAAAGAAATATTACCCGAAGTGAAATCTTAATATAGGATTGTAAACAAGTGTGTAATATAAGGCCATAATAAAAAAAATAAGGTATTATAAATAATAATATGGTTATGTGATAGATTTATAATAAACTTTTATTTATTTTACATGAGTTTAAAAGAACGATGATAGTTGAGACACAAGTTAACGGAATTTCATCTCACTTTTCTGTGAGATACGTGCTTTATTCACCGTACACTCCTTTTTGTGGTGTGTATACTATCCATGGATGAATTATATAATTATTATAATTATATTTATCAGTATTTACATATCCATTTTATGATATTTCTTTCATGGGGTTTATATTTCTAAATTTACCAAATTGATAAAGTAATTTTATCTCAATTTTCATTTTTTGAGACACGTGTCATATTATGAACCAATATTTTTTCATGAGGAGTATATACTACCTTTTAAATGTTATTTATATACTACCTTTGAAATTTTATTTCATGAATATAATTATTTTCATGATATTTTATGCTTCATGTAATTAAATTTTCTTAAATGGCGAGTAAGGTTCAAAGTTACCAAGTGTTAAGTGTTTTGTGAAACAATATCATTTCTTTTCAAGAGTGTTTATGATTATGATTCCATTGATGAAATATTATGATCCATATATAAAGAGCACAAATGAGTTTAATTTACATCTATTTATTAAATATATCTTCATATATTGGTAACATAAGTTTTACTATTTTGTACATGATATTATAAATAATTTTTTAAGAAAGTTAGAATTTACTTCTCTATTCTATCAAAAATCTATATTCTTTAAACACCATGTTTTTTAAAACGGTTTTCAAATTTTTTTTCTAAAATTCATTAAATTATTTTAAAAGAAATGTTTTTAAAAACATTTTTGTACTTTATTTATAAGTTTTCAAATTATTTTCAAAGAAATAGATTTTAAAACGTTTTCAATTTTTCTTTATATGTTTCCAAATTATTTTCAAATAAATAGTTTTAAAAATATTTTCATTATTTATTTATAGTTTTTCAATGTATTTTGAAATAAAGAGTTTTCCAATAATTTTAGGTCTTTATTTATATGTTTTTGAAGTATTTTAAATGAAATGGTTTTGAAAACATTTTCAAGATTTATTTATAAGTTTTCAAATTATTTTCAATAAAATGGCTTTCAAAATGTTTTCATGCTTTATTTATAATTTTTAAAAAAATTTAATGAAAAATGTTTTTAAAATTTTTATATTCTTATTTTATTAGTTTTCAAGGAAAAAAATTTCAAAATGCATTCAATATTTTTTTTATGATTTTTAAATGGAAAATTTCTCCAAAATTATATTCCAGACATCTTACTATGATTTCAAAGGATTTTTAAAGAAAATGATTTTCAAAAGTTTTTTGGTTATAAAAAGCCTTTTTTCAAAGAAGAAATGATATTTTCCTTAAGAAATGTTTCTAAAATATCTTTCAGGAATATTTTCCATCTAAGGTGACATTTGTTGGTTGTACTCAAGCCTTTATAAGAAAATTATTCAATATTTCCATTCATATTCCTTCTCTGAATGGAATTTTTTTAATGAAATAGTGCTTTTGAAAGATGTTTATCTTCCATTGTTTATATGATATTGAAACAATATTCCATTAATGGTATATGGTTTTATGAAAAGATTATGGATCCTATATTTTTATACATGTCAAGATTTGATTACATGTTTATGACACCCATTTCATTTAATGGGTTAATATATGATTATTTATGATCTTATGGAATATGTATATACGATTTCATTATGAGATGGGGTAGACCACTATCTCCCTCTAATTCATTGGATAAATATTTATATATCATGCGATAGACATGGATATATTGATAAATGAACTCAATTTAGTATTGTAGGGCTACAAAGAGGAGTGAACTTGTTTCAGTAATATAGGGCTGTAATGGGTAGTGAACATAGTTTAGTAAAGGACTTGTCTACTAAGATGGCCTTAGCGGTAATGCCTTGACTACTATAGAAATCATTATATATGATTATGTTTCTACAAAAATAACATGTTTTATTCCTATGTTATGCTTTAATATATTGTGTTCTTTATTTATTTATGATTGATATCTTATGAACTACAAAGATTTATTCCGTGATTCATGTTTATGATCATTGATATGCAGGGTATAATATTTTATTTTCATTATCATGTTCTCATATCCTTAGGCTCATGATTATTCTTACATAATTCCCTTATTTACCCTTACTGAGCATCTGATATCACCCCTTTTTACGTTTCCTTATCATAGGTTATGAAGATATTTATAATGTTTGATGTGTCTAAGATGGCTTCTAGTCATGAAGAACAAAGTGGGAGATGATGTAGCTCATTTATGTACCAGTAATTATGTTTCCATGTTTCCAAGGTAAAAATACTAGTAAGGTCCTTGGGCATCTATTTATTTAATGTTTTAAGTATTCCATAAAAGTTATGTAATGTTAATTTATGAAAATTTAGTGTCTCTATATTATGATATAAAAATTGCATCCAAATAATTTAAAGTACCCTACCTTTGGATTTTTATTATTATATAACTAATAATATGTTTTCTTTAAGATAGGCCTTTTTATAACTTTTTTAATTAAATAACATTCTATTTTAATAGCTTCAACACAAAAATAAGTTGTCATGTGACGTTCACATATCAATTTTTTAGAAAAAAAAAATTAGTTCTTGTTCCCCCTTTCAACAACACCATTTCATTGAGGTGTCATAGAGGCAAAAAAAGTATATGTAATGCCTTCTTTGGAGTAATACGAATTAAATTCATAATTATGAAATTGTCCTCCCTGATAACATCTCAATGTTATAATTTTGGCATCTTTTTCATTTTTCACAAGTTTACATAAATTATTAAAAATAAAGTTGGCTTCACTTTTAATTCAGAAAAAGTAAACCCATGTAAATATTGAGAAATAATAAACTAAAATATAAACAAATGATTTTGCAACAATAATTATGGTTCTATAAGGTCTAAATAGAGAAATATAGATATTTTATCTAGGTCTATATCTAACAACCTCTTTAGATTTATTAAAATAGGACTTTTGTTGCTTTCCCATTTGAAATGCATCAAATTGTTTCTTTCTATACAATTTAAATATAGGAGGATTAAAAATAAAATTTATTTTAGATAAATTTTTCAAATAATGTACATTTAAATTTAAAATACTTCTATAAAAAATACACAATTTATAAATTTCATATTTCAAAAAAAATTGCATTTTTGTCCACATAAATAATTGAGATCTAAATTAAAGACATTGTTTTATCTTGGTGTTTTAAACTTGAGAGATTTTTCATTGAAAATTGAACATGAATAATTAGGAGAATAAATTGAATAACCATCATCACAAAGTTGATAAATACTTATCAGGTCATTCTTTAAGACTTCAACATAATGTAATTTGTTTATGTGGATAGATTGCGGATCTCTAAATGATCCAATTCCAACAATTTTCTCTTTTCAATTGTCATCAAATTTGACATAGCCTCATAGAATATTACATAGTTAGTGAATGTTTGAAAAATATCCACTCATATTCCATGAGCATCCACTATCCACAAACCATTTTACATTTCTATTCACATGGATTTTTCCCCACAATGAAAAATGAAACAAAAAAAATTGGTACCCAAACACTCTTGGTTATATAAATGTTAGCTACAAAAGACTTGGGAATCCAAATATATTTCTTTCTTCAGAAAAAATTAGCAGAAAATTTTGAGAATCTTTTTGAAGGAAATGAATTTTGAATTCTAAAAGTTTGACGTTTTTTCATATTACAGATATTGGCATAATTTCCTACTTACCTACAATTGAAATAAATGACCTTGGAGAGGTTTTTATTTTTAATAACAAGGCACAAATATTTTTAATAAAATTTGGGTCATTAAACATTACTTCTTATTCCAAGTTTTTCCTTTTGTATGTTGGTTTTCACAAAGAATATTATTTATATAATCCTAACCCTTAGGAAAACACTTGAAACATATTTTATTTTCTTAACCTCCTTCTATATGTTATCAATTTTTCTATCTATTTATTACGTAATGCAGTAGACTTTTATAAATGATTTTTTAAAAATATTTTTTTTGTTTATGTTATCCTCTTCATTAACAAGTTTTTTATAGGAATTACTGAGAGATTTGTTTTTTTAGTAATTCATAATTAGTTTCTAACATGGTACAATATTCATTTAATTCTTCATATTTTTAATTTTCTTTCTCCAATTTAAACTCATTATCAAGAGTATAATAATAATTTATCTCATCTAAATGTTCCATGAGACACATGTTGTAATTTTAATTAAATGCTTAGACGCCTAAATCTGAATATATACATCCACTAGAGTCTTAAAAAAAACTCCACACGGCCTTTATAGACTTCTTTTATTTCATATTAAATATTCTCTTCATGGATAATTTTTTGTAAAACCTTTTATTTTCATGCAATTATATATAATCTATCTTGATATTTCCTAGATTCTTGCACTCATAGAATCTAGATTCTGTTGAATTTTCACAATTATTCCTCTAATTATTGAAGGGACTTCAAAAATATCTTTTATTTTTAAAATTCTGGTCAAACTACACAATTTTATCATTTGATCTAGAATTTCTTAAGAAATATTCTTCTTCAGATGTTTCAAGGATTTGTATACCCCTATTCATTTTAGCATATTTAGACGAAGAATCCTTATAAGTATAATTTTATTTCTTAACCATTTTATATTATACAAATTTACATTAAATTTATACTCCATAAATCATAAGATTTCCAATGAGATCTTTTATTTTAAAATTCTTGGCCTCTATGGATTTTCTGATGGTAGTGGACTTTCAACACCACTTAGGTGGTAAAACTCTAAGAACGTTCAATGCTTTTCCGAGATCAGTAATTGGTGTTCCTTTATAAGAAACATTATTAAATATCTCAATAGTTATTCCATTTAACTGAGTAATTATTTCTCATTCAACCATTTTTAAGGTGTTGAACATAAGTTTGGTAGTATCATATATAAGCACTTTCACATTGTTTATACCCTCATAAGAAACTTCTATAGTTGTCTATATTTTGTGATCTATTTTACATTGAGAAACTTGATTAAAATAATCTAGGCCTACTCCAAATATTATATTATTCATAGAGTTAGAATAAAGATCATATCTTTCTTCAGTATTAGTATACCGTGTTTCAGGTTGTGTCCTTGGAGTTTCAAAAGGCTTCACTCCTTTAAGATACAAATTTGAGCTAAGATTCTTCAAATAGATGGTAATTTTTCCCCTCCAACAACTATAATTATCACCATTAATGTAAGTATCTCTAATCATTTACATGCCTTATATTTTTATAGCCATAGTAACCATTTAAATGTAGATCTTTGGAATCTATCCTTTGACAGATATAAACTCAAGAGTTGAAAACTATGATACCAATTTTTATCCTAGAGAATGGATAACTAAAACCTCAAGAGGGGCATGAATTGAGTTCCATAAAATTATCTTTACTTTAAAACCACCATCTTCAAGGAATGTGAGTTTCAATATTTTTATACATATAAATATAAAGTGAAAAAAAAATATTAGTGGAAATATATTAAACATAAGATATTTATAGTGTTTTGGGGAACTGAAATCCCCTAGTCCACTATACTTCATGAGTTTGGGGTTTTTATTAATGAAATTCCTTTTTTAGGGGATTCTATATTAGTACAATAATTAGTTACATAGGAAAAAGATTCAAGATATTTAAACTAGGAACTCCTTTTATATAAACCATCCATAGTCTTAACACACTCACTTACAATTATTGACGATTAAATTGAGATAAATAAATTTTATATAATTTTTGTCTTGTAAAGCTTCAATTAGTATCTAGAAGTAGATAAGGGTATATCCAAAGAAGTTAATGATCTTAAAATAAAATCTTTATATGATATTTTATTGCAACATATAAACTTATAAGCCCAACACACAAGCGTTTTATAGGATTTTTCTATTTGCATACATTTTTCCTTTGCACTATTAGGGTGTTCACATGTATGTGTGTATCTTTGTCTATCGTATATCTATATAGTGTCTTAATCCCCCTATTTATATCTCTTCTTTGATTTTGAACTTATGAATATGAGATAATACCAATGGTCAAGATAATAACCAATTGAAAAGTTGATGAGACAATCTCTTAATGGAATGTTTCAATTACTTCCAAATATGGAACATACATCTACAATGGCATTTTCAGAAATAATCTTCTTAATATATTTTTATTCTTAAAAAAATTAAACATTATAAAAATATATTTCCTTAATTATAAAAAACCATTTCTAATATTATAAAATAATCAAATTACTTATCAGGACATTATAAGAACATTATAAAAGTAATCATGATGTTCTACAAAACAAATTGTTCTTTGTAAGTTAACTGACTGATAAATTTTGGAGTAGCTTCCTAGTATAAAATAGATCTATTACTACTATGATGTGTAAGATAAAACTAATTCAATTTTTCATAGAATAATAATTTTATATAAAACAATTATGTACTAAATTATAATACATAACTTTCACAACTTCCCCTAGTGCTTGCTAGATAATATTTTTTCAAATATCCATTATGTAAGTAAAGACATTCCATAACTACATTCAGAATAAAATATATAGTTCTGAACATGTGTTATCTAATCTATTATCTTTACTTTATAATATATTACATAGTAAGATAAACATTTGATACTATATTTCTATAAGATAAAATACTTTTCCACAGATTGAAAACTTTACTCAGTGTAAGATAATCACTTATGTTAAGAATAAGATAAATTACTTTGAAAAAAATAGTTCACCACTTATAACAGAATAAAATATGAAACACTTAATATAAACTCGTTAAAATAGAAATATGTATTTTTTGAATCATAAAAACAAATAAAAACTACGATATTTTCGAACAATATAAGTATGTCCAACATCATCCAATTGATAGACTCTATCGGTTGGTTCGTGGTCCTTTAGTGTCCTTTAATAATGTTATGTACCCCATAGGGTATCTTCTAATATCTACTATATAATCAATGGAATTTATAGAGATTCTTGTGTTTCTATTTTCTCTATCAGTTGTTTGGTTCCCTTATAATGGGTAGCCGGTGATCCTCCAGAAAAATAGTTTTCCTGTCTCTCACCACTGGGTAGCTAGTTTTATGATTCTAGGTAGCCAAAGGTATTATACTTGGTATTTGGTGGTTCTTAATAATGTGGGGTAATGTAAATTTCATCTTCTATATGACCTAAAAACTATATAACTTATTGTAGAAATTTTATAACTGAAATACACTAAATGAAATTATTAGAATGATTAAAAAGTTCTTACAATTTTTAAAATATTATGCAATAGAGTATCATAATAATCACCCATTTTGATGATAAAAAACACTTTAATATAAATATTAAAATTATAAAATTATAAAAAAAAATTAACATAAGAGAATCGGAGAAAATTTTCAAATAAAACCAAAATAAATTTTCCCAAAAAAAAATAATTTCAAAATTTGAGACATTAAAACATCATGATATATTATCATACAAATAATCCCCATTTTAAAAAATCATATCATAAATTCATAGTTATAAGAATACTATAAAATTTATTCCCCTTTCAATAAAAACAATTTCCTCAAATAAATTTCAAAGAACAATTTCCAAGAATTTCTTACATAACTCACTTTTATGAGGAATGTCTCACTTTGTTCACTTTTACTAGAAATTTCTCCCCCATTTTGATTCTCAAGAAAATATTCTAAAAAGTTTACTGAAATAAGTGTAAGAAATAAAAATGAAGCAAGTAATAAAAAATAATATGTATCTAAATATTTCATTACACTATATTAATGATCTTGAGAGATGCAAATTTTAAATTAAAATTTTAAATTAAAATTTAAAAAAAATGCTCACAAAAAAATTCTAAAAAACAAAAACCATAAATTATAAAAAAAAAAATTCAAACATGCTCTAGATTTCCAAAATAACATTGAATAATAAAATAGTTATCATTTTGAAATGAAATGAATTATCAAGATATAGATAAATTATTAAAAAAAATTAAAATAAGCTTAAGATTTGAAAAAGTTGGTCACGTCTAAGAAACATTGAACAATTATAATTAAGGTATAATTTAAAACATAAAATAATTAAAATTAATATAAAATATTAACATGGAAAAAATATAAAATCAAGAAATCACAAGTAAAATAAATAAATAGAAAGTAAAAAAATTAAAGTAATATTTAACATACAAATTCCATTCCCTTATTAAGGTTTAAAAAATATTATGTTAATAAACCTGATAAAATTCTGATGGATTTTCAAATAAATTGATCAGTAATCTCCTAATACTCATGACCAAGTATCATATCATATTAAAATCCCAATCATACCTTTTCATGGTAATAACCTCTATGTGAATCTGTTTGAGAACCACATCCACTTTTTTATCCAAATAGGAATGTTTTTCATAGATTATCACCCTCACTAAAAATTTCATCCAGGGAATCTTCAACTGCGGCCTTAGTTCTGTCTCGGTTGGGGAGATGTTACTATCCATCTGCCAGATCGAATGCAGCGAGCAGGTTCAGGGATTATTATTGGCAGCCTCAGCATGCTTGATTTCTTTTTTATGGAAGGAAAGAAATTCCTTGATGTTCAACAATATCATGCCCTCGTTTTATGATGGTGCAATGGCCATTCATCGTGCGGTTCACACTGCTTCTAGGATTTACACTAGAACTATGAATAATGATGTTGTTGATCTTGTGCTGTTGAGATATCTTGGTTTTATTGGAAGGGAAAAGAAGCCATTGATGATGAAATATATTAGATGGATTCCACCCATCTCTCGCTGGCTGAAGGTTAATGTTAATGGGGAGGCTGTTGGGGCGCCTGGTCCCTCTGGATGTGGTGGAGTCTTTCGTAACCACAAGGGTTTTGTCAAAGGAGCCTTTTTTCACTTCATTGGCAATGGATTTGCAATTGAGGCAGAGCTCTGGGCTATGATAAAGGCTATTAGATATGCTGTCCAATTTGGATGGCATGACTTATGGATTGAGTCGGATTCGTCTATTGTAGTTCATATCCTTAGAGAACGATCAAGGAACGTTCCCTGGAAGATGTTACCTGCTTGGGTTGATTGTCTACGACTTGTGGAGACGATTTCCATTGAATTCCTTCATGTCTACCGTGAGGCTAATCAAGTTGCGGATGCTCTCTCCAAAAGAGCAATTCAAGAGGTGAGTTTTTGTTAGTGTTTCAGATCACCTACGTTTTGTAATAGCCTTGTTCAGGCTGTTTATCATGGTGAAAGCTACACTCGCCTATGTAGATCGTCCTCTTGAACGCTATTATACTTTTTACTTTTTAATTGATTTTAATGGGAGCAGGCCAGCCTGTCTCCTGATCTTCTTGGGTTTATGGTAATAGAAACTCCAAGTGGATATTTATTCTACGTCATATATAAAAAGTGAAATAGGGTTTTCTTTCTTACAACTCTGTGATATGAAGGATTTTCATAGTAGGTGGAATGTATCACTAGTACTTTTTCAATCTAGTTTACATAGTCTAATATCAGTATTGGAAAAATAATTAAGGTAATAATAGTTATCCATTAGAAAAAGTAATTAAAGGTTTTTATTTCCTTTAAAATATCTAAAAATTATTTTAAGTGAATTCAAATGATATTCCATTGGGTTTTATTGAAAACAAGCACAAATGAAAACAAAAAACATGATGTTTGACTGGTTTTTAGTAAGGTAATGAAGTCTTCCAATCACACTTCTATAAAATTATTTTCAATAAGTTTACTAGATTTATAGAACATTATTTTTCAAGTAGAACTCATGAGTGTACTTATTTCCTTACCATTATCCATGCTGAATCGTTATAAAATTTACTTAGTGTACTTTATTTAGTTTGTAAAGTCATTTAAAATTTTTATAAATTTGAATACTAGAGAAGAATTTGAGTTCACCCATAAATCTCATTTCAAACTCTTTATCCTTTAAATAAAAAAATTCATTACAATATTATTCATTATTTGGTAAGAAATTAACATCTTCAAGATAAATTAGAATAATTAAAAAAATAATTCGTAAATGTATTTATAAAAATACTTGAATCATATTTTCCCATTTTAAAATCATTTGATAAGAGGTATTTGGTTAACCTTTCATATTAGAAAAGAGGGGATTGTTTTTAAACCATATATAGGTTTGGTTGACTTGAAAACATGATTTGTAAAATTATAGTCTTTAAAACTAAGTGGTTGTTCTACAAAAAAAATTATAAACAGTACCATTTAAAAAATAACATTTAACCACCGTTTGGAAAAAAATTAAGATTATGTGAGGATAAGATCCCACAAAGATTCCAATGGATTATATCTAATCAATATGTGAAAAGGTTTCAACATAATCAATACCATATTCTAAATTATCTCCTTTAGAAACAAGTTTCTTCTTGTTTCGAGTGATATTAACTTTCTCATCTAACTTATTTTGGAAAAAAATTGGTTCCAATAAAAGAATTATCATTTGGTATTTCTATGAAAGTATAAACGTTATTCATTTGAATTTATTTCAAATTATATTGAATATAAAGTTTCCAATTTTCATTAATAATAATATAATCAATGATTTTTATGTTCGAGGAGAGAGATAAAGGCTTGATTTTGAAC
Source organism: Viscum album (assembly GCA_963277665.1). Lineage (NCBI taxonomy): Eukaryota > Viridiplantae > Streptophyta > Magnoliopsida > Santalales > Viscaceae > Viscum > Viscum album. The sequence continues at coordinate 164,714,637 of OY728142.1, read as the reverse complement.
CTTATTTAAGATTAGCTATGTTATACGAGTTCCAAATTAATTCACCAATAACATTTTTTAAGGGGTAGTGATTTAATTCAACCCATTATTTTGGTACAGGTGTGTATGGGGTTTCCTTTTCACCTTTAATTTAATAATAAGATTGAATATTTGGTAAGGTCATAATATTTTGGTCAACGCCTTCATCATTCTTAGGATAAGGTATATATATATTCTTAACAAAATTGCTTTAAATTGACACTTCTAGGGTTTTAGTCCTCTTATTGAAGTAATGTTGGGATTTACTTTATTTATAGTACCCAAGAAATAATATTTTATCATATTTGGGTTCAAATATTCCTAGGTTGTTCTTGGTGTTAAGGAAAAAACCTTAACACCCAAACAAATTAAATAGCTAACTTTAGTATGTTTTACTTTCAAAAGTTAATAAGGGGTGTTTCTATGTATTGATATTAGGATAATATGGTTAATGATATAGAAAAAGGTATTGAAACCTCAACCCAAATATAATAAGGAAATTTATATACATTTTAAATATTTATATGAAATTCTTGAAGGGTTTTATTTCATCTTTTGACAACCCCATTTTGTTGGGGTGTTATAGGATCAGAAGAGGAATGATGATAATATTAATACGTAAAATTTTCAACCAAGTATTTGTTATATAACTCTCCATTATGGTCACTTCATAGGGATAAGATCTTGTTTACCTTTTAATATGTTTAATTTATTATAAAAATTGATAGATACTTTAAAATCATCATTTTTATAAGACAAAAATAAACCCTTCTATATTCAGTATAATTATCGATAATTACAAAAGGTTAAGATTCATATCTTTTACAAGAAACTTGATTCATTCCAAAAATATCATTATATACAATTTTTAAATTGTAAGAATAATTTAATATTAAATTTTTATTTCAAAATAAATTTTGAGGAAAATTTTGGAAACCTCACAAAAACATATTATAAGGCTATTTAACATAGAAAGATATCACAAAATCATTAAAGATGAGGCTAATATTATTAGAATTACTCACCCTATATAATCCCAATTGTTGTGTAGATACCACGGTATCCAGGAATTCCTTTATAATGTCTTTAAAATGATGGGCTAAATTTTACCATGTTTGGATATATTCCTCTATATTGGTCTTCTTTCCATTGAATCCTTATTCCAAAATGAGATCTTTTTTGTTAACCCACTCCCTTTTATCCTCATTAATATCAACTCAAATCATTATTTCATATAATTAGTTAACCTCATCCTTTGAATAATTGACATGGAAAAACCCTTTGATCATATTTTCTTTCGAGTTGAGAATTAGTTACAAACATTTTTATTTTTTTACTTCCACTGTTGTAGTCATTGTCTTCATTTGATTAGTAGGTATTGATTCTAGAGATACTATGTTCTTGAATACTTTGGGTATTTTGGTTTGGAAAACACTTTTATCTTGATCCATACACATGGAGTCTCTATTCACATGATGTGAAGCCTACAAATTATCTCCACCATACTCATGCTCTATAAAAACATAACCCTCAGACAATTGGTTTACAATTTGGAGATTAAATTTCTTCTTTTGATCCAGATCCCACATAGTGGCTTTATATTCATGCACCTTGTTGTCCCCACATTTTCTGTAAGTTCTTGTCTCTATGGGTTTAGGAAAGTAAAAATAATCATTCTTCCCTTTGGATTTCTTCTCTCCAATCAACATGTGACTCCCTCAGTCTTGGGTTCCCTTCTTACCCTTTCTTACTAAGTTAAAAATTTCCAAAAACAATATTATATTTAGAAGAAAAATATAGAAAAACTCAAAATTAATGGTTATAATTTGTCATAACTAGTGTGTATTCACTTCAATTAAAAGGTGTCTATTCAAAATATAAGATTCATTATATTTTTTTCTTAAACATTTTTCATTTTTTTACAAAAGATATAAAATATATAATATAAACAATTTTAAAATGAGTTTTTCTAAATAAAACTATTCATTATGAATAAAAAACATTCCAAAATTATTTTTAAAAGTAATTAAAAAACCACTATCATATAATTAACTAATACTTAGTAAATTATTCACAAAGAAAATATAAAATAAAAAACATTAATTGAAGTAGATTAAGAAAAACCAATTGTAATAATATTAGTGATCTTACTTTTTGAAACATCTCTGAATGTGGCATGTCCTTTATTGAATTTTTCAAGATGATTTAATTGAAAAGGACCAATAAACCTATACATAAAACACCTACTATCCATCCACCAATTATCTTCTTGGCTTTTTTTATTGAGACACTTTTCTTACAAAATACCAAGGCACTATTTCTTTTTCTCCCCATATTTTGGTTCCACATAATTTGATAATAAAGATTTTTAATCCAAATTCTTATAGATAATGTTTTTAAATTAGAAATTTGATATGAGAGAATAATTATATTAGTTATAATCTATCTAAAATTATTAAAATTTCAATCATAAATAAAATGAAAAAAATTTATTACAAGATTTAAAAATTTTATTTTGGGAACATTCCTTTTCAAAATTAGTATTTTTAGAATTTTGGAAAGACTATTGTTTTGAAAAACTAATTCCTTTATTACTTTTTACAAAACATTGAGAGCCAAAAAAATTAGATACTGATAACTATGGGGAATTAATAAATATTATTTATAATATCATTAATTTGAGATTACATATTCTCAATAATTGTCTATTCATTTAAGTTTTAAAAAAATCAACTTTTTATTTAAAAAGTTTATCTTTTTCAAACACCGGTAGATTGTATTTATTTTTTATATACTTAAATATTTAAGGAATATCAAAATAACTATTGTAAAATTAATATCTAGAATAAATGATATCTTTATAACTCAAAGAAGAGATTGAAGAAGTTTAAGAAGAAGTGGAAGAATTAGAATTAATTGAATTAACTTCATCACATTCCTCAATGTGGTCTATATGGATATTTTTAAATATTTTTCTTTATTTAGTTGAATAAATAGAGTAATACGTAGAACTATAAGTTGTTTATTTAATATTTTTGTAACCCTATTTCTCGTCCCTTTCCTTATTCTTTTTAAATGGAAAATCTGGCTTTATATGATCTTTTTTTTTGAAATTGAAGAAAGTAACTTCTGATTCTTGATTATATTTTCTAGTTTGAAAATTGAATACTTTCTTTTCCTTGAAATTTTTTATCTATGTGGTAAGATGATTGATTTTGGTGTTACTTATAGATAATTCATTATTTTTTTCCTTGAATTCAATTGACTTTTTAACCCCCCTTGACTTACTTAGCATATTTCTTGAGTTTTCACTTCATAATTATCTCGTAGTTAATGAGAAATATAATATGATACTTGATCAACTAGTTATTTATGTCTTTACCTTCAAAAATTATCATCACCTTAGGTGCACAATTTTTTGGTAAAACCAAAATAATTTTCATAAATAGTTTTTTATTTGAAGTATTATCACCAAGAGATATTCTACCATTATAAATATAAAAAATGCATGTAAATATCGTGGTAATAGACTCATTTGAATACATACTAAAACTTTTAAAGCACTCTCTATAAATCTATAATCTATTATCTTAAATTTTTTTCTACCTTCATGAGTGACTTATAATAGTTTCCAGATTTCATGAGTAGTTTTTCATTTCAATATATGATTGAACTCATTTTGGTCTAAACCACAATAAATGTGTTTGTAGCTTTCTCATCTTATTCAAAAGGTTAAATATCATTGAGTGGCCATTTTTCTTATTTTTCACGAGTAAGATAATAACCATTCATGAAAATTTCCTAAACAGGATGACCAATACATCTAAGAAATGTCAATATAGGTTCCTTTTTAGAACTATAGCATGAACCATCAAAATAAGGTGCACAAACCCTAGATTTGACTTCTGGAGCAACATGGGTATAAGAAGTTGATTCCTTTATAAAATTAGAATGATTTATAAAAAATGGTAATAGATTTTTAAAACTTATTAAGATTTAAATAAGTTTAAAATAAGTGAAAGTCAATAAAGAACAAAAATATAAAATTATTGAACCCTAAGATACCAAATTTAAGTAATAGTATGATAAAATTGAAAGAGGGTGGGTGAACTTACCTTTAAAAATAAAACAAAAACACCTTAAAGTAAAACTCCTTTTTTAACAAAAAAATAAATGATTGAATATAATATTAATCAATATTGATTTAATATTAAAATATAATAGTGGAAGCATATAATTAAGAATATTTATAAATTAAACATTTTTGTGGAATGGAAATGAAATGATAAGGCCTATCAAAATTTAAATATATATGTGTAGTAATGACATAACAATTGAGCATACTGTTAATAACTATATTGAAGAAAAAATGATTAGGTATAGTAGAAATTAAAAAAAATAGTAAATCAGAAATTATATTAGGAACATGATTTGAAAAAGGATTTTATATAAAGGTATTTGGTGTTATCCAATATCTCCAACCCCAATTAGATGAGGTTTTATTGTATTTTCCTTGGATTTAACAGTATCCAAGATAAAAAAACACACTTTATTTTAATTGATTATACAATGAAAATAGAAATAAAATAGAAACTTTATTTTTAATGATTATAACTTGAGATATCAAATACAAAGAAATCCTCTACCTTTTATTGGTTTTAAAAAAACGTCAATCCATAAATATTGTTGGTTGTGAGAAATAAAGAGAAGGAATGAAGAAAATAATGATTTTTTTAGGAACAATTCCTTTGAAGCATTTTCTCGCTCTATTAAAGATTAATAAATAAAACTAGCAGAGATAAAGAAATATGTGGAATAAGTGGTAATTATTTAAAAAGGGAGAACAATTTTAATTGTAGTTAATATTTCAAGTTTAACCTAAAGAAAAATGATTATTATAGAGATTATTCCTTGATAATTGCATCAAATTTATGTTTCCATGCTTCCATAGGGTCTATTTATAGTCTACATGGTTACTTATAATCTTATATACTAAATATAGGGCTAAATAAGTCATATAAGATGAATTTATAGTATTTTTTACCATCATAAATACACCCTCAACCTACCTATCTAAATGACACCAAAAAACTGATTCCCACCATCGTCTAGCTGATGGTACTCTAATATCCTTCTAGAATATTGCAGATCCCATTGGAAGTTGGTTATCTCCAAAAATTATTCTATGGGATTAAAATAACAATTTTTTATTTTTTTCTCTATCAGATAGAAATTTCCCTTACACCCGGTATCTAGCGGTCCTCCTAAAGAAATGGGGGTTCTATCTGTCACCACTGAGTAGTTGGTACTATAAAATTTGTTAACAGGTGGTGATTACTAATGTTAGATGATGTAATTGTCACCTTATACTTTCTTGTACATATATATTACTTGATTTCCATCTTTAATAACTGAAATACACTCAATGAGATTGGTGTAATACTTATAATGTGTTTGTGATCATTAAAATACTAAGTAAATGGGAATCACAACACACCCCACTTATCCTTGCACAATAACCATCCTATAATTACCAAACTCAGCTAAAACATATACCCAACCCTATTTACTAGGTCCAATATTTTTTCAATTCAATAAAATACTAATTAATGAAGGCCCTTGAAGCTTTCTAAATGAGTATATCCATAGAAGATATAATTTCCTTAACCGAGTTCTCATAAGTTTATTTCTTGTTATACCTCATACAAAACTATTATAAAGATCTTAATATAATTACATTAGTATCTTTAGTGTACTTAAATTTCATTATATTGATTTAACGACAATCATATACCTTCCACTCATCCATTATATAATGAAAATGTTTCACGTGTTATAGTCAGTTCATCACCTCTATGGATGATATATTTTATTTTTCATCACTGCCGTAATAGGATGGTTCTAAAAATTGTTTTTTAAGGAAAAAATATTATATTTATGGCAAGATTATTATTTTTAAACATTAATTTTATATTATATAAATCATATTAACAATACATTATCATGGTGATTTAACTACTCAAAAAGAGCATATTGAGACACTTTTATCAATGTGAATATATTTTTTAAAACCCATTGAAATTGATAAATTTTGTTCTATTAGATTAATAAAGAAAATATATCTCTAAAAATATAGAGATTAATATAATATTTTATTAAATTATTTACCATGTTTTAAAAATCATTATAATTTTGAAGAAATTTACCAAATATATTGAAGTGGACGATGAGAGAAAACCCATAAAATAAATGAATGACATATTATAATAAATATACCATAAAAATAAATATACTTGAATTTTCTTTGAAACATATATTTAATTATTATTTTTTGTTTCATAGGATATATAAGGTTTGGAAATTTGTGAATCCTTCGTAAGGGATTATTTTATCAATTTTAATTCCTTAACACATATTTCAAGTCATGTAACAACTATTTTTATTTAAAATGGTGTACCTAATGCCCTATTGATGATTTATTTTCATAAATAACTTCTAATTAATTTTTATAAAAACTATTTTTCATGATATATTTCCATGTGTTGTTGATTAATATAATATTGATGTCCTTAAGGCTATTTTTGACTCAACTTCCTTTTCATTGGGTCACAAAATTTATCCATTAGCTATAAACTTCAAATTTCTTATATTTTTCTATTTATTTATTTCATATCATATTTTCTATTTTTCTTTATATATTTATATTTTCATATAATTATATTTTTATTTAATGGATTCATTCATCATAATTTTATGATGTTGTTATGAATAATTATTATCCTTTCTAATATCATTTTCACTTAATGTGATATATTATTCTTACTAAAAATGTTTCTATTATTATTTTGAAATCTAGGTATATATAATCTTATTAAATTTTTATATCTCTCCTTAAGTTTTTATAAAAAATAAAATTTTAAACTCTTTATTAAATGTTTATTTATCTGAAAGACTTATAAAGAAATTTTATTTTCAAGTTCATAAATTTTTATCTTCCACTCTTCATTATTCAAATTAACACTATTTTCTTATCAAATTTACATTTTTAATCTTCTTTTAAATGTGTTTTTTAAAAATTATTCCTTTCAACTTCTTTAAAATGATTTTTGAAAGTGACTTATAATTTTTAATTTTATGATAATGCTAAAAATGGTTTTTAAAAACATTGTAATGACTAAACATCCACATTCCTCTCAATATCTAAATAATATACTTATAATGGAGTAATATTCATGATCATCCTCTAAATTATTTTATAATCATTTTGGGACATTGAATTTTGGTATTGGTAAATCTACCTTGATGTCTTATTATAAATATACTTATCAAATTATATGAAAACCATTTTTCTTTCCATAGTTTTTTCGATATAAAATGTATGAGTAATTACATGTGGTATACATATATATATATTATCATTATGTGATTTGTGGAGATATTATATATACCTGCAATTAAATGGTTAATGTTTTTTGTCTCATGAGATAATACTATTAATGTGTAGGAAATATTAGATTTTCTCACATCATAATGTGTGGGAATAATTTGGTTTGTTCGCATCTTAATGTGTGGTCATGGTTGGATTTGGTAAAAATATTTTGATTACATATGATTATACTTATGCCACATTTATTTGTTATGAAACATTTGTATGTTTTATTTCTACGGTTATATTTATTATCACATAATTTAAATCAATGGATAATATTTTATGCTTTCATGATTGTATTTTATGATCTTATGATCTTCTTCCCTAATCTATGATGTTATATTAATTTATTATGATTATATATTATAATTCCATGTTTATTTTAATAATATATTTCTCCATTATTCAAGTTCTCTCATATTATTATGAACTAACTTATAATGAATCCCTGATAAATTTTCCCTTACTAAGCATTTGAGCTCACCCCTTTTTTTGTTTCCCTTTTCCAAAGAAAATTATAGACAAGATTATGTGTAAAATATAGTCTCATATAGATATTTTTATGGAATATTATGAATAAATAATTTTTAATAATATTTTTATATAGAAAGTATCCAAATAAACCAAAACTTTAGGATCTAGGATTATGATATTAATTATAAAATTTAATGTTTAAATAATGAAAATGGCATAAAATATATTCACGTTTAATTTAGATCATTTACATTGGTATGATAGTAGGTTTTATTAATTTTGGGGTTTAATACTAGTAAACAGTTTGGAAAACCTTACAGATAAATCTAAATATAATAAAAAATTATAAAATTTTGGTAAAGTTAAGGGTGATTGGTTTTTTAACAATGATATCCCTGCCATCCACATCGACAATAGAGGTCCATCATAGGGAATTAATGGTAGATCAACCCACTATTTTATAATCCTATACTACATAGGATTTTGAGGATATGATCAGTCCCACACCTCCAAAACACCTAGGAGGAAGTAATTATCTATTTATAATGTCTATTCCTAAGGATAAAGTTTGTGTGGTCCCAAAAACCCTCTGTATGTACCTACACTTTGACGTTGTTATGTATTCCCTATAGAGATTATCTATGAATTCATCCCCAACACATTCAATATCCATACCCTATTTATTATTTGTAAAATTACAGGATATAGATTAGAACTCTAAAATGAGTAGAAACATCTAATAGAGTCATAGGAACTCAAAAGGCTTCCATAAGATAAAAAGTTTTACTCATTATACAATATGAAAATGATATTGAAGCTAGATATAACTCAATAAGAGCTCTTTAAATCTATACATAGGATGTATTTGATGAAGACACTCTCATATGGAGATCTTAAATATAGTATTTCTTCATCACTTCATTTGGTTTATTCCCACCAACCAAGTAAAAAAAGTCTACAGCGGCCGATATCAAGACTTCCCTTATGAAAAGAACAAGGAATATTTGGAACCCCTATAAGATCCAAGACACTGACTAGATTTTTGTAATGTTATATTTTCATACAATCTCGTGATTCTCCATAAAATTGATACTAACTAAAATCCCTTTAGAATACCTATGGTGGAACTTGTGGTATATTCTTAACATCATTCACTACCACTACCTGTTGTATCCTAGAATCTTAGATCACCTTCATTAACTTGAGTAACAATGTTGAATGGTCATCCAAGTTTTTGGGGGATTAATTCCATTAATTTTTTCAATGATAGTAGAGTTTATTTAAAATTTTCACTGAGATTATCATGTTACTATATTGGTTCATTAATGAGGAATCGCCATTTGTTCACGTTAGAGGCTACAGATAGTATTATGCTCTATAATTGTATCCTCTCAGACAATGACAAGATGTTCCTTGAGTTAGACACCCAGATAACACCATTGATTCCTTTCCACCAACCACCATCATAGTGAGTTTCATCATAGTTAGTCCCCTAAACATTAATTATCAAGATATTTTTAAAAAAAATCGATGTGGAATATCCCCCATGAATCCTCAGTAGTGATAGTTGAACCCCTTGGAGGTTTCAACACTTGTCACCAATAATAGGATATATATATTTGGGTTCTTCCTGACACACATTTAAAAACACCCACTTATACTACCATTATGATCTATGTCCTTGATTTTCAACAATACCGTCAGGGTTATAAATATCTCAATATTGACCTCCTCCATGTTTATTATTCAGATTGAAATGAGATCTAAGATGAACCCATCAGACATCACATGTATTTTTTTCAATCGATGACCCTCAATCATTCAAAAAAAAATCATGCATGATGCTTCACCAACCTTAGAAAAATACTAATATTATGTATAGCTCAAACTATGGTGGATGAACATGATATCCTACCACTAAACCATGAATGCTTCATGTCCCAAGAAATCTAGTTAGTTGAGAGACAAAAATGTGAATATTTTAAATGGGGTCATATGATCAGTTCCCAATCCACTCGCATATAATCCATAGAGATATAATAAAATTTAGTATTTATTAAAAGTAATCCCTACCTAGAATGTGAGCATCATATCACTATACTAAAAAATATTATAAATTTGATCTTTATATCCTTCAATAGTATAGTTGAAATAGAGGATCACCTTGAACACTACATATCTCAATGTTCCCCAATGATGGAAACTCTAAGGATGTAGAAAATATCCAAGATCTATTTATTTATCCAAAAATTTGAGAGAACTTACTTTTTCTAAGGTATAAATCTAACATTGTGATCCATTTCCAACTAAGATGATCTTTCCCAATAATATTTCTATCAGTTTAACTTCACCATACTCACGATAAGTGTCACTAACCTCTCTAAGTGAAAGAATATAGAGATAAAAATCATCATAGACTTCATAACATAGTTTAATATCCAAAACTAATCCCACAAAATCTAACTACTATATAAGAATCTGTGGAATATATATGTGGAGAACTTATGGGATGATTTTTTTCAAAATATAATCTCACTGAGCACAATAATATTATGAAGGTGAACTAAGAGGGTGAAACATATTGACGAGGCTATGTTGTGGTCTTATAAAAGGTCTCATCCAACACCTCCCCCAAACTTTTTAATATCTAGTAAATAACATATAGGTTATATAATGACAAATCTATCCCCTCAGTCAATCTATCTCCAATTATCCCTGTAGAAAAATCCATGCCAGGCACAGTCTCATGTTGGAAACATTTATCAAGGATCCTGATACAAAAAAATTTGTAATACCCATTGATAATAAAAATAAAATGCTATACTCAATAAAGTATTATCATGTCCCAAAATTATTTTTATTTTATATAGAAAATAACTTGCTTAAACATTCAAAAATTAGGAGGTCTCTATAAGCGAGTTGAAGAGCCACACTAGATATTTCCCCAACTAAAAGATGATTAGAGAAACCATCCAGGATAACATTGACCTAAGGTACAAGCTCTAAGAAATTTTGGGCCATGGAATTGTGAAGACATGTGATCCTCGATCACATTTCCGAAGCATTTACAGTTCCCTATATGATGGTCAAGGTTATGAGTATTTGAAGTTGGTCTTGAGTTAGTGTGCACAAATTTGAAAAGATTGGAATGTCCAAAAAACAATATAATTTTTATCATCCTTCTAAATATCAAAGGAATAAGCGATGGTATCACAAAGATAACCAAAATCGCCTTTCGTATTAAATATTTTATGCATTTTCATGGATTTTATGTACCCCACATTGTGATGAAATTATATGTAACTCTAGGTTTCACTAGAATAATTTGAAAATAAATTATATATGCCTCATTATAATGACAAAATCCACATAAACATATTATTACATGTTTTTTTGCATAAATATCCAATAAAAACAACCTAAGAATACTGAGTCCTATTGTATTTGGAAGACTAGATACATAAAACATCAACATGAAACTAAAAAACTATCTATATTAAAATTAATAATGAGATCCTAAATCCATATGATGTTCTAAAACTGTATAAAATAACCTAGGGAATAAAAAAATAAAAGGGGTGAGATTAAAACCCAGAAAGGGAATAATCACGATAAAAGAGAATATCATATGAGTAAAATGGAATAATATAATATCATAAAGGATAGGTTTCATGAATGATAACATGTAGTAATGAAATAAATGATATTTAATCATATAATCATGTAGTCATAGGAATGTGGAAAAAACATAAAATATTACATCATAAGCATAAGTCAAGGCTCACTATCAAGACATCATAACATGGTGGACAAAGTCCCAAAATAGATTGGTTTTACTCCATAATATTATATACATCATACAATGATATATATACATTACACAATGCATTTGAGTGCAATAAAGGAACACACATCATACCAATTATATGAATTTGTGCTCCACAAAATGGAATCAAATTTTTTCATAAGCATAATAAATTCCCATAAATATTAATGGGTTACATAGTCTTACCTTAAATAATAATAAAATGATATTTCATAATTATTCTAAAGATAAAATGGGATTAAATATTATGGATTTTAATATTTTAATCAATAATTATATATCACAAAATGATTTTTATTTGAAAAATTCATGAGAAATCGAAGTTAATGTTTTATAAAAATGAACCATTAAAATGGTGTTTTAAGGAATCAGTAAAAGAATTTTAAAGAAGGAGAGAATATGGAATTATCTTTAAAAATATTGGTAAACCAAGATGGTTAAACCTAAAATAGTTCTCATTTTATGAAATCATGAATCGGTAAAATTATATAAAGAGTGTCCATGAAGGGGTTAATTGATATAATAGTGTCCCCTAATTGATTTTGTTTTTAAATAATGTATAGAGAAATGAATATATGGAATGTATAAACCCAAAAAAGAAAGGAATAATAAGTTAGATAAATTTTTAAGATACATATATAAATAATTCATAATCATTCCACAATGTTAACTTGAGAGATAAAGTTATGTATAGAGAAAAATGAGTAACCTAGAGAAAAGAGGTTGGTTTGGAGATTTCCCTTACCTATGGTCCATATTATCTTAGAACTTTCACTTAACTTCATAAATAATCACTTAATATTTATTATAAAAATTGATTGAAAATGTTATTAACTATATTTGATTTTATCATTAATATATTATGTTATTTTTTATTCATTCAATTCAGATATTGTGTATGTATTCACTGTCCCAAGGTCATTCGTTTTATAGTTCCCATGATATATTAATTTATAGGTAATTATGATAGTTATTATTGAATGGTTCCATAACTACTATCATGTAATAGTTTGGATTTAATGTGTCTCCAAAAGTTTAATATGTTTTTAAAATTAATTATTATTCAAAAAATTTAATTATTTAGAGAGTATATGTTTTATTATCATATAAATAGTTCATTTGGATGGGTTTTCTGACCATGGTGATCTTACCAAGTTTTATTTATATTTAAGAGTATTTATCCATTAAAATTAATAATAATAATTAAATATACTTATTAATCTTATTTTTAACCATAATAATTAAATTTTCACTATCCATGAATGTGGTGGTGGAAAATGAAATTCATCGTTCATGGGGGCAGTGAACTAACTATGACATTAACAAAGTTTTAATTATAAAATCGATTGGGGGTATAATATAGATATTACACCACAATAATAACATATTAGTATATTTTGGATATTCAATTCAATATATTATGGTTCATGAAATTCATTTGTGGGAGGTAGAACAAGAAATGAATTGAAAGAGACTCAGTTGAGAATTGTACCTCTTTATTTGGAAGTCTCTTCTTGGCTACCAGTTTGGGCTTCTTAAGATGGTATATTGGCATAAAGAAAACTCTTTTGACATAGTGAGGGTGTTGGGAAGAAAAATAGGAATATATTTGGAAATATATAATGTTTATAAAGTTCCATCAGATCGGATTTTTGGGGGTGGTATTTATAAGGGGATTAGAATAGTGTTTTTTAATATAATATTCATTAGTTTATTTTTTTCTCACAAATAAAAATAGTGATGATTATTGTGACTAAATATAGAAATTATTGCATGTGATTTAGAGATAATGGTTTATTACATCATCCATGAATTATTTATTCATGTATTTAACTTTTAATTTTAAAAACTATATGTTGTCGTATTTCACTATTCACCAAAAAATCAATTATTTTAGAAAAATACCAAAAAAGTCATCCTAACAATTTTTCAATTTGTAGATTCTAAATAATGTATCCATTTTATAAAACTATGTTTCTAAATATGGTAAATTTAATTTTCAAATAAAATCCATATTTATTTGAAAAATGCCATTTTTTAAATCATTATCAATTCTTTGACCATTTGAAGAATTAATTATGGTCTAATAAAATTGTAGTATCATTATAATTAAATATAATATTATTTTATAAACCCATTTTAAGAAAATGAATTTTTTAATTTTTTCATATTTATTATAAAAATGAAAATAAAATGTATGTGTATTTACAAAAAAATAATATAAACAATTATTTTATATCTTTTTAAAAAGTTATTTATTTGTATAATAATATATATTTTCTAAATTTTCTTTTTATTAAATAACAAAATATTACTTTATAATTTCATTAGTCAAGTTAAAATTCTAATGGTTATATTTCTATTCATAATGGTCATAATATTATTTTAATAGAAAGATTACAATCCAAATGGTTAGAATACTCTTCAAACTATCATATTTATAAAATTTATATAGATTCACCACCTTCTATAAATATGTCATATTTCATTTTTTATTATTTCAATTTTATTTTCTATAATTCATATATATTTTTTAATTTTCAAAATGTATATTTCATTATTATTATTTTTCATTTCTATAGTGTTGTTTGTTACTGTTATTATTCTAGGGGATTGAGATTATCCAAATTTTCATTCTCTAGTTATCTTATTTTCTAATTTTTTTGTTCCATTTTTTTCATTTTAATGAGTATATTTACAATTTAAATTTAATGTCCAAATAAATATAAGTAAACATTGTTGGTTCTATAATGTGGTTCATGTTCTTTATATAATACTAGGACCCTAATGTATTCCAAAAGAAAAATTCCATTGAATAAATTATAGCCCATTTCATTCTTCCCCCCTTGACAAAAGTTTCCCTTGAAAATTAATTTCACCCAATATGTTGAAAATAGATAAGGGTACTTTAATTCCATTACTTCATATAGTTCTCTTTCCTCCCCCTCATACTTATAGTTCCACCATAGTACATTGACTAGGTGAGTAGTTTTGTTGCATAAAAATGTGACTATATGGTAGCTCCTTATAAGAGTGATCATTCTCAAACTATACCACCTAAGAATTCAGTATGTGTAAGGTATATAGTATGTATTTTATTGAGAGAGATCTATAGAACACATCATGTATTTGAGATAGGGTTTTTGGGAGTTCTAGTTAATAGGTCATAGCTCTAATTCAATTAATAATCTCAAAGGGGTCATTGTATCTGGGACTTAACTTTTCCTTAATCTCAAATATCATGACTATATTCTATAAAAAAAATTCAAGGAACACATTATCTCTAATAATAAAATCTTGGTCTCTCTAATAGTTATCATCAGACCTCTTTTATCGACTATGATCTGTCCTTGCGTGCTATTGAATGGTTATGACCTTCTCTACCATTTCTTTTCCATTTCATGTCCCGAAAACTTTTTATCCCCAACTTCATCCCAATACACATGTGTTCTAAATATATTCCTGTATTGGGATTCATATGGATCCATTTGGATGCTGGAATGGAATTTGTTATTGTATAACAATTCGACTAGAGGAATATGTTAATCCCAACCTCCTTTCATGTCCATCAAGTATGCTCATAATATATCCTAAAGCTTTTGTATTGTCTGCTTAGATTATCCATAAGAGGGTGATAGATTTTACTAAAGTTCAACTCTATATTTAGATCATGTTAGAGAATTTTCCCAAATTTTGAGGTGAATCTCATCTCTCAATTAAATGAAATTGATAGTGGTGTTCCATGTAACCACACCACTTCTCTAATGTATATCCTTGAAAGTTGATCGAGTTAGAAGTCATCTAGAGTCGAAATAAAGAGAAAATTATCTATAATATGATCCAATACAACCCATTTGGTATTATTACATTTGGTTGTCTTTAGAAGGCCCATGTAAAAAATACATGGGGATGTTCTCCCATTTCTATGAAGGTATAGGTAATGTTTTCATCATCCTCTTGAGAGTTTTCCTTTATTTTCTTATTTTATAACATAAAATCCACTTTGATATATATTCTTTGATATTATTATTAATATTTCCCACCAATAGTTCTATTTAAGATCTTGATACATCTTAATACTCCCTAGGAGGATGGAGAATGTCATGTTATGTGAATCATTAAATATATCCTTCTTTATCTCAGCCCTTGATAGAAGATATAGTCGTGAACCAAATCTTACAACTCCTTCTTCATCAATTTTTAATTCCGAGAATTTCCATTTTCTTAAATCTTCCACATTATTATATATTTTTACATTATCCCTTTGACTATCCTTTATCTTCTCTGGGATAAATGACTAAGAAATAAATTGAGCTATGTAGGATGTTGTTCCTTCATTTATGACATCAATGTTCATCATTTTTAATTTCAAGAAGATTTAATCCTTCTGTATTCTCAAAATTGATAATATTAAAGGATCATTTCTACTAAGAGAATATTCTACTATATTCATCTTCCCATGATGGTAATGGATTGAAAATTCATCGTACCTGATCATATCTAACCATCATTGTTAGCACATATTATTATTCTTACGTGTGAATATGTATTTTAAACTATTATGATTCTTATATATATCACAATTATCTCCACAAAGATAATACTGCAAAAAGTTTAAAGAAAAAATCACTGCCACAAATACCATATCATGCATGGGATAGTTATACTCATGGAATTTCAAATACCTTGAGGAATATTTAATCATGTTATCATTTTTCATCAATACATATCCCAATAATTTCTTTGTATCATTATTGTATACCTTGAAATTTTTACCACGTTAGGTTATTATGAGTACTATTGTAGTGATAAACCTTTTTTCAATTCTGTTAAGTTCAATTCACATTAATTAAACTATGAAAAATCCACTCCCTTATATGTTATCTTTGTTATCATGATTAAAATCACAAGAATTTTCTCACAAATTATTAATAGTATCCAAATAATCCAAGGAAACTACATATATCTATCACAAATTGTGTTCTAGGCCACTCTTTAGTCGGATTTATCTTTGGAGGATCCAAATATTTCTGTTTTTGGTTATGACATGGCTCAATAAATATAATTTACCTATTCAAAACACACATTTATAGTACATTTAAGGTAGATTATCATTTCAAAAAGTTTTTAACATAGTACTCATATACTCTTCATTCTCCTCCTCACTGAGCATGTCAAAATATCATCTATAATATGAGTATGATTTGGGGTATGGAGATTAATTTCCCACTCCCAACAGTTGATGTTGGCTTTATATATGTATAACCAATCCATTCTCGATATAGAATCAAATTCCATTAAAATAAGTATGGAATGATTTTTTTGAGGTCTAATACCCAAGCATTGACTAGGGAGGATTTATATACTTAGGTTGAAATAAATTTCTTTTTTTATTCTCATGGATAACTCTACCTCCATGTTTTGAGGTGGTGTTAGAATAGTTATACTAAACTTTAATGATATTAAAGAATGTGCTGAAAAAAATTAAAAAAAAAGAAACTATTGAATGAAAAACTAGTGTACTTTTCACCACTTCATTATTATGGTCCCTATAAATATAAGTGGTAGATTAATCCCTCCCTTACTCTCTTGGACTTGGAGTTTTTTTCATTGGTTATCTCTAACAAAACGTGTCTTAGAAAAATTTTCTGAATAGTTTCTGTGTTCTTTTTAGTTAAAACATTGGACCATAGGCTGAGGATTTATTGGAACCTTTTTTCGACCATCGCATTAGTGGGATTATTTAACTCCATTCAAAATTGATTAACTATATTCCCATATTTTACAAACTTAATGAATCTCTCTATTCCCATGATAAAGTTTCGAGGATACTTCTCCGCACAATTTTAAACTGTAGGTAGTTTGGTTTTCTTTCCTCCATGGAATTTATCTGTTGATGAACCTGAATTAATCCTCATTCCCCTCTTTTTATCTACATACCCTTGAGAGCACTAATAATCACCAATCTCTATCTCAAGCTTTTGGTCACAACATACAATCTCTTCATAAATTCAAAGTCTTAAATCACCAACTATTTTTATAAACTCATATTTATTTTACTAAATAATTTTCCTACCTTACTTTAGATGTCAATGAAAAATTCAAAGGTGTATTATAAAATCCTTGTGATGTTTTCCTCGTAATCCACAATAGACTTGTCTTATTTTTTTCATCAATCCAAGGAACTCCCTCTCTATTTTAGTACAGATAGTGTAGTGTAAATATTTATTGAAAAGTATTTTCTTTAATAATTTGCATTTCATGGATTCTATTTCCTCGTTGGGATTCATGTTCTCAATTAATTTCCACCATAGATTGGCTTCTCCTTTGATATAATATATATATAGTATAACTATTAATTTATTAAAGCATTAGAGGATAGAAAAATATTTTCTCAATGGATTGAATCCATTATTTTGTGTGATGATATTATAAGATACACATAAAGTATGAGGAAATTTTATAATAAAGGACTCAACCACAACTTTATCTTTATAAAGATACTAAGGGTTTTATAAAAAATTATTTTATTATTCATAACTTTAGTTATTTGAGCTATTACTGCGTTGAAGTTCTTAGCTATCACTCCCATCGTGTTAGGAATCCTATTTGGGAAATCATTATATTTACTATCATAATGGTTTTTGGCATGATTCCCCATATTTTCCACCATTAACTAAAGTAATGGAAAATTATGGATGATAATACTTAAACTATTAATAATATAAAAGGGAAACTATGAACATAGAAGTGTCAAATTATAAATGAAATAAATATCATAACTTATGGGTCATTATATTTCAATATAGGTTATCCATAAATATTATACTATTTGAATTTCTAACCTAAAAATCTATTCAAGTACTACATAATGTTTTGTAAATATTTTATTATTTTACCAATGCATATCCCCTATGAGTGTCAAAATAGGTGTGCAACAAAACCTATTTTTCATGAACCAGGTTTAGGCTGAGTTAACACCCAACAAGAAATTCTGGGTTTATTTTCCCTAGGTGTATCTGTTCCAGATCCATATCCACCGGCAGTATCAAAAAACGATTTTATTGCTTGGAAACCACTCACACTGTACTTAACCAAAATTTCCTGATGTTTTCCTACACATAGACTTATCCATGTGATTTTAAAATTTTATTCACATCCAAATCAAAAAAAATAACTACAAAATACATTGATTCCAACTATAATGACCCAAGACACTTACACATATTTTTATATGATTTTTATAATAAATATACAACTAACTAAAAAAGGATCCAAAGGCTTGGTGTCTTTAGAATACAAGGTACCCAAAACATTGAAAAGAAACTAAAATTCAAAATATTTATTTTAATATCCATAATGATCTATTAAAACATCTTTTAACCTATATAATACATAAAAAGGGTGATCAATAAATCCTAGTAAGGGAATAACCATGAAAAATGAGAATAACATATGAGCCTAATGGAATAACATGGTAACATAAAGGAAATTGTGTATGAATGATCACATGGAGGCATGAAATAAATAATATGGAATCATATAATCATGTATTTATAGGAATATGTAAATAACAGAAAAGATAACATCATAATCATAATTTAAGGATTGTTTTTGATACATCGTAACATGGTGGGAAGAGTATCATATTAGATTAGGTTTACTCCCTAATACCACACATATCCTCTCATGAGATATAAAAATTACATCACACATTATAACATTAACATGGTGCACCCATCATAACATGTACATTCATATGTTTTCCACATAAGGAAATCAAACTTAAGTCATAATAATAATAAATACCCATGGAATGTAATTGGTTGCATAACATTCACTAAAAACATAATTAATGGATATTTTATAAATATTAAAAAGACAATTAGGTAACAAATATTGTGAAATTTCATATTTTAATCAATGAGAAACGACATAAAATATATATTTCATTTGAAAAAATCGTGATAAAGGTTAGATAATGGGTATAGAAATGAATGTTTAGAATAGTGTAATTGGAAAAATATTTTTAATAAAGGAAATATTATGTACTTTTATTCTAAACTAGACATAAACCTAAATGATTGAACCTAAAATAATTATACTTTTATGAAATCATGAATGGGTAAAAACATTAAAATTGTGTTACATGAAAGGATTAAGGGATAGAAAATTTTCACTTAATTAGGATTGATTTTAGATAAGGTATTCTGAAATGAACGCAAGGTATATATAACCCTAACAATGAAAAAGAGAATAATATTGGTTAATATTTAATATATATATATATATATATAATTTATAACCATTCCAAGATGATAAATATAGTTAGAAAAAATCATAACCCAAAGAAAAATATATCCCTTACCACAGGTCCAGATTCGGTTTGTTATTTCATTTAAAAATCTATATAATCAAATTATACATATTAAATAATTGATTGAGAACCTTATTCAACTGTATTTTATTTTTTATTAATATTTTATGTCATTTTATTTTCATTTAATTGATATATTGTGTTTTAATTCACTTCCCAAGGTAGTTCATTTTAGGGTTAAAAGGTCATATTAATGTATAGGTAATTATTAGAGTTCTTACAGAATGGTTCCAGAACTCCATAAGTGTAATTGATTGGATTTAATTTGTCTCCATATGTTTAAAGGGTTCTTAATATTCAATATTATTCATAAATAAGAATTATTTAGTGAGAATAGGTTTTATTTATATACAATTAGTTTATTTAGGTGGGTTTCCCGACAATAATGATCTAACTCGGTTTTATTTAACTTTTAGAGTACTCAAAAACATGTCATCAAGGACAGCGACCCTCCTATGAAGGCAGCCCCTGATGTGCTGACTCCTTCAAAGGGAAAAGAGTTGATTGTTGATTCTACTCTGACAAGATCTTTTAGCGGCCCTTCTAGAGATCATGAGCTTATCACTTCTGATAATTTGAGTCCTGCATCAGCATTGGTGGTGAATGATTCTTCACAGCTGAATATTCAGAAGCAATCTTCTGCGGAACGGAGGAACAACTCTGATGATGGGAAGGAAGGGGCCGAGATCTCCACTCCAGGAAATGGAGTGTCCATCCCCTGCAAGTGGGGGGACACTCATGAGGATGATGAGTAAAGTGATAGGAATATGATTAAAACCTCATACAGTGATATTGTTCGAGGAGAAAAGACCAGAATCTCTGACAATGAGGGTGTTTTGCCTACCCCAGTTAAAAGGAAACCAAGGAAAGATTACTCTGTGGTTCCGAGGACGGTGACCACCAGGTCATCCTCCATTAAGGCTAAGGAGAAGCTATCTATGGAGCAATTGGAGTGAAGAAAAGAGTATATCAAGTTGCTCAAACAATATAATCCCCAATCAGAATGGGAATCAGCCGATGCAGATGATATGGCCAGGTATGAATGTGATTCTTATGACTATTCCGACATGTAATCTCGTCCTCTTTCTCTTGTTTGTCTCTGCACTTTTCTTTTTATTAATAAATTTGCGGTCCAAGCGTGCTTGGATCTGACTTTTGGGGTATGTATATATATATATAATATTAATCCTAGTTTTAACCATAATAATTTAATTTAAAATTTCCATGAAGGTGGTGGCACAAAATGAAATTCATCATTCATAGGGGAGGTAAACTGACCATAATATAAAAATTGTTTTCATTTTAGAATCGATAGAGGGGGTGTATAAAATGGATATTAAATCATAATAATAACATATTAGTACATTTAGTATACTTATGTTACCATTTAATGTTTTATGCAATTCAAATACGTGAGTTAGAAGAATAAATGAATTAACAGAGTCTTTATTGAGAATGTTTCCTCTTCATTTGGAATTACTCACTTAGATACCCCATAAGTCTCATTGGGATAGTCTGCTGATAAGAACCGTACAATTTTGATGTGGGGAGGTGGGTTGGGGAGAGAATTTCATGACCCAACCCAAGCCAGGGATCGAGCTTCAACTACCCCAAGCCCGCCTCCATAGGACTGGGGGTGGCGACAAGCACCTAAGGAATAACTAAACTTGGGGTGGCCTTTTCCTAAGTACCTATATTCACACACAAAACCATCTCAATTAAAAAAATTAAAAGGAAAAAGTAAAATTTGTAGAACTTATATAAAGTAATCCAAGCATGCATGAACTGCTAGATAGTAAAAAAGTATGGTAGTGTAAACTAAAGAGTAACAGGGGGAAATAGACACTCAACCATAAAAAATTCCCAACCAAAAAAAACAAGAAAAGTGAAATGTTGAGAGATCCCCTCTCATGAATCCAAAGTTGTGACAATCGTATGAAATACAATGTACCGGGTATCCCTAAGCTCCTATGAATTCACTACCGACCTATCAATCATCTGCATAAGACGCAACTCTTGTCAGAAAAGCCAATATAGGGGTGATTATATAGATACCTAGTAGGCCACATTGGAAGATAAATGGCGATAATTAAGAGATGAAACAGGAAAGGAAAGATATTAGATGAAAGATAAAGTCAAAGAGAATAGCACAACCAAACCAAGAGTGAAAGTAACCTCATACAAGCACAAGGGGCTTGAAATAGTGAGTATATAAACTAGATATCAAGTCTTTTCTACCTATAAAATGATAGTAGACTCATTCAGTCATGAGAACCTAAACACAGAAAAAATGTGGCATACCCTATGTGTCTTCACCTCCCATAGAAATAGTGTAACCAAAAATAAGGTTTGGATACTGATATATATATATATATATATATATATTTGTGTGTATATATGTATGTATGTATGTATATATATATTCTCAGTCAAATGAGCTAAAACAAGAGAGTAAGGGGATCTCCATTTCACAGTTCAGCCCAAGAAGACGAGTAGCCAATGGTTCTAAAATTCCATCAATGATGACCAGTATCTCACACGTCTTCTTAAAAGTAACCATCTAAGTCATTCCATACCTCATCACTATTCCACACAGTCAGGGGTCCAAAAAATCAAAGTGGAGGGCCTATGCCCTAGTACATCATGGTTTTTACACTAAGATTGTATCCAAGGAGGACCCATGCCCATGCCAATGGGAGTTCCATACTAGTCATCATAAGGACCTTCTTCGTATGATGATAAGGGGTTCCACTTGATAAGGTAGAGAAACCATTCCCATGGTGATGGGGGTTCTACTCTATAGGTCCAGGACCCACACCTTGGTGTGATAGAGGGGTTCCAGTCTTGTCATGACCCGTCCCCCGGGGCCCATGTCATGTCTACCCCAATCCAGCCTTCCATAGGATAGGGGTTGGAGACTAGAACTGAAGGAATATTCCCTAAAAATGGGAATGCATTGCCTTCATAACCTGTAAGCACACGCAACCAAGCACATAGAAAGATACGAACTCAATTAAAATGAATAGTAATAGAGTGAGTGTAGTAAGTAAAAGGGGCCAAAATACAATCCCAACTAGAAAGTACAAGAAGCAGAAAGTACAAGTAAACTGGAACATCTCCTGTGAACACCCACCAAGAATCCTACTTGAAGGGTAGGTACAGCTCTAGAACGGTCATCTCTGTGGTACACCTCATCTATGGTCCAACTCCGAGCTACCTCTAGTCCGGTTACTCTCGTCCTCAGTCAGCGTTATCCGTCGTCTACACCAGACACAATTAAGTGTGGGCATAGCCCGTGTAGGGTTGAGTACAATGATACTCAGTAGGGAATCTGATACCCTCAAGGTCCCACAAAATTTCCAAAGGATAAACCAGAAATCATGAAATCAACTATCAACCCTACTTAGGTATATTCCCATACATATACATATGATATCAAGTGTACCCATCTCAATCAAGAGGAAACACAAGGTCCATCCCAAAAGCCCAAAGCTCAACTGTTCCACGTAGGAAGGAATACCACGAAGGTAAGTACCGTACAGGTACACCACATAGAAGAATACCACCAAGGTATTACCAAGAAAAAAAGTACCACACAGGTAAGAACTCATCTCACACCATGTATAACTTAGGTACTCTAGTAGATATGATTACATGTAACTACTGAGTCATATTACTCTGTTAAGAGGCAGAACCATGAAGGATCGCTAATCATCATCAGACCCACAGAGGATCTATAGGTGCTGACCCACACAGGATCTCTCGGTGTTGAACCACACAAGATCGCTCGGTGTTAACCGACACAGGATCACTCGGTGCTCACCCACATAGGATCACTAGGTGCTGACCCACACTGGATCTCTTGGGGCTGACTCACATAGGATCGCTCAGTGCTAACCCACATTGGATCACTAGGTGCTGACCCACACAGGATCACTAGGGGATGACCCACACAGGATTGCTAGAAAATTCCTGCAAGGAATCTTAAAGTTTTTCCATGTGGGACCCTTAATCCTAGACCCACGAAGGATCTCTTCTGCAAGTCACAGCTAGCTACTGGGTTCACGTGATAATCTTGCTTGTCTCCAGGAGGGTCTGCTTCTCAAGCCACGAGTTGATACTCTAACTGCCACGAAGTCCCACAAAGATGTATCTAAAAGTAACTCCATGCCATAGCATTCTCAATGTATCAAACGGTGCGTCAATTGAATGCCCAGTCTGTGAGTTATTAGCCTTTTAGTCCCAACGGCTCAGTTGGATTCATGCTCGATCCAACTCAATCGTACTCCAACATTATCCAAAACTCCAGTGGGGTATATTTATGGGACCGACTCACTCCAAGTTTTACATTCCCATTGATAGTTTGTCAAATGGATTCCTGGTGCCAAAGTTATGGTCAAAAGAGCATGAATGGGTCGAAGTGGGTCTGGGTCCAGTCTGACCTGATCAGACAGACCCAACTCGACCCAACCTGGGCTGACCCATTTTGGGTCGACCCGGACCGACCTGCTGGGTTTGGCTCGGCCCGCGTTGGGTGGTCCGACCCACGTCGGGCGGCCCGGCCTGACGGCCCGACCTGGGCGGCGCGATGTGGCCTTAAGGCCACGGTGGGCCGCCGAGGGCTTGAGGCCACAGGGTGGCACGGAAGGCCGTGGGGCGACAATTCAAGGTCGCGGGGCAGTGGTGGTCATGGGTGGCGAGCCGCGGCGTGGCATGGTAAGGTCGTGGGGGCGACGATCCACTGTGGCTGGTCATGAATCATGGTTGTGCGTCGTACCTTTGTCGGCGTCCAGCTTGACTGGACACCCACCGTTTGTCACCTTCATTGCGGTTGGCGGTGGTGTCGGCCACCGTTCTCGTGCTCTACCGAGGTTGGTCTCCATCCTCCTCCATTACGAAGGACTCAAAAATTTATCATGAGAATTGTGGAGAGGTCGGGCCATGTTTGTTTGGCCCGTACCCTCTGCTTTAGTGCGGTTGAAAGAAGCTATAATCTCTTCTAGATTTACGATGAATCGTCAAGAACGGGTAAGGGAAATAAATTCAAACTACTACCCTACCTCTATGGTTCGGTTGAATATTGTCCGTGATTGAGAGGGGTTTGCGCTTGTCGATCCCGAAACAAGTCTCCTCCAACGACATTAGTGAGGAGAGGCAAAAGATGAAGTTAGTGACGATGGTGTTTCCTCGATCGTCGGTTCATTATTCATTGGAGATCCTTCGACAGTGTTCTTCATTGGAGAAATATTCATCGAAGGAGAAGAGTTCTTCTTTGGAGAATGTAATCCTCCCAAAGGTTCCCCTCTCCCAATTCCACCAAAATTAAAAGTATCCAACATAATAGAATTTTTTGTGTAATTTAATATTGGCACAAAATAAGTTGGCTTAATTAATTAAAGGAGAGTTGGAATAATCAATTAAAGGAGATTTTACATAATAAAATTAGGGAGTTGAAAGGTTTTTATCCCATAATGAGGGGTTCAGGTGGTCCCCACCACCAAGATTTGAATTGGGTGTTTTACTAGCTCGGGTGGTCCGCACCACCGAGCATTCAAGTTGAGAGGTTTTAACCCCTCTTGGTCCCCACCTCCACAGCCTTCATATGGGAGGTTTATTAGAAATAAAAAAAAGTTTATTTTATTTTATTTTTCATTCCCACGAAAAATCCAAAAAACTATCTTTCACTCTCAACCTACTACGGTCGAGGTGAAGGTCCCCTTAAGATAATACTGGCGCTGTGAGTTCAACTGTGTCCTCATATTTCAATTCTGAGCACTGGTTCAAAAGTTACAAAAACACGCTTGTACGTTAACTAAATGTACCTGAAAAATGTTCAGAAATTCATTTCAAGAGCACGGGGCCTCGAAATCACATGCCGTTAGTTTTCACAGACTCATAAAATTCCTATATATTAAAAAAATTACATGAAAATTCTAGGTCTTTACATTCTCTCCATCTCTGAGATTTACTTCCTCGTAAGCCATAACTCAAACTAAGGGAACAAGTGGGGGTACTGAGCACGTATCTGAGCCTCCCGCTCCCATGTGCTCTCCTCGAGGTTCCCGTGCTGCCAACAAATGCGCACCAGAGGTATCGACCTCCCACGAAGGACCCACTCCGGTCGATCCCCAATCTCTACTGGAACCTCTGAAAACATCGCTCCATCCATTATGTCCTACTCACTGTGGTTGATGATGTGAGAAGGGTCGTGCACATATCTCCTAAGCTAGGATATGTGGAAGACTTTGTGCACCCGGTGCAACTGAGGGGGAAGAGCAAAGTGTTAAGCCACCTCGCCAACCCTACTGAGGACCTGAAAAGGTCCGATGAACCTCATAGATAACTTGCTGCCTCGGCCAAATCTCTGTAAACCTCATCAGGGTGAGACCCGTAGAAAGATGTGGTTGCCATCCTCAAAATCTAGAGGTCTCTGTCACCTATCGACATAAGAATTATACCTGTTCTGTGCAGTCTTCATCTACTCTTGGATGATCTGCACTTTCTCTGTGGTAGCCCATACCATCACTAGTCCCACTCGTGCTAACTCCCCTAGGTCAGTCCATCACAAAGGTCACTCGTACAATGCCTCAAATGGTGACATCCCAATGGTGGAGTGATAGCTATTATTGTATTAAAACTCCACCAAAGGCAAGTGATCCTCCCATCTGTGACCAATGTTGAGGACGCAAGAACGCAACATGTCCTTGAGGATTTGAATGGTCCGCTCAGTTTGACCATCTGTCTAAGGATGGAAGGCGGTGCTCAAACAAAATTGTGTCCCGAAAGCCTCCAATAACCCCTTACATAGAAGGGAAGTGAAACATGTATCACGATCGGATACAGTCTTCGAGGGTACTCCATATAGCCGCACAATCTTCTGCACATAGAGGCATCCCAATATCTCTACTAAACTCTGCTCTCAGATTGGTAGGAAGTGGGCCGACTTGGTGAGTCGGTCGATGATCACCCAAATCAATTCATGACCTCTGGACGTACGTGTAAGTCCTATCATGAAGTCCATGGATATCCCGTCCCACTTCCACTTTGGGACCTCCAAAGGCTGAACCAAGCCTTCTGGTACCTGAAGTTCTTCCTTTACTTGCTAACAAGTGATGCACCATGAGACAAACTCTACAACTGCTTTCTTCATTCCCGACCACCAGTGCTATCGTCAGAGATCCTGGTACATCTTCACCACTCCTGGATGTACCTCTAGTGGGGATGTGTGGAACTCCCTCAACACTTCCTCTCGAAGTGACATTGGTACCATGGTACGTCCTTTGGAGAGGATTACATGCTCCCCACCTTCAGAAAATCCATTAGGTACCTGACCTATTGATATCTGAGCACGTTGAGTCTCATAGTCAGTGTCCCCACGCTGCGCCTCCCTGACTCGTTAAAGAAGTGGAGGAGTGACTATAAGAGACTGAAGAAAAACTTCTTCATCCCAATCCACAAAGGATATCTGTAAAGCATCAAACTGCTATATTGCCTCACCTAGAAGCTGTATACCGGATCTCTAGTTGAGTGCATCTGCATCAGTGTTCCCCTTCCCAGAAGTATAGACTATCTCGAAGTCATGGTCCTGGAGGAACTCAAGCCAACATCATTTTATTAGGTGCAGGTCCTTCTAAGAGAAGATATACTTGAGACTCTTGTGATTTGAGTAGATTGTAAAATGCTCTCCCATCAAGTAATGTTGCCAAATCTTCAAAGCGAAGACCACTAATAAAAACTCCAGGTCATGGGTAGCATAGTTCTACTCATGTTGTCTCAGTTGTCGAGAACCATATGTAATCACTTCCCACTCATGAATCAGTACACATCTGAGCCCAGTCCCTGATACGTCGTAGTAGACTATGTACCCTACGCCCTCCTCTAGAAGCCTCAAGATGGTTGCACTATTCAGCCTCTTCCTTAACTCCTAAAAACTCTGATGGCATCTCTCCGACCACACGAAGGGTTGCCCCTTCTTTTTCAACGCTGATATAGGTGCTGCAACTCTGGAGAAATCTGGCACCAACCTCTGTTAGTATCTATCCAAACCTAGAAAACTTTGTACCTCTGTCACACTCCTGGGTTGCTCCCAATAAAGTACCGCCTCAATCTTCATTGGATCTACTGCAACTATAGCCTCCGATATGACATGTCCTAGAAAGTGAACCTATCTGATCTAAAACTGGCACTTTGAAATCTTACCATAAATATGGTGCTCTCAGATTGTGTCTAGTACTACCTGAAAATGATAGGTATGCTCCTCCTCAGTATCCAAGTAGATAATAATGTCATCAATGAATACCACCACAAAGTGTTCAAGTTATGGCTGAAAGATCCTATTCATGAGTCCCATGAACACTACTGGAGCGTTGGTTAAACTGAATGGAATAACCATGAACTCATAATGGTCGTACGGAAATTTGAAATCTGTCTTTTTCACATCCTCATCTCGTACTCTGAGCTGGTGATAGCCTGATCTATGGTCTATCTTTGAGAACCATCGTGCTCCCTTCAGCTAATCAAGGAGATCATCAATCCTCGGGAGTGGGTACATA
Organism: Viscum album; assembly: GCA_963277665.1. NCBI lineage: Eukaryota > Viridiplantae > Streptophyta > Magnoliopsida > Santalales > Viscaceae > Viscum > Viscum album. The sequence goes on along the minus strand of OY728142.1, from coordinate 164,685,961 downwards.
TTCTTCATGGTCACCTAGTTTAGGCACCAATAATCAACACAAAGCCTCAAGCTCTCATCCACCTTCTTGGTGAACAAAATTGGGGATTCCAAAGGAGAAACACTGGGCTAAATGAATCCATTCCCATGCAAGTCCTCTAGTTGTACCTGCAACTCACGAAGCTCTGTGGGAGCCATCCGATACGCTGGTATAGATATTAGTATCGTCTCGGGGTACATGTCAATGTAAAAGTACACCTCTCTATGAGAAGGTAGACCTGGAATATCATCAGGGAAGACATCCACGTACTGTTCCACCACTATAAGATAACTCGAATATTCCACATCAACTGCTTCGAGGGTGAGGTTATCCAACGGATTAGTGATCGGCTGCACTCTCCTCCAAGTAAGTCCATCATGTGCTGCAAAGTCTCCCTTCACACCGGTGTAGGTAAACCTAGTCCCATCCGTGCAGACGCACTGCACTTTGTGCCTAATATAGTCAATCTGATCATGGATTGTAGATAACCAGTCCATACCCAAGATGGTGTTGTAAGGCCTCGACGCTGCTACTTGGAGATCCCAGCCGAAGCTCTCATCTCCTAGAGTAAACTCGCACTGCCGGCACTAGTGTGTAATTGTCAAATCCACTCCTGTAGGAGTCTCTAGCTGTAAGAATCGGGCCAACGGCTCCATCGGAATCTTTGAGCTCCGAACGAGGGCAGTGTAAATAAAAGAATGAATGACACCTGTGTCTATAAGTACTGCAGCTAAAGTGGAGTAGACATAGATCATACCTCGTATCATATCTGGATTTCCGTGATCATAGGCCTCAATAGCCAAGAGCTGAGCTCTCCCCTGTCCTCATGCTCCCTGTGGTTGGGGTGAACCACCTGGCGGTGGTGGCGGTAACATCTCGAATCATCGTCCACCACCAGCTACACGGCCAGCTATTCTGCCACGTCCACCTGATCCCTGCAGAACTTCTCAGTCAAACCTTTTTCTCTGCCTGAGTAGTCCTTAGAACATCTGCTAATCATCCGTATGATGGGTTGGACAGTCACGAGCCATGTGACCATGCCCGTCGCATGCGTAACACTGCCCGCTCCTGGCATGACTGGATCTGCCTTGGGTGCCTCGCACATCCGACCCTGAGTCATGCAGTCATCCACCTATAGGTCTGGTCCTCTTGGACCTCTGTGACATCTGACTTCTGCCAGCAATATAAGACTCCGCTACGTGAAAACTGGTGGTGGTTCTCACTGCTAGTGACTGCTCAGGTAGGAAACTCTCCACTAAGAAGGCTCTCTCTAACACCTCTACCTGGGTCGGGATGCTAAGAGAAATCATCGAAGCCCTGATATCTCGCCTGGGTCCCTATTCGAAGGTCCGAGCCCTGAAGAATGGGTCCCATACCAAATCTGTGGAGTAGCGTGAGAGGTCAGTGAACCTCACTGAGTACTGAGCCACAGTCATGTTGCCTGGCTGCAAATGAAGTAGCTCCTGAATGTGCACTGCGCGAAGAGTCGTTGGGACAAACTCTGCCCGAAACATGCTCTCAAAGTCCGCCCAGTGAAGCGTCACCTCGTCATGAACCTAGAGAATCAAAATCCACCATTTTCTTGCTACTTCCTATAGATGTATGGCAGTAAGGATCACCATAAGATCGGATGGTATCCCTACTAGTCGGAAGACTCTCACCACGGCTTTTAGCCAATCCTCAGCTGTCTGTGGGTCTGTCTCTCCCCTGAACCTAAGTGGCCTCTGGCACTGGAACTTATGCAATGCGCTCAAGCAGTTTTCACCCTCTTCTTCTAAGGCTAGTGGAATTGGTGGCCCAACGGGTAATGTTACCGCTGGTGCCTCCGCTGGTGCCTCCGCTGGTGCCTCTACTAGAAGAGGGCCATACACCGAGACCTCATTGCTCGGTGGGCTATTAGTGCATACTATATTTGGAACCCTAGATGGTTGTCTGTGTAGAGGCATCCTAAAAAGAAACAGGTGTGCTACATTCGATAAGTTGTATCTGGTGAGCTAACTCAGAGATTTCAAAAAGAAGAATCTTTTAAACACACACACAATTAGTGTTATCATGCATTGAGTCAGAAATCAAAAGTCAGGGTCATGGTGTATGGATACATCAGCTACCGCAAAAACATTGGATTCCCTAAACTGATAATCACACTCACTACACATAACACTATTTCTGTTAAAAAAGATAAAAGTCTTATGTTCTATGGTAGAACCATATCCTCTGATACCAATTTTTCATGACCTGTCACCCAGGTCTCGTGTTGTGACTACCCCAAGCCCACCTTCCATAGGCTAAGGGCTGGAAACTAGAACCAAAGTTGTATTCCCTAAAACTGGGAAGGCATTTCGTTTATAACCTATAAGCACACACAACCAAGCACCCAAAAATATATAAACTCAAGTAAATTGAATAGTAACAGAGTGAGTGTAATAAGTAAAAGGGGCCAGAATACAAGCCCAACTGGAAGGTACAAGAAGATGAAAGTACATGTAAACTAGAACAGCTCCTATGAACACCCACCAAGGATCCTACATGAAGGGTAAGTACAGCTCTCGAACGGTCTTCTCTATGGTACGCCTATTCTACGGTCCACCTCCGAGCTACCTCCAGTCCAGGTACTCTCGTCCTCAGTCAGTGCTCTTCATCGTCTGCACCAGACACAATGAAGTGTGGGCATATCCCGTGTAGGGGTGAGTATAATGATACTCATTAGGTACCCTGAGACCCTCAAGGTCTCACAAAATCCACAAAGGATAAACCAAAAAGCATGAAATTAACTATCAACCCTACTTAGGTATATGCCAATACATATAACTATGTTATCATGTATACCCATCTCAATCAAGAGGAAACACAGGGTCCAGCCCAAAAGCTCAAAGAAAAACTATTCCAAAAATGAAGTAATACCATGAAGGTAAGTACCAAATAGGTAAGCCACAAAGAAAAATACCACCAAGGTATTTCCATGAAGGAAAGTACCACACATGTACGAACTCATCTCCCACCAGGTATAACTTAGGTGATGTAGTAGAGATGATTAGATGTAACTACTAAATCATCTTACTCTGTTAAGAGGTAGACCCATGAAGGATCACTAATCATCATCAGACCCACGGAGGATCCCTAGGTGCTGAACCACATAGGAACTTTCGGTGCTGACCTACACAGGATCGCTCGGGGCTGACCCACACAGGATCGCTCGGTGCTGACCCATACAGGATCACTAGGTGATGACCCACACAGGATCACTTGGGTATTCCCACATGTAATCCTAGATCATTTCCATGTGGGACCATCAATCATAGACACAAAAAAGGATCTCTACCTCAAGTCATAGCCAGCTACTGGGTTCCCACGCTTAACTTTCTCGTCTCTGGGAGGGTCCGCTCCTCAACCCACTATTCGATACGCCAACTACCACGAAGTACCATGAATAAGTATCCCAAAGTACCTCCATGCCATAGGTCTCTCAACTCAATAGATAGTGCGTCAATCGGATGCCCGGTCTGTGAGTTATTATCGTTTTTGTCCTAAGGGCCCATTTGGATTCGTGCTTGATCCAACCCGACCGTATTCCAACTTTATCCAAAACTCCAATGGGGTATAATAAAGGGACCTTTTCACTACAAGGTTTATAGTTCCTTTTATTGTTTGTCAAATGGACTCCTGGTGCCAAAGTTATGGACAAAAGAGAGTGATTGGGTCGAAGTGGGTCAGTGTCCGGTCCGACCTGGTTTGGGTCAACCCGGCCCGACCCGTTGGGTCCGGCTCGGCAAGTGCTGGGTGGACCGAACTAGGAGTTGTTGTGTGACCACAATGTCGCGGAGGTCCGTGGGGTGGTGCGGAAGGCTGTGGGGTAGTGCGGTGAGGCATAGGGGCGGCGTTGGCCGTGGGCGGTGAGGCCGCTGGGTGGTGCGGTGGGGCCACGTGGCGGCGGTGACCACGGGCGGCGAGGCCGTCGGCGGCGAGGCCATGGGACGGCAAGGCCACAGGCGGCGAGGTGAGGCCGCGGGGTGGTGATATCCACCGGTGATGAGGTCTCGGGGCAGAGGGGGTCACGAGCGGCGAGCCGTGGGGCGGTGTGGCGAGGCCGCGAGGCAGGGATCTGTCGTGTCTAGCCATGCGGCGTGGTCACGCGCCGTACAGTCGCTGGAAGCCGGCTTGACTGGCCACCCTCCATTTTTTGCCTACGTCGCGGCCGACGGTGGAGTGGTCCACCATTATCATACTTCACCGAGGTTGGTTTCCATCCTCCTCCATCGAGAAGAACACAACAATTTATCACAAGAATTGCAGAGAGGTCAGGCCATGTTTATTTAGCCTGCACCCTCAGTGTTAGTGCGGTAGCAAGCTGCTATAATCTCTTCCATATTTATGATGAATCGTCAAGAACGGTTAAGGGAAAGAAATTAAAAATACCATCCTAACTTGATGGTTCGGTTGAAAATTGTTTGCTGTTGAGATGTATTGGCATTTTTCGATCCTAAAAAAAGTCTTCTCCAACGTCATTGATGAGGAGAGGAAAAATATGAAGTCAGTGACGATGGATTTTTCTCGATCTTCGGTTCATTATTTGTTGGAGATCCTTCGAAGGTTTTCTTCTTTGGAGAAATATTGTTCGAATGAGAAGAGTTCTTCGTTAGAGAATGTAATCCTCCCAAAGGTTCTCCTCTCCCAATTCCACCAAAATGAAAAGCAGCCAACATAATAGAATATGTTGGGTAATTTAATATTGGCACAAAATAGTTTGGTTTAATTAATTAAAGTAGATTTGGAATAATCAATTAAAGGAGAGTTGGCATAATTAAAGTAGGGAGTTGAGAGGTTTTTTCCCCATAATGAGGGGTTCGGGTGGTCCCCACCACCAATCTTTGAATTGGCGGTTTTACTAGATCGGGTGGTCCCCACCACCGAGCATTCAATTTGGGAGGTTGTAACCCCTCATGGTCCCCACATTCATAGCCTTCACATGGGAGGTTTATTTGAAATAAAATAAAAGTTTATTTTATTTTATTTTTCATTCCCACGAAAAATCACAAAAACTATATTTCAGCCTCAACCTACTATGGTCAAGATGAAGGTCTCCTTAAGCAAATATCGATGCAACAAGTTTAACGGTGTCCTCAGATTTCAATTCCGAGCACCGATTCAAAAGTTACAAAAGCCTGCTCATACGTTAACTGAACGTACACGAAATAAAGTTCAGAAATTCATGTCAGGCACACAGGGCCTCAGAATCACATGCCTTCAGTTTTTATGGACTCATAAAATTACCATATATTAAAAAAATACATGTAAATTCCGGGTCTTTACAACTCTGGTCATCAAGGACTCATGCCCTACTAGGTATAGGGGTTTCACTTTGAATTAGATTTATAGGGCCCACACCCATTTTCATAGGGAGTTACACTCTAAAGGTCTAGAGATGACACCCTGGTATAATAGGGGGTTCTACTCTTGTCATAGAGGACCCACGCCCTACCCAGTAGGGGGTTCCGCTCCAAGGAAGCCTCTAGTGATCCTACCTGATCACTGCCATCATCAGGAATCAACTAAATAATAGTCGTGCCTGTAAAATTTCACATCATGTCTCAAAATCCACAATGAAGGGAACCATAGAGTTATATGGGAAAAAAACTAACGATAGTATACTCAGGGAAAACAATCTGAGTTCAAATGAAGGATTTAGACAACATTAAAGTTTACTCAAAAGTGGTCAAGGGGTTCATGATGTGTGAGGTGACCCACATGAGGTGTGGTCCCACTCCACTACCTTACCGTGTCCCTGGCTGGCACATGTCTTCCATCCCATGTAGAGGTACACATAGTATAGGCTGACTACATGGTGTGTCTAGGATTAACCAGAACTAGGTCCATGTCCTGCTGGTCATGTCTGTATACCAGACCCCATTTCCATGTACTCTATACATGGCATGTTTCCTCACAAAGGGTGCCACCCATGGGACCTAGTCCTATCTATGTACTGGGGTTCATGGATGTGTCCATGGCCATACACTTTCACATGGGTTTCCACCTGTATGACCCTCCACATAGTATTTTCCATTTGTGGAAGGGGTACACGACATGTAGGTGGACTACACATCATGTCATCCTTAAGTTTCTCCAAAACCCTAACTACCACCGTTGAAGTTCTACACACCATGTGTTCATCCTTTTACATTGTGTGTAGTTGGGTTTTCTCCATAATTTCAAATCTATGATCTGTGTGTTGAATCTATTCATTCTTCTATATACCATTCCATGAATCCGCCCAAATCTTACAGATATGGTTATGGATCGTAGGCTTTGTTTGTCCATCGGGGTTTCACCATACGTTTAGATCATCCAGAATCATTATACCTTCAATTTAATGATATTAAAATCATAATAACAAGCATCCATACCTTGAAATGATACCAGATATTCCCTTGATTAATCGATTCATTCCTCATAAGTAATTAAGTCATGGTTTTGAGGGTCCGATCGAGCTTGGTACCACCCATAAAATTCAAAACGGGAAATAAAGGATCGAATTAGAGGTGAAAACGAAGAAAATAGAGTTAAAATAACCAAAACAAAAGTTTTAACCATTTTTGACCAAGATTTCTTGTCCATATATCATGAACGGGCATCCAAGGTTTGAAAACAATTGAAAAGAAACAAGTTTTCATACTCGGGTGCATAAAATTAACCAGCAATTGGTACAGATCCTAGAACTACAATGGATCTACTCAATCAATTTAATCACATTGATTAAATCACCAATTGAGAAGTCCTACATCAATTATGGATTTTTCATTGATGAAGAATGTTTCTTCCAATAATTGAGAGAACTCATTGCATTCATTTCTTCTTGATCTGATCAGATCTTTCATTTCGTCATCGTCCAATGAGATTCACTAATTAAGGAGGGATGGAGAGATCTATAATTATCCTATGGTGTATGTGGATAATCATAGATAATTCATCCTATAAGTGATCTTATATATCATTTTTCTATTTCATAACAAATTAATTAATTAATTAACTCATTGAACATACCTCCAATGAGCAAGGAGTCTGAATGCCCCACACCCACTCATTTTATGCCGCTCCTAGGGTAACTACTGCATTCCATACTCAAGTGTGATCTTACATTTCTGATCCAAGATTTCTTTTAAGAGTTATACCATTTTATTTAGAAAGATATGTGCATATAATATAAAATGTATTTTATATTTTTATAAAATTTATTTTGGGCATACTAGGCACTAGAATTGAACACCCTCTTAGCTTCTAGCTCTAGAAATATATAAATAAATATTTCAAAGTATTACAAGGAAAAAATGTGTCTCTATAGCATTCCCTCCTTTAGTCTATTCATCCCAAAAAATAAAAACTAAGAAAACAACTCTTGATACGGATCCCACACTTGGCTCTCCCGCTCCCAGAAACAGTCTTGCACATTTTTGTGTTGCCACAACATGTGAACCAAGGGAATGGTCTATCCACACAGGCTCCTCTCCCACTGATACTTGATAACCATTGGGTGGTCCACAAATGTGGCTTCATCCTCGATATCTAGCTCACCCCAATCGATAACATGAATGGGTTCATGCATGTATCATCTCAGCAATAAAATTTGGAAGACGTCGTGCATCCCCTCTAGCTGGGGGGTAGGGTAAGGTGGTAAAAAACCTCACCAACCCTCTTCATGATATCAAACGTCCCAATGAACTGAGTGGATAACTTGACTCTAAGGTTGAAACTTCACAATCATAATCGTGTGGAGACTCACAAGATAAGTTGGTGTACCTTATTTAACTCAAAGAGCCTATAATGGAGATATTCAAAAGATTTATGTCTTCTTTGGGCCGTCCTCATCTGCTTACAGAGGACTTAGACATTCTCCATCATACCCTGCACCATCTCTGGGCCCACAAGAGGTGTCTCACCAATCTATGTCAAGCATAAGGGTGACCTTAAGGGTCTCCCTTACAAGGCCTCAAAAGATTCAATGTCAATGTTTTAGTGGAAGATGTTTTTTTACTCAAACTCTACCAAGGGAATGTGATCCTCCCAACTCCTGCTAAAGTCTAATATGTAATCACTCGGAATGTCCTCCAACACCTGGATAGTGTGCTCGGTTTTTCCATCGTTTTGGGGGTGAAAGGTTGCAATCTTATACATATGGGTTCCAAATTCCTCTTATAGGCTTCTCTATAATCATGAAGTAAACCAAACTTCATTATTAGATATAATCATTGAGGTCACCCCATGAATTCGAATGATCTCTCATACATACATCTGCCCAAAACTCTCCACCAAACTCTGATCCCTGATGGCAAGGAAGTATGAAAACTCCATGAGTCGGTCAACTATCACCCAGATGGTATCATGGCCCTTAATTATGTGTGTAATACCTATCACAAATCCCATGGATATGTAATCATATTTCCACTTGATCTCAAAGGGGCTGCAACAATCCTACCAGAACATGGTGCTTAACCTTTACCTCATAGGTGAGGCACCGAGAGATGAACTCAGGTATGTTTCTTCTCATGAAAGACCACCAAAACTATCATTGAAGTTCTCTATATAGATTCCTCACACTAGTATTTATATCTAGGGAAGATGTGTGGAACTCTCACATCACCTCCTCTCACAACGTGATTGGGAATAGTGCTTGTCCCTGGAAATGGATTACATGATTCCCTCCATCACAATATTCATCTGGTGAGTTGCCTATGAATATATTATCACATAATACCTCACATTATATTTTTTACAACTGTTACTCTCTCACATGTTCGAGAAGCAATGGAGTCAGCACCATCGACTGGAAAAATGTTGTACCCTCCTGCACCACCATGGTCATCTATAGGGAGGCCAAATGATCTGTAGCCTACTACACCAAGAATTCCTGGGACTTCTGACTATGGAAATCCACTACAATGTTTACCATTAGTGGATTATAGACTATATTTAAGTCATAGTAATTTAGGAACTCCAACCATCACTATTGTCTTAGGTTCAGGTTTCTCTATGTGAATACGTACCCGATTCTTTAATGGTCAGAGTGAACCACAAAGAACTCCTCACATAAGGTAGTGCTCCACATCCTGATGGAGAATACTACCACTACCTTCTCTAGTTTTTGAGTCATATAGTTCTGTTCACAGGGTCTCAAATGCCTCAACATATATGTGATTACTGCCTATCACTGCATCAACACATAGTCAAGCCCATCTTCTCAGGCATCACAATACACTACGAACTCCAAACTTCATCTAATAGTCTCAAAACTTAAGCACTCATTAGCCTCAACCTCAACTCCTCAAATTCCCATTTTCACTACCCATACCATGTAAATGTCTACCCTTTACACATCATGGTGGTAAAATGGACTATGATTATAGAGAAGTCTTACAGAACCCTCCTCTAGTTCCCTGCCAAGTCAAGAAAGCCTCACACCATTGATATGCTTGTGGGTAGATCCCAATAAATTTCTGATTCAATCATTACTGGATTCACAAATAAACCATGATTAGAAATTACATGCCCCAAAAATTTAACCACATAAATCTAGAACTATCACTTAGAGAACATTCCATAAAGATGGTTCTCTCGATGAGAATCTAGTACCATTCTCACGTGTTATGCATGCTCCTCCTCTGATGTAGAGTAGACAAGTATGTTGTCGATGAAGACAACAAAAAACTATTATATATAGGACTAGAAGACATGGTTCATCAATTCCATAAACCTGGATGGGGAATTCATCAATCCAAATAGAATCACGAGGAATTCATAGTGTCTATTGTGACATCGGATTGAAAATTTTGGAATATCAGCCTCATAAACTCTCAAATGTTTGTAGACAAACCTGCAATTGGTCATAGGGAACCACCTTGCACGTTGAAAATAGTCAAATTCATCATCAATCCTTTGAAAGGGGTTATTTTTATTTATCATGGACTAGTTTAGGTGAAGATAATACACACAAATTTGTACGCTCTTATCCACCTTTTTCACAAACAACATCATATATTCCCAGGGGGAAAATTGGGTCTGGTTAAACCTTTATCTCAATGTTTTTCCAACTATAACTGTAACGCTCAATGCTTGGTATGGTCTGTACGATATGCTGTATAAGATATCATACAGGTTCTGGGATACAATTTAATGAAAAACTTTTTCTCCCTCCTTGGAGGTAGTCTTAGAATATCCTCAGGGAAGACATCCATGTAATCCTCCACAACTAAAGGAACCCAAATTTATAAAGATCCTTCTATAATAAGTGATATACTCTCTAACTGATGGATGATGGGATTCAGCCTCCTACTCGTAGGACCCACTTACTTTGTCATGAGATCTCTCTCACCGAAAAAGGAGAATCTCATCCCATCAGTGCATAGGCATTTGAATTTTCTACAATGATAGCTAATTTGAGATAAAACCATGGATAGTCATTCCATACCCAATATGACATTATAGGTTTCCATTATGATGAATATAAGTTCGCACATGAACCACTCTCCACCAAGTAATAGTTTTCATTGTTAGTTGATAAAAGATACAAAAGGGGAATTCCCTATAAGAACCTCAAGATGAAGCTATTGGGATAGCGCTTGAAATGGGAGATCTATCTCTCAGACAATGAGTATATTGATAAATAAATGATTTATATATGTGTATACTAATACTTAATAAATAGTATAAACCAAACATATCACAACTCTAATCATCTCATGCGGTTATAGATTATAAATCTCTAAAGCCTTCAACTATCTCAAACCCGATCACCCGCTCCATAAACCTAATGTCGGCCACCTAGTGGTGGTGTTTGGGGGAGTATCTCATAATTTCATCCACCACCCATAGATCATCCTCCTCCTTTATCAGCTCCACCTCCCTAGGGACCACCCAACCCTCTCTTGGTAGATAACTAGTCATGTTGTTTCCTCTGTTGTGGTGGTTCATAATCTATCATCCTACACTAATCAACATGTTTGTTCAGGCATTCTCAAACCATCTGACCTCTATCATCACAAGTAAAGAACTCCCCCTCATCAGGATACCCAAAAACTCTATGTTTCCTCCAACCACATGCTCGAGTCTAGTCATAGGGTGGTCTCCTTTGCCAAGACCCTAGCACCTGGTATCTGCTAGCTTCTATAGAAGACTCAACCATATGGCACAAACTTTTATTTAAAAATTCCAAGAATTACTCTAATAGAAATCTACCAATCACTGGTGCCCACTCCAGCACTCCCGACATAGTTGTGGATGCACAAGGGAACAAGATTGTATCATATCACTATGTAGAGTCCCTGATCAAACTTCCATGATCCAAAGTATATATCCTAGATAAAGTCAAGAGATTGCAACATAAGGCATGTGAACCTTGATGTGTACTTAACAACAATCATCCCTTCCTATTGCAACTCAAGAAGCTCCTGGATCCAGACTAGGCATAAAAATGAGTGTTAGTAATCTTCAGGGAATAAATGATATAAGTCATTCCATGAAACTGTTGACTCATTGTCCATCTGTGTAAAAAATCTCCACCAGTGCCCAGCTACTCCATTGAAAAGGATAACTACCATCACAACCACCTGATTTTTCGGGGTCTAAATAAGCCTAAAGATACAACACATCAAATCTATACAATCCTTTTCTACCTAAGAATATGGCTTGTTGTGGAACCTCAGAGACCTCTAGCACTAGAACTCATGGAGTTAACTAAAACTGTGTGCATCCTCATCATGATCTTCTAGAATGATCTGATACTCGATGGGTGGAGATGATTCTACCTTCCCACCTAGAGGAAGGGGATCATGGGATGAACCCTAAATGAATGCCTCGTCACTCATATGATCATCATCATGATCTAAAATAGGTATCCTGGGTAGTTGTCATCATGGAGTCATCCTATGATTTATCAAAACATAACATGGTTAGATGAGCATATATATATATATATATCAAAACAAAATGGTGAGATTCCTTAATAAGTATAGTCAAAGACTCAATATTATATGATTCATATACCATTAATACATGCAACAAATATCTCAGTATGTCGAGCCAACAAGAAGGTAGTCAGGGTTCTGGTGAATGGGTAGGTTGGTCGCCCGCACAATCACTGGGCTCCATGGCCTGAGATCCACACTCAATATACTTTGAAACAATTTCCCTACACCCAAACAAATCCTTTTAAGGGGACTATTACCAATAACTTTCCAAGGATCTAACTACCTCTTATAACAGTCTTTCACGACCCGACCATGTTGTGGCTCGATCCACAAGTACCCCAAGCCCACCACTATAGGCCAGGAGGTGGTGACAAGCACCCAAGGCATAATTAAACATGAGGAGGCCTTTTACTAAGTACCAATATGTACACACACAACCATCTTAATGAAAAAATTCAGTGTAAAATAGTAAATATGAAACACTACTATAAAGTAAACCAAGAATGTATGAACCTATAAACAATACAAAATTACGGTATTTTAAAATGAATAGTAGAGGGGAAAAATAAATTCCCAGCCAAAAATATGTCCCAACCTTGAAAATATGGAAAGGTAAACTACTGAGTGTTCCCATCCCCTGAATCCCATGATGCAGCCATAGCACTAAATTCAAAGTACTAATTATCTCTAAGCTCTTATGAAGTCACTGCTAACCTATTTGTCATTTTCCTAATACATGACACATATGGGAAAATCCCATGTAGGGGTGAGTATATACATACCCTGTATAAATCCTAAAAAGCTGAAGGGAGTGTAGTAAGAGATGCAACAGGAAAAGAAATCTAGTAGATGCAAGATACTGCCAAAGAGAACAACTCAACCCAAACCATGGGTGAAACTAATCTCATCCAACCATAATGGGATCGAAATGGTGAGTAGATGAACTAAATGTTGAGAATTGAATACATATAGTAGGAGAGTATACTCATCTAACCATGAGAAGATAAACCTTAAAATAACATGGCATACTCCACCCTTCTTCTCATCCCATGTAAAGAGAGTAAACAAAATGACAGTGTTGATATAGAAAAATATTTATACATATATAGATATAGGCACTCAAAGAAGATGAAACAAGAGAGTAAGGGGATATCCATCTAATAGATCATCTCATGAAGAGTATCCAATAGTTACAAAAGTCCATCAATGATTCCTATTATCTCAAGTGTTTTCTTAGAAGTAACCATCCAAGTCATTCTACGCCTCTTCACTATGTTTCATAGTCGAGGGGGAATATAATTGAAGTACTGGATCGACACCCTAGTACATCATGGGGTTTCAAATATGATTATATCTGTATAGGACCTAATCCATTACTGATGGGGGGTTAAACTCTAGTAGTCACGAGGACCCATGCTCTATGTTGAAAGGGGGGTTCCACGTGGTAAGGTAGAGGACCATTGCCCTTGACAATGGGGGATTCCACACTGTAGGTCAAGGATGCAGACCCTGGTGTGATAAGGGGTTCCACTATAGTCATCGAGGACATAATCCCAACCCAGTAGGGGTTTACACTCAGATGTAGCTATAGAGGACCTTCACCCATACTGATGGGAAGTTTCACTCTAAAGGTTGAGGACCCTTTCCCTAGTACAATAGGGGGTTCCAATCTAGACATCGAGGAACTGAACCCTACCTGGTTGGGGGTTACACTTAGAAGAATCCTCTGTTTATCCTGATTGATCACTACCATCATTGGGCATCACCTAAATAAGAATCATGCTCGAAAAATTTCATGTCATATCTCGAAATCCACAAACAAGGGAACCATCACATTCTATGTGGAAAAACAATCAGGATGGGCTACTTGTATGAAAAAATATAAGTAAAACCTAAGGAGATATAGAACCATGATGTTTCCTAAAAACATTTCAAGGGGAACACAACATGTGAGGGTACCCACACGGTTTGTGGTCCCACTCCATCACCTGGTTTTGTCCCTATCTAGCACATGACTTCCATCTCAAGTAGCAGTACACACCGTGTAGGTGGAATACACGACATTTCTAGGCTTAACCAGGACTGGGGTCATGTCCCATAGTCCATGTATGTGTACTGGACCCCGTTTTCATGTAATATATACATGAAGTGTTGCCTCACATAGGGTATCACCTGTGTGACCTGGCCATGTTTGTGTACTCATTTATACAACCTTGTCCTTAGATATATACTTCCACATGGGTTCCTACCCATTTGATCCTCCCCACAGGTTGTCCATCTGGGGAAGTGGTATACAGCGTGTTGGAGGACTACATGTTATGTCATGCTTAAGTTTCTCCAAAACCCTAGATGTCTCCGCTGAGGGGATACATGTAATATTTTTATTTTTATACACAATATGTAGTTAGGTTTTCTCCATAATTATAGATCTATGAAATGTACATTGAATCCGTTCATTACAGTACATATCTAGCCTCAAATCTACCCAAATATTAAGTGTCTAGTTGAGGATCACAAATTCTAGCCATCTCTCACCAAAAAGCAGTTTTTTTCATCAATTAGGGTTTCATCATACATTCTTTTCTTCACGGATCCTTTAACCATTGATTTTCTGATCATAAAATCATCAAAAAAACATCCATGCCTTGAAATGATTCTAGATCTTCCCCTACTTCATTGATCCATCCCTTTCACATGATTCTATCATGGTTCTAGGGGTCTAATTGGGCTCAGTACTACACGATAAAGTTAAACTGGGACCAAAGGGTCCTACCAATAAAGAACATGAAGCAACGAGGGAGAAAAGCACCAAAACCAAATTTTTAATAATTATTGTCCCATAATTAATATCCAATGATCCATAATTGGAATCTAGGGTTAGAAAACTATTAAAAATAAATAATTTTTCATACCTGGGTGCATGAAATTGGCCAGTAATTGGTGCAGATCCAAGAACAATGATGGATCTTCTTAATCAATTTAATCAAAAGGATTAAATAACCAATTGAATGGTCCTACCTAGATTATGGATAATTTTTTGATAAATAAATCATCCTCAAACAATTGACATATGTTGTTTCATTCACTACGTCTTAAACTGTTCTGATCTGGCGTTTAATCGTCGTCCGATCAGATTCTCTAATGAAGAAGTACGGGAGATCTCTATAATTCTCCCAGAGTTTATGTGGAAAAAAGTAGATAATTATGTTTGGAAGTGATCTTATAGATCTTTTTATTGCGCCACAATAAATTAATTAATTAATTTAAAATGAGTTAACTTACTGAATATACCGCCAATGAGCGAGGCATTCAGACACCCCATGCCAACTCATTTTACATAGTACCTAGGGTAAATACCATGCTTCAGACTCAACCATGGTCTTGGATTTTTTATCCTAATTTCTATTTAAGATTTATCCTATTTTATTTAATAATCTATGTGGGTGAATTATAAAATATATAAAATATTTTTATAAAATTATTTATTGAATCATTGGGCCCCGGAATCACACATCGTCTTATCACCTAACTCTAGAAATATATAAAGAAATATTTCAAAGTCTTACAAGGTAAAAATCGGATCTCTATAGATAAATTGGTATATTTTGGTCTATATCCAATATTTTTTATGTACTAGGAGAAGGGGTGGTTTGAGGTTGTATTTATAAGGTGGGATAATGGTGTTTTTGAATATAATATTCATCAACTTATTATTTTCAATCAAGACTAACAATTGTAATGATTCTTGTGACTAAATATACTAATTCTTATATGTTATTTTGAGTTAATTATTCTTACATTATCTATGACTTAGTCATTCATGTATTTAACTTATATTGTTAAATATCATAGTTTGTTGTATTTCACAATTCACCAAAAATTCAACAATTTTAGAAAAATAACAAAAATTCAACCAAATCATTTTTTATGTGTAGATTAAAAATATGAAATCTATTTTCGGAAACTAATATACTAAATATACGGAAAAAAAATTATATAAAATCATTATTTATTTAAAAACTACCAGTTTTTCTATAACAATCAATTTTAAAAACCTTTGAAAATTTAATTATGGTATCCTAAAATTATATTATCTTTTTAATAAAACTTAATATTATTTTATATAACAATTTTCTTAAAATGAAATTTCTTTAAAATTTTTGTATTTATAATAAAAATGAAAATATAACATATTTATTTTTAAAAAAATGAAAATACATATTTTATCATTCTTAAGACATTTATTTCTTTTTATGATGAAATAAATATATTATATTTTCATTTTATTATATAATAAAATATTATTTCATAATTTCATTAGTAAAGTAAATATTCTATTATCTAGGTAACTAATTTTATTAGTCAAATGACTATTCCAACAGTCCAAATACTACTCCAACGATCATAATATTATTCCTATAGTTGTTTTTGCTGTTATGTACCGAACTCAAATTCCACTTAATGGGTGCCCTGAGTCTAGTGGGCCACATGGCCTCAAGCACATCTCCCCGGATGCCAGAGGCTGCTGAATAGAAATGAGGTCTTAGGGTGTGTTTGTAGGGAAAATATACCCTCATTAGTAGAGGGTAGCATAGTGGAAAGTGTAAAAATAAATAGTGAACAACGGAAGTAGTATAATCAAATAATTAAATAAAAAAAGAAAAAAAATGCAATAGATAAGCGAGAATAAAAATAACTGTAACAACTGGAACAATGATGATGTAATGTCATGTCACTAGAAAAATGGAAAACAAGGATACAAGACAGTAGGCATAACATGTTCCATAAATTAAAAGGAAACAATGGATACTCCAATCATCCCGAGATCCAACTCGGTCCTCAACTATCAAGGTCCATCCTAAATAGCAAGAAATAAAGTGTTTCAAGTTGTGTGCTTTCCTTTTTCAATACCTGTAACCATGTAATCTACTTCGGGTACGAAACAACACCTGGAGAGGGTGTGAGATAAATCTCATCAAGCCACTGCCAATAGTGTCTATAAAATCCGGTCTGTGTAATGGAATATAGCAGTGTGAAGGCATGCATATATAAAGTAAATAAAGAAGTACAATATAATTAAATACACAAGTATATGTTTCAGACCACGACTGGTGTCTGGACATGTAACAAGTTCATTAATTAAGTAATTACCATGTAATGTTAATAGGTAATGTGAGGCATAGCCATCACCGACATCACCTCGTGATAGTATAAGTAGTGAAGGTCCCATGATGTAACACGGAAACCTGAGAAAGATATCTGGTGAGCGAGTTATAGGGTAATAACCAAGGCAACGTAGATATTAAAGAATGCTAACTCAGTAGTATTTGAGTCTAGCTAAGGGGTAAGAGTGTAATCCAAGGATCGTAATCCAAGGAATTCCACAATAAGGTGCCTACCAAGTCTAAGGTGATCGACCAAGGTAAAACAGGGCTAAGAAAGGATAGGACCCTATGGTATTTCACCATGGAACCTACTAGTCAATGATAGATCCAATGATTGTATTCGAGGTAACAAGTAATAAGGTAAAGGACCCTATGGTAGTATATCGAGAATCCAAGGAATATACAAGAACCAGAGTCTAGGTGGGTATCAACCTAGGAAAACTACATTCTTGAATCGGAATGGGGTTCCTGAGTCCCAAGGTATTATCCTCTCAGAATCCAAGGTGAGCTCGAGTCAGTCCATTTTTATTTTATATTATAATAATGTAATCATTTGTTAGGTTCAATCCTTGTCTTCCATTAGCTTGGATAGTCCAAGTAAGGGTGCAACCATTTAATCAAGTCTTAATTAACCATTAAGGCATATTCAAGTATAGAGGTTCACTCTGCTAACTTCTATCAATATAGAAATGGGTGAAATAGACATGTAACCTTTATTCAATCTCATTTGTTAAGGCCAAGTTATATACTTTGTATATTTTTTATTTCACATATCGCATTCTAAAAATAAATTCGAAGCACTTGCCTTAGGGAGGTCTAGTGTTGATCACACATGGTACATTCCATTATAAAATTCTCATTAATAACAAGACATTTATTATAAAATACTCACCTTTAGAAAGGTCAAGAATACAAACATCTGAATGGTGTCTCAAACATGCTGAAACAATAAAACCCAATTATTTCATAACTTTCGACATGAGGCGTATTGAGTTTTGAGTGTAACCACTAACAACTAATCACATATTTAGAAAGAGCATAACCATACGATTCTAGAAATTATAATCATTGAATGTAAGTTTAAGAAAATGCCCCCTATAAAATTGGTGGGCCCCACACAAATATTCTAAAATCAGCGAACTTTAGGGATGAGTTACAGACCATCCACCTTAGGTTCGTATGATCCTTCTCCTTTGGTATCGACCCTTGATTTTCCTCGAATTGGAGTAGATCTAATAAAAGGTGAAAAAATATAACATGACGATATCTAGGTCGAGGTAAAGAGAGAATAAGAACAGCTAAAGGGGACCCAAATATATACCATTGTGCATCCAACGTGAAGAACGAATACTCAATCAGATTCTAGATAAATGAGATCTCTTGAACCCTATATTTTTCCTTAAAAAATATCCAAAATGAGAGGAAAATGGATTAATCCCGCTTGTTCTCATATTAGGGAGGAAGAGGGGGGTAAATAGATCATTAAGGGAAAACTAGAAATTTACCTATAATTTTAGCCTACACACGGTTTTTCTACATGGTTTTTCAAACCATGTGAAAACTGTGCAAGATGGTCCTGCACGAAAAACATCCTCCACATGGTTTGATCAAACCGTGTGCAAGACATCTACGGATACCTGGGAAAAAAGGGGTGTTCGCATGTTTAGGCCACATGGCTGTGTGACAACCGTGTGAGGTGGATCTTTCCAAAAAAACACAATCTTCACGGTTTTCCAGACCATACAGAATTTCTACATTATTTACTCTAAACAATGTGCCAAGCTAGCTTTCCCCAAAAATATGGGTTTCGGGCTCCAAACAAGCCCCAAACACACTCAAAACCTTTATTATCTCATTAGGCATCCAAATTAGGTCCAAAGTAATGATTTAAACCAAAAATGAAAGGATCCATACCTGAGTGGAATACCAGGTTCTTATAGTCCTCCCCCTTAAAAGAACTTTCCCTAGAGTTCTCCTTCCAATGGTAAAGAAACACTGTCTGAGAACAACTCGTTCCATTGGGACCGTACGTTAGCTTCCATCTCCCAAGTCTCATCTTGTACTCAGTCATGCTGCTATAACACCCATAAGAGAGGGATAGACTTTCCTCGGAGAGCTTTCATGATACGATCAATGATGCATAGTAGATTCTCCTCAAATGTAGAATCGGAATCTAACACAACTTCCTCAAGATAGAAGGTATGATATAGGTCAACATGATATTGGAGAAGTTATGAAACATAAAAGACGATGTTTGTGGAATGATACCTATAAAGTAGTAGCAATCGATAGGATATCAGCCTGACTCTCCCTAGAATATCAAACGGTCTAACATAAAGAGGCGACAACATTCCCTACTTCATTAACTGTCTATGCCCCATCCTGGGTGATACCCAAAGAAAAAAAAAATCCCCAACCTCAAACTCAAGAGTTCATCGATGACGATCAGCATAAGATTTCATTCTAGACTGAGCAGTATTCATATGCTTCCTGACCAGCTAAACCTATTCTAAAGTCTCATGAACTAGACGAGGACCTAGTAGAGATACCTCACCTTTTTTCAGCCTGCACAATGGTGAATGAAATGACCTATCTTATAAGGCCTTAAAAGGAGCCATCAGAATCGTCACCTGGACACTATTATTATAAGAGAACTCATAAAGAGGGGTATGCTTCTCCAAAGAACCTCCAAAATCAAGGACACATGCTCAGAGCATATCCTCTAGAACCTGTATTGTCCGTTATGATTTCCAATCAGTCTGAGGGTAAAAATATGTTCTTAGAAGAATGTGAGTCCCCTTAGCTTTATAAAAGACTTTCCATAACCATGAAGTGAAATGAGAATCCCTATCTGAAATGATATTATTTGGAACCCCATGTAGTCGTATAATCTTATGGACATATAATCTTTCCAAGTCATCAACTAAGAAAGTCTCACATATAATAATTTAGTGGAATTATTTCGTTAGTCAGTCAATGACTACCCATATAGCATTTTTACCCCTATGAATCCTAGGTAAGCCAACTACAAAATCCGTAGTAACGTATTCCCATTTCCATTTCAGGACTAGAGGAGAATGTAACAAGCCTGTAGATCTATGGGGCTTCGCCTTCACCGGCTGATAGGTGGACCACCTAGTGATTAATATTGCAATCTGTTGTTTAATTCTAGGCCCCCAATACTATCATCGCATATCTTGATAGATCTTCGAGATTCCTGGATAAACTGCTCATTAAGAAGCGTGTGACTCTTTTATCAACGACTCTCTCATGTCTGCAGGAACCCAGAAACATCAATGTAGACATAGGACGTTGTCTCTATCCACATACCAATAAGGAGGTGGGTTATGTTCTAATATACTCTCATGGAGAATCAAACCTTCAGGATTTGAAAACTGCCTACTCTTCACCTTCTCAAAGAGGGAAGAGGAAACGGTTAAGTCCAAGAGGTATGACTGCTCATGAATATAATGAAACTCCAGATGAATTTCAGAATAGAGTGTCATTGAATTCCATTCCTCACTGGATTCTTGTACAGCATGTGTTTGAGTTTTCTAACTTAGTGCATCAGTGACCACATTTCCCTTCCCAAGCATATAGGCAAGCTCAAAATCAAAGGATTGTATATATTCGGCCCATATCTGCTGTCTGAGGTTCATGTCATTCTGAGAAAAAAAATACTTGAGGCTCTTGTGATATGTAAACACCAAAAATCACTCACCTAATAGATTATGTATCCAGCAATGTAAGACATGGACAACTACTACTAGCTCAAGGTTGTGCGTTGGGTAATTTCTCTCGTGAGGCCCCAACTGCAGAGATCCGTATGAAACAACTTTTTATTCCTACATTAACACTACTCCTTGGCCAATGCCTAATGAATCTCAGAATATGATATAACCTTTACCAGGTACTAGAAGAATAAGAATCGGTGCTGAGACAAGCCTCCCTTTCAGTTCCTGAAATGATTTCTCACATGCTTTTGACCACAGGAACATAACACCCTTATTTTTAATTCTAGTTAGAGGTGAATAAAGATGTGAGAAGTCCTGTATAAAATTCCTATAATATACATCCAGCCCTAATAAACTCTGTATGTCAAACATGTTCTCAGGATGATCCTAGGAAACTATAGCACTAACCTTTTCAGGGTCTACAGATACTCCTAATTCTAAAATAATATGACCCAAGAAGTGGACCTTGTTGATTCATAAGTTTCACTTAGCAATCTTGGCATAAATATAATGCTCTCTCAGTGTACCTAAAATGAAATCAAGATAATTGTCATGTTTGTTATGAGTGCAATAATACACCAATATTTCATCCATGAAGACCATGACAAAATAGTCCAAATAGAGACAGAAAATCCTGTTAATAAAATCCGTGAAAATGGTGGGTGCATTCGTAAGATCGAATGGAATAAAAAGATAGTCATACAAACCATAACTGCTACGGAAAGTTGTACGAGGTATGTATGACGGTCGAACATTCACCTGATGATAACCCAATCTCATGTTGATCTTAGAGAAAACCTTTCCTCAACAGATCTGGTCAAAGAGATCATCTATTCAAGGAAGTGGATACCAATTCTTGACCGTAAGCTGGTTCAACCTATAATCCATGAAAATATATAAGGTTCCATCCTCCTTCATGGAGAATAGAATGGGCGAACCCCAAGAGGATTTATTAGGCCATATAAAGACTTTGGCCTTTAGGTCCTATATCTTCTGCTTGAGCTCCTGAAGCTCAGTAGATGCCATCCTGTATGGAGAAATGGACACTAGAGATTCTCCTAGAAGAAGATCTATTGTATCCTCTACCTCTTTCTTAGGAGGTAAGCCAGAAAATTCGTCAGGAAAGGCTTCCCTAAAACAATCAACTACTACAGGGAAATCGGTTTGAAGAAAACCCTACTCCTCTATGAAAAGATTTCCAATTTGGGTGGTCAATTCACGTAGCCCATGATGCTTCGGTCCAGCTCTCCCTGCCTAAACATCCCACTCACCTTTGAAAAGATAATTTCTCCCTTATGGTGATGTAAAAAGGACCCTACAGTGATATCATCCTACATAGGTGTGATAGTGGACTAACTATTCCATCCTGATAATGACATCGAAGTTTGTCATCTCAAGAACAAAGAGATTCCACAAAAAAGGGTAACTGCCTACATTAAGGGGATAGCCCCTAAACTAGTGTATACCCTCCATCCATATTCCCAATGGTGTATCGAGGGTCATTACACCATAGTGATACTGTATTTATAGTCTGAGAATTTCCACAATAGATACAGAAATTAGAGAGTTTGAAGAACCTGTATCAAACAAAGAAGAGAAAATAGTGGAGGCTACTAGAATAGTACCTAGTACTGTAGATGGTCCCATAGAATGATCGTCGGGTATCAGATATAAAGCATGAAACTGACCTGGTCCATGACCCTGATAAATAGATGGACTACCACGATCATGATTATTCTGTTGGCGCTACTGGAGATTAGGGTTCGAATTACCATGGCCATGACCTCCTCTTCAGCTAGACCTTCTAGTTCTATTCCAACTTCCCACTCGACACAACACAAAATAACTTTCTCCTATAAGTGGAGTGGATGTTGATCCTTTTCCACTAAAAGATGGGGTAAAGGATCTGCAAAAGCACTGAAGATGACCCATACTACCACAAGCCTGAAACTCCATAGGGTATATATCACATTGGGGATTCCTATGCCCTGGTCTTCCACACTGATGACACACCACAGAGCTATCAAACTTGGTACTCTGGCTTCCACTTACCTGATGAGAAACCACAAGGCAATGTTTCCTACCACCATAAGAACTACTGTCTTGAAGCGGAACTAATCCTTTAAATCCGGTACTCTTTTCATCCCTCAGGTTACGTTCAGTGATAAGGACATGATTAAATATTTCAAAAAATGTAGGAAGGTGAAATACATTCACCTAAGCTCATATGGTATACTGGAGCCCATCATCATAATGTATAGCACGTGAAAACTCTTCACTATCTAGAAGTGGTACAAAGCACTATAAAATAATGAAATGTTCTAAATATTCCATAACTGACATAGAACCCTGCTCGAGATGCATAAACTCTCTGGATCTATCAACTCTCAATGCCTGAGGAAGGAACATATCATGAAAGGTAGTCTGGAAATCAACCCATAACATGCCCTGATGAAGACCGGCCTAGGTAAACACATCCCACCAACACTTGGCTGAATCTCGAAGCATGTATGTTGCAAGATCTATTCTATGCTCTGGAGATGTTTCCAGATGCTAAAAGATAGACTACATGGCTTCTAGCCAAGACTCAACATCTTGAGGACCTCCATCCCCTGAAAAACTAAGAGGATACTACTGCTGGAACTCACAAGTCAGATCATCCATCATAGGTGAACCCATGGGGAACCTTTCATGGATACATTAGATATAGTAAACTATCACGAACTTTGGAATCAATTCCTTAATCAACTAAAACAATTATTTCCTCATGTGTCACTCTTGGATGTAAGACTAGCGGCTTAGAGCCAACCTTTTTTGGAGCATGATCGTCACTACCTTCCTGGAGAACAACACGAGGACATCGTGGCGGCATTGGTCTACAAATTCCAAGAACATCCCTCAGAACAAGCTTAGAAGCCAGAAGATAGAATCACTAGTAGAAAATAAACATACTAAAACACACTACCCAAGTCATACTACCCAAACTACCCACTTAGACGGATAGGTATTAGTAAGTGATCAAGTATAAGTTTCATGTCATTTCATAGTTAATTTACAGGTTGACTCTTTTACCTTTCATAGACATGACAAGGCTGGTAAAGTATTTCCAACCAATTTATTTTAGAATTCAGGGTTCACTTTATAATGGATATCCATTTTTGATGAATCAGTTCCCATACACCTCTCACCAGAAATGGGACCCACTTTCTTATAGAATAATGGATCAACTCGGTAAATTATTCAACCCAACTTATGAGGGCTCATGAACCTCATGAATTGATACAGAAAATCACTCAATCGCTACCAAAGTAATACAAGTACAAGTAAACTATCACAACATCACTCAATAATCACTAGAATATCAAGCAATGAAAAGTAGTGAAATGCACCTATATGTCATGACAATATTCATGACATGTGAACTCTAGGTGCCTATAATGTTGCATGTAACAATTCTCCTTAGCCTAATATCATCGAGCTAAGGATGAAATAAATTCCAAAACAAATTAATAATCAATAACACCACACAACATGTGCATCACCCAATGGTGAAATAATATCAATTGTAATAGGAAAACCCAGAATAACAATTAAAATTTAGGCAAATTGGTTTTTACCCTGAATATGGGTTCACAACACCCAATAACAGCTTATGACCAAGTCCCAAGTGTTCCTATTCTCCAATATATTGTCCCCAAATAGTAAACCAAGAAAAAAACTAGCTCTGATATCACTTTGTGACGTCCTAGACTCAAATTCCACTTAATGGGTTCCCTGATCCCAGTGGGCCACATGGCCTCAATCGCATCTCCCCAAACACCAGGGGTTTCTAACTAGTAGAGAGGGCCTAGGGTGTGTCTGTGGGGAGACTATTCCCTCATCTGTAGGGTGTAGAATAGTGGAAGGAATATAAATTAATCGTGAACAGTTGAAACAATATAAGCAAATAATTAAACATCATAAGCAAACTGATGAAATAGATAAATGAGAACAAAAATAATTGTATCAACTGGAACAATGATGATGTAATTTCATGTCATTAGAAAACTATAAAAAATGGATACAAGACAATAGGAATAACATGTTCCACAAATTAAATGAAAAGAAAGGCTACTCTAAGAATCCCGAGATCCAACTCAGTCCTCTGTTATCAAGATCCATCCTAAACAGTAATAAATCAAGTGTTTGAAGCAGTATGATTCCCTTTGTCAACACCCGCAACTATATAATCTACTCTGGGTACCAAACGGTGCCCAATGAGGGAGCGAGATAAATCTCAGGGGGCCACCACCAACAGTGTCTATAACATCTGGCTCATGTAATGGAATATAGAAGTGTTCATGCATGAATATATAAGGTAAAGAAAGCAGTACAATATAACTAAATACCCAAGTACCTTATTCAGCCCTCAGCTAGTGCCTGTACATGTAACCAATTCATTAATTATGTAATTAGCATTTAATGTTAATAGGTCACGTGAGGCATATCCAGCACTGAAATCACCTCGAGATAGTATAAGTAGTGAAGGTCCCAAGATGTAACAAGGAAACCTAACAAATATATCTATTGAGGGAGTTCCAGGGTAATAACCAAGGTAAAGTAGATCTCACATAATGCTAACTCAGTAGTATCTAAATCTAGCTGAGGGGTAAGAATGCAATCCAAGTAACATAATCCAAGGCATTCCACAATTAGGTGACTACTGAGTCCAATATGATTGAACAAGGTAAAATGGGGATAATAAAGGATAGGTCCCTATGGGCTTTCACCATGGAACCTACTAGTCAATACTGGATCCAAGGAGAGTATTTGAGGAATCATGCAATATGCTAAAGGACTCTATGGTAGTATATCAGGAATCTGAGGAATAGACAATAACCATAGTCTAGGTGGGTATCAACCTAAGAAAACTGCATCCTTAAATCAGAATGGGGTTCCCCAATCCCAAGGTATTCTCCTCTCAGAATCCGAGGAGAGCTCAAGTCAGTCCATTCCTATTTTATATTATAATCATGTAATCATTCATTAGGTTCAATCCTTGTCTTCCCTTAGTGTGGATAGGCCACGTAGAGTTGAAATTATTAATCAAGTCTTAATTAACCATTAAGGAATATTCAATTATATAGGTTCACTTTACTACCTTCCATAAATATTTCAAGGGGTGCTACGAACATGTAACCTTTATTCAATATCATTTGTTAAGGTCATGTTATATACTTAGTATACTTTCTATTTCACATTTTTCATTTAAATATCAATTTGAAGAACTTACCTTGGGTGGGTAAAGTGGTGAGCATATATGGTACATGCCATTATGAAATTATCATTAATAGCAATCCATTTGTTATAAAAGACTCGCCTTTAGGAATTTCAAGCATAGGCACACCCAAACAGTGGCTCAAACATGCCCAGACACTAAAACCAAATTATGGAATAACCTTCGACATGAGGCGGATTGAGTTGTGGGTGTAATCGCTGACAACTAATCACTTATTTGGAAATAGCATAACCATATGATTATAACAAGTATAATCATGGAATGTAAATTTAAAAACTGGCTTATGATGAAATCGGTGGTCCCCACACAAATATTATAAAATCATCAAACTTTAGGGATGAGTAATAAACCACCCACCTTAGGATTGTACAATCCTTATCCTCTGGTATAGGCCCTTGATTTTCCTCAAATCGGATTATATCTAAGAAAAGGTGAAAATTATCACATAACGATATCTTGGTTGAGAGAAATAGATAATAAGAATGGCTAAATAAGACTTGATTACATACCATTGAACTTACAACGTGATGAACAGAATCTCAATCAGATGTCGGATGAAGGATATCTCTTTACCCCGAGCATTGGCCTTCAAAAACCTCCAAAATTAGAGGAAAATGGATTAATCCTACTGGTTCTCAGATTAGGGAGGAAGAGGGGGTAAATATATCATTAAGGGAAAACTAAAAAATTACCCATAATTTTAGCATGTGCACAGTTTGTCCGCACAGTTTTTCAAGCTGTGTGCAAACAGTGCGAGATGTTTCTGCTCGAAAAAACATCCTCTACACGGTTTGATCAAACTATACTCAAGCCATTCATAGGTACCTAGGAAAAAGGGGTGTTTCAAAATTTAGGTCACGCGGCCGTGTGCCAACCATTTGTGGTGGTTCTGTCCAAAAAAAACACAATCTGCACGGTTTACTCTAAACCTTGCGCCAAGACATTTTTTCCCAAAAATATGGGTTTTGGGCTCTAAACAATCCCCCGACACACTCGGAACCTTTATTAACTCATTAGGAATCTATATTAGGTCTAAATTAAATATCTAGACTGAAATTAAAGGATCAATACCTAAGTGAAAAATCAGGTTCTTAAATTTTGAATGATCATATAGGTTTCTTACATTCTATAAATACATCACATTTCATTAATTCTTATTTCACATATTTTTTCTCTTAATGTTATTTATATATATATATATATTAATTTTAAAAATAGATATTACATTACTGATATTTTGTTTAATTTATATAGTGATTTTTATTAGTGTTATTATTCTAGTGGATCAATCATATCTAAATTTCCATATTCTAGTTCTCTTTTTTTGTCCCATTATAATTTTTTCATTTTAAAGGGTATATAAAAATCTAGATGTAATTTTAAAATAAATATAATAAAATGTTATTGGTTTTATCATGTGGTGATTTGGTTTAATAAAATACTAAGATGCACATAAGGGAAATTTCATTGATAAAATTTTGGGTTATTACACCTAGTGCCACACATCCAGATTTAGTGCTAAAAACTTATTCTTTATATACTAGTTTTGATACTAAACAAAGTGAACCAAACATAAACTTCTATAATCAAAATATAAATAAAAAATATTAAATCACCTACAAACCCAATACCTTTTTAGTTTAATGTTTTAGATAATTATTAAAATGGGTTTAAATAACAAATCCCATATCTTTCCCATCAAATGAAAACTTTTCCTAAAAAACCAAGGAGTCCTTATTTTATAATAATTATACATCATGTCCCATAAAATTATCCATACATGATACCCATAGAGACATTTCATATGTAATACTCTTCCTCATTAACTTTGGGGAATGAAAACATAAGAATGGTGAGGTCAAACCCTCTATAAGGGTAAAAATATGTGATAACAATCAATTATCATAAGTGTGCATGAGATAAACATAAGGTTATGAGAACATAAACAAGGTACAAGAACACATTATAATGAAATTATAACAAATAAAACATGGATCATAATTCAGGAATCATAACATAAGGCTTATAAAATAAATATGTTGATAACATAAGATAATGGAATCATAAGAATATCAAAAAACATAAAACATTAAATCATAAGAATAAGTAAGGTCTAAATGCTAATACAACACAACATAGTGGTCAAAGTCCCATGGTAGATTCGTTTTACCCCCCAGTCCAATGAATATAATCTTAGGAGATATAGAACATTATCTAATACAATATAGGTATGTATAATTCCATGTCCATCGATGACTACATAATATGTATATACTTATCTATGGAATATAAGAAATCATTCATAATTTCATCAAATCATAATTATCTAGAGAAATAAACATGCTTCATGAATATTTCCATAAAACATGATCAAATTCCATCTAGATAATGAATATTAATGGTATCAATAAATATTTTCTCTAACAAAGTATAATAAGGATTCGATTGTATTTACATAGAAGAAAAACACTTTTATAAGAATATGGGTTAATCTACAAATTCAAATGGTATAAAAAAATAATAGATCAATAATTTGACCATTTGATACTTCAAGTTTAATGACCCAAAAAATTATAATATAATTTAGAGGGTAATATGTGAAATATAAATTCAGTGGAGATAGATCTCTTAAATTATGAGAGGGAAGTATATGAAAATTGTAAAAAATCATAAATCTTTTGGAACATTATTATAAAAATAAATGTATAATTCACTTAAGAATTTATTTCATGGTTTTTATGGGAGGATATTTAAAACCCTAATATTAAATTAATTAAAAATATTAAAAACTTTAATCGAAATAATTTTAAATATAATAAATTTGGAGTGGATGATAAAAATATACATAGGTTGAGTTATATCCCTTTATTTATTGTTATAAAACATTATCCATTATTTTTAAAATGAAAAATTCATAAAAAATGGTAATATTAATTACTATGGAGACCCATGAAAACATAAAAATTAAGCTTCAAAAATAATAATGGTAAAAATTAAATTATCAAGACACATGTAGTAAAAATTAAAAATGAAATTCATTACACGCTTTTTGTAATGAAAATAAAAATTTAACCATGCAAGTCATGTTAAAAATATTCATTATACACGTTTTTAAATAAAGTCAAAGATAGTGTAAAATTAAATTAAAGAATTATATATGAATATTTTTCAAAAATTATAAAAAAATATTGACATGGAGTAGGATAATTCTCACCCAAAATTAGAATACATTACAAGTTTCACATGTGGGAATTTTTTTTCCGAATTGTGTACCAAAGGGAGGTGAAAGGATAAGAAGGAAAGAAAAAACATGAAATAACTACATAATATGGAAATAATTATGTACATAGAGGGAAAAACATATAATTAATTTATGTGGGAATTTATATATAAATAATTTTAAAATAAAACTAATATTGTAAAATAAACCATTAATACTTTTATAACATTAGGATCAAAGTCCCATAAAATAGGTAACATGAAATAGAACTTCAGATATCACAAATAAGTAGAAAATCATGATATAATATGTTATTGATGTAGTATATAAAAAATATAAAATTAAATGGGTGTATAATACAAAACATGTTGCAAAAAGGGAATTTTAGATAAAAACCCTTATGACATTGGTACAGTATGAATAAAAATAAAATGAAAGGAAGAATATGATATTGGGTTTAAGATATCCCGAAATAAAATAGTTTTATAATAAATAATCATAATATTTTGGTAATTATTCCACATAAATGAAAACATGGTGCACAATAGGAAACATGTCTCGAAGAATTTAAACTGAGACAAAGTGTAACACCTTGATATTTTTTGAATTATTATTTCTTTAATTAATATTTTTCATTTCACACAACACTAAAGAAATTTATTTTATATTAAAGCACTATGTTTTTCTTAAATTATACGTAACACCATGTTAATCATGTACTACCAAAAAAAATTAGCTCTCTTTACATAGAACACCGAGTTTAGCTTGTGTTACACACAACAATGACATTCCTCGATGTCTTGTGTAACACGCAAGACTAAGTTTTACCTGACAATAATATATTATTAAAATTTTATTATTTAATATTCAAAGATATAACCTAGCCATGAAATTAACGGTTATGAATAATATTAACTAATTTATGAGAATATATGGTTTACACAAATATAAGATAAATTTATAAGTTACCAATTAATTAGAAATGAATATGAAAACCGGTTGAATATAAAAATAAATTTTATTATTTTAATGGTCACAAAGATATTTTACCCTAATAAATTAAATCAAATACAAATAGTGAGTGATATTAATGTAATATAAATGTTATATATTCAATAAAATAATTTTTATATTCATTCAACATATTTGATAGACATAAGATAATAACAAACCAAATTTTACGTTTAAAACCGATATTTTTATAAAGGTAGTTTTACTTCATTTTGATGGAAACAACATTTTAAATCCAAATTTTGGCACTTTTATAGATTTAATATTTCCAAATTAACTTCATATTTTAAATAAAATCATAAAAATAAGGTTATGATAATTTTTTCTGTAAGGTTTAATTTTTTTAATGAATAGTTAAAAACACTGAATTTTAATTCAAAACTTATTTTTCATATTATTTATTTATAAGATTAAATTATATTTTAAATTTTTTTCAAAGCTTAATTAGATAATATTTTTATCAATTAATCATATTTAGGTCATTGGGACCAATTTCACATTGAAATTGGATTTAAAAACTTAGTAAACTTTGGATCTTTTTTTCTTTAAAAACTCACAGTGTCATCCCATCAGTGGGATTAATTTTAAATTAATTTTAACAACTTGTGTGTCATGAATTTGGGAAAATAGATTAAATATTTTAAATCATAATAATTTATCATTTCTAATAATTTCTAATTATTTTTTGAACAAAAATATTAGTGAAATTAATTAAAAACAATAACAATAATTAAGGTAAAATCAACATTAAATAAGGACTAAACCTTAAATTTAAGACCCAAAATGACCTAGTAACTTATCCAAGATCCATATTTTGGACATATTTAGACACTATACTCATTTTTATAGAATTTGATACATTATTTCATCCAAATTACATCTGAAAAACGTGTATGGAATTTCTTTTTAAAAATATTACAAGAGTACCACTACTCCTCCAGTATAAACATGCATCTTCTCCTCCTACTTCCTCACACCTATCAAACCACTTAGGTTCGGACAAGATCGGATTAAATATCCTTAAAAAACCCTAACTTCCTAATTTAAGCCTCCCTTTGTTCCAAAATACTTTTAAGTAATCCCTTTCGTGCAAACTAAAAGGAGTTACCAAATTAAGAGGATACACCCTCCCTTAAGCTCTTTTCTTTTATTTTCTTTCTCCATAACCACAATTCATATTATTACATGATTATAAAACAAAAAATATATAGAAACCTTTATTTTAATACATTAAAATCAAATAAATTTTTTGGAATACTTATAAAATTAAACAACGATACGCCCAAATACTGTATTTGTTTAGTGACTTCGGAAACCTGGAAACATAAATACTGGTATATATGCGATCTCCATTATCTCCCACTATGCTCTTTCTGACTAGAAACCTTCTTATACATGTCATAATTAATAAATATCTTCATAATCTGGGAAAGGAAACTTAAAAATTGGTGATCGTAGATTCTCATAAAGGGTAAACAAAGGAGATATGTAAGCCTAAACATGAGCATACAGGTATGAGAACGTGATTATAACATTAGAAGAACAAAACCTTAATATAAAATACCATAAATATGAATAATTTCATAAATATTGGTAGTTCATAAGACATGAAACATAATGAAATAAATCACATCATCCATGAAAGCATAACAAAGTAATAAGACATGAGATTTGTGGCATACACATAAACATGGAAAATTATATATCAGGGCATCCTACCAAGACTTTCAAAACATGTTAGGATTGGGCTAAGACCCATGTACCTTCTCATTTCTAGGATTGGGATACAATTCGTATACAATATTACTTTCAATCTTGGGCTACAACCCATGTACCTTCTTTTTTTTAGGCTTGGGAAACAACTCGTGTACCCTCTTACTTTAAGGCTTGGGTTACAACCCATGTACCTTCTTGTTTTTGGGATTGAGGTACAACCTGTGTACCCTTTGAGGTCATATAAAACTTATCATTACCCAATAAATTTACGGGATATATAGGTACCACCCATCTCATAATTAAATCATACATACATTTTCCATTATATAACAAAACATTCATCATATCATGACCCATGAAAAGAGACCATTTCATAACCCATTAAATGAAATGGGTATCATAAAAATTTAATCATATCATGACCTATGGAAAATATATAGGTTTCATAATCATTTAATCCTATAATAACCCATGAAAATAAGTGGGTTTCATAAGCATTTATCTCAGAATAACCCATTGAAGAAAAATGAGTTTTATAAGCATATAAACCTTGGAAGAGGAACAAGTTTCA
Source organism: Viscum album (assembly GCA_963277665.1). NCBI lineage: Eukaryota > Viridiplantae > Streptophyta > Magnoliopsida > Santalales > Viscaceae > Viscum > Viscum album. The sequence continues at coordinate 164,653,297 of OY728142.1, read as the reverse complement.
TAGATATATAACCTATGAAAGAGAAATAGCTTTTCATAAACATAGTGACATCAAAGTAAAAATAATTTAGAGAAATAATATTAATGTATCCATTGGATCATTTCTGATAAATTCACAAGTAACATCTATGTATGTCATCTTAGATGGGAAATAATTTTGATTTATCTTTCAAAAACATTTCTTGGGGAAAATATAATTTATTCTTTGAAAAATGATTATTTAAAACATAAAATATTTTGAGAAATTTTTTATTTAAAAACCAATAAAATAATCTTGAAAAAAATTTAAAAAAAAATTTTTCTCTTAAAAAATTCTTGAAAACATTCTTGAAAACATTGTTTTTCAAATAAAATAGATTTCTGACCAAATAGTGAAATTCGATCATATTTTTATTAAAAATATTTATTAATTATATTAAGTACCAAAGAGTGAAAAATGTTATTAATACATGGTTATATATTTAATAAATATATGATAATGAATCTCATGAGTTTTCTTTTGGGATAGATCATAATATTTCATCAATGGAAGCATAAACATAAACAATCTCGAAAAGCGATGAGATTGTTTCAATAAACTCTTACCACTTAGTAACTTTGAACCATACTCCCCATGTAAGAAAATTATATTACACGAATCTTAAAATATCATGGAAATAAGAATATTCATTATATAAAATTTTAAATTCAGTATATACACCACATGTAAAAATATAGGTGTATAATATGGCATGTGTCTCAAAGAAACAAATTGAGGAAAAACTATCATACTGATTTGGTAACTTTTGCAACATAAATCCCATGAAAAAATATAATATAATGGATATGAAAATACCCATATATTTAAGAATAATAATCATATAATAAATCCATTGGTATTATGCACCCCAAACAAATAAAATGAGTGGTGATTAAGGCATGTATCTCCCAGAAATAAAAAGGTGAGATGAAATTATTTTATGTTGTGTCTTGAATCTCATCATATTCATTCAAAACTCCTGTATAATAAATTATATTTTATTATAAATATCTCAGGTAACCATAATATTATATATTTTACCATATATGGTTTTATTATGACTTTATATTACCCACTTTTTAACAATTTTATGTTAGGGTTTTAATCGGGTAATATTCCATATATTCTTCTCATGTGTCTTAATTTATTATATCTTTTCCCCTTGTGATTATATAAAGTTATCCAAAATGTAAAACGTGAAATAAATATCTATTATATTTTTTATATTTTTATTATAATAATCCATGTAATATATAAGTATGAAAAATGTAATACACCGTTCATGGAGACTATAAGTGGTACGTACGCATGAACGCTACTTTTGTTTTAATGACGTATTGAAAGAAAAAGAGTAAATGACATATATGTATATGTATATATGTAAATAATATAATTAAATTAACATTCGTATGCCATAAATATCATATAAGTTCACTGAAAATTTCATTAATATATTTCATGTAGTGTGTGAATGAATCACATCGCTTTGAGGGGGCGGTAGTCCACACATCCTCAAACGAAATTATCATATTTACACAAGATGGAAACAATAGGGGTATGTTAAAAGTAAAAATTAAAAAAGAATAAATAAATTATAAATATCATATATATCATATATTAATATAGTTTCCATCATAATTTCCACCATGGGAGGTGATAAAAGAAAAATGAATAATCATCATTTCGTGAGGCGGTAGTTCACAATACACGTAAACAGTATGTTTGTTACCCAGTAGATGGAAGTGTGTATAAGTGTAGGTATAAACCTTAAAATAAAAACATAATAGTATATTTATGGTACTATTTTCTTTGTTATATAAGCATTTAATAATAATATTTTAGGGGGTGTATAAAGAAAATAAAAGAAATGAGTTTGATGGAAGGTGTTACCTCTTAATCTGATAAATCCTTTTAGTTTGCGCTGAATGGATTCCTTGAAAGGATTTATGACAAAATATAGTCTTATATGTAAATGGGAGGTATTTTTATAAGCTATTTTTTCATATTTTGTATGATCCAATGTGGATTGAGAGGTGTGAGTAAGGGGTATAGTGCCTTCTTTTTTATAGTGGGGGGAGTGAAACTCTTGTAAATATAAAAAGGTATTCAATAATGGGAGGTATAAATTACCTAATGTGTCTCAATAATGAAAAGATAATATATTAATGTTAAATTATGGTTGAAAAAAATATACACCACACAAAAATATGTTTATTTTAATATTTTGGTTACTTAACTCTTAATATTTTCCAAATTTATTATTTTTCATTTTATTAAAGAATCTAGTTTTCTAACCTAATTAATTTAACCATTAAGACAAAAAAAATTATATTCATTATAAAATATATATATAATTAATTATAAATATGGTACATAATTTAAAAAATAGAAATCTCACATTTTTTGGAAATTAACTTTTAAAACAAGCACATGTGATGTGCAAAACCCTACTAAATCTGAGACTGTGTTAACAATTTTTTACAATCTATGGGTCAATATGTTAATTATAAAAGATAAATTCATCAATTAATAAAAAAAATTTAATATTATTTTAAACCTTAAAAATAACTAGGAAGGATATAGGTTTTTTATTTATTTTAAATAATTTAATAAAATAACATTTTTTATAAATAACAATAATGTCAATTTTCACATTATTTATTTAATTTTAATTTAAAAATATTTAAATGATATTGGAACTAAAATATAATAAGTTTAAATATGTTTAATATGTAATATTAATTTTCAAAAATATTTAAAGATAACAAGTAAATCAATTCACTTCACATTTAATATTTACAGTGTCATTTATTTTAGTTAATTATTAACTAAATAATCACTACGATGGGGTTTCTTAAACATTTTAAGTAACTAAATCCTATCTAAAAATTATTGATAAATAATTATGATTACAATAACCCATTTATATTTTTAAATTTCATTTATAAACTAAAATATGTTGTTTTTTACATATCTCAAATTTTTATAAATGTTAAAGGTAAGGAATGTTCCCTTTTTGTCTTTTTCTTTACTTGACCTTTTAGAAAGAGAAATTCTATTTAATAATATCCAAATGAACCATAAAATTATAACCAATAGGATACATGGTTGAATTATTGGAAGACAATTTCTTTTGAGAAAGTTTCTAGGTAATTTTGGTCCTTCTGATTAAGGTTTCGTCTGTTATTAAGCTTATTTTTACCTTAATCATCGTGATTAATTTTAATCAACTTCACTGATATTTCTTTTCAAAAATTAAGTTTATATTATTAGAAAAAATATATTATACTCTTTAGAACCATGTATTTTTATTTTTCAAACATAAAATAATGCAAATGGGAAATCTAAGAATAACGCTAATCTCACGCACATGATGAGAAAGCAGGTTTTTAAAGTAAAAACATTCAAAAGTTCGATAAGTTTTTATATTTAATTTCAATATAAATATGATTTAAATGACCAAAATATGATTAATATATTAATAATTCATATATTTTTACATTAAAAACTAATTTAAATTATAGTTAACACTAATAATCCTTTAAACAAAATGGCAGTTTTAAACTAAATTGCAGTAATTTTTACTATTCACCCAAAAATGATGTTTCTCAGAAAAATCCCGAAAATAAATCCTAAGATAATTTAAACATTATGAATTAAAAAATTAATTTTACTTTATCAAATTAAATTTCAATTATTGTATAAAATTAATTTTATTGTTGTTCACAAAAGGATATAAAAAGCAATTTCTTTAAGAAAATATTATTTTAAAACATATAAAGACTTTACCAAAAATTATATATTTCATTATAAATATGTTTTATTTATGTGAAACCATTATATATTATATATTAAAATTACTTATTACTACTTATATGACTAATATTAACATCTATGTTATAATTATCCCATTTAAATCATTATAATAATAAAATGATGTTTCGTAGAAACTCAGTATTGCGTATATCACACGCCAAGTCGGTGTTTTATGTAGTGAAATCCAAGTAGGTTCCATGTGAAATAAATATTTTACTTAGTGAAATGAAATACATCAATTAAAATTAATTCATTCTGAAAAAAAGTTCCATAAAAATCATGGGTGTTACATTCTGCCCCCCTTAAAATAAATTTCACCCTAGAAATTTTTCTGGGTAATCAAAGGTTTAATATTTTAAAGTTTCAATCATAGAAACACAAATCATAAAAATAAATACTAAAAAATACCTTAAAAGGGAAATTTGGAACCATAATGGTTTCCCAATGTAACATATAAATAAGTTTCCACATTGGAGAACATAGGTGGGAAGTGAAAACATGGACATGGAAGAGAAATATAACTATCATGTTCTGATGGAGAGTGATAGAATACATGGTTATGATAAAGTTTAAAATCATAAATTCAAAAAACAAAATCACTAAGGTAAAATTTGATTCATTAGATAATAAAGTACTAAGATAACCCTTTCAGTTTCAAGATACTTTCCCTAAGGTTGAATAATTTTAAGGAGAAGTTATACTTACTTGATTTCATTCCCTTTCAAAAGTAAAATATCACTCTATGGTTATCCCTTGAAATATTTACACTTAAAAAATTACCCTGAGAAATTAAGGATAATTATTCATTCATTACGTACTAATATATCATGAGATCCATGATAAGTCATCCCATCTTCCTTTAGTTACCACCAACACCAAGTGGTTAGAACCAGATATCTAATATGCATAAATCCTCATGTGGAGAGACAATACTTTATTCTCACAATCTTCATCCAAAGTTTAATTTAATATTTACAGAAATGGTTAAAATTTTAACCCTTCCAAAATATTAAAATCAAAAAATTCAGAGATAAAGTCATGAAATAATCTTAATATTAATCCCCCATATATCACAAAGAACCACTTGGTTTTCGCATTCCAAAAATTTGAATACCCTCATCATATATTCCCTTGAAACATTATAATAACTTAATTTACCATAAATCCTTTTAGATAACATGAATGATTCCTTATTCTAATTATTAATGGATACATTCTTTAAATCCAAGAAGTTGTAAACTTCATCCTTGACGACATAGACCACATTCCAGTTGTCAATTCTTGGGTAATCTGTACCATAAAATTTACTTATTCATATCCAACATATCATTATCCAAACATAATTATCTAAACATTATTCATTAATTAAGGGTTACCTTCCCCTAATAAAAATATCACCTTGCCATGAAATCACTTTTCTATGTCTTTATCACCATTCAACAAGTCCTTTTCAATACTTAATGAAAACTTATACTGAAAATACATATATATTTCATGATTGATATAACATAACCTTTTAATTCAAAAACATAAATACTTTATTCATCCAATTTTATTCGTAAACCATTACATAGTCTTCATCAACTTCTTCCTTAATACCTGTTTCCTATAATATGAAATATGAATCATGTTTTAAGGTTCCTCAACCTAAATCTATTCATTATTCTTATGTAAATAATACTCAAAGAACATTACATACCTTTAACATGTCATTTTTGATCTCTTTGTCTTTTGAATTATAACTAATACTCGTACCACATTCTTGATTCTCTTCATCAGATTTCCTCTTGAAATTTTTATTTTAATAAAGCCCATACTTTCCACATATTAAACTCTTAATGTTAACAATGTCCCTTATAGTTATTTCCATTGACTTAAACAAGAAATCACTGGGTAAGAAACATATGTCATAAAAGGAAACCACAAAATAATGACAAATTACTTATATTATGTCTGAATAATGACACCTACATTTTAATGAATGACTCCTAAGGTTTATACTAGGTGATTCATAACCAAAATCTATTTAAATCCATCATTATGGTTCATTAGTATTTTAGGAATTCCAAAATTATATCCAATGGGACTGTCAAACCATGTGTGTAGTAAGGCATGTGGTCATGTTCTAGAATACCACGAGTCAGGCCCGGGACATCATGTTAGAGTTTTTAACCCTATGTATATCTATTCCATATCCACATCCATTTTTAGTATCCAAATAGATATATATTTCTAGGAAACCACTCATTCTATCCTCTAACAAAATTCCAGGACATTTTACTATACTTTTCCTTATCATTAGACTTATCCTTAGACATGTAATTAGGCTTCTCACTAAGTTTTTCTCATCTAGTTTACAAAGTATAAATAAACCTTTTCTCTAATACCAACTATAGAAACCCTCTCTTTTCATACATTAAAATTACATCACTTTTTTCATAATACATAAAACATTATCAAAATAGATTCCCAGACATTGTATTAGTCCAGTGCCTTTGGAAACATGGAAACATGGAAACATAATAACTATTATATAAGAGAGCTTTATTAGCTCCCAATAGGTTGTTCATGACTATGAAACTTCTTATACACATTATAATTAATACATATATTCATAAATTTGGGGATGAAACGTAAAAATGGGTGAGCTGAGATTCTCATTAAGGGTAAATAAGGAAGACATGTAATTATAAACATGAGCATAGGGGTATGATAACATGATCATAACATTATAATATCATGCCCTACATATCAAAATCATAAACATGAATAATGGAATAAATATTTTCTTTTCATAAGACATGAATCATAAGGACATAAAGTTCATAATCTATGAAATCATAACATAGGAATGATACATGGTATTTGTGGCACACACTTAAACCTAGAAAATAATATGTAAAGACATCCTACCAAGACCTTCACAATATGTTAGGATTGGGATACAACCCATGTACCTTCTTGTTTATTGGATTGGGATACAACTCGTGTACCCTCTCAATTTAAATTTTGGGATGCAACCCATGTACCTGCTTTTTTTTTCTTGGGAAAAACATGTTTACCCTCTTACTTTCATGCTTGGGTTACAACCCATGCACCTTCTTGTTTTGGGGCTTAGGATACAACCACTATACCCTTTGACATCATATATAACATATCATTACCCATTTAATTTGATGTAGATATAGGTATCACCCATATCATAATGAAATCATACATACATATTCTATAAGACAACAAAACATTTATCATATTATGACCCATGAAAATATATCATTTCATAACCCATTAAATGAAATGGGTATCATAAAAATTTAATCATATTATTACCTATGGAAAATATATAGGTTTAATAATAATTTAATCCTATAATAACCCATTAAAATAAGAGGGTTTCATAAGCATTTATCATGGCATAACCTATTGAAGAGAAATGAGTTTTATAAGCATATAACACATGGAAGTGGAAAAGGTTTCATAAACATATAACCCGTGAATGAGAAACAGGTTTTCATAAATGCCATCGCATAAAAACAATAACTATTTAGAGAAAAAATATGAATGGAACCTTTATACCATTTCCCAAAAAATTCATGAGTAACATCAACAGATGTCATCTTAGATAAAATATAATTTTGATAGATCTTATAAAAAAATATTCAAGAAAATATCCATTATTCTTTGAAAAATTATTTTTAAAACATAAATCCTATCAAAAAAATTATTTCAAAATATATAAAACTAATAATTTTTTTAAAAAAAACCTTTTTCTCTTGAATTGTTTTTAAACATTCTTAAAAATATTGCTTTTGAAATAAAATCAATTTCTGACCAAAGTGAAATATGTTCAAATTTTTCTTAAAACAATTTCATTAATTATCTTAAGTACCAAAGATTGTAAAAATATACTAATACGTGGAGATATCTTGAATAAATATATTATAAGGATACTCGTTATTTTTCTTGATAGATGGATCATAATATTTTATCAATGGAAACATAAACATAAACAATCTTGAAAAGCGGTGAGATTGTTTCAATAAACTCTTACCACTTGGTAACTTTGAACCATACTCACAAAGTAGTAAAATGAAATTGAATTATGATTATAATATCTTCTAAAAGAATTATATTAATGAAATTACATTTCCTAGGTGGTTTATACACCTCATGGAAAAATATAGGTGTATAACATGGCATGTGTCTCAAAGAAGGAAAATTAAGACAAAACTATCTTATCAATTTGGTAACTTTTGAAACATAAACCCCATGAAATAAATATTATATAATGAATATTTAAATACCCATATATTTAATAATAATAGTAATACAATAAATCCATGGGTATTATACACACTACACAAATGAAATGAGTGGTGATTAAGGAAAGTATCTCATGGAAATAAAAAAAGTGAGATGAAATTCTCCTACCTTGTGTCTTGACTCTCATTATATTCATTAAAAACTAATATATAATAAATAAAATTATATTATAAATCTTTCACAAAACCATATTTTTATATCTAATACTATATATTGTTTTATTATGACTTTATATTACCCGGTTTTTTACAATTATATGTTAATGTTTCAATTCGGGTAATATCTGGTTTATTCTCTGCAAGTTTTTTAATTTGTAATATCTTTGGTCCTTATACTTACATAATGATTTTGAGAATGTAAAATATGATATAAATATAAATTATATTTATTATATTTTTATTATTATAATTTATATAATATATAAGTATGAAAATGGAATACACTGTTCATGGAGATGGTAGGTCATACGTACGCATAAACATTGCTTCCGTTTTATTAACGTATAGAAATAAATAAATTAAATGATATATATATATGTATTATAATTAAATTAAAATTATTATTTCATATATGTCATATAGTTTCACTAAACATATCATTAATACATTCCATGTAGTGTGTGAACGAATCACATCGCTCTGAGGGGTGGTAGTCCACACTTCCTCAAACAAAAAAAATCATATTTACACATGATAGAAAAGCATAAGGTGATGTTATAAGTAAAAATTAAACAATCATATAAACATTATAAATATCATATATATCATATATAAATATATTTTATATTATAATTTCCACCATGATAGGTGGTAAATGAAAAATGAACAATCATCGTTTCATCAGGTGGTAGTTCACAGTACATGTAAATATTATGTTCGTAACCCATTAGATGGAAGTGTTTGTAAGTGTAGGTTAAACCATTATAAAAAACATAAAAGTATATTTAGTATACTGTTTTTTTATAAAATAATGTAATAAGAAGATTTTAGGTGGTGGGGAAAGAAAATAAAAAAAAGGAGTTTGATGGAGGATGTTACCTCTTAATCGGAAAAATCCTTTTGGCTTGCACCAAAGGACTTTCATGGAAATATTTATACCAAAATGGAGGATTTTAGGTAACATTTAGTGATGTTTATTAGCTAATTTTCTATATATATTATGGGAATAAGTATCTTTATGGGTGTGAGGAAGGGGTAGAGTGCTTTCAATTTTATAGTGGAGGGGAAGTGGCACTCTTGTAAATACAAAAAGGTATTCAATAATGGGATGTATAATTTACATAATGTGCCAACAAAATGGAAAAATAATGGATTAATTTTTCTTTATGGTCGAATATACAACACAAAATAATATTTTAATTTTAATAATTTGGTTCCTTAACTCCTAATATTCCCCAATTTTATTATTTTTGTTTTTATTAAAGCATCTACTTTTCTAACCTAATAAATTTAACCCTTAAGAATAAAATAAAGTGATATTTATTATAAAATATAGATCCAATTAATTATAAATTTGTTACCTAATCTAAAGAATAAAAAATCATGGGTTTTTGAAATTAACTTTTAAAACAAATGCATGTGACGCGCAAAACACTAATTAAACATGGACAATCCTAACAATATTTTTACAATATATCAATCAATATCGTAATTATAAAAGATAAATTAGTCCATTAATAGACCAAATTTAATATTTTTTTGACCCATAGAAGTCACTAGGTAGAATATACAATTTTTATTAATTTTAAATAATTTAATAAAATATCATTTATTGTAAAATAAAAATAGTGTCAATTTTGACATTATTTATTTAATTTTAATTTTCAAATATCAAACTGATATTGGAACTAAAATATAATAAGTTTAAAGATTTGTAACATTTTATATTCATCTAAAAAATTAAATATAACAATTCAATCAATTCACTTCTCTTTTAATATTTATATTATCATTTATTTTAATTAATTATTAACTTTATTTTAGTTAATTATTTTAGTTAATTATTAACTAAATAATCACTACGATGACATTTCTTGAACATTTTAAGTAACTAAATAATATATAAATATTATTGAAAAATTATTATGATTATAATAAACCATTTATCTTTTAAAAGGACATGTATAAACTAAGATATGATGTTTTTTATATATCTCAAAGTTTTATAAATTTTATTGGTAAGGAAATTTCTCTTTTTGTCTTTTTCCTTACTTCACCTTTTATATATGGAACTTCCATTTAATAATATCCCAATAACCGATAAAATTTGAACCAAGATGATACATGGTCGAATTATTAGTATTTAATGTCTTTTGTAAAAGTTTCCAAGTCATTTAGGTCTTTATGATTAAGGTTTAGTCTCTTATTAAGCTTAATTTTACCTTAATCACCGTAATTAATTTTGATCAATTTCACTAATCTTTTTGGTCAACAATTTAGTTGAGCTTATTAGACCAAAAATATTATACTAATTATAAACATGTATTTATTTTTTAAAAAAATTCAAATCATAGAAGTGGGAAAATTAATATTAATGCTAATCCTGTAGACGTGAAGAGAAAGAAGGTTTTTAAAGTAAAAAAATTCAAAAGTTCAATAAGTTTTTATATCCAATTTCAATATAAAAATGATTCCAATGAACTAAATTTGATTAATATATCCATAAATTATCTATTATATCTTTAAAACACAATTTAAAATATAATTTAATATTAATAGTTTTTTAAATTAAAATTCTATTTTTAACTAAATTTCAGTAATTTTTACTATTCATCCAAAAATGATGTTTCTCGGAAAAATCACAAAAAATCACTCTAAGATAATTTCAAAATTATGAATTCAAAAATGAAGTTTTTTTATAAAATTAAATTTATATTAGTGTCTAAAATTAATTTTATCGTTTCTCATAGATCAATATAAAAAGTTGTTTATTTAAGAAAATATTATTTTAAAACATATAAAGACTTTACCAAAAGTTATATATTTCACTATAAATATGTTTTATTTATGTGAAACCATTATAAATTATATATGAAAAGTATTTATTACTATTTAAATTACTAATAATTATTTGTAGGTTATAATTATCTAATTTAAATAATTATATCAATAAAATGATGTTTCATAGAAACTCAGTGTTTCATATAACGCAAACCAAGTCGGTGTTGTGTGTAGTGAAAGCCAAGTAGGAACCATGTGAAAGAAACATTTGACTTAGTGGACTAAAATACGTCAATGAAAATTAATTCAATTTAAAAAAGGTGCATAAAAACTAAGGGTGTTACAACACTAGTATCCTCAATATAATGAGATGTTTTTATGTGATGGTTTAGACCTACACTTACACACACATCCATCTAATGGGTAACAAACATATTGTTTATGTGTATAGTGAACTACCACCTCACTGAATGATGATTGTTCATTTTTCCTTTACCCCTATCATAGTGGACATTAAGATGGAAACATTGATTATATATGTTATATATTATATTTATTATGACTTTAGTATTCTTTAATAATTTTACCACACATATATTTATACATTTAATTTGGTGTAAATATGATAATTTCTCTTGAGAAAGTATGGACTACCGCCCCCTCAAAATGATTTGATTTGTCTATACACTACATGGAATGTATTAAGGATGGGTTTAGTAAACTTATATGATATATATTATATAATAATCCTAATTTAATAATTATATATATACATATATGTCATTTCTATTATTTCTTTCGATATGACAATTAAACGGAAACAACGTTCATGCTTATGTACAACCTACTGTGTCTGTGAATGATGTATTTCATTTCAAACTCCAATATTATATAGATTATTATAATACACAGATACTGAATATAAATTATATTTATATCATGTTTTACATTTTTGAAATCATGATATAATTTTAAGGTCCTATGATATATCAATTTGAAACACATGTGAAGAACAAAGCAGATATTACTCGATGTGAAACCTTAACATAAAATTGTAAACAAGAATGTAATATAAATTCATAATCAAACCATATATGGTATTATATATAATAATATTATTATATGATATATTTATAAGAAACTTATATTTATTATACATGATGTTTGTGTGAGTACGATGAGAGTCAAGACACAGGGTAAGTGAATTTCATTACACTTTTTATTTCTGTGAGATACATGCTTTATTCATCACCCATTATTTTTGTGTGGTGTGTATAATTCTAATGGATATATTATAATATTATTATAATTAAAATTATGGGTATTTACATATCCATTTGAATATATTTCTTTAATGGGGACTATGTTTCAAAAGATACCAAATCGGTGAAATGATTTTGCCTCAATTTTTTTTATTTGAGACAGTGGCCATGTTATACAACTATATTTTTTCATGAGGTGTATATACAGGATTTTACATGTTATATAAGGAATATAATTATTTCCATGATTTTTAAGCTTTATGTAATTTAATTTTCTAACATGGGGAGTATGGTTCAAAGTTACCAAGTGGTAAGAGTTTATTGAAATAATCTCATCACTTTTCAAGATTATTTATGTTTATGCTTCATTTGATGAAATATTATGATCCATCTATAAATTCCCATCATTAATTTTCTTCTCATGCATTATTTTTGATTTATTCATGTATTGGTACCATTTTTCTACTCTTTGATACATAATATAGTTAGTAATTTTTTTAAGAAAGCTCGACTTTACCCACTCTTCAGTTAGAAATATGTGTTCCTTCAAAGCCATAATTTATAAAAAGGGTTTCCAAGAATATTATACTATTATCCTATAATCTTTAAAATAAACTTTTCCCTTTTGTATTTTACCCATGTTTTCAAATAAGTATTCTATTATATTTTGGAAAAGGTCATTTTTCTAACCTTTTACCGTGAAAAAGGAATGTTCTTCTTACCTAGTACGGTATGTAAAGATTTACCTGGAGTCATTTCTGTGAATCTTCCTTTGTTGGTTTAAAAGGTTCAGTTTTAAGAAAGAATTTTAAAAAATAATTTCCAAAGAATTTTTTTCAAAACCTATTTATTATTTCATTATAATTTTTCAAATTATTTATCAAGGGAAGTGATTTTAAAAAGGGTTTTATGATTTTGTAATGAGTTTTAAAGGAAAATGTTTTTCCAATTTTTTTCAATTTTCCTTTATAATTTTTCAAGGAAAACTGTTTTCCAAATGTTTTCAAATCTTCCTTTATATGTTTTCAAGGAAAATTGTTTTTAAAATTATTTGAAGCATCTTTTATTTGTTTTTCAAGGAAAACGGTTTTCAAAATGATTTAAAAACTTATTTATAATTAAAAGAAATGGTTTTTAAAAAGTTTTCAATATCCTTTAATAATTTTTCAATGAAAATGGATTTAAAATTTTTTTAGCTCTCTTTATATGTTTTGAAAGAAAAAGGTTTCCAAAAGGTTTTCAAATATTTATTTATAATATTTCAATTTTATTTTCTGGAAAATGGTTTTTAAAAGTTTTTTATATTTTAAAGAGACATTTTTCAAGAAGAAATATATTTTAATCAAGAATTGTTTTCAAAATATCTTTCCAAGTTAATGTCCATCTAATATGACATTTCTTGATGTTACTCATTACCTTCTAGGAAATGATCCAAAGGTTCCATTCATATTTTTTTTCAATGGTTTATGTTTTGATTGAATGATTCTTTTGACACATAATTCTCTAATATGGGTTATATGTTTTTGAAACCCACTTCCTTCAATGGGTTATTCTTTGATGAAATTATTATGAAACATGTTTTTTTATAAGTTAAGATATGATTATATGTTTATAACACCCATTTCATTTCATGAGATATGGTATGATTTTTTTGTTAATTTGTGTCACATGTATGTATGATTTAATTATGAGATGGGGGCTATATCTCATTCCAATGTATTGGGTAAAGATTTATATATCATGATATATACATGTATGGAATGAGAAATGAACTTGTTTCAGTATTATAAGACAAGAATGAGGAGTGAACAAGGTTCAGTAATACAGGGGTGGAACGAGGTGTGAACCCAATTCATAAAAGGACTTTGTTCACTAAGATGGACTTGGTAGTGATTCCTTGGCTAATATGGAAATAATTATATTTTCTTATGTGAATTACACAATTCCATGTATTATTCTTATGTTATGCTATTATTAATTATGTTCTTTATTTCCTTATGATTCATATCTTATGAACTACCAATATTTTTTCCATGAATCTTGTATATGATCTTTGATATGTAGGGTATGACCTCCTATTTTCATGGTCATGTTCTCATACCCCTATTCTTATGTTTATTCTTATATGTCTCTTTTTTTACCCTTAATGATCATCTAAGATCACCACTTTTTTTTCATACCCAGGTCATGAAGATATATTTCTTGTATGATATTTATAATAGGGGTGTTAGTCTTGAAAACCCTAGTGGGAGATAATATAGCTGTCTCAGGTACCAGTGTTTGGGTTTCCATATTTCCAAAGGTAATAAACTAATACGGCCTTAGGGAATCTATTTGTATAATGTTTTTAAGTATTTTAAAAAAGTGATGTAGTGTTCATGTGTGAAATGAAAGGGTATATATAGTTGGTATCAGAAAAAATGATTAGTTAACCTTTGGATACTAGGATGATAAAATCATAGAAATATCCCTAGGTATATTTATAAGTATTTTTCTAGGGATTTCTCTAAAGATATGTATAAGGATGAGTTAACATTTTGGAAAATGTCCTGGAATTTGTGTAAAGGATAGAGTGAGTTATTTCCTAGAAAAACATCCATGTTAGGATACTGAAAGTGGATGTGGATATAGCATAGATGTATCTAAGGTTAACAAATCTGATAAGACGTTCTGGGCTTGACTCGGTGTAATCTGGTACACAAAAATGGGCCTTGATACACACATGGTTTGACTATCCCAAAGGATATGCCTTTGGAATTCATATCTCTTCATGAATCATCATAAAGGATTTAAATATAATTTTTCTATGAATAACAAAGGTTGAACCTAGGGTTTCATGATTTATATATATTATAAGTAATTATTTTCATGAATATGTGGTTTTGTACTATGATAAGTAATTTGAACACAATGCTTATGGTTTTAGTTAATGGAGGGAACTAGAGGGAACTAGATTAGCGTTCAATGTGATGGACTATTTGTTGATGAGAGGTCATGTGGGATGATCAATGGAGTGAATGAGTTTGTGATCATGCCTAATTAGTTTTCACGGAACATGATTAACTATGTGTACCTTACCAAACTCTTAGACTCGCTAAGGAAAATAATGAAGGATTTTGCTGTGAGTTTGGGTAATGGGGACTATGCATGAAATAAGATTCACTTTCCCTTGTGTCAAGAATGTGTAAAGAATCTCTTAAGTTAATATATTATAGGAATAAGAATATTTTTTTACTTTGGAAAAGATGGACACACAGAAAGTGACTGAAAGGGAAAAATGAAGAGTTCAGTTAACAAAATAGATGAGAATATTGTACTACTTAAGGTATAATCAAAGTTTATGTATTATAAGTATGGAATAAATGGTCATTATGAAACTCAATTTCCCAATAGGAATGATCCTGAAAAGAATCAGTAAGGTGGTGTGAGTAATGGTTATATTGAAGGGGATGAGCCCGTAAGGGGCTCTGAGCGGCGATTCTCCTCCCATCGTCGCCTTCCTCTCCCCGTAGAGAGACGGCTTTGCTTTCCCTTGTTTCACTCCTCTGCGGCTAGGTCGGGCTCGCTCCTCCTCTAGGCCCCGTGTTTTCGCGACGCGTTCGGATCTGGACCCATGAACCTAAGACCGGGTTGCGACGAGGTTGCTAGAAGTTCTGGCATACGCCACGAGCGGGTTTCTGGGTTCGTGGTCCTCGCGCTGCAGAGCCGGCCCTAGTTTTGTGGTTGCAGCTTTGATTTGGGGTGGATGCGTGTGATTTGGGGATTTTTAAGGTATTCTCCAGTGGGGATCAAGGTGGCGATGAGTTTTGATGTTGTTTCTTTTAAGTTTTCTGTTTTTCATTTTGTGGTTGGGTCTGCTGTTCCGTGTCGAGGGTTTCTTTGTTGATAACAGTGACGAGAGTTTCTGCCTTGTGGAAATCGGTGAAGGGATCCACCGGCGGTGATGGGTTCTTTCTCGTCACCGGCACGGGTGAGTGCGTGAGGTTGGGCGTTGGTGAATCTCACTGGCGTTCTGGTTTTGGGATGACTTTTGAATAGTGTTGGTCTATTGACGGTCGCCGATGATGATTTTTCTGCCTGAATGGTGCTGATCTGTCGTTTTCGACGGCGTCGATGGAGGCAGTTGGCTCGCCGGCGACATGGAGGAAGGTTTGTTTGGTGACTTACCAGGGGCGACTTCGAGGTCGCCGGTGACGACGTCGACGGGAGCCGGTGCATCTCACCGGCGTTCCGGTGAATGGTGGCTCGATTTGCATATAGGCTGATGGATTGACATACGGTGCGCGGCGCGAGGTGTCAGTGCTGTCGCGGGAGTGGTTGACAGGCGTGTTAAGACTGTGGGCACGTGTTGATTCGGGTTCGGTGTTCGAGGAGGCTGGCGGTGACCTGTTTTGAAATTTGAATTGTGGTTTGTTTTTCGGATGTGATGATGTAGTTGAAAGACTGTATGGGTACCGGAAACCCCTTAAACCGACTTCAGAAAATGAAAAAAAATGATTTCTGGCGAGTAATGGTTATATTGCTGATGATGACGATACTTTAGATGAAATGTGAATGGAAATAACTATTAAATAATAAGATGATGTGTCCTTCTTATAGATTCTGGATGAAGTGGAATAATCAAAGTTTTTATGTATTTGGTTTAAAAAATTACTTGATATGAATGATAAAATATTCAAGGATTATTCTACTTATATTTTTCACTACAAAATTACAAGAACAAGATAAATGGTTACAATGGAATAGAAAAGTGATTTAATGGAAAGGTTATTTCAATGGAAACACTTGATTAAGGGAAAGATAACCCTTAATATGTTCTTTATGTTATGATAATGTTTTTTGGATAAATATAAGTGGGATATGAATTAGTTAATTGGAAAGTGTTATTTACCTAGGAACTAATTAAGGCGTTGTTTAAAGGTGGTTTAAGCGATCATTTATAAAGGATACAACATTTTTTTATTTAAGGAATAGATCCAATATACTTTTAATATGGAAAAATGTATGTTTTAAATAAGGATTTATGGTAATTTAGGTCATTACCATATTTAAAGAAAATACTTTATGAATATAATCACAAGTTTGGAATGTGACAACCTAGAGATTGTTTGTGATATTTTGAGAATCAATGTTAATCTGATTTTATGAATTTATTTATAATGTTTTTGATTTTAATCTATAAAAAGGGTTATAGGGTTAACCATTCACGAAAAGTTTAATTTAAAATTCGGAGGAAGTGTTTATGTATTGAGTTTGAAGTGAAAACTTTGGTTAAAAGGCCATTTAGTGATTAACCTTATTTCAAGGATATCTATCATATTTTTTTAAAATTATATTAGTGTGGTTTTATAAAATTACATCATGTATATCAGGTGGAAACCAATCAATTACAGCAAGGCTGTGGGTTTTAACTCAATATTGAAGGACGATAAGTGTTTCATGCCGACTATAGACCTACTCGATGTCTTGGTTAATGTATAATTATTTTTTATGAATAAATATTAATGAAGTACCAGTATAGTTACTTTTTATGTTTAGAGATTAATATATTAACCATATTGATTTTTAATAATAGTTAGATATAAATATTTATGATTTTCATTCTTTTAATATCCTTAAGATCTTCTAAAAGTGAATTTAAGTACTGCATGCATTAATGTTAATTCCTGGAAATCCATTTCATGAAGTAATGAATGAATCAGAAATAGATAAAATCATAACTAAATAATTAAATTGTGTTTATAAAGTAATTATATTTTCTTATATTCTTGGATAAAAAAATAATTTCTCAACGTTAGGATAATGATAACAAATGTGTTGTCCTAATACCTTAATTTTTGTTTAAACGATGACCTTTTAAATCATCACAGATTTATGACATTGAGGTCCTCAACTTTTCTTTGATCATCCACTTTTTTGTGATTGATGACCTCAATCACTCCCTATAAATATTTATGTTTTCCCTCCATGTCCAGTCTTCACTCCCAACCAATGTTCTCTTATGTGTAAACCTAGTTATATGTTTCTTTGGGTAACTGTTCTGGTT
Source organism: Viscum album (assembly GCA_963277665.1). Taxonomy (NCBI): domain Eukaryota; kingdom Viridiplantae; phylum Streptophyta; class Magnoliopsida; order Santalales; family Viscaceae; genus Viscum; species Viscum album. The sequence continues at coordinate 164,634,893 of OY728142.1, read as the reverse complement.
TCAACTTTCCCTTTTTAAGGGAAGTTTTAGTATTCATTTTTACAATGTGGGTTTCTATGAATGAAACATTAAAGTATTAAATGTTCAAAAACCCAAATGAATTTTGAGGTATAAATTCATTTTAAGGGGGGTATAATGTAACACCCTGAGATTTTGTAAATTATTTTTTTCAAATTAATATTTTTCATTACATACAATAATGAAAATAGTTTATTTTATATTAAAGTGATATGTTTGGGTTTCATTATATGAAACACTATGTTAATCAGGCACTAAATGAAAAATGAATTTTTGATTTCTCAACAGAGAACACTAAAGTTAGCTTATATTACACACATCAATGACTTTCCTAAATATCATGCATAACATGCAAGACTGAATTTTACCGAACAATAATATATTTTTAGAATGTTATTATTTAATATAATAATATATAACCTAGAAATTAAATTTGTGGTTATTAATATTAATAAATAATTTATGAAAATATATGGTTTACACAAATATAATATGAATTCATAGGTTAACAATTAATTACAAATGAATTTGAAAACTGATTGAATATAAAAGAAAAAATATTATTTTTATGGTCACAAAGTTGTTTTACCCTAATAAATTAAATTAAATATAATTAGAGAGTGATATTAATTTAATATATATTTTATATATTAAATCAGTTTTTTATATTCATTCAATAGATTTTATAAACATAATATATAATCAAACCCAGTTTTATGTTTAAAAACTTATATTTTTATAAAGGAAGTTTCACTGCCTTATAATGGAGAACCCATTTTAAATCCAAATTTTGGAATTTTAATAGATTTATTATGTAAAAATTAACTTCATATTTGAGATAAATACATAAAAGTAAGGTTAGGATAAATTTTTGTTATTTTTTTGTAAGGTTTCATTTTTTAATGAATAGTCAAAAACATGAAATTTTAATTCAAAAATTCTTTTACATCTAATTCATTTATAACATTAAATTATATTTTAAATTGGTTTAATAGTTTTATTAAATAATATTTTTATAAATTAATCCAATTTATGTCATTAGAATCAGTTTTACATTGAAATTGGATATAAAAACGTAGCAAAGTTTTGATCTTTTTTACTTTAAAAACCTATAGTGTCGTCCCATCAGTGGGATTAATTTTAAATTAATTTCCACCACTTATGTGGTTAGAATTTGAAAAAATTGATTCCATATTTGGAATTGAAATAATTTATATTTTTTAATAATGAAAAATTAGTTTTTTACCAAAATATGAGCGGATGTAATTAAAATTATTTACATCGATTAAGGTAAAATTAAGCTTAATTAAGAACAAAACCTTAAATTTAAGACCCAAAATGACCTAGACACTATTAAAAGAGCCATTTTATAGCCATATTTTGACCTTATAATCCCTTTTATCTAATGTTTTCCATTTGTTTATCCACTTGAAATGTGAAAAATATTAATGGAATTCATTTGTCAAAATATTACAAGAGTGTCGCTCCTCCACTATAAAAAGGCCTCATCTCTTCCCACTTTTTCACATCTCTCAAACCACTTAGTTTTGGAAAATATCTACTCAAATATTCTACCAAAACCCTCCATTACTTCTTAAATCCTCTATTTCTTCATAAATCCTTCCATGTAATCCCTTTGGTGAAAACCAAAAGGAGTTACCCGATTAAGAGGTAACGCCCTCCCACAAGATCCTTTATTTTATTTTCTTTCTCCACCACCTCAATTCATCTTATTCCATGATTATAAACAAAAAAAATTATCCTAATATAATGAGATATTTTTATGTGATGTTTTTCTCCTACACTTACACACACATCCATCTAATAGGTAATGAACATATTGTTTATATGTACAACAAACTGCCATCTCACTAAACGATGATTATTCATTTTTCCTTTACCGCCTCTCATGGTGGAACTTATGATGGAATATTTGTTTATATATTTTATATATTATATTTAATATGAATTTAATATTTTTTAAAATCATTTTACAAATATATCTTTACACTTTAAATTTTTTTTAAATACGGTAATTTCGTTTAAGGAAGTGTGGACTACCGCCCCCTCAAAGCGATGTGATTTGTTCACACACTACATAGAATGTATTAAGGAAAGTTTTAGTGAAATTATATGTTATAAATTATATAATAATGATAAAATAATAATGATATATATATATATATAATTTATGTTCATTCATTTAATGTGATAATCATACAAAAACAACATTCATGCGTACGTACAGCCTACCGTCTCCATCAATAGTGAATTTTGTTTCATACATCTATATTAAATATATTATTAGAATAAAAATATACTAAATATACATGATATTTATATCATTTTTTTAAATTCTTTAAGTCGTGATATAAGTATAAAGATCAAAGATATAACAAATTAAGACACATGTAAAGAACAAAGCGGATATTACCCAAAGTGAAACTTTAACATAGAATTGTTAACAAGCGGGTAATATAAAGTCATAATAAAAACATATATGGTATTATATATAATAATATGGTCATGTTATATATTTATAATAAACTTATATTTATTATACAGAATGTTTTTACAAGTATGAAAAGAGTCAAGACACAAGGTACGACAATTTCATCTGACTTTTAATTTTCATGAGATACATGATTTATTCACAACACATTCCTTTTGTGTAGTGTCTATAATACACATGGATGTATTATATGATTATTATACTTAAATATATAGATATTTAAATATCAATTTCTTTATATTTATTTCATTGGGACTATGTATTAAAATTTACCAAATCAGTGAAATGAGTTTTTCTCAGTTTTTTTTCTTTGAGACACATGTCAGGTTATGAACCTATATTTTTCCATGAGGTGTATATAATGACTTTGAAATTTTATATATGAATATATTTATTTTCATGATATTTTAATCTTCTTGTAATTTCATTTCCTTACATGGTGATTATGGTTCAAGGTTACGAAGTAGTAATAGTTTATTGAAACAATCTCAACGTTTTTCAAGATTATCTACGTTTATGATTCCTTTGATGAAATATTATAATCCATATCTTAATAAAAATCATGAAATTTATTATCCTATGTAAATTAGTTATTTATTCTTGTATTGGAAACATTTTTCTACTCTTTTTCACATAATATAGTTAAGAATGTGCTTTTAAGAAAGCTCTACTTTACCCTCTCTTCATTCAAAAATATATATTCCTTCAGAGTCATGTTTTATAAAAAGGGTTTCCAAGAATATTATACTATTATAGTATAATAATTAAAATACTTTTTCCTTTTTTGTATTTTACCAATATTTTCAACGGAATCTTCATGTCTCTTTCCAAACAATAAATTTTACTAACCTTTTATCGTGCAAAAGGAATTTTATTCTTACCTTGTACGGCATGTAAATATTTTCCCACCATTATTTCTATGAAGCTTACTTTGTAGGTTTAAATGGTTTATTTTTTAGAAAATTTTTTGAGAAATAATTTTCAAAGAAATGGTTTTCAAAAAAAATTCATGATTTCTTTATATGTTTTCAAATTATTTTTCAAGGAAAGTGTTTTTTTAAACATATTTAAGATTCTTTTATAAGTTTTTAAGGAAAATGGTTTTCATATTTTTTTCAATATTCGTATATAATTTTTCACAAAAAAAAATTCAAAATTTTTTCAATGCTTCCATTCTAATTTTTCAAGAAAATTTATTTTCAAAATTTTTTCAAGTATCTTTTATAAGTTTTCAAGGATAACGTGTAACACCCCAGGTAAATAAAGAATATGACATTTTCACATTTATCCATATTTGTGAATAAAATATTAATATAACTTTAAAGGGGACGTTATGCTCGATGTCGTACCCAATACGCAACAACGAGTTTCTTGGGAATCTTACATTGCACTCTAATAATAAAATAATATTATTTTAAATTGTAGTTAATGCCTAGCCGTTGTAATGGCGGGAATGAACAGAACTAACTACAAAATTATTATATATGTTTTTAAAATAATTTTACTTTTTAAAATAATTTTTAGAGGATTAAAAATGCAAATTAATCCAATTTTAAGCGTAAACATTCTAATATTCTTTAAAAGGTCGATTAACCGCCTTTTGATGACGAACCCCTTTTAAATCCACTTTTTGACAATTTTATGTGTTATATTTGACAAAATAAAATTCTACTTTTGAATCGGGATATCAAAATTTACTTTGTGCAAATTTTTGGTATTTTTCCGATAAAGTTCATTTTTTAATAAATAGTGAAAAATGTTGTATTTTAATTCAAAACCGCTTTTTAATATAATTTATTTATATGATTAGATTATATTTTGAATTGGTTTTAAAGTGAAATTATAAGATATTTTTACCATTTAATCCAATAGTGGTCATTGAAATTAATTTCATCTTGAAATTGGACTTAAACTAGTGTCAATCTTTTGATACTTATTGTTTCATAAAAACACGCTATTTACTCTGACAGCGGGAATTAATTATTAAATTAATTAATGTACCTTATATGTTTTGAATTTTGTAAAATAGACATCATTTTTTAATTTGTAATATCAAATATAACTTAGGGTTATTTTTTGGTATTTTTCTGGAACACTTCAGTTTTTGATGAATAGTGAAACCAGTAAGTGGTACTTAAAAAACTGATTTTTGGTTTAAATGAAATTTTACCACCTTTGTGTTTTGAATTTCAAAAATCCGACATACATGGTTTTCATTAAGAAGTAAAATGTGGTTAAATGGGATTAAAATAAACTTTTTTGGTGAATAGTAACTTTTAAGTTTTAATCGCGATTAGAGGTAATTAGTGTAGTTTAAGGTAAAAAATAATGTTTTAATAATATGAAATGACCAAGACACATGTCCTACCCACATTTCATGAGTCATGGCAGACCAAGACAATCCATGGGTCAACTTGGGGACCCCATGGAGCCACTTTTCTTGGAAAATGACATTAATACCTTTTTATTTAAAGTTAAAATTAAAATGTCACAAACATGTCTTGTTTTACTAAAACAATGTTTACATGGGGTTATACAAGTAATATTTTTGACTATAAATATTAATTAGAAATATAAAAATATTTCCTACATCATGATATTTTTTTATAATTTTTAGATATTAAATAAATTAATTTCGTTATGACACTGTGATGATGCAGTGATTACCTCATAAATGAACAATTTAAATAAAATGGGAAGATAGGGTGAAATATAAGTCTTAAAGTTGTCACAAACCTATTTTATGGGTTCATTTCAGAACCTTATCACTGTATCCTAGAAATATATCCTTTTGGGACCTTTTAAATCCGAAAATCATTTTATAATAATGTAATATTTTATAACTTTCCAAGAGTGCCCCTCCTCTCCTCTTATAAAAGGCCCCCACCTCTACCACCTTACCACACCTCTCAAGCATTTTTCTCAGCCAACCCATGACCATTTCATCTCTACACATCCCTATGTCCATCATTGAAGCCTCACTTTGGGCAGAATCCTTTCCAAGGAAGCCTTTGAGCTCAAATCAAAGAGAGTTACCTGATTTAAAGGTAATGTCTTCCCTTGTGTTCTTTTGTTTTATTTTTCTTCTCCAAACCCCTAAACTCTTTTTATTACCTTTTTTTGTAACAACACTAGTATCGTAAATATACTAGGATGTTTTTATAATAAGTATTTGAGCTACACTTTCACACACCTCCGTCTAATGGTTAAAGGACATACTGTTTCTGTGGATTGCGAATTACTGCCTCACGAAACGATGATTGTTCAATATTATTTTAACACCTTCAAAGGTGGCCATTAATATGTAACTATATTTATATATGATATATAATATGTTTATGTTTTTTTTAAGATTCTGTATTTTTCATTTATGGCATACCTTTATGGTTTCCATTATGGGTAAACGCGATATCTTCATTTTACGAAGTGCGGACTACCGCCCCCTCAAAGTGATTTGATTCGTTAATGCCATATGTGGGACGTATAAAGGATTGAATTAATGATATTACATATGATATCCTACTGGAATTATAATATACCTTTATACCATTATTATTTAATTCCATTGAATACAAAAAAAGGAAATGAAAATAGCGTTCATGCGTACGTACGGCTTACCGTCTCCATGAACGGTACATTTCATTTCTTATCTCCAAATGTTATGTACTATTATAAGTACATATATATATAATGGATATATATGTAATATATTACATCTAAATGAGGGATATCATTCTGGAATTATAATATATATATATATCTTCATTTTCTTTTAATTCCATTAATATGACAAATAAATGAAAGTAGCGTTCATGCGTACGTACGGCCTACCGTCTCCATGAACGGTGATTTTAATTTTTTATATCCAAATGATATGGAATAGTATAAAATGAATATATACTGTATATATATGATATTTAAAACATCAATACTATTCTGGATATGATGTACCTATAACTACATGGAAAATTCTTTTCCAACAAGTTCGATTTTTACTCATGTACCGAACATCGACAAAAACGTCTCATATGAACTCACTTTATTAACCAATTATTATAACATTATAATATGTGATATTAAATGAATAATAATATTTAAATTAGGTCCTTAAGAAATTATAAATTGACCAAATTTTATTATTCATGAGATTAGAGAATGATCGATTCATGTCGGACACGAGGTATGGGATCCTACCCCTCTCTTTCTTTTTAAGTACATTCTTTTATGTCATTCCTTTTAAGCTCATATTTCTTATGACTGGGATGTTATTTTATATTAATCCTACTGTACTTTTTATGTTCATATTATGATAGACCCTATTTTCTCTCATCAATCCATTTTGGAAATTTTGAGTGGCGCTGTTAGGCTGCCGAATTTTCGTAAGAGATCTAACCTCTCTCTTTCTTTTTAAGTACTCTCTTTTATGTCACTTCTTTTAAGCTCCTCTTTGTTATGATGGGGTATGTTCTTTTATATTCCTCTTGCTGTACATTTTATTTTAATATGATGAGATACCCTATTTGATCTCATCAATCCATTTTTGGATGTTTTAAGTGGCACCGTTAGGCTGCCGAATTTTCGTAAGAGATCTAACCTCTCTCTTTCTTTTTAAGTACTCTCCTTTATGTCACTTCTTTTAAGCTCCTCTTTTGTTATGATGGGGGATGTTATTTTATATTCCTATTTATGTAAATTTTATTAAAATATGATGAGATACCCTATTTGACCTCATCAATCCATTTTTTTGAAAGTTTTAAGAGGCGCCGTTAGGCTGCCGAATTTTCGTAAGAGATCTAACCTCTCTCTTTCTTTTTAAGTACTCTCCTTTATGTCACTTCTTTTAAGATCATCTTTTTTATGATGGGGGATGTTCTTTTATATTCCTATTTCTGTAAATTTTATTTTAATATGATTAGAAACCCTATTTGATCTCATCAATCCATTTTTGGAAGTTTTAAGTGGCGTCGTTAGGCTACCGAGTTTTCGTAAGGGATTTTTCATCTCACTTTTAGTCATGTGAGATTTATGCTACATTTTCCACCATTTCCATTGATTGGTGTATGTAATTACCATTATTATACTATTTGTTTAATATAATTTCATTTATGGGTATTTACATATTCATTTTATGACCCTTCTTCAATGGGGTGTACTTTTCGAAAGTTACCCAAGTCGGTAAGAGAACCTTTCACCCTCCTCTTTTTAAAAGACTTATTTTGTTATGTCTTTTAATTCACATACTATTATGTTGGGATATGTTCTTATATATCCTTATTGATGTAAATTTTATGTACAAGTGATTATATACCCTTTTTATCTCTCATCAACTCTTTTTATGAATTTTGAAGAGACGTCGTTAGGCTGTTGAATTTTTGCAAGGGAGCTTCTTAACCCAATTTTGATTCTTTGGGATAAACTTGTACTCCTTGAATATGTCGTTCTATGAATATGTGTGAATTTCCTCTGATTTTTTTACACTTAATATCCATTTATATTTGGTGTATTTGTTTGTCACACATAATTATGTAATTGATAATTCCTTAATCCAAGGATACCGTCTTTGTATGGGACTTCGTCTCAATCTCCTTTCATTGAGGTATATTTTGTTTCATACACAACATTCTTTTATATAGTTTATAAACCCCTTTGAATTTTACGTTTATTCAAAATGAATATTTTTATATGAAGCCTTTACTAAACGACAAAAGGGAATGTTTTTTTTTTGTCGTACGTATGCGGCGACAATGACTTCTCCGCCGCCAGGACAATTATTTGAGTTTCGGCTTCCTCTACAAGCCATACCTTTTTTTAAAAGAAAAATAAATACCATGTTTTAATTTTCTTTTATTTTGGTATTGAAAAAGGTTTTCATAATGTTTTTATTATATCAATGTGTTGTATTGATATCTTGTGATTGAAATGTGTAAATGTTATGTTTTCTTTATGCATGTTTTATGTGATACGATAATGTTATGGTTCTTGGGAATTGTTATGAAGACGGGTGGTTCTGTGATAAACTAAGGGCGGGTGAGCCTGATATAGCCCTCCAATGCATTGGGTAACGCGAAGGAGTTAAACGTTAAGGTTTCTTTGAAGAGATTTAGGGAATATACTGTGATGGGTATTCCAGACATAACCAAGAGGGTTACTCCCTACGTAATAATGTTATGAATGCCTCAAGTTACCTTTATGCATTATGATTTTTATGATTTATTCATGATTTTATGAGGTATGTTAAAATGATTATGTTTTATGAGTAAAGTATGATTTCATACATGGACTAATGTTTTCTTTTCATACTTTTATATCCCTTAATGATCTTTTTATGCCCATCCCAAGTTTTTGAAAAAAAATTCATAGGTCAAGGGAAAGGTGCATGATATGTTGATAGTGTTAAGGAAGTGTCAATAATGAATCCAAGTTTTATTTTAAATATGTTTCCATTGATGGAAAAAACGAATACTATATTTTATGTAACCACTTTGTTTAAATGTGGAATGTAATTCATGATTTATGATCTAATTCTCTAAAACTCTAAACCCGAAACGATCCTCAATGTGAATTATTCATTTAATTCAATATTAAGTAAGGTTTAAGTTCGGGGCCTTATATAACAGTTTTCAAAATTATTTGAAGCCTTATTTATAAGTTTGAAAATTATTTTCAATGAAATGGTTTTTAAAACATTTTCAAGATCCTTTTATAAGTTTTTATGGAAAATTATTTTCAAAATTTATTCAATCTCTCTTTATAAGTTTTCAAAGAAAAAGGTTTTAAAATATTTACTTAATTTCTTTCAACATTATTTTCAAGAAAATTGTTTTCAAAATAATTTTATGTTTTAAAGAGATTTTTTTCAAGAAGAAATGATATTTTCCTCAATAAAATTTTTCAAAATACATTTCCAAGTTATTTTCTATCTAAGATGATAACTTTTGATGACACTCATTCCCTTCTAGGAAATTATAAAAATGTTCCATTCACATTTATTTCTTGAATTGATTATGTTTTTATGGGATAATTTGTATAGAACCTATTTCTCTTCAACAAGTTATATGATTTTGAAATCCAATTCCTTTCACGTGTTATGTTTTCATGAAATGATTATCAAAAGTGTATTTTTTTCATAAGTTAAGATATGATTACATTTTTATGAAACCCATTTCATGTCATGGGTTATGATATTATTTTTTATGAATTTGTGGCACGTGTATGTATGATTTCATTATGAGATGGGTGGGACCTATATCTACATCCAATGCATTGGGTAAATATTTATATATAATGAGATAGAAACGTATGGAATTAGAAATTAAATTGATTCAGTATTAATGGGATATAATGAGGAGTGAAGTAGGCTCAGTAATATAGGGTTGGAACAGGGTGTAAACCCAGTTCTGTAAAGACTTTGTCCGCTAAGAAGGCCTTGGCAGCGATGCCTTGAATTCTATAGAAAAAATTATATATTCTTATGTGTATAACAAAATTCCACGTATTATTCCTATGTTATTAATTCATTTCTTATTTTCTTTATTTCCTTATGATTCATGTCTTATTAACTGCCACTATTTATGCCATGATTTATGTATATGATCTTTAATATGTACGACATGATATTCTATTTTCATGATCATGTTTATTTCATTGTTTTTTTGACATCATATATAATAAAAAAATTTATTTAAACATGAATAAAGAAGTTAATTATATTTATTTTTATCATTATTGATCTGTTATAATCATTGGAATCTATTTATTACTATTTTTATTGAATAGTCAATGGCTTGAAGACATGTTTTCTTTTAAATTATCCCATTTTCCTTTGACTTCATGATTTTTATTATTTTTAATTAATAATTTTTCAAATAATTTAATGTAGATTGAAATATGTTAAAATATATATATATATATATATTACATAATATACACTATTAATCCATATATATGGTGATAAGTAAATCATTTACAATATCCTCAATGGCAGACGAAATAGACCTTTATCGAGACGTGTCAAAAGAGAGGGAGAGATATAATAGACCCTATGAATAGATTAAAATAGTCTTACCAATATTATAATAAAATTTATATTTTATATAATTATATATGAAACATTTTATAAATATATAAATAAGTAAATTGATTGGGATAGTAGAAATAATAAGATAAGGAAAATGATGAAATAGAATCAGGCTTACCACTATGTTAATGATTTAATCCTTTGGAAAATCCTTGAAGTATTGGGATTTCATAACTATATGAAATACCTAAGGGTAATAAGATACATAAAATTAGTGTAATTGGTAGATATTATTCTTTTATAAGAGGATGGGAAGAGATCTTACAAGGTAAAAGAGAGGAGGTATTTACAATTGAGGATATGGGTGTTTTGGGATAAAATATTGATTATTTTATCATTTAGGACATCTAAAATTTAATGTTAATGGGTCCCATGAAATAAGTTAGTTTATTATTGAAACAATGAGGGTTATTTTTCATTTAGATTAATAAAAAACTGAATGGAACCTTCCAGCCACCCAATTAAAATCAATTAATCAAAAATAGCTTGTTATTATGAAAATAATATTATTTAGGTACAAAATGTAAAATTTCAGTTTCTAAATTAAATTAAAATTTTTTGAATTCATTATTTTACTCCTTAAATACTTTTTTGATAAAAATATACTTTAAATTTTTAATTCAGTCTTATATTATTATGTTGTCCAAAAAGTTGTCATATTTGTCAAAATTATATTTCTAACTATTCTCCAAAAAATAAACTACTTTAAAAAAATCACAAAAATTTACTCTAAGATAATTTCAACATGATTATTAAAAAAATTATTTTTTATCAAATTTTAATTCTAAAATTTAGTAATTTAATTTTCAAATGAATACGTGTAAAATATTGACAAATGTTTTTATTAAATAAAATAAATATTTAAACTATAAGTATTCTTAATATAATTTTATATAAATTACTATTTTAAATAGAGTTATTATATTATTTTTTATATTGAAACATTTAATTACAATAATCCTTTAAAATTTTTCATGTTAATTTATTATGATAAAAATAAATAATATATAAATAAATACAATTCATAAAAAATTTGACCTTTTGGCACTAAATTATTTTAATCACATCCCTGTGAATTTATTTATTTATCCTCTTAACATTAATTTTCTTCAATTAATTATTATTATAAAACTTTATATTATTCATTAGAATAGAAATAATATGTAGGGAATTAAAATGAATCATTTTAACAATCTTATTATTTACTTTAGGATATACTCTTCCTATGATTTTATTAATGATATTTCATATTTTCTTCTCATAATGAATTAACAATTATCTTATATTTTAAAATATATAATGGTTCAAGTTAATTCATTATTGTGATTGATGCAATCTATTCAAAATATTATATATATATATATAAAGGTAAACTTCATACTGAAATATTAGGTTTTTAAATTCTACCCCCTTAACTAAATTACATCCTTGCAAATATAAATTTCTCTCACCAATGAAAATAGATGAGTATTTTATTAATATAGTCATGAATCATGATAAGAAAATAAAATTATATATAATGGTTCATAATGTGCATGTTATTAAGAAAATATTATCTCCTGGGAGTTTCAAACTAGGTGTGTAGTTAGGTTCTCTTATTGTCCACCAAGTGATGTTCAGATTAATACCTATCCATAATTTTTCAGAGTAATTACCCCTATGTGAATTTGATCTAAATCTTGTATCTACTTATTTATATCCAGATAATTATTTCATTTCTAGGAAGACACACACTCTATAATTTAATAAAATTTTGGGATTTTTTCCTGTATTTAGATTAATCTTAAGGTTTTCCACTAATGTATTCTAGTCTAAATTCCCAATAACAATTAAATTGGGAACTTTATTAAGACATTCCAAACCAAAAATTCATGGAAAACTATGATATTATAATTCAAGGTAACCTTTAATACCCAAATATTATAAAATTACATATCCATTAATTTATACCCTTATCATATAACTCCAATATTATCAAGGTTAAGTCAAGTGGTACTGTGGAAGGTATCCACTCCCTAGAAAAGGAACTGGTGTAGTTTTTTATCCTTCCATGCTGAAATTAGTTGGGGTTTAATGATGTACAAGTATTGGATTGTACCTTGTAAAGGTGTGGTGTGGTGCCCAATAATACTTCACAACATAATACTATGTTTGTGGCTTCAGCTGCAGTGGAGTTATACTCACCACTGGACACCACATATATGTGACTAGGGTTCAAATCCAAGTATCCATTTGGGGTATTTATGACATAGTTAGTGAGAAAGCATTGATGAGGGAATTTTGTGACGCAATTGGTGATATAGGCCGATGGTGATTTAATTCAATCACATATGTAGTGATTCTAATGTAATGTATGGAATTAATTTCAGAACAATGGTGGGCATTCAGACTATGTATTAGGATTTCAAGTCGTTAGGTATTTAGTTCATGTAATGGGTTCCCCCTAAACCCATATAAAAATTGGTTTCCCCTTTATTTAATAAAAGGGGAGTGACCCCATAATTTTAATAATATATAATACAAAAAAGTTATTAATATTTAACGATAATAACATAAATTTACTTGACATAAAATTACATTCCAATCCCAAGGGATGTTAATACCTTGATCATGTATTATTCATAAAAATAAATAAAAGACTCTTAATATATAATTAATCACCTTAAACTCCAATAACATAAAACCTAAAATGGGGTTTCTAACACTCAAATTATCTTCTTCGGATGAAATCCTAATCAAAAAAGTTATATAAACCCTGCTTCAATACAAATAAAGATTCCCCAGTCCTATGCTCATAGATCTAGTGCTAAAAACATATTCTTTACATACTAGGTTTGATACCTACTAAAGAGGCCCAAACATAAACATCCATAATTTCAATTTAAATAAAAAAAAATTCATTACCATACCCAATACTATTTATGTATAAAGTTTTTTTAAATTAAGAAAAAAAACATTTACCTAGAGTGAGCCATATCTTTCCCATCAAATTGGTAGTTTCCCCACTAAACCAAGGATTCCTAAATTTATAATAATTTTTAATATCTCTCACAAAATTTACCACACATAATAACCATATACATGTTTCATATGTAATTCACTTATTCCTAACCTGGGGAAAAGGAAATATAATAAATGTTATTTCAAATTCACATTAAGGGTAAATATAAGTGATAAAAAACGAATATCATACGTGATAATAAGATAAACATGAGGGTACAGGAACATAATCAAGGTAATATAACACACCATAAGAAAATAATTTCAAATTAGGCATGGATCATTATTAATGATTCATAAAATAAGCCTTATGGGAAAATGAATTAGATAAATAAGTTCATGGATTCATAAGAATATGGATAAAAAATAAAACATGATATAATATTCATAAGTAAAGGATCACTTTCAAGAAAACATAACATAGTGGAAAGAGTTCCATAGTTGAATAGGTTTACTCCCCAGTCTTATATATATCAACTCATGAGATATATAAATTTACTCAATAAATTTTAGGGCTATATAATTTTTGACCCACACATCACATCATAATATGTACATGCATATTTGTTTCATATAAGAAAACCTTCACAATTTAATCAAAGTATAATTATCCATAGAAAGAATTTATTTTCATAAATATTTCCATAAGACATGATAATATACCATCAAAATATGGAATATTGATGGTATGAATATATAATATCCCTAATTAAGAATAATAATGAATAGAGTAACTTAAGAATATTGATGGGTTGTGTAAAATTTTTAAAAGGTATAACTTAATAATATATCAATTATTGGATCATTTGATACCAAAAGTTCAAAATCCCAAGATAAAAACATCATAATATCATTTAGAGGTAAATATATAAAACCTAACACCAAAGGAAATAGATATTTTAATTTTTGAGATGAAAGTAGAAGATAAATTATAAAAGAAAATTCATAATGATTTTGTATCATGGTTTTAAAAACCAACTTATATTTCAATTAAAAATATATTATGATAGATTAAAATAGAATATTGAAGTACTTTATTTTAAAGGAAGTATAAATATCAAAACCTTGAATATAAATAATGTTAAAGATAATAAATGTGGAGTTAAAGAAAAAAATATACATAAGTGGAATTAAACCAATTTATTTATTCTTCTAAAACATCTGCTCTTATTTTTAAAATGAAAAAATCATTAAAAATGGGAATGTAAATTACTTTTTAAAACCATGAAAACATAGAATGGAAGATTCATAAATAATAATGGTTAAAATATAATGAAAAGGTGTTAATGAGGTAAATGTTAAAAATGGGATTCTTTTCACAATTTTTGTAAATAAAATAAAAAACACCCAAGTTGAAAACATTAAAAAGATTCATTCTACACAATATTATTTAAATTAAGATAAAATTAAAATTTTAATTAAAAAATTATAAAATAAAATTCTTTAAAGACTTTGAATAGTATTAACATTGTGAAAAAGATTCGAGATCAGAAATAAAATACAAGGTTGGGATCACTTACTAGAATCCTTTTGGTTGAATTGTGTAGAAAATGTAACTAAAATCATAAAAAGGAATATAAAACCAAAAAATAACTATATGAGAATGAAATATATATTTTATTAAATAAAAATATCATATAATTCCCTCATGTAAGAACTTATACATAAACAATCACAAAATAGAAGTGATATTGGAAAAATGAATTATTATTACTTTTATATCCTTCAGATCAAAGGCACGTGAAAGAGAGAAAATGTAATAAAACTTTAAATAGAACAATTACAGAGTTAATAATGTTATAATAGTTAAAATAGTCTGTATATAAACTATATAAAAAAAGGTTCATAATACAAAACATGTCTGAAAAAAGTGAACTTGTGATGAAAAACCCTTATATATTTGGTATTGTATGAATAAATAGAATATGAAATAGAGATAATGATATGGAGTTAAGAATATAATGAAATAAAATATTTTTATTTTAAATGAAAAAATAGCCTAATAATTTCACAATGTAAATGAAAACATGGTGTACAATAATAAACATGTCTCAAGGAATTGAAATTGAGACAAAGAACCCTTAACTTATGTCTAATTTTATTTTTTATAATTTGTGATTCAAGTTTAATAAATTTATGTTTATTAAAAAATAACTCTAGAAGTTAATTATATTCATTTTTTCCATTTTTATCATTTATTATCATTTCAATTAGTTTATTACTATTTCTTTTGAAAACAAATTGACTTGAAGACAATTTATCTTTTAGATTATCATATTGCATTATGATTTTGTGATTTTCATTATTTTTAATTTGTTATATATTAAAAATATTTACCTAAGGTAAAAATAAAGAAAATTATATTAGATACCATATACTATACATTAATGTATCTTATTATAAGTAATTCAATCGCAATATCCTCATAGGTGGATGAAACGTGCCATTATAAAGACGCATAAAAAGAGTGGGAGATAGAGTATCATCTATAAATATATCAAAATACTTATAAAAATATCATAATAATATTTATATGTTCTATAAATATATATGAAATATTTTATAATGTTTTAAAAACAAAAACTTATTAGGAGATACAAAATAATAATAGAACAAAAATAATTAAAGAAAATTGTGGTTACCTCTTCATTGAATGTTTTCTCCTTTTATAAAGCCTTAAAGTATTGGGGTTTTGTAACTCTAAAACATCCCTAAATTCACTAAGAAACTTTAGATATGGTAATGGTTAGACACAAGGATTTTAGAAGTGTATGGGAAGTTATTTTCCAACAGAAAAGAGAGGGATATTTATAATTGATCAGAGGGGTACTTTTGGATTAAAATATTGATTGTTTTATCATTTAGGAAAATTGTTTTTGAATGGAAATGGTTCCCTAGAAATAATTTAGTTTTTTTATTAAAAAAATAAGTTTTATTTATCATTTTTATCAATAAAAACTAAATGGAACCTTATAATGACTCAATTAAATTCAATTAACGAAAAATTGTTTTTTATTAGGATAAAATATAATTTAGGTTCAAAAAATAAAAAATATATGTTTTAATATTCAAATTAAAATTTTTAAATTCATTATTTTACTTAATAAATATAATTTTTGTCATGAAAAAGGTTTCAAAGTTTTTTATTCATTCATAAATCAGGATAATGTCATAAAAGTTTTGGTTTTTAAAAAATTGCATTCATCGCTATTCAACCAAAAAAACATCTTCAAAAATTTCTAAAAAAATCTTCCTAAAATAATGTCAATATGATGATTCCAAAAATTAATTCATATTTATTAAATTCATAATCTAAAATTTATGAATATAATTTTTAAATTAGAACATATAATATAATGAAAAAAAGTTTTGATTAAATAAAATGACTTGTTATAACTTATGTGTTCTTAATTTTATTTCATATAATTAATAATTAAATTAGTATTAATATATTATTTTTACATTGAAACATTTAATTATAACAACCCTTTAAAAAAATAAATTTTATTTATTAAAATAAAAATACATAATATATCGAAAAATGTAATTCTTTGAAAAATAATCCATTTAACACTAAATGGTTTTTTATATATTCATTGAATTTTATTATATATATTATGATAATTAAAATTATTGAATTCATTAGTCTTAGAAAATATATAATTATTCTTTAAAATACTGATAATAATATTTAGGTAATTGAAATAAATCATTTTAACAATCTTTTTATGTACTTGAGGTTTTATTATTCTTTTGAATTTCCTAATTATATTTCACATATTATTCCCATTATGTATTAATAATGATATTAAATTGTAAAATATTATTTGTTTAATTTTAGTTTGGTGTTTCATGTGATAAAACCTATACATCATTGTTTTTATTTAAAGGAAAAAATACATACTAAAATCTTGGGGTTTTACAAAACTAGAGTATGACTATTTCAATGTCATCAGACTTGTAGAGTTTTAGGTTGAACCCAAGGAGGTGGCACATATGTTGGATCCTTTTGATTCCACTCAATGACACTCTCAATATAAAGGAAAATAATTAACATTAAATCATAATACATAAGGTGTTATCCATGAAAGTTATATTAATTAAATTAAGACCAGGAAAAAAATCATTTCTCTAAGAAAAATTAGAATATCAATCTATATAAGGGTATTCTAGTGTATCTCTATATCCCATTCAGTGGTTAACCACATAAAAGTGTCATATCCTCCCAACCATAGATAAAATTTTGGGAATACTGACTGATTATTTAATCCTTATCCATCATTCACACTTCAAGTTATGGAATGACCCCTTCAGAGTAGAAATATTCCCATAAACCATAAGTAAAAAATAATTATTCACCAAAATGGTTTCCTAGAATATCTCTCAATACTTGACAGACTCTATCTATAAATGTAATCTTGTGTGGTCATCATTGAGGTCATGAATATCCCTTTGAATTTTCAGAATGAATTCACTACCGCAAAATCCTACCAATGTAAAGAAGGTGAGCATAAGGAGTATAAGACCATCATCTAATTTTCTTGTCAATAATGTGGATGTATTTATTCCAGGTAACATATAACCCATATTTTTCTCAAGATATCTCAATGGGGTCAATCTGTGTTGTTTCATAGTAGATAATGGTTCTAGGATCAATTTTATCCAAACGGGAACCCTCTACTTGCTAGGATATATTGTGGTTGGTGTACCCTAATATAACATAATATTTCAAGGATATTATTAGAATGTGGAGATTATACTTGAAAATATCCAACTAAATTCCCATTTTAGTGATTTCCTACCTATTACCAAATTAATTATGGTCTCTCAAGACACCTATTTCAGGGTCTTATTAGAAAGGACTTGTTTTTACATTTACATAGTCATCCCTTCATCATATCAACAGTTCCTTAAATTTCCCTCAATGGTTAAGAAAATTTTTACCTTATTGTTGGGTATTATAAAAGGGGTGGAAATAAATTCTAGGTTAAAGGATCTGGGCACATCAAAAACAATAATGACTTGATGACCACCATATCGTATCCTTATATGATTGGAATATAAGTTTTCAACAACTAATCCACCATCTATAAGTGATAAATATAGATCATAGACACCATTTTATTTTTCCTAAAACTATGGATTTAGCTATGATCACCTACTACTCATATTATGGATAGTTTTACCCAATTATGGGGGGATTTCCTTTCAACATGCACTGAATAGTTCACCCAATGACCAATAATTAAAACCTCGCTCGTGTGTTCTAGGGAGAAGGGTTGAATATCTTCTGATAAACTAATCCACAATGTTTTTATATCTTGGGTGGAATATTTAGGAGTATATCATGAGGATTTAGAGAGATAAAATAAACCAACATGGTCTTCATATAACTTTAAGGACAAAAAGTTACCTTTGAAGATTCTTCCCCAGAAAAAAGGTAATTTTTTCCTTCTATTTTTGTGCTCGATGTTTGGCCTCTACCCACCATCCCATATTACTCAAATGATTAAGTTCTATAATAAATTAATATTACCTTTGATGAATAATTTTGGACTAATATCAATTAGCTGACATATGTGAACTTCCATATAGAGTAAATCTAAGGAAAATTTTGATTAGTTCAAGTATTCCACTTAAAGAGAAATAGTAGTACATTTAATTCTTAAAGTATATCCCTGATATATTTTGTGGGACTAAAATTTAAAGTCATAGATCAATCCCAAAGACATAATCCACCTTATGGGACTTCCCATCAGCCCTGGTGGATACAAGCAGGAATCCATAATAATGTCCTCTCTGACATTGTTAAGGTCGATAGTGAAGTTGATAAGATGGTCAAATCCAAATTCATTATGGAGGTTTAGTACCACAATTGTTTAGCCAAATATATCCAAGGTTAGGAATAATAATAGGAATATTAGAGTGTCATTTTATTTCTAGGACCACAACCACAACTAGATGAAATATAAAATCATTGTCCTAGTCATATAATTTTTGATTTATTCAACTTCCTACTTCCAGGACCTCTCTTTCCGAGATGCATTCTTTGATTAAATTAAAATAATAATGGGACCTGAAGATTAAGAATACTCTATATTTAAGTCACCCTAGGGAATATACTATGACTATGTTATTATTTTTTTCTTGAAAAAATATAGATAAACTTATCAATGTTTCATGTATCAAATCATTAATTCCATTCTAGGAAAAATGGTGGGGTGCTATATGGATAATTTATTGGTCAAATATTATTGATTGCAACACTATATCAATGATACTGAAAAGGTGTTTGTTATATTATATGAACCCATTAAAGTGTTCATTAGAGTAGTAATGAAAAACGGGCAGGCTGGGGTGGGGTAGGCCAAGCTCACTTAGGTTCAATCCCATGCGGGTTTTTATGCAAAATCTTGCGTATACTATGAACAAAAACATTCAAGCTTGCCCCACCCCGCATAAGCCAGTGGGATTTCCCATATTTAAAAAATATATACTATCTATACTCAATTAAATATTTTTTTTCTTATTCTTAGTGGTACTTGTGAGGAGAAGTATGGATTGAAAATAGATAAAGTTTTATGGGGTGTGATGGAATATTTTTATATGGGTTAATGGTGGTGTGTTGTGATGATGATGTGGTAAGGATTTGTTGTGATGCAAAGTAGGTGACTGATCATTGCAAGGGAATTAATGATAATATTGGTTTTATGGTGACATGAATAACTGGACCAGTGAATAAACGATGACTCTCTGGGTAACAACCAGTTTTAGAGTAGGATGTTAGGGTTCCCATGAGGTCCTTTCCTATTTTCTTAAGAAAAAAATTAAATAGAAAAATTAAATTGACCCAAAAAATATTATGATTATAATAACTCTTTTAAAATTGAAACCATGTGCAGGGGAGATGAGTTTCATTTATTGAGAGGTACAATGACACACCATGTTAATATAGTTAATAATTACTAAATAAATATTATAATATCACAATAAAATAATAAATATATACCTACATAAAATTAATGTGTGAATGAATGGTGAATTAGTATGACAATTACAGTGAGAAATCACATGTCATTTTGTAATAATTATTTTTTATTAAAAAAACTAAAATATGAAAGAATTGTATATTGTAAAAAAAATAAATTTTTTTTTAAATCAGGATCATGGGTAAGACCATACCCATTTGGGATCAACCCGCTTTGGTCCACACCCGCACAAGCTCAACCTGTATTACCCACTCTATTAATGGTAAAAAATTATAGACTCACCCCACCCTATACCTACAAAGCTCGGGGGCCGCAGACCCATTTTTCATCACTACATAATAGGTTACCTATGGTAAATTCGTCAACTTCATTTTATAATAAATATGCATAAATATTGATCTATATAAGATTAAAGCCTTCGTTGAGATTCCCACTCTATGAAATCAACAATGGTTGAGAGGATTTCAAGGGGGTGTGACTTACATCAAGTGTTTTTTAACCATCCTAGAAAGAGAGTGTAGGTATTTTTCAAATATACTATAGAAATTTTCTACCTATCAGTTTGATTAATAATGTTAAAATGTATTCATAAATATTAATAATTACAAGTTTCACCCTCTATTTTTTATGCCACCTATCTAGGGGAAACCTTTGATCCTCCATGTGATGGCCCTAGAGTGATCTGCCAGTAAACTCTTATCTTTATTGAACAATGAAAGTATATAGAATAATATTTGCTAACACATTCATATAATGATAGAAAATAAGGATAAATATTCTTTCATCAAGAATAATTTCCTTTTCTATGTATTTTCATTTGAGAAGATGTGTTATTATCTTTGTTATCAAAAGTTCCACTTTATCTCCTTCATTTTGTAGCTAAATTATATCCTTTATCAACCAATATTTACTATATTATTGAAATAATGGGTAGTGATCCTCAAAAATTAAACATTAAGTTTATCCCATATAGGGTTATGAAAGTATTAGTAGTTGAAGATTTTCTTTCCCCAAATCCAACCCATAATTGGTTTCTTTTGAATATTGAGTTTATTGGAAAGGACATTCTCTCTATTGATGAAGATTCACTATAGTGGAAGAGGTATTATGATGATTCTTCTCAAACATTGACTGGTAATAGGTTAAACAACCCTAATATCAAAATGGTTGTCCTTGGAATTAACCTTATCACTCCCTCAAAGGGCCTCATGTCATACTCAATCCTTCTCTCAGAGGGGTACATAAATAATTAGGTAAAACACCAATCCCTCAGAAAAATCCTTGAGTTGGACCTCAAGTTTCAGGATTCCTGGTTTAATGTTAACGGGTAATTTTAGTTCATCGTTAGGAAAATCAGTAGTGATGATGTTATCAAAAAATAGGTTCCCAACAACTTTATTATGAACACATGTTGGTGAATAGATATATTCCCCTCAAAATTTAAGGTATCCATATCCCATGTTCTAGGAATAATCGGGAAAATTCCAAGGAAAGATTTGCCACATGTATTTCTAATCCAAACTGTGATAACATGGCCATCTATATAGAACATTATAGAGTGATATCTCCGGCTTTAAATGTGATAACCCAAAGGTGAATCGACTAAACATTGTTCCCTCCATAGTGGGTTCCTTAATTGATCATACGATGGAATAATTATCTAGTTGGATGAATCCCATGGTTTAGTACTTTCAACATTGGCCACTACTATCATATTCATCCATGTAGGAATACATTAATAAGAGGGTATCAAATTTCTTCCTCTATGACTACCCAACATAAAGTAATTTCTTTACAAGTATAGATTGTATGGAATCCTTCTATATTAAATAATTTGAGAGTAAATTCATAATGTCTTACAAGAGTCTCACACTAGATCTTGTACACATCATTCGACTAGATTCAAGTTCTCCTACCAGCTTTAAAGGCTAGAATATTTTTATCCTACAACAATTTGTGTTTGTATGAAATTCCATAATAAATTTAACACGTATCATTTTCATTCCAAATTCGTACACCATGCCTCATAGATGTTATACATGACCAAATATTATATTCCATTTATTATGTGGTGAATTGAATTCATTGGACCCTATCCATCAGTGACTACATGGTAGTTTAATTTTAATTTTACTAACACTAATTTATTATTGATATGGGATGATTTTTTCCAGATATAAAAGGTTAACAAAATAGTCATGACCGAGTTTGTGAAATGTCACTTCAGTCATCTATTTTTGATCCCTCAAAAAATTTTCATGAAAAATGAAAGCAACTTTTGAGGATCAATCTTATAATAACATATTCCAAGTACAAAATCTTTCCCAAAAATACCTTCTAATATCATGCATCAACAAATAGAGAAATCAAGGAATTCAAAAAAAGAATCTCTAAAAATCTATAAAATATGGTGGTTGAAAAAAATAAAAGATTACTTAAAAATATATCTATTGCATTGTGATCATATTAAACCATGAAATGGACTTATGAGAACTCTTACTCTATTTTGTATGTAATATAAGTTTTGATTCCAAATAAGGAATAGTTATTGTCACTCAAAATAACTATCTTTAACCATTTGATATAGGATGAGTGGTCATAAGTATATCTAGCTGAAACAGAATCCATTTATAAACAAAATATCTTAGAACTGCATATTCTTGAGTGCCGTTAGAATAAATTCTCCCAAGAATTCAACAAGAAGGTTCTCATCACTCCTTCCTATAGTTTGACTTGTTGTTGGAATTGAATATTCCAATGATGCCCAAAAGAAAACTATTGAAGTTAGATCCCAAATGGGAATCCTTAATATCAATTCATAAGGTTTACACAAATTTTATATACCCATTTATCACCATTGAGAGAGATTGAATTACACATCCCACATACACAAGGTTTCTCAATACATACCATGTGTTGAACACACTAGTACATCAGTACTAGCAACATTACTATAAACTATGTAGTATCTGATCTAGACTTTATGACATTAAACTTCATTGTATTTTTCCTTTCTACATGAAATAAAACAAGTAATCATTTATATCCCATATATATGATCATAAACCATATATCACATTATACTCACCATATGAAATTAAAATTCGTTGACAATACCCTTATCATATGTTTCTAAACTTCACTATCCTTGGCCCACTCTATATAACCCTAAATAATACGGTTGATATATTTCTATATGTTTCTTAAAATACATAATGATGTCAGAGTACTTGACCAAGAGGATTTCTATTTTTATTAGGGAAAATAAACTAGCACACCACTTATAAGAACTATGTATGGATTGATTCTTATTTCTCATGAAATGTATTGGCACCTCAACTCTTTAGTTTAGGAACCAAATGAAAATTTCTCATTGCCCCAATTTTTTCATGGTGCTCATTGACCCTCACAGGGATTCCCTTTCCACCTAGAACATGAGATGTGTATATTCTCTAAAAAGGTGGTATAATCTATATGACATTAAATTTTTAGTCCCATATGGATTGAGTACCCTGAAGATACAATATGTTCACCCCTCCCTGTGTTGGTATAAATGATTTTTGGGATCTCCATTCACATTGTGTTTTCACCTTACCCTTTATATATAGACTACCTCACCCTTTAAACTATGTTTTTTGACTTCAAACTCCTATATCATTCAGTTCAAGATATATAAACACAAAATATAAAGACTAGTAGATTATAATATCTCTTTCCCAACTCCCCAATAATAATCAAATATCATTTTAATTCCCTTCAGGTATTTGGAATTCATGTTCAACTAGAAAACATAGTGTTATACATGCCACTCCATCATCATTGATACACCCCATCAAATTTCCTAATGTGTTGTGGTGTAGAAATAGTGTTTTGGATCTCTCTTCAGTATATTTCATTCCTTATCCTCTATAAATTATTAATTTGATTTTTGAATTTCCCCATCATATTTAATTTTTTAATAGAATCCACTTTGTTTATAATGTTCCCCATTCTCTACCTGCCTTCTATCTAGGATGGTCACCATATATTAAATATTCATTGAAACTTCAATATGGACCCATGCCTCAAACATAGTCAAGTGGAATGAATAAGCTATTTCCTCTAATTTTTAAGGTACTGTAGTGGAACTATATCCAAAACATGGTCAATGGTTATCCTCATCCAATCTACCATGTCACTCCTCAATTAAAACCCTAAGAGTCACAATTTACCTTTATTCCACTCATAGTTTACCCATTAGATCTTTAACTTCCTTACTATTTCCCCTCTTATTAATATTTTCAAAATATTGGGGTTCATCAATATTCATGAATAACACATGATTGAATCCCCTCATCTTCATGGCTCCCCTCACACTGATCGATGCAATATTCCAACATTGACAAGTTTTCCCCTACAATACAGTCCCTTGAAACATATTTAATCTTCTATTACCCCATGTCTCCCACACCAAACCTGAATCACATATTCTTATGGGTTTTGTTTAATTGATTATCAACACAATTTATATGCATCATTGTAAGAAATAGTGACCCCCATTAGTCTAATTTTTACGAATTTAAAATACAAAAACATATGATCCTCATCATAAGATGTTAAACTATATAGAAAAATTCTATGTCATATGATGTTAAATTTCATGTAAATATCCATATTATATGAATTTTAAAATTTTCATCCCTTTCCATATCTTAAAATGACACCCCCTTTATGGTATTGGCATCCTACGACACCCCACAATTGGTTTTTTCATACATCATACCACCCCTAGAATTAAACATGTCTTTCTTCCTATTTCACATGATATAAAATGATTATTGGATTCCATATCCTAATCCCAACTAAAAACAAAAATATAATCCCATCATGGTGCTTAGGGTACTTTTTTACTCATGTAAAATTCCATATAAATTTAAAACACTTAGATGACGGCCCTATTAAACATCCTTTTATGTACATTCCAGATCGATACAGAGGATCTCCCATTGAACAACACGTGTCTCAATTTCCATTCTATGGGAAACAAAGAATTTATAGCTGTAAAAATCATCTCCATACACTATTATTCCATCCATGATGATACCTTTATCAATTTGGGTTAGATTATCATTCCCCCTTCTCTCACCATGGAATCAATTTGTTTCCCCATTTTATAAGTGAGCCAGATCTTCATATAATACTTTTCCCATAATAAATATGTGTGGATTAATTATTTTTTCATATAATACATGGTAATTCCTTAGTTCTCCTATCCGAGTTCAAACCACAAATCATCAATCACTCTATCCCATTCAGTGTATAGTTACCAACTTCAATATGTGGTATTTTACCTCTAGGATCAAACAAATTGATACCCTTTAAGGAGAAAATCTAATATCTAAGACCATAAAAAACTATACCTAATTTTTCAAAGATACATGGAATAAAATTCAAGTCACATTAGTCCATGGGATTGACATTAAACTGCATTTAACTTTCTAAAATATTTTCTATATAAGTACTAAGTTACCAACTCTTAATTTTACCTTTCCCATGTTTCTATGTAGACTGTCTCAAGCCCCCCCAAAGGTCTGAGTTCCATGAACTTAAACTGGGAATGATCCCTATAGTATAATATATATGTCCCTAAACTCTATCCCTTATATGGTTCTTTTTTAATGGACCAAAGGCCTTTATTTTTATTTATTTTTGATAACCCCCCTTTCAAGGGATGAGGGGGGGCCCTTACAAGGCCCATAGGCTCAGATATTACATGGCCCGTAGGCTTAGGAGATTACATGACCTGAAGATCTTAGGGAATTAAACTAGAATATCTACAATGAACTTCCCCTCCCCAGCATCTTCATCCTGATAGTAGCTCTCCACCTTTGCATGACCATCTGGCTAGGCTTCCCGTTCAAGCACAGTCTGGTACCGATGGCATAGTCATACCCTCTCATTCTGACAATCCATTTGGCTCTGCTCTGGTGAGTGCACCTGCTTTGAATCCTCTTCTAGGGCTGCTCTTTTTTTGTAGTGTGTCTGGGGCCTGCATCCATGTGTCCCTTCACTCTTAATAATCATATTTATCCCTAAAAACATACCTTGTTTTCCTTAACTATGAAACACCACCAACATCCCATTCCTAAGTAGACTCCCCTTAGACTTTGTTGATGGATTAGGTGCCCTAGTCTCAAACCCCCTCTCCTCCAAGGAACATGTCGTGGATGATATATCTTCATACCAATAGAGTGAATCTCATGTTTCAAACAAGGGCAATGGTTATCCTTGACATTATTTTCCCATTTTTTCATGATATGGTAGTGGGCCATCCCCTCAAAAAGTCTCATAGCCTACAAACTTATCCTAAGTACACTTAATACATGATTAAATCTCTCAAATACATAGTATACCTTTTATCCCATTACCCCTTACTCAAGTGGAAATTATAACACCTTTGGTGTTTATACCCCCTGAATCTTCTCATGTTGGTAGGGTGAATCAATATTTTTGAATCACACTAACTTGATTCCCTCATTATCATAGATTTCCCAATATCATCCCATGAAATAATATGATGCTAACATACCCACTCATGTTACACACTCTTGTGTAATATAAACAATATTATAATACCTCTTATTTATCACACTAATAGTAACTCACATGGGCTTAGAGTCTTTAGTTGATTATTCCATCAAAGTGATTAAGGTGAGGTGAATTCATAATACGTATTTCAAAAAATTAATTTTATTTTTTGGAAATAGGTGGGGAGGTCTAACCATAAATTAGAGCATCAACATAAAATACAAATTTATCCTATGACAAAACTCGTTTCATTACTTCCTCAAGATTATCCAACCTCTTGTGGAATGATTCAATGTATTATAACTTCATGTTAAAATCTTCTATAAAAATATAAACCTATGGGAACAACTAGTACACATTTACAATGGGTCTATCATGATGATTCTAGCACTCTACCAATTCAATAAATTTTTGGACTAGATCAAATTCAGATATAGCCAGTTGATTTCATATAAGATCAAACAATTCCTCTCACAGTATATCATGAACCTAAATTTAAAACTCATCATACTTCAATTTTTAAATCTATTTTTAATTTTTCTTATGATCCACCCCAGCATTATCCATGGATGTGTCAGTAGAATAGTTGAAAATTTTCACCTCCAGTCATGCCCACTTGACCAAAATGTTATGGGAAATTACATGGAGGCCAAGATAGTTAACCAAAATAATCCAAGTTTCACTAGTGAATGGAAAATATTATTATAATCCGAGTATTATAATTTTTAAATAGTGAAAACAATAACATAATCCACATATGGTTCCATTTTTTAATAAACCTAAGTTTATTATACAACATGTGGAAAACCAAATAAATAAATTAGGATTTAAGGCCAAGGGATTCTCAAACCCAACTCTTTCTTTTAGGTTACTCCTATTTCACATTGATTTCAGTATGTAAATTCCTCTAATATCTTAAAATTTCCCTTTCAATATTCTTTACCGTATTTTTCTGGGGATATAAATACTTTATCCTTGTTAAAATGATTATGAATCCAATTAAAACGATTTTTTAAAAATGAATTTTTCTTTCAAAACATCTCTTGAAACCTATTGAGTTATTTATTATTGAAAGAAAAATGATATTTTATTCTAAAATATGACTTCCCTTATTCATTTGGGAACCAAAAAAAAATTTCATGAAATTATTCTTTATGAAAACAATTCATTTCCATGGGTTTATTTCATGATTATGATTGTTATAAGATATATTCCCATGTGGAATGTATGATTATGATCATTTTATGATGTTATGGGTGGTATTGGAATTATACTTCCCTCCAATTAATTAGTTTAGGTGATATATCTCATGAGATTATGTGTATTATGTGTAACCATGATCCTAGTTTTGTTAATAATTATTATGTTATGATTTATATGCATATTTTATGTGATAACATGATGATATATTTGTTCATAAATGTGTATAGTATTTGAAAAATATGTTATGAAGTTTCATTATTATAAGTAATCCACATTCCATTCATTTTTAAATGATTCCCATGTGATTATTATGATTAACCCATGCTTATGATATGATGATAATGGTGACTATGGTTGCCAATATACTATTGATTCATGTCTCTCATATCTTCTATGTTATCCCTCCCCTTACAAGGATTTTATATCACCCATTTCTTTGATGTATATCCTCAGTCAGAATGGACTGAAGGACATCATTTTTTTTATTTTGATAATCCACCTTTCAAGGGGTGAGGTGGAACCCTTACAAGGCCCAATGTATTAGAGACAATTACATTTCCCGTATGTCTTAAAGGGAATCACCCAGAAAAGATAACTTAGAACTTCTCCTCCCCAGAAAATGTCATGATATCATCACTCCACCTTCGCAGGTCTGGTCGGCTAGATATCCTATGCAAATATTCATAGGCTCGGTACCGATGGCAAAGCCATACCCTCTCATTCTTCCAATTCCAGTTAGCTCTTCTCTAGAGAATGTGCCTCCCCTGAATCATCATCTGAAGCCATGTCCCTTGTATTCAAACTATTAAATCTTCATTCATGTGTCCTGAAGGCCTTGAGGTGGCCCTAAGGCCTTATGGTGGCATGATGGCCTTGAGAATCAACTGGCTTGAAGGCCTTGGGTGGCCCGAAAGACTTGTAGAACCTGAGGACCAAAGTGGTGGCCCAAAGGCCCATATGGATGAATAGTTCCAGCCACGACAGTACCGAACAGTACCTGCTACATTACCTGCACAGTACCAGATATAGTACTGCTACAGTACCCAAAAATACACCTCCAATCGGATTTGATCTCGGGTCGCTTGGACGCAACTACCGAGTCCTCACCAACTGGGCTGAGGCTCATGTTCCCTTGATTTATATCCTCAATTAAATACATTTATTAAGGATAAAATGAGATATTTTAGAAATAATATGATGAATAATTTATATAATGTTTATGTTTATGTATTATTTATATATAATCCAAATTTTACCAATATACTAAACCTTTAAATACTTGAATATATTACTATTATGTTATTTATCTAAAAATTTTATAACAATAATATAAGAAAAATTTGGATTTCAAAAATTTGTATCATATTTACAGTTTATTTAATTTAGGAATTAGTACTAGAAAACATTAGAGAAAACCCTAGGGATATCTTTGAGTTTTAAGAGAAATGTACTCAGTTTATGATAAAGTGTAAGAAAATATGGTTATTGAGAAATAAAATCTCTCTCTAGATACCAAAATTGGATATGGATTTGGCCCTAATTTACCCAAGGGTAATAATCCCAAAAATTAAAGATTGAGTATTTATGCAATCATTTCCTGGTGCATGATAATAATTCTTTACTGCACACATGGTTTAACACTCCCCAGGGATATGCTTTAGCTAATCATAAGATCATTATAAACCATTTTAAAGGATATTTAAAATATGTAATTAGACCTATTAAAATATAGAAAATGATTAAATTACATGACCCTAGAAGTATCATTTGTGGAAAAAGCTAAATAAAGGGATCCCATGAGATATGACATTAGAATTAATTTTCAAATGAGAATACATTATTTATTCAAGTTTTATTGAATTATGTTTGTTTCAAAAAATTTCTATTTTATAAAATGGTGAAAACTAAGAGGAAAAAAACAAACAATACATTTGAGGTATAATGAAATAATTTTATGAATTAAATTCCCAGTGAAGTGGGTGATGGAGTTCAAAACTTCATGGTGATTCCTACCCAAACTTCTCAGGCTGTAAACAATAATTTGAACCATGTAGAATTCCTACATTCACCTATTAAGGATAAATTATATATTGATTCCTTTATGTAACAATGACCACCAATGTTTAGTGGGCCTTATGATCCACTTTTCATGGAATAGTGGGCGAACTCAAGGGAAAATATCTTTTTGATGATCCACTGTTCTAAGAAAGAGAAAATTACTCTATCTGTCTTCCTATTATATAGGGAGGTAGACCAATGGTGTGTGTTGATATAGAATACTAAATTGAAATATTAAATGGATGAAATTTAGTGGGAATACATTAATAATTTTTTATTAACAAGTATTTATTTTGAACTCTTCAAACAAATATGAAAAGGAAATACCTTTAGCTTAATAAAAAGGAGGGTGAGTCTATCATGACTTATGAGGAACATTTCACAAGGCATTAAATATACACCTCAGTTTTTTTATCAAAAATGATAAAAAATAGATATATTCTTTAGTGTTTTAAAATGACACCTTTGAAATTATATAACTATATGAGACTTTTGGAGTTATAAATAAGTAGTTTGATGTGATCTCAATGTTGTGATAGATTTTGGAGAATGGTCCCATGGATATTGAAATAATAAAATAATAATGTACTTTAAATATGGAGGATCAAATGAAAAATGAGAATAGAAGATCCAACCACTCACACGCCAATGATGTGGGAATAAGTATTATGGTAATTGCCTCAAAGGGACAATGAAATGCTTCATGTGTGGGGGATAAGGCTAATAACTCAAGAATGTCAAAGAGACATGAAGTATCCAACCAATGTGATGGAGTAAAGGAGGCCACCCTCCAATGCACCACTCATGGTTAAATTCTTAAAATATAAGGATAAAGGGAATTATGCAATTAGGTTTACTAAACTATGGGACATTGAGGGTAATAGGCATTAGCAACCACCAAATCAAATGGATCATGGGAAATTTTATGACATAATAATCACTATGGTGGAAAATGAAAATGTATTCAAACAAGGTACACTTCTGATTCAATAAATAATTTCAAAAAATTTAATCCAATTCCCATTCTATACATTCCTTTATATCCTATAAGTTTTCTAAATCTTTTGAATCACAACTTCAGTACCTTGAATTAAATATATCTATAAAAACACTTAGTGGTGTGATCATTGAAACTTAAGTGTTGGAATCTTATCATATTAGTATCGGTGGGAATATTCTTCTAATGAATCTCAAAATCCTTACCTTGGTGGAATTTGATGTTATATTAGGCATAGACTATATCTCAATTATATATATCTCAAATTAACATTTAGGAGAATGAAATATCTTTCTATATTCTGAACCATCTCAGGATCTTAAAAAAAATTAAATAAATCTCATGAATCTCATTTATAGAATCCCTCAATGGTGTGGGTGGTGATACCCTAGGAAGAAGCATATCATTCCCAACTATTTATGTCAAAATAATTCAATGACCTTCAGAAAATGATCATTGTGATGTAATACACTGATATATTTCTTAAATAGTTGTTTGGCCTTCCCCAGGATCATGAGTTATATTTCTAAAAAGATTTTATACTAGGATTCACTCCTATATTTTAATTACCCTATTGGATGACCCCTATTGAACTAGAGGAGTTAAAGAATCAATTTCTTGATCATCCAAAAAAAGGGTTTATACACCCTAGTGGATAACGATGGGGTGCACCAGTACACTTTAATAAGAAAAATGATGGATCAATGTGTCTATGTTTCAATAATTTGGATCTCAATAATATCACCATAAATAAAAATTATCCCTTTTAAATTATTGATGAATAATTTGATCAAATTTCATAATCTCGGTACTTCTCAAAGGTGGATCTTTATTTTTGGATATCATTAGCTAAATGTGAATAAAGAATATATTCAAAATATAGTCATTCATGCAATGTATAGACACTATGATTTCATGGTGATTCCCTTTAGCCTTAATAATTCCCCTCTAATATTCATGGATTTAATGAATAGTTTCTTAAGAGAGTGCCTCAACAAATATTAGGTAGTATTTATTAGAAATATTATCGTTTACTCTAAGGGTAATAAGAAACATGAAGAGAATATAAGGATGGTTTTAGTAAAATTAAGAAATGATAAAATGTATGATAAGTTTATCATGTTTTAATTTTAGATTCATTAAGTCACATTCTTAGGGAAAGTTATCACAAGCAGGGGAATTTTTATGGACTCCTCAAATACAAAGACAATTGAAAAATAAAATAAACCATCAAGTGTCATAGAAATCCATTGTTTTCCTAGATTAAATAGGTTATAAAAATTATTTGTGAAAAATTTATCATGATTCACTTTACCTATAACTAAGATAACATGAAAATGGGTAAAGTATATTCGGATACAAGAATGTGATAAATTATTTAAGAAGCTCAATAAGAGTATAATAACTATGATTATACTCACAATGCCATCATGTATATAAGGTTTTGTGATATACAGTGATGTTTCAATGAAATTTTTGGTTTGTGTACTCATGTATAATGATAATGTGAAAGACTATTCCTTACTAAAGTTAAAGATCCATGAGCAGAACAACCCGACGCATAACCTAGAGTTAGCACCTGTGATCGTCACTTTGATGATTTGGTGGTATTTCCTCTATAGCGAGAGGTTAGACATATATATAGATCATAAGAGTCTAAAGTATATATTCATATATAATGATCTCAAAATTCATTAGTGAAGACGGTTATAGATAATTAAATAATATAATTTTTCTATTCACTACCATCCTGGAAAAGCGAACAAGGTAGCTAATGCTATTAGTAGAAAAAACCTATTACACTATCCATGTTGTGGATTGAGAAATAGAGTATATTTAAGGATATGAAAAGGATTAATATAGAAATAATAATGGAAATAAATACATCCAACCATTCCCAAATTATTTCCCAACAATATTTCTATGAAAATATCAAGGAGGCACAACGGGATGATCTGGATCATTAGAAAAGGGTAAAAGTGGTAAAGGAAGGTAAGATTCATGGATTCCACATCGATGAATATGGTTTCATTTTATTCGAAACTATACTTTTTGTGCCTTCATAACCTAAGATAATTAAAGAGTTATAGGATAGAGTTCATAGCTCATCTTTTTCCATCCATCTTAGATGTACCAAGATTTTCTATGATGTTTGAGATCACTTTTGGTGGGACAACATGAAGAAGAAGATTGTTGTATAGATATTAAAGTGATTGAAATGTCATAAATTTAATGGTAATTGGTAAAAATACAAGGGGATTATGCAACCATATCCCATACCCACATGTAAATGGGAGGATATCACCATGGACTCTGTTACTAGTCTCCCAATTACATTTAATGGAAGTAATGGGATATCGGTTTTGGAAGATCAACCCACCAAGACATCCAAATTCATCACTATTTTGAAAGATTTCAATCTTGAACAAATTTATAAGATATATATAAAGTGGTGAGTTTCAGGGGGAACCGCTTTTTATCATATTTTATCATTATCCATGGTTTACCTCTATATTCTAAAGAAGCCTTCAATATGCTCTGAATACTAAATTGAATTTCAGTATGGCCTATTATCCCAAAACTGATAAAAAATCTTAGAGGACAATTTAGACACCTGAGGATATCCTGAGAGCCTACTAAATGGGATTTAAAGAAGTATGGAATCAACATCTCTCATTAGTTGAGTACTCTTACAAAACAACTTCTTCTAGAATATTTAACTTCTGTATGTTGGGATTAATTTATTAAATGGAATATAATTTGAACTAATATTGTGTAAGAAATGATATAGAAGATTCAAGTCATCCCAAAAAATATAAAAGATACTCAAAGTTGTTAAAGATATCTATGTTGACTACCATCAAAGGGATTTATAATTTGATGTTAGAGACAAAGTGTTCCTTAAAATATCACCATGGAAGAAATTCATGTGGTTTAGAAATAATGGAAATATAAAACCTAGCTACATTGGACCCTTTGAGATCCTTGAATGCATAAGATCAGTGTCTTATTGGATATCACTTCCAATAAACATGTATCAAGTTCATGATATGTTCCATGTATCTCTCCAAAGTAAGTTCATACCTAATCCCTTATATGTATTGATCCCAAGCGTGGTACAACTAGAGCATGACCTATCTTATGAGGAGTGTATGGTGAATATCATAGAGCATAGAGACAATTTTATACAAAAAACAACAACTCTCCTTGTAAAAGTTTTATAGAGGAACCATAGATATGAATAGGCGACATGGAAACTTGATGAAACAATGAAAAAAAAGTACCCTCATCTATTCTCAACTGAGAATATGATTTAAAATTTCAAGGATAAAATTTTTGAAGGAGAGAATAATGTAATTACCTCGACTTTATAAATGATATTTTTTTACAAAATGAATATGTTCTATATTATATTGTATGGTATAATACATATAAAAAATTTAGAAAAATAATCAAATGTATTTCATTAATGAAGATCTTTACATTAGTTTAAAAATAAACCCATTAAAATTTAAAATATTACAATAGAAAGGAAGATAAAAAATATAAAAACTAGAATGAGAAAATTTGGTTAATCCTGATATGTTATAATCATCACTTCCCTAAACAACACTATTGAAAAAGAAACAGAACATTCATAAACCAATAAAAATTTTAAGAATGAAAAATATATATCCTTAGGGATAATTTTAGTGAATTTTGAATTAAGGAATGAAGTGGTATTTATAGGTGGTAATATGACGATTGAAATATTAATGTGACTATTGGAATAGTAACATAGTCATTGGGAATAGTAACCTGGATGTTGGGAATAGTGACATGACCATTGGAATAATAATTTTACCTCAAAATAAATAAATCTAATAAAAATAAAATTTATCAATATTAATTTATGAAAATATAAATATTTTAATTCCATAAAATAAATTCCATGATTAAAATATTAAATAAATTATAAGAACTTATTTTAATAAATTGTATTTTAATGTATTTTGTAGAAATTAAAAATTTTATGTTATTAGTTAAAATTAACTATTTTATAAAATTATTTTGATAAAATGAATATAATCTTTATAATTATCACATCCAAATTTACCAATGTTGAATTTTTTATAAATTTCTGAAAAACATCAATTTTTTACTTGAATAGTAAAAATATTATTCTCCAAATACCACATGTTTCATGACTTAATAATGACATAGTAATGAATTAATAATTTTTAAATTTGATACCTTGGTTTAAAATAAATTAAATAATATAAATGGTTTATTTAAAAATAATAAACATAATTTAAAAACCTAAAAAGTTATTTCCAAAGATTAAAATTTTAAAGTGTCCCTTTAAATAATCATTGTTTTCCAATTTTCTTGTTTCCTTCTGATTAAAAAAATAAATTTGAATTGTAAATTTATTTCAAGTCCAAAAATCATGTTATTATATTTAAATATATTTTCAAATTTCAAAAATTATGCTATTGAAAGGTTTTACTAGAATATTATAATTTATTCAATATTTTATCCTAAAAATACACCTCTTTGTACCATTAAATAACCCTTCACCCCTCCCTTGTAAAACCACTTCACTTCCACCAAAAAATATAATTATATACCTATATCCTCTCTCTTAATCACATTATAATACTTATATATATTATAGAGTAATCAAAATCTAATATTTCAAAGATTTCAGTGTCATAGAAAAGA
This sequence comes from Viscum album, assembly GCA_963277665.1. NCBI lineage: Eukaryota > Viridiplantae > Streptophyta > Magnoliopsida > Santalales > Viscaceae > Viscum > Viscum album. Next base: position 164,598,768 of record OY728142.1, on the reverse strand, counting down.
AGTAACACTAAAAATAGGGTAAGTTTTAATCAACTTTTCATCTCATTTCCCTCTTCTATTCTTCCTTTTCCCTATTCCTTTGAAACCCAAATACTATAAGATTAAATTAGAATTATTTTAAAATTATACTAAGTGTTTTATCCTATTAAAATAACTATATTTATGACTATATTTATATTTGAATCTTCTCTTTCCTACTCTTTTGATAATATCCTATCAATGGTCGGTTAACCACATACGAGGATAATGTCATCTCTATGTTTATCACCACCTTTATAGGAGGATATCACAAAATATATATAATAGATAAATATTTAATTACTTGTATTTTATGCTTCTATAATTAATTTTTCTTATGTATAAATGACCTTGAACAAAAATAGTGAAATCGAAATAATATGATTTTTAAGGAAAACATTATATCAAAACATTTAACTATTGATGATGGGAATTAGAAAATATAATACAAAAATTATAACTGATAAATAGTGAAAAAATAAATATAATTCTCTTATGGTTCAATGATTTAATAAAATTAACTTTATTATATTGGAGGTGGAAAATAAATTAATTAAATCTAGATTTAATGTGAGGGAATTCTAGAGCCCAATTCTGTATTTTTCTTTTATCAACTATTCACAATTATTTAAGTATAAAAATTAATCAAATATCTTAAAAAAATTATAATATTATTTTCCCTTTTTTATTTTCTATATACATGTTCCTACCTTATCAAAATTATTTCTAATCCAATTAAAATTAATTTTCAAAATGGATTTTTCTTCCAAAACATATCTTGACCCCTCTTGATTTTTTTATTATTAAATTGAAAAATTATCTTTTATGATAAAATATTACTTACCTTATTAATTTTGGAACCTGAAATGTTATTCATTAAAGCATGATTTATGAAATCTTTATTAAATTCATTAATTTCCATTGGTTTATTTCATGAGTATGATTGTTATAAGATCTATTACCATGGAGCAAGCATGATTATGTGTATTTTATGATGTTGAAGGTGGGACCGAAATTATATAACCCTCCAATGCATTTGATAATGTGATATATATCATTATACTATCTGTTGTATGCATGAACATGATGCTATAATTGTTCATAATTATGATGTTATGATTTATGAACATATTTTATGTATGAACATGATGTTACTTTTATTCACAACTATGTGTGGTATTTGACCAATATGTTATGATATTTAATTATTATGAATATGACACTTTCCATGCTTTCCTAAATTATTCATTGATTCTTATGATGATGATATCATGATTATGATATGATGATCAGTATGATCACCCATGTATTGTTGATTCATGTCTCTCATTTCTTCTTTGTTATCTCTCCCCTCATTGGGAATTTAGATCACCCCTTACTTGGATGAATATATTCAAGTGAATGTATATACTAATTAGAACATGATATCATTTAGAAGGACTATGATGACTTGTTGAAATAATTATTTTTTATATATATAAGTTATTTTTAAACCCAATTTTCCCAAGATACTAAACCTTTTGATTCTTGAATTTATTAATATAATATTACTTATCATAAAAATCATGTAATTATTGTGTAAGAAACAGTTTTTTACTATAAAATACATCAACATATTCATGTAAAATTGGAAGGAATTTAATACTGATTTTATCCCACACCCAATTGAGCTAAATATCATTTATTATTAGTTATTTTGATCCATATCAATGAATAAGTTTCCAATATAATTTAATAATCATAAATTCATGAATATTTGATCATGGGAAAATTTATGAAATGAAATAATATTTCTATATATTGAAAAATGATATAATCCTTGTGAAGACTGTGAAAACCCATGACTAATATCATGTCCAATTATACCAATGTAAAAATAAATAGATTTACGAGAATTTTCTTCCAAAAAACCCCAATTAGTTATTATTTATATAACTAAGATGAAATAATGACACCACAAGGTTTTTCCATGAACAATTAAATATCCAATCATTTAAGTGGTGAATAAATAATCTAATCAAACATACAAGATATAAACGAATTAAATGAACTGGAATTATATAATATATTTTTTAGTAGATGAAAATAATAACTTTTTCCACTTTGTTTTTATGATATATTGAATATTTGGTGATTGTATAAGATCTTCCTTTCTACCTTGGTTTTGTATATTGTCTAAATCAATTTCAATCATTATAACTTTGAGTAGTTCATTAATTTTCAAAAGTCTAAAAAACATACATTTTAATCATTTATGTGTAGGTGGTGTTTTGGGTTTAACCTTATTCTCTTATATTTCCTTAACTAATCACTTTTCCATTCATTGATAATCATAATCTTGATAGATAACTCTTCTACACTTGAAAAACATTATGTCACATTTATGGAATTTATTAGGTTATTCCTCCAATAGTTTTAGAAATTAGGAAGTTTATTTTTATTTCCCCGTGGTATTTTTCATTTGAGTTCCCAGGATATTCCATTTTTCTTTTAATATCATTAAATACATGATAATAATGAGATCCTCCAAATTATATTACCATATTAATATCACATTGATCAATATACACATTGATAAAAATGGTCCTTTAGACCAATTATTTTCAAATACTTTATTTTAATACATCAAGGAAACAATAAATTTTTTATTCTGGATAAATTATAAAACTTCTTTCAAACATTAAAAGTACTTTGAAGTTATGATCATAGGAACTAAAAGATTTTTCCACCCTTTTCTTATGTTTTAAGAATAGGTTTTTTAATTTGATTGAAATAGTTTAAGAAATGTATTTATTGGATAATATTTTCATAGTCCCCTCTCAATACATTGAATAAATTTTCATCTTTTTTACCTTTCATTCTTGAATAATGTACATTTTTGTTCTGACTCACCTTTTAAGTTTTAAATATCCAGAAATACCTTTCCATGCTTTGAGTATTGAATAATGGAAAAACATCTTCTTTATAATGTTGATCTCTCAACAATTATTGGATTATAAGATTCAATAAAGGATTGTGATCATTCTATATTGAACAACTTCACAAATATTTTCTTTTTCATTGGTGTGTTTAGAAACTCGACATGGTTGATGTTATTTCTCATGATAATAGATTTCATAGTCATAATGGTTTTTTTCACCATATCCTCTTCCATTTGGTTGTTCATTGGGACAATTAGCACATTTTTTATCAAACTAGTTGTTCACTTGGTTCCTCTTTATTACATAAATTTAAAAAAAGAAAAATGGGAAATGGGTGTAATAAATAAAAATATCATATGAATATAAATTTAAATAATTATTTGAATGTGAAAAACTCACCCAAAAACATCTTACTCTATCACATATTTTTTTAAAGCTAGGAAACTTTTCATTCATCCTAGGATTCTTTGATTATTGTTTCTTAACCTTATCTGTTAAATTAACCAAACCCTTATATTATAAAAATTGAGATATCTCAAACATAAAATACATAGATTTTATATCATTTATAATAAATAGAAATAAAATATCATAATTAAAATATTCACTTAAAACCCAAAGGTCTAGTTTCTTTATATATTTTCTAAATTAATATCTAATTACTCGATAATGCTTTAATATCTCTCACAAAATTATCTACAAATGGTTTATTCATAGACATATTACTGCATATATATTCCAAAGAATGTTAGAAACTAAAGAAAAGGGTGATCTAAAATGATAAATATATGATAAATAATATCAAAAGGTCAATGAGAACTTATCATTAAATTATAAAGATAATAGGAAATAAAAATGTAATCATCAAAGGAATAAGACCATGGAAATATAATACATAGTCATATATCATGATATAATAAACCATAATTAATTCATAAGAAATAATATCTATAAAAGGATATTCATGTAAGAATAACATACACCATGGTATACTAATATGAACTCAGATGAAAATAATCATGATCCGTAACATAGTAATGTTCCACCAATATAATAAAAAAAATCATATCATTATGGAAATATCTAACTGCATCATGTCCAAACATAAATATGGATATATAGATAAATGCTTCATTTCTAAAGATAAACATGAAAATATTGCTATCAATGTTATTTTCACTCATAACATAATTATCTAAAGAGATATAAATATTTTCTTGATTTATTGAAGGTATATATAATTACAAGATCACCTGTCACATAATTATAAACCATATATATGTGTACAACATGAAATTAATCATACATGATATCTTGATTAACCTATTAAAATAAAATTTGGTATAAACATTTTCATAATGTATCGAATTAAGATAAATGAATAATGGATAAAATGATTCAAAAAATTTAGTATCACTAAATAAACATATCATAAGATCATTTTAGGGTCACACACAGAACATAATTCCACAATAGATGAATTTTTTACTGACATATTTTTAAATAATATAAAAAACACTAAAATTGTTTTCTTAATGTTCCAATGACATTCTCATAAAATCATAGATATATGTCACTTTAGTAATTATTTTCAAAAGGTTGAAATTTTATTCTAAAAAAATTAATAAGAATAATTTCGATAACAGAACCAAGAAAAGAATTAAATGTAAAGTTGACAAAATGGAGATTAAATGATAAAAATTGTCATGAAAATGGAAAAAATTATATTGTAATTTTTGGAAAATTTTAGAATCATCCCATGTTGATAAAAGTGATTCCATATTTAATTATAAATTGAATTATAAATAAAATAAAAATTTATATATATATTAATTTGAAAATAAGAAAAGGAAAATTTTTTAGTAGGAAAGAATATATTCATATAAGATAAATAACCAATAAAGAGAATGGGAATGATTCATAACAGTGTTATATTTTTTTGAAGTATGATAACTTTCAAAGAAAATATTTTTAAATGAAATTTTAATTTTCCCAAATATAAATATAATGTTAAATATGAGATTAATATGTTTCATGATATATTATACACATATGAACATATAAAAAGAAAATGGAGTATAACCAAAATAAATTGAGATTAAGTCAATAAAAAACCTTACAACATTAATAATTTATGAATAAAATATAATTAAAATTTAAAATAGGAAAACGAAACATAAAACATATAAAGGAAACCAAGTTCATGATAATATGATGTCAATGTATTAATATATAAACCATATAATGGGAAAATTTTCCTATACTGTGAAACATGTCTTAATAAAAGGAAATTATTATGAAAAACTTGTACCTTGGATTCTTTCTTTCATTGATGCACTCTAATATCCTTTATAATTATTTTTCTTTTAATGTTCATCTATATAATAACATTAGTTAAATTTATTTTAATTAATACATTTCATTTATATTTTTTACTAACAAATTATTAATCATTCATACACATTATTAATCATCACCTATTGATTATTCTATTTGTTCCACACATGCTTCAGTTGGGAGGTTTTACTCCTTTCCACATGATCATGTGTTCACAAAATATAGAATTTTCCTAGATAGAGAATATATATGTTTTTGATATATTTATAGATTCCTATGATTATTAAATAGATTTTACAGTTATAGTTAATAATGAATACTAAGAAATTTTATTTTTTAATGGATATTGAATCATTAAATAGAATTTTATTAATGAATGTTGTGATATATATTACATGAAATGAATCAACCCAGGTCAACTAGACAATACACTCCATCTGTCCCATCACGATGATGTGGTGCAACAAGATAACGTAAAATGAGTTTCATTTAAAAAAACATACAACTAGAATACAAAGTGAAATAAATATAGATACACCAAGATCCAAAAAACAATCTAAACTAGTTAAACCATGAATAATGAAAAGACAAAAACAACAAGTCTCTATGTGACCAACTATCACCTAAAAACCATCCCACTATGAATAAAATGAGAAAAATAGAATATATCATGATACAACATTCCCTTCCCATTAGCTAATTCTAACAAAACAATGTCTACAATAATCCAATGTAAAAAATAGGGTGTGAGAAAAAAATCCCAATAGGATTCCACCATAGATTCTATAAACGGTCTAGTATCTAGAATTTAAAAAATTTAGTTTATAAAATATAAATAGTCTTAAAAAACATTTTCATAAATATAAACTATTTTTAAATTATTTCATTTGGTTTTCATAAAAGGATTTCATATTCACAAGAACAATAATATGAAAATTATAAGTGATAAACTGAAAATAATATCCATACAAAATAAGTTAATAAGGTGAACACACATCAATGACATAATCCATCATGTGAATTCATGTGAAACAACCTCATGTGAAAAATTGTGAGAAAAAATCCATGATAAAATCTATCATGCAATAAATAAACCATAAATGAAAAAGAAAACACATTGGTCACTAGCCTATATGAATATGTAATATACATAAAAGATCTTATCCATTGAATGTGTTGGTGCAAACCAATAACGATTCCTACCAAAGTCCATCGATATCACAAAAGTAACCCCTAGTGGTTCCATACACACAAGGGTCACTTATGTCCCTTTCCAAACGCACCCAAGGATACCAATGTTCCAAATTTTTCAAAATATATTTTTAAACCATGATAAAAAATTATAAAAAATTCTTGAATCCAATCCAATACTCTTCAATTTTTGAAAACCCATTTACGAATCAAAACCTTCATTCAAGCATTTAATCAAACACTTTATGTGAGAAAAAATGTTTTTAAAGAAAACCCCCTTTAAAAACCTGAATTTTTCCAATAAATAATTTTAAATCAAAAATAAATTCAATTAAATAAAAAATATAAAGGAATTTTGTAATAATAATAATAATAAATTCATATAATTAACCATTTTTTATAGAAACACCTACCTCAAAATGAGGGTATAATTAATTGCCTTCAAAAACAGTGATTGAGAAAGAGATCAGGTCCTATCAATCATAGATCCATAAGAGACAACATTAATGCTACATCAAACACATTAGATACAGAATCACAACCCAATTGGTTTCTAATAAGATGATAAGAGAATATTTTTATATATAATATATTTACTTTGAAATGGGGAAAACAGATCAAAAACACAACATAACTTGATGTGATCCATCAACAATGAAGGAAAACTACCTAAAATCCAAGGAGAGATACCTTCTAAGAACTTATTAAGGGTTAGAATGATCCAAAATGACATTGGGGTTATTAGGCTTTAAAAAACCAAGCAAAAATGGTAAAATACAACTTTTTAAGACTTTGGAGGGAGTCTTATGGTTTCTTGGAGATGGAATCATGGTTAAAGTGACTGTGGATCTTAACTATGATCCCATACAGTCTATTTTTTTTAGGGGTGCACGTTATTCACTAGAGGATTCATGATTTTGTAAAATTGGGATCAAACCATGTGACACCCCTAACAACCACCAGACACCTTGTACGGTTCACTAGGCATGTCACGTAGTTTTTCTTACTATTCAAAAACCATGTAAATTTCTATTGGAACCTCATAAAGGCATAACACACAGTTATATCATGGTTAAAATAACTATGTGCCTCAACTTTACACCTTCCCAATTTCCACAAATTCCCTTTTTTTAGCCTCTGATCTCCGAAATTTTCTTAGACCCCAAAATAGAAAAATTTTGGCATGACTAAGTCATACATGTGGCCTAGATGGTGTCAAAATTATCCCCACCATAAGCTCTTTATTACCCCATAAATTCCTCAGAATTTTGGACCCACAAAAATAAAATTCCACAAATTTCTCATCAATGATCCCCACTCCCATGTATCTTGGCTATTTTTTCTGCACTTCTATAGTACACCAAGAATGGGAATCATTTTACAATGTAGTACATTTTCCTAGTGATCCATAATCTAAATCTGCTAATCAATTACCATGGTATCGGGCTCAATATTAACATCCTTCCATTCAATCTCATGGGAATGATCTGGGTGATACCTTCTCAACTGAGAAATATGAAACACATGATGTATATTGAGTTATAATTCTGATATAAGGGAAAAACTCGGAGCTCTATGGATACTACCTTTTTTTGATGACCTAGTCTGAATGTCACCGGATGCTGCTCCTCCCTCCTAGTCAGAGGTGAGAGTCTTGTTATTTCATCCTCAAAGGAAGAGTATTTCAGATGGTTCTCTCCCACCCTTCCCGAGGATCCCTATTTCGTCGAAAGTCCCCGATATATTCTGAGAGGCTTCTCAACTCTCATTGCTCCCAGTAGAGATTAACGGTGCCTAGGATCTTTGCAAGCTCACAATGGTGGCTGGATTCCATATCAAGAGGCCCTCGGTTTAATCCTTTGATCACTTTGTCTTTGAGTCTTGGAAGCTACAGGAGTGTGCGGTTGTCGACTTGCTTGACCGACGACACTTCATGATTCACTTTAGATCAGAGGGGGATTTGATCTATGCTTAGTCGAGGTCCCCTCAAAGATGTAACAGAGTGTCTTTATATCTGTTTCACTGGAGATTCTATTTTCATATGTGGTGTGACCCTTCGACATTTGTGACATGGGTAAGTCTTCTGGGTCTTCTTCTCTCGTTTTAGAATCCCACTATTTTGTGTGGAATTGGAAACATGATTGGGAGGTACCTTTGCTATAATTAGTGTACTGAGGTTATTTGTAATCCCATATGCCCGAGAATTTGCATGGAAGTTGATGTTTCAAGGTCACTGGTCCGATGCATTTGGATTACAGATGAACAGGAGTTTTGCTAAAAGTAGGAGGTGGCTTTTGATTCATAGATGCATTTTTGCATGTATTGCAGTCGGTGTGGTCATTTGGTGTTGAACTGTCACAGCAGGAGGATGATTTTATGTTCATAGGTTATGGAGACGAGTCAGAGTGGAGGGTGTGATGCTACTGGTCTACATAAGGCCTTGAGAATGGGTAACACTGAATCTAGTTTGGAAGTAAGAAGGGGTGAGGCGGGAGATAAGTTGGTCTTTGAGGAGGGTGTTGGGTGTGTCGGATGTGGAGATGTTGCTGATTAGGTTACTCGGATAGGGGATCCTCGAAATGTAGGTGCAGCAGTGGAGGATCCAATAGCATCTGTTCTCATAAAGGGGTTGGTCCAAGAGCCTTTAGTTGGTAGTGCAGTGGTGGAGGGGCCAATGCCAACAGCTCTACTGCAGGGGATGACCCTAGATGGTGTTGTTGTGGTTCATGTATACTCTTCTAGTATGAAATAGATGATGGGAATCTAGGGGTGATTCGAGATGCTACTACCTTGGTTACTTTTGTGCAGGTTGTGGTTGAGGAGTCGGGGCACTCTAATCCTGAGTTTACAGTACAGAGTAATCCTTTGCAGAAGGTGGATAATAGGCCATGGGACCCGATGGTTAAGCAGGTCTTTGATCACTTAAAGTGTGACATTGGCCTTACAAATGAAGATATAGCAGGGAATTCATTGGCCTGCAACACCTTGCGGTTAGAGTCTATGGATGTCTTTGTTCAAGAAGGAAAGGATGATGATGCTGTAGAATGGTGATCATAGTTTCTACAGGAAATAGGTTTCTAGAACTGGAAAATGAGGAGGATTTTCATGAAGAGGAGAATGATGAAACACAGGATGGTGGCCTCTTGAAACTTGATGTTTCTATTATGTATGTTTCATCTGGGGAAGACGTGCAAAACCTGGTGGATCAGCCTCAATACCTTTCTATATTTGGTGCTAACAGTCAGGTTCAGCAGGACTGTGGATTGGAGGAGGGTTATCAAGAGGAGAAAATCTTGGGAAAGTGGGGTGACATCTCGGATAGTGATAAGTAAAAGGATAGTGGTGTGGACCGGCCTTCCTTCAGTGCTGTTGTTCAGGGTGAAAGAGTGAAGGTGTATGGAAATGAGGATTCTAAGACTGTTCCACCACATCTAAGACCAAAGAAATACTATTCTTATCTTCCAAGGTTGTTGTCTACCAGATCTTATAGTGGGAAGGAAATTTGGGCTATGTAGTACTCAAAGCAGTCTCTAGCCTTAGAGAAGCTGAATCTTAGGAGGAAATATTCCAAGGATCTCAAGCTCTATGAATGTTCAGAATGGGAAACAAATAATAAAGAGGAATGAATATTTAATGGGGGAGGTGACGGGTATGATTTCTATGATATGTAGTTGTTTTTATGGCTTTTTGTACCTACTTACTTATTTTTCTTTTATTAATAAATGGTCAAATTCTTGCCTCTGACTGAGAGTTTCTGGTAAAAAATATGAAACACATCATAGATCAATGTCAAATGAGATGATAAGTCCAACCGATATTCCACCTTTCTATGCCACTCTACAATCTCAAAGGGGCCAAAAAAACCTCGGTGAAAAGTTATCCTACTTACCCAAATGATGATTTCCTAAGGGAGGTGAAACTCAAATTAAAATCCAATCACCAACATAAAAATCTAATAACTGACGATGAAGGTCTATATAATATTTCAGATAGATCTATGTTGTGACCAAACTCTTCTCGATCAACTAAACCTTTTCAATCGTCTCTTGAATGAGAATATGTCTAAATAAGGGCCACTCTCCCAACTCTACCTAGTGAAAGGGGTATCTATATGGACACCCAAATCACATCCTTACCACTAGGATTCCATGAAAAAATAATGATTAATTCATTGGGAAACTCATCCCACTTCCATATCATAATGGGTAAAGGTTTCAAAAAAAATAGTTATCCTTTGGTGTTCTGACTTAATTTTATAACAAGTGAGGCACTATGAAATGAAAATTACAATTAAATGCCTCATACATGGTCACCAATACCAAAATATAAAGTCATGATACATCTTATTATCCCTAGGGTTTACAAACCAACATGACTGGTTCCCACTATCCATCAACTCCTACCTTATATAAATTGGAGCAACCAACCTGTTGTGGAAGCACAAATCTCTACTAGTAGATTGAGACAACTCACCTGAGGTCTCCCCACCAAAAATTATTTTTCTAAATCTTTGGGACTTAGTACCACTTACCTTATTAATCCAAAATTACTCATCAAAAGTTGAGTCAAGTTTCATAAAATCCAAGAATTCTTATCCACCAACCTCTTCCACTCCCAAACTCATATCAATAAACAAAATCATTACAGACCACTCCTATACTTATTACTTCATGGAATTTGTTGATAATTTTATACTCAAGGAATATCCAACCACATTACATTTCCCGTGATTTTATTCAATATCAAAATCAAAATATTGAAGATACTCCACCTAGAATCTTGATTGAAATTTTGGATCCCTCTAATTAAAAATATATTTCAGGCTCTTATGACCAGAACACACTGTAAAATGCTCCCCAAATAGATATTGATATCATGTTTTGAGTGCATGCATAAAATATTTCAACTCAATAACATGGGTAGGGTAGTTATTCTCATGAGGTCATAACTAGTGAGATCCATAGGCCACCACCTATTTCCCCTACATCAAGACACATCCCATAACTTTAACAAAAGAATCACAAAAAAATTATAACTTGATCCATGTTATAGAAGAATCAAAATTGGTGCTAAATTAAAACTCACTTTAGATCCTAAAAAGACCTCTAAATTTTTTCATTCCATTCAAACTTTACACCTTTATGGGTTAAAGCTATCATCAAAAATGCAATATTGGATAAATCATGAACAAATAATCTATAGTAACTAGAAAAATGTAAGAAGATCTGGATCTCAAACACATTTCTAGGATACTCGAAATATATAATAGTATATATTTTATTAGGATCCACTAATAATACTCTATCAGATATGAAGTTCCCCATAAATTTTACTTCACATATCCAAAACTCACATTTAGAAATCTCACTGTATAAATTATTTCCCTTCATGGTTTGAAGAATTATATCCAAATGGTTTGTATGAACCTCCTCTAACTTGGAGTACACAAAAATATCATCCAAAAACATGACAATGAAAGGGTATGAGAATGGATGAAATATTCCATTCATAAAATCTATAAATATTACAGGAGCATTAGTGAGACTGAATAGAGTAACCAAAAACATAAAATTCCCACACCAGCTCCTAAACATTGTCTTAGTTATATCCTATTCTTGGGCACTCAACTATTGTTACCCTAACTGATGTTAAATATTTAAAACCCAAAATTCCACTTTAAGTTTTTCAAAAATATCATCAATCCTAGGAAAAGGATATTTTTCCTTAACAGTCACCCGATTCAACTTTGGATAATCCATGCAATGTATGAGTCTCCCATATGCCTTCTTATAAAAGTGAATAAGATAATCCCATGGTAACATGATATGAAAAATAAATAACTTATCCTCTAGGTCCTCAAGATGGACCTTAATTTCCACCAACTCAGTAAGTTCCATTTAATAAGATAGAATAGAAATAGTCATCGTACTAGGTAGCATGTTAATAGTAAACATAACCTCTCACTGTTGTGGTAAAGTATAAAAATCACCCAGAAAGACCTCGGGGTATTCACTCACCACCGTATGAATAAATCTACCCAAATAAGGTTTAATAGAATTGAGAAACATCTTTAAAAATTGGTATGAGATTACCATAGTACAAAGAACAAAAAATCCCACCCTTCTAGGTATAGAGTACCACTCACCCTAAAAAACATGAGTGGTCCCATCAGAAGATAATAAAATAAACATAAAGAGGATGACAGTTTATCCATTAGTTAACAATGATCATCCAATACAAGACAAGTATCAGGTTGAATATGTCAATATCAAGAACTAAAAGGTCCCATGTCGCCTCATAGTCTGTTATCACCACCCAAAATTTGGGACGCTTGAATCCTTATCCAACCCTCATTCCCAAGGCATAGAATGATCCAACAATAATGGAATAAGTTCCCAAACTAATCCAAATGTTTCAACTAACTTTGATGATATAAAATAATGAGTATCACCTATATCAAAAAAATATAACACCATGGAAGTTGAAATAAACACTGTACCTATAATAGTAGTTGGCCCTGCTTCAGATTCCTTTGGAACATACTATGCCAAATAAAATTTTATCGTATTAGCCACATGAACATCTTCATTACCCATAGGATTAGATCCACCACCCTTGGAAGAATCAGTTTGTACCTGAAAACCCTTTGTGAGAGTGTATCCTACCTCAATTTCTTGTGATGTCCTTACACACAAATTCTTTTGGTGACAAAAAAGTCAATATTTATGACAAGTCTTAGAAGCCTCCACATAGTTATTCTTAGTATGACCATGCCTTACACACTGGTAAAAAAATAATTGTTTATTTCTTGATGAAGCCTATAAAACTAGTCCTGAAGAAATCTAACAACCATTACACATTCTTTTCTGTCAAAAAAATAAACCCTAGATAACAACAACACCTACCGAAGCTCCACCAAAATTTTTATTTCCAGCTATATCTACCTCATGAAAAACTGAATTATCTAATCCCTTTATAAAGGTTGGAAGAGAAATGATATTCAAAATAGACAAAATTCCATTCCTTAGCCCCAAATTAAACCTATGATCCTTTAGGTAATCTTTGGTGACTAGCTATAGTTCCAAATGAACCAACTTGAGAAAATGGGTGGAATACTACATAACTGTATGCTCCCCTTACTCCATGGCTAGAAACTCCTGGGTCTTCATTGAACATAACATCTCAGGGTAATAATCCTGATTGATGATTTTTTTAAAAGAATTCTAGGTAATTTACATGTGCAAATTATCTTTCACTATAGAGTCCCACCATCTCATTCCCGGTCCTTCAAGAATATACATGGAAAAACATATCATAGATTCTTCAAGAGTCTTCAAAAGGTTGAATATACTCTCAATCTTCTCAATCCACTCCTCATATTCTTAGGGTACCTTATTACCATGGAAGATGAGTGGATGCTTCTTAGTGAATTTAGAGCCTTGATCCACCTCACATATCAGGTTATCAATACCTACATGACCCATAGTATAGATTTTATAGATAAAATATTTAACCAAATAAGGGTACATTTTAGGATTCTACAATGGATCCAATCTCACAGTTTCCTCTCATGGATTTGAATATCTCTTATTAGAGTCATTTTCTATTAATCACAAGACAATGAAAAATTATCTTTAGAATATAACAAAAAATATTGAGACCAACTTCAAGATTTCACATCTATTCCTTAAAACATTGAGAATAAAAATAAATCATGAATTATATGAATTAAAGTCATCATAGTACAATGAAATAGTCCCATTTAAATAAACTCCCCATCTATTTTATTCAAATGATCTAAAACACCAAATGTCAAACCTAGAAAAAAAATTGACCACTCATGGTAACTCAAGTTCAGATATGGAAGTGAGCTGGTCAGGCACCCTCTTATACTTACTACCTGAATTCTAAGGGTCCTAAATCCTATATACCCAAGACACATAATGTAAAACCTCAACCCCCGAATCTCTGAGTTGGTGAATAAATTTATTACATTTTTATGATTACAAGAAAATCAAATCATAAAGGACCGAAATTTTAGTAGTTTTGGAAAACCATATTATATACACAATACCCATATTACATTGGGAAATAAATAATAAAACATTACACATAATAAAATTAAATAAAATTCATTCTTGAAAACATACTCAAATATTTCTTTTTCATAAACTGGGTAAAGGAGACAAAGATAAGGGGGATCTCAAATACTTAGTAAGGATAAGTACAGTGGAAACAATAATGAATCAATAATAATAATCAACATTTCAAGGTAAATAACTAAGAACACATTCCATTCAAATAATTTTATAAGTAAAAATCAATATGGAAAGGTAATTAACTCAAACATGTTATATTTAATCAATAAACTGAGAATGAACTACATCCATATATAATTTCAAAGAAAAAATATCATGGATAAATAATAACTGAATGTGACTGAGGTAAATTCTTAATTATTTTATTCCATTTCTCATAGGTACATGACACCTTTACCGTTAATATTTATTCTCAATACAGTTTAAGTTATTCTAATTTATCCAACTAATTCTTATCATGAGACTACTAATTCATAGAGGGGATATATATAAATGGTCCCCACCCATGTTGTAACTATCCAAATAGTTCATAAAATATATAATAATTGATTTAATTCATGAATAATGTGCCTTATCAAATATTTGTACTGAATAAACGATACATATTTTACAATATTTCCCCAATTAATCAAATAACTGTCAAGTACACACCATATGTAAAAATCATATATGGTTTGGGAAATAATTATAACCATTATATAATATTATGTATATCCAAAATAAATGTTATTTCAAATTTAAAATTATGATAAGTATGTGATTGTTTCAATAGAAAGTTAACAATCAGAAAAGAAATTGATATTGCAAATATAACCTTTACCACACGGTAATTTTCATGTCAAAACCCTTTGGATGAGATAATTCAATGTAAGAATTTACATATCATGAATATAAAATTATTAATTATATAATATAAAAAAAAAATTATTAGATACACCACTCAAAGTAAGAAAGTGGTGAATATGACATTTATCTCACAGATGTAAAAGTGAGATGAAAATAACATAACTTGTGTTTCCTTTGAGTGAATGTCCTTTATCTCCTTGTATAGTGGTTTTAATAATTTCAATAACTTAAAAAATAACCATAATAAAATTTATAATATCATATATTAACTCATTATAATATCTTATTACCCTTTTGTTAATAATCCTTCATTATTTTCACTATTTTGGGTGTTAATTGGCTAGTTTTTCAGGTATGTTTTAACTTTTTATTTTTGTTCCTATTACTTAGTTAATGATTTAATAATATCAATATTGTAAAACATGATTTAAATATAATACATATCTATTATAAACTTATTTATAATAATCCATTATATTTAGAGATAGGAAATGAAATGTTTCATTCATGGCGACGGTATGTCGTATGTACGCATGAATGCTGCTTCCATTTCATTGACGTATTAAAATAATGAAAATTATATGATATATATTTAAATTATAATTCAATTATCATATATATTTCATATATTTCACATATTTTTATTAAAATAATCCTTAATACATTCCATTTATAGAGTGAATGAATCACATCGCTTTGAGCAGGTGATAGTTCACATGTCCAAAAATGATGTTATCGTATCCTCACAATATGGAACGCATGAAGGTAGGTCTTATATAAAAATTTACAAAGAATAAATAAATTATAAATATCATATACTACAAATATAAACTATAAATCTACCATTTTTTCAAACCATGAATTGTGGAAAATGAAAGAACGAATGACATTGGTTCGTGAGGCGGTAACCCGTTGTACACACAATCTATGATTGTGTATCCCATTTGATGGATGTGTGTGAAATTTTATGTCAAAATATTATCCTAAAAACATTATAGAATATTTAAAAATATTTTACTATATATTAAATATATAATAATAAATGAAGTACTGGGTAAATAAATGAAACGAAAGCGATTGTTGGAGAATGTTACCTTATTTTTGGGTAACTCCTTTTGGTATATACCAGGAGACTTCCTTGGTAGGATTTATTCGTAATTTTATTATTTTATATTTATTGGATGGTTTTTTGGAGCTCATTTGATAAGATTTTGGGTGAGACAAAGGTCTTAATAAGTTTGAATAAGTGAGAGGGGTGAATGCCTTTTTATAGTTGAGGAGGAGTGTAATTCTTGTAAATTTTTTAAAAGGGAATTCCACCCACATTTTCCCCAAATAAAGTGTCTCAAATAATATTAAAAGTTAGATAAAAGATAGTATTGGGTCAAAATATGGACATAAAATGTCTTTTTAACATGTTTCTAGTTCATTTTGGGCCTTAATTTTAAGGTTTAGTCCTTTATAGGGCTAATTTTTCTATTAACCACTGTAATTAATATCAATCACTTTCACTAATATTTCGGTAAAAACTAATTTCAACTTATTATAAATTATAAATTATTTTTATTCCAAATATTTAATCTATTTTTCAAAATTCAAATCATATAATTTTCAATAATTAATTTAAAATTAATCTCGTAGATGGGTTGACAAAGCGGGTTTTTAAAGTAAAAGTGTTCAAAAGTGTGATTTGTTTTTATATACATTTTAAAAGTGATATTTATACCAATGAACTTAATTAGATTAATTTATTTATAATTTATATAATTTTAGTTTAAAATCAATTTAAAATATAATTTAACCTTATTAATAAATTATATGAAAATGCAATTTTCAATTAAAATTCAGTATTTTTCACTACTCATCAAACAATGAAACATCTCAAAAAAATACCAAAAATTAACCCTAAACTAATTTTTACATTTTAATTTAAAAAATTAATTTTATTTTTTCATATTAAATTTATACAAGTTCCAAAATTAATATTTAAAATAGGTTCTCCATTAAAAGGTGGTGAAACTGCTTTTATAAAAATATCGGTTTTTATGTGTAAAATTGGGTTTGTTATTATATTATGTCTGTCAAATATATTGGATGAATATAAAAAACATATTATTTAATATAATATATATATATATATATATATATATTTAATTAATACCATTCAATAATAGTAATTAATTTTATTTATTATAATAAAATCCCTTTGGAAGCATAAAAATAGTTCTTTATAGAAAAATTTACTATACATTCAATTGGTTTTGATATTCATTTATATTTAGATGATAACCAATGAATTCAACCATTTATTTTCATAATTTAGTTAATTATATTAGTAACCTTAAATTTAATGTCTAGGATTTATCTTATTATATTAAATAATAATATCTTAATAATATATTTTATGTCTAGTAAAACTCGGTCTTGCGTGTAACATAAACTACTGAACAAAGTTGTTCTTATGTGTAACATAACCTAAATTAGTGTTGTGTGAATTACAATACATATAATATATTTATTTGAAATATTAAATATATCATAATTTCTCTAGATGTTATATTCTTTTATACTCTTGGTGTTGTGTGTCGCACATGCTATTAAATAAAATGTTCTTACTTTAGAATTTTGGGGTGTTACATTCTCCCAACCTTAATTAAATTATTTCCTCACAATTTAAAATTGATCTCAATAATTAAGGGTTTTGTATGAAAATAAAATATTATTGAAAAAACCACATTGTAATTAGGGTTCATAACACATCTTCTTAAAAACAAGGAAATGGAAATGAGAAGGTTACCACAAAACTATGATTTTGAATAGAAGAACATTTGTGGAAAATGGACATGGAAGAAAAATGTAACCATAATTTTATGATGGAGATTTATAGAAAACATTTTCATGAGAAATTATTTGACCACAAAACCATAAACCATAGGTTTGAATAAATTTCATTGATATCATCAAAAATGATGATAATAGGACAACATTTTCGGTTTTAAGATCATATTTCTATAGTTTTGGAATTCTTTCACTATCTATGAATGTAAGTAAACATATATTTATATTTCATATGAACAATATTATCCTTTTTTCCTTGATCTATTTCTACTTAATCTCTTAGTATAAGTTGTATTATTGGTTTAAGTAATACATTAATCTTTAAAACCTCATCCAAAAATCAATTTAAACAATTTCATAAATGGTTATCCTTTAAAAAGATTATGATACAACACTTTAGAGTCATTTCAATGGTAGTTAGTAGTATTGAATTTTAATTTATCCATATTAATCATCTCTTTATCTAACATCATTATCTCAACATCAGAAACATATTAAAGCTTATATTTCCCTCAACCATGTATTTTCCAAAGAGTAAAACTTGATACCAAATCACTTTTTTATTACCATTCAACATATTATCTCAAATAATTAATGAAAAAATACTAAAATAAAATCATTATATATTCATGATTCATATGAAAATAACATCAACAATAAAATACTTTTACAACATATTTCTTAGATCTAAATACATAAGCATGTTAATCATTCCTCTTCGGTTGTTTTAATAACATATGATCGACCTTAATCCCGTAAATTATTCTAAGGTAAATTCCCATGATTCTTGGGGAATTAATTTTCATAGAGACCCATATCCTTGCAATATTAACACTAAATAGTATCCTTTTTATTCTTCCCTTTACATTCATTAACCTGATGACTATTTCCTTTACACTTATAACAAACTCCCAATACTTTCAACCATTTACCGGGGTGATTCTTTCCAAAATTATCACATGTGGTAAAATCCTTATTTCCCTTATCCTATTTATCTATTATTTTATCTTAATTTATATTATTCTCTTTCTTAGATTTAAAATCATAATACTTGGAGAATTATTTTTCTTTCTTGATATCACATAAAACTATTTCATCATATGAAGAAAATATTTGAGACCCCAGTGCCCTTTGGATACTTGGAATAAGTCCTTTAAAGAAATTATCAATCATGAACTCTAGGTTGCATATATAATCCATAGCATACCAAACTAGCCTTGTAAAGGTAGATTCATAATCTATAACACTCTATTCTTCCTTTTTCTTTAAGTTAAGGAACTTTCTATTCATCTCAATTTTTTGATCACAAGGGAAGTATTTATCGAAGAATGTCTCCTTAATGGTTCTCTATTCCATGAGTTATATTTATTCTTCCTCTCTAGTATTATGTATCAACTACCATCATTTATAAGAATAAATATCCATAAAATAAACTAAAAGTGTAACCTTTCCCTTTTCACCACATCCCAATACCATGCATATCTTCTCCAAAGGATAAATCCATTTCTTAACCACCGTTGGGTCAGTAGTCCCACTAAATGATGGGGGCCTCTATTGAATAAAGAAATCCAACATCAGAGAATCTCATTGTGGAATAGGATCCTCTATCCGAGAAAGGTTATGTGTCATAACCTGATTAATAAATCTTAATATATCCATAACTTTATTAGTTATAATACTAGCTATATCAGGTTTATCAATAGGGAAACCCCAACATTGTCAAAAATTATTGATACCATTCTTCCTTTCAGGTGCCATTTATAATTAATGGAATAAAATAGATTAGATCATAACATTATTTAAGATAATTTATAATCCCAAAACTGGTGATATACAAGACATAAATCGATAAATTTATGTGTATCTAATCTTATAATCATAAACATGGTTTCTTTGGGGATATCTTTACTTTAAAATCCTTCATAATGGTTTGTAAAAAATGTGAATTATCTTAAGTGTATCCCTAGAGATTTTTAAACTAGATGTGTTGTAAGGCCCATTTTTCTGTACAAGGTTACTCTCAAGTCAGGCCTGACGCACCTTGTTGGAGTTGTTACCCCTAGGTACTTCTATTCCAGAACCAAGTCCACTTATAGTATCCATACATGGAGGTATTCCTAGGAATACCCACATAATATCTACCTTATAAAAATTATAGGATTTCATTCTATACTTATATTAAAATTCTATCTCAGGGTTATGTTCCCTAATCTATGTTTTCAAAATTTATTTTCTATGTTTTTTAATAAACTTCATCTGATACCAAATTTAACGCCCTGACCATAGAATCCCGCAGTGGGTGCATTACTCTATTACATTGGTAGGATTACAAAGAAATAAAATCCCAAAGAACTGAAAGCTTAGCCATTTTGGAAAAATAGATTACATACAAATACCCATGTTATATTTGGAAACATAAAATAAAACATGACACAAAATAAAATTAAATGAATTGAATTCTTGAAAGAATATTCAATGATTTCTTCTTCATAACCCGGGGAAAGGAGAAAAAAACAAGGGAGAGTTCAAATTATCGGTAAGGGTAATTATAATGGAAGTAATGGTGAATCAATGAGAATAATCAAAATGAAATGTTAAATAATTGATAATATATTCCATTAAAATAATTGGATAAGGAAAAAAATCAATATGGAAAGTTAAGTAAATGAAACACATGTAATTTAATCAATAAATTAATAATGAACTAAATTCATAGATAATGTTAAATAAAAAATCTCATGGATAAATAATAACAGAATATGAATTATAAAAATTCTTAATTATTATATTTCAAGTTTCCTAGTTACATGGTACCTTTTCTGTCAAGATTTATTATCAAGATAGTTTAAACTATTCTGATTTGGCCAACTGATTAATCTCATGAGAATAAAGATGAATCAAGGGGATATATATAACCATACCCAAACCATTTTGTACCTATCAAAATAATTCCTCATATATATAATAATCGATTTAATTCATGAACAATGTGCCTTATCAAATATCCATATTGAGTAAATGATAAGAACTTACCAATATTTTCCCAATAAATCAAATAACTTTCAAGTATACGCCATATGTATAAAAATGTATATAGTTTAGTAAATAATTATACCAATCACATAAAATTTTGGATATACAAAATAAATGTGATTTAAAATGGAAAATGTTCATAGGTAAGTTATTTTTTCAAGATAAATTTAACAATCACAAAAGAAATTTAGATTACAAAGATAAAATTTTCCACTTGGTAATTTTCATGTCTAAACCCATTGGATGAGATAATTCAAAGTAAAAAATTAAATACCATGAAAATGAAAGGATTTGTGATATAATATAAAAAAGGGTAAGTATATACACCACTCAAAATAAGTAAGTCGTGAATATAACATTTATCTCATAGATGTAAAAAGTGAGATGCAAATATCTTACCATATATTTCTGTTTGGGTGAACATATTTTAAACACATGTATAAATGATTTAATCATATTATTAAATTATACCATATCCATAATTATATTTATAATATCATATATTAACTTAGTATAATATATTATTACACTTTTATTAATAATATTTCATTATTTTCAATACTTCAGATGTTAATTTCCATGTTTTTTGGGTATGATTTAACTTGTCATTTTTGTAACTATTGATTAGATAATGTTTTAATAATATAAAGAATTTAAACCGTGATTTAAATATCATATATATCTAGTATAAATTTATTTATAATAATCCATAATATTTGGATATAATAAATTAAATTCATCGTTCATGGAGACGGTTGGTCATACGTACGCATTAAAGTTACTTCCATTTCTTTGTCGTATTGGAAGAATGAAAAAAAATGATATACATGTATATTATAATTAAATTATCATATATATTTCATATATGTCATATAGTTTTATTAAAATAATCTTTAATACATTCTATGTATAGTGTGAACGAACCACTTCACTTAAAAGAGGTTGTAGTCCACACTTCCACAAACGATGTTATCATATCCCCACAATATGAAACTCATAA
Organism: Viscum album; assembly: GCA_963277665.1. Lineage (NCBI taxonomy): Eukaryota > Viridiplantae > Streptophyta > Magnoliopsida > Santalales > Viscaceae > Viscum > Viscum album. Next base: position 164,576,485 of record OY728142.1, on the reverse strand, counting down.
AGGTAGGTGTTATATAAATATTATAAAAGCACAAAGACATTGAAAATATCATATATCAAACACATAAACTATAAATACATAATTATTTACAACCTTTAAAGATGTTAAATGGAAGAACGAACGACATCGGTTCGCAAGGCAGTAGTCCGTCGTACACATGAACAATGATTGTATGTCCCGTTTTATGGATGGTGAGAAAGTGTAGGTACAAATATTATCATAAAAAAAATCCCTATATATTTATGATACATATTTTATTATATAGGAAAGATATTAGAATAAATTAATGGGGTTAAATAAATTAAATGAAAGAGATTGTTAGAGAATGTTACCACTTTTTCAGGTAACTCCTTTTAGTTTATACCCAAACTCTTCCTTGGTTTGATTTAATCACAAGGTGAGACTTATAGGTTTAGTGTATTATTTTGAGATATTATTTTAAAATATTTTTTGTGATAAAAAAATCTTGAGAGTTTTTAATAAGTTTGAGGGGTGAGTGCCTTTTTATAGTGGTGGAGTTGTGGAATTCTTGTAAATGTTTGAAAATGGAATTCTTACCACATTTTCACAATGTTAAGTCACTCAAATAATGGTCCAAATTAGTCCCAATAGAGTATAGGGTCAAAATATTTCCAGAAAATGGATTTTAGGTAATTTTATAGGTCATTGTCGTCCTGAAGTTTAAGGTTTAGCCCTTTGTTAATGTAGAGACCCAAATCTTGATGTACATGTACATTACATTACTTTTGTTTAATACTTAATACATAAAAAAAACAAACACACAAGGACCGTAATAGTTTATTGTCTTTGGAAACTCGGAACATAATCTTCTAATCATTGTGAAAGATCTTCAACATCTCCCATAAAGATCTTCCCCATTTGTTTTCTTACCTAAAACCTTTCTTTATATCCTAGGGAAAGGAAAACATATAAATTTTGATCTCAAATTATCAGTAAGGGTAATCATGGATAAAATAAAACAAACCATATACATTTGAACTTCAAAACATGAACATAAAGTTTACACATCAAAATCTTGAGTTTTGAAATAAATCTTGGCAGTACATAAGGCATAGGTCATAAAGGAACATTAATCATGATAAAATGTCATGGGAATAAAACATTTAATTGTGGAAAATCATTAAGAACATGATATGATTTCCATAGTATCCAAGGCATTGTTTCCAAGACCATATTAGTGGACAAAGTCCCTTTTTGAATCGAGTTCACCCCTCGTTTCAGTCCTATAACACTGAACCAGATTAACTTACCATTTCAGTCATGTCTATCTCATGAGATATAAATCTTTACCCAATGCATTGGAGGGAGATATAGGTCCCACCCATCTCATAATTAAAACATTCTTTCATGTGCCACTACATAAACATAAATAATTCATCATACCCCAAAGAATAAAATGGGTTTCATAAACATCATCCCATCATAACATAATCCATATAAAACAAATGGATATCATTTCATCATAAGAAAAGTGAAACCATGTATATCATAGAGAAATTATACTTGAAACATTCACATATGAAAATAATGTCATCTTATAAGGAAAATGGTTTTGATAAAACACTTGAAATAACTTCTTGAGGAAAATATCCTTTCTTCTTCAAAATCATTTTCTTTTCACAAAATTCCATGAAATTTAAAAATAAAAGTATTTTTTTGAAAATATTCATAAAATCTTGTAGAGTAAGATTCATGAAAATGAGGCATTATGAAATCGTAAAAATCTGTTCACACCGTATAAGTTAAAAATAACATTTTTCTCGTACTTTTGTCGAAAAAGTCAAAAAGTTCCTCGTATGGTAAAAAAAAGAAATATTGCTTTCATAACATGTGGTAAAAGTCAAAAATGGGTAAAAATGACTTTAAAAATACATAAAAACATTTTTGGAAATCATATTCTTTGATGATAACAATAACCCCAGTAAATACTTATGAATAAACAATCTCAGATAAAAATGAGATTTGAAAAGTTGTCTCTTACCTTATGTCCAATTTCTTCCATATGTGTCTGAGACTCCTATATAGTGGGTTTAAACATATTATTAACTTGTAAAATAACCATAATAATATTTATGATATCATATAAGATTCACTTATGACTTTATATTATCCGTTCATTTGTCAATTCCATGTTAAAGCAGCGTTTTGGGTAAAATCGTTTCATTTATCGTCCGTGTTTTGACTTGTAATTATTAATATGATTACTTAGATCATGATTACTTAATTACAAAATATAAAACATGATTTATATAAAATATATATTCAGAATATACATATATATAATAGATCGATAAATGGAAAGAAATACACCGTTCATAGAGACGGTAGGCCGTACGTACACATGAACGTTGTTTTTCGTTTCCTTATTGAATTGAATGGAATTAAGTAGATGACATACATATAAATATACATAAATACAGTAGAATTATTATGTCATATATTTCATCATTACTTATTATATATACTTTTTAGTCATTCTTGAGTTTTTATCATGGAAAATGAATCTCATCGCATCGTGGAGACGGTAATCCGTACGTACGCACGAGCAATGATATCGTTCCCATATTTATTGAATGGAATTGGAGTGGATGATATAATATCTTAAAATAATTATGATGTTATAATAATCATATATAGTTATTCTTTACACCATTATACCCATCCAAGTAAGGTGGTGGTGGAAAAACTGATTACACCACAGCCTGGAGATGGTATTTCGTACGTACGCATGCGCGGTGATTTCGTTTTCCATAGGATGTATCGAAGGTGAAATAGGTTTGTTTAATATTTATAATAACATATCATTATATTTTTGATACTGATGTTATTACTTTATAATGAAACAACTTAAGAACAATATGTTGAAGAATAAATAAAACTTGAAAGAACCGGTAGAAGATATTACCTCTTCTTCGTCACACCTCTTTTAAACTTCTTCATAGGGCACTAGAGTCTTATTTTGAGAAGACCAGAACCTATATGATATAACTATAGAGGTTTATAAGAGGACTTTTCAGGGGTTTTCTGAGCTTCAACGCTCAAAAGGGTGTTAAGAGAAGAGGGAAGGGGTACCCTTTTTATAAGGGAGGAGGGGGCACCTTTAGAAAAACTTAAAATATTATTTTATAATAAAGTCATATTCGGTTTATAATAGCTCAAAATTGATTTATTTCGAATCTAAAGTAGGGATGTGTCGAAATAATCTCAAAAAATAGGTTTTATACATGTTTATATTACTATTTTAACCTTATCATTTAGATTTTACTCTAAGTTAAATTATTTAACTTTTACCGTGTCTTCTTGTTTTCTTTCACTATATGGTTAATAAAATTACTATAACAAGACAAAAGAACCAAAAGTGGTTAGTTATTAATATATATAACCTTATATAAGTCAGTTTGATGAACCTTAGATTTTTAGGAATATAATAACAATTAATATTATAATACTCTTTTTAAAAACTATTTTATGTCAATTTTGACACTATTTGGTAATTGATTTTTGTGAAAATTATAACCACATTATTAGTTATAAAAAAGTTAATTTAATCAATACTAACATTTGATATTAACCTATAAAATTATTTTAATTCATAAAAAGTCTCAAATTACATTTATTTGGGTATTTATAACATCAATTATGTTAATATTTCATTAATAAGGTAATTACTGCATCATCATTGTGTCATAAATAAATTAACTTATTTAATTTCTAAAAATTATAAATAAAATACCATTATGTAGGAAATCGTTTTATCTTTATAATTAATATTTATAGTCGAATTTATCTTCTTTAAAACTCTATATTAAAAATGTTTTAGTTATTAAACATTGATTTTAACTATTTTAACTCTTCTTTAAATAAAATAATAATAAGTGTCCTAATCTAATCCAATTGGACCTAAAGGGTAATATTTTATTCCTAAGGTTGTTTTTGGTCGAATTAAACTTATCCAATAGAATTAGGACCTGTGTTAGGGAAATAATAATATCATTTTTACCCTTAATTACCCTATTTACTTTTTATCGTGGTAAATAAAAGTAAAAAGTTACTATTCACCAAAAATTATTTTTTTATTATTAAACCACATTTTACTCCTTGATATTAACTGTGTCTCCCAGATTTTCGAAATTAAACTCACAGAAGCGGTAAAATTAAGTTTTATGTACAATTGAAAATGCTCCTAGGAGGTGGACAAAAGATGGTAAAAAGTTCAATAAAATTTTTATGTATCTATATTGTTATAAAATTACTCCAATGGATTACAATGAACATATATAGTTATTATGTATATATTTTTACCTAAAATAGATTTAAATAAAATAAATGATTATTTAAATAAAAAGTTGGTTTTTAAATAGTAACCTAGTGTTTTCACTATTCATCAAAACATGAATGTTTTCTGAAAAATACCAAAAATTCACCCTAGGCTAATTTCGAGATTCTGAATCCAAAAATGAAGTCCATTTTGAAAGATAAAATTTATAAGATTTCAAAAAGTGGGTATTACTATTCATAATGGCTAGTTTATATAATATTTTAATAACATATCGTTGTTTAGTGAAACTCAGTATTGTGTACAACACACACTATCGTGGAAGGTCGCGATTGCGTGTAAAGAAAGCCAAGTCAGGGTTGTGTGTAGTGAAAGATTCATTTTTTGTTGTGTATAATAGAATCCAACCATATTTCATTTATACATTGAATATATATATATATATATATATATACAATCAATGTTGATTATAATAACTTCTATCAAACGAACTTGAAATTTTGTGTAACACGATCCAAGAATAGTGTTGCGTATACCGCAAGCTAATACGGTGTTGCGTATAGCGCAAGATAATCTTGGTGTAGCATACAATGCAAGACATAAAATAAATTAAATAGAATACTTCTCATAAAATCTTTGGGTGTTACATTCTACCCCAATTAAAATGAATTTCACCCTCTAAATTCGTTGGGGTTATAAATCGTTTACTACTTGAAAGTTTTATTTGTAAAAACCCACATCGTAAAAGGAATACTAAAACATAATATTAAAAATTAAAGTAAGAAATGTAACGGTTACCCAGATTAACACATCACTGGGTTTCCACATAGGAGAACATAGGTGGAAATATGTATATGGAAGAAAAATCTAACCGTCAAGTTCTGATGGAGAGTGGTAGAGAACATGGATATCAAAAAGCCAACAATCACAAAGCCATAAATTTGTGATGATCTAAGGTACCATCTGATTCATCAGATATGAGAGTACTAGAACAACATTTTCGGTTTCCGAGATCATTTTCTTAACGTTGATGAACTTTTACATAAGGAGAAATATTTACTTGATTTCAGTGTAATATCATTGTTGGTCATTCCATGAATAATTTCCACTTCATCTCTATTTAAAGAAATGAAGCTGAATTTTTCATTCATGAAGTGTTAGCAGATCATGCGATAGAATGATAAGTCATCCCATATGTTTCAAACAAAAGGTTAGAAAAAGTTATCAAATATACATAAGTCCATATATGGTGAGGTTAATCATATATGATTGCAAAAATGGACTTATACTTCATCTATCATACTGCTTAATATAATAAAACTAGTTTATAATAACTAGGGTCTTCCTGTTGGCCAGTGGTAGGCAATAAAGACATGTCACACTTTGGTTGTGGGTTCGATTCCCACAGCCTTGTCCGACGCGATGGGTTGTCGTCCATCTCGCAGGTTGTCCTCTTTCTAAAAATACACTGTTATAACATCCCATCAATAATATTAAAAAAAATTCTATCCTCAAACAATACAAATATATGTCCAATATAATCCATTTCAATCTTTAGGTTTATCTAAAATACTTTTGTACAAGCTCATAGTATAAAGAAAACAATTACTAGAAATGGCATCTACCAAGCTTGTGAATACCATCATTTATCCCCCATATATCATACGATATATCTTGTTGGTCACATTCCAAAAATTTTAATACCTTAATCATTATTCTATTGCAACATGAATTACCAAAGAACCTTAGTTGAAAACATGAATGCTGTCAAAAGTTGTCTCTTTCCACATTCCAAAATCCCAAAAATTCTTTATACTCAAACCATGATATCACTTTGTCCTTATATTAGTCATGAGCTCATGAATACCATCAAACATATTATTTTCTCCTTATCCCTTCATTATGTGCATATCATCTGCTTTCCAAAAATATTTCAATCACTTTTCATAGATATCGATGCCATATTCTTATGGAAAACCACAATGGACCAATATATAGGTATTCCAATATACCATAAAAGTACCTCAACAACATTATTCTTGAATACCAATACATAAACACTTCAAACCATCCTCTTTAATTATTTTCATGGAATAAGTCCTTCCTTGATATAGAAGTAACCTCTTAGGTCAGGGCATTGAGTTGGGTAATGCCCATGTTCTCCACAGATAATACATTAAACTCCATAACAGTCTGTCACTCTATGACTCTTCTCTCCACACAGATAACATCTTCCCCTCCATTTTATGTCTTCATCAAGGTTCTTATTTCCTTCTTTATAAATCTCAATCTTCCTTTATCTATGCTCCTCAACATGCGAACATGCATAAAAGTCAATCTTCCTCTTATTTGATGAATTTAGAATACCACTAAAGTTCACCATGTTAATCATATATCACGATGACTGATTCGGAAAAATCAAAAAATCTTTCTTTCTAGGAATTACGCAATTTCTTTTCTCACAGTCACCAATTTTTCCATTGGATTCAATGTTGACCCAATTCCTTCTGGTTCCCTCTATTGACTAAAACCAAATACCATGGTGTAAGAAACAGTTAAAATAATGAGTAACCACGTAATCATAAAAAGTTTCTTATAGGATGTATAACTTATCACACATTCTTTAATCCATGACACCTTAGGTTCACCCTAGGTTATTCATGATAGTCAACATAATTCTAGGATTGTAACCTATAGTTATACTAATCCTTAGGGACATCCCTAGACGTACCTTAGAAATATCTCTAGGGATCTCACTAAAGTTCTCGCATCCTAGTTTCCAAATGTTGACTAAACATTTCCTCTGATACTAACTGTAGAGACCCAAATCTTGACGTACATGGACATTACATTAATTTTGTGGAATACTTTATACATAAAAAAACAGACACACAAGGATAGTAATAGTTTAGTGTCTTTGGAAACTCGGAACATAATCTTCTAATCGTGGTAAAAGATCTTCAACATCTCCCATAAATATCTTCCCCATTTGTTTTCTTACCTAAAACCTTTCTTTATATCATGGGGAAAAGAAAACATATAAAGGGTGAGATCAAATTCTTAGTAAGGGTAATCATGGAGAAAATAAAACAAACCATATACATTTGAACTTCAAAACATGAACATAAAGTTTACACATCAAAATCTTGAGTTGTGAAATAAATCTTGGCATTAAATAAGTCATAGGTCATAAAGGAACATTAATCATGATAAAATAGAATGGGAATAAAACATTTAATTATGGAAAACCATTAAGCACATGATATGATTTCCATAGTATCCAAGGCATTGTTTCCAAGACCATCTTAGTGGACAAAGTCCCTTTCTAAATCGAGTTCACTCCTCATTTCAATCTTATAACACTGAACTGGATTAACTTACCATTCCAGCCATGTCTATATCGTGAGATATAAATCTTTACCCAATGAATTTTAAGGAGATATAGGTCCCACACATCTCATAATGAAATCATTCTTACGTGTGCCACAACATAAACATAAATCATTCATCATAACCCAAAGAGTAAAATGGGTTTCATAAACATCATCACATCATAACATAATCCATATAAAAAAATGGATATCATTTCATCATAAAAAAATTTAAACCATGTAAATCATAGAGACATTATACTTGAAACATGCACATATGAAAATAATGTCATCTTAGATGGAAAATGGTTTTGATAAAACACTTGAAATGAATTCTTGAGGAAAATATCCTTCTTCAAAATCATTTTATTTTCACAAAATTCCAGGCAATTTTAAAAGAAAAGTATTTTGTTGAAAATAGTCATAAAATATTGTAGAGTAAGCTTCATGAAAATGAGGTGTTACGAAACCGTAAAAATTTGTTCACGCCATATAAGTTAAAAAAACATTCTTCTCGTACTTTTGTCGAAAAAGGCAAAAAGTACCTCGTATGGTAAAAAAAAGAAATTTTCCTTTCATAAAATGTGGTAAAATTCAAAAATGGGTAAAAATGACTTTAAACATACATAAAAACATTTTTATAAAACATGGGCTTTGATGATAACAATAACCCCAGTAAATACTTATGAATAAACAATCTCGGATAAAAACGAGATTGGAAAAAGTTATCCCTTACCTTATGTCCAATTTCTTCCGTATGTGTCCAAGAATCCTGTATAGTGGGTTTAAACATATTATTAAATTGTAACATAACCATAATAATATTTATTATATCATATATGACTCACTTACGACTTTATATTATCCTTTCATTTGTCAATTCCATGTTAAAGTAGCGTTTTGGGTAAAATCGTTTCATTTATCATTCGTGTTTTGACTTGTAATTATTAATATGATTACTTAGATCATGATAACTTAATTACAGAATATAAAACATGATTTATATATAATATATATTCAGAATATACATATATATAATAGATCGATAAATGGAAAGAAATACACCATTCATGGAGACGGTAGGCAGTACGTACGCATGAACGCTGTTTTTCGCTTCCTTATTGAATTGAATGGAATTAAGTAGATGAAATACATATATATACATAAATACAGTAGCATTATTATGTCATATATTTAATGATTACATATTATATATACTTTATAATCATTCTTGAATTGTTAACATGGAAAATGAATCTCATCGCGTCGTGGAGACGGTAATCTGTACGTACGCTCGAGCGAAGATATTGTTCCCATATTTATTGAATGGAATTGGAGTGGATGATATAATATCTTAGAATCAGTATGATTTTATAATAATCATATATAGTTATTATTTACACCATTATACCCATCCACGTAAGGTGGTGGTGGAAAAACTGATTACACCACGGTGTGTAGATGGTATTCCGTACGTACACACGCGCGGTGATTTCTTTTTCCGTAGGATGGATAGAAGGTGAAATAGGGTTGTTTCATATTTATAATAACATATCATTATATTAGTGATATTTATGTTATTACTTTATAATTAAACAACTGAATAATAATAAGTTTAAGAAGAAAGAAAACTTGAAAGAATCGGTAGAAGCGATTACCTCTTCTTCGTCGCACCTCTTTTAAACTTCTTCTTAGGGCACTAGAGTCTTATTTTGAGAAGACCAAAACCTATATGATATAACTATAGAGGTTTAGAAGATGAATTTTCAGGGTTTTTCCAATCTTAAATGCTCAAAATTATGTGAAGAGAAGAGGGAAGGGGTGCCCTTTTCATAAGGGAGGAGAGGGGCACCTTTGGAAAAACTTAAAATATTATTTTATAATAAAGTCATATTCGGTTTATAATAGCTAAAAATTGATTTATTTCGAAGATAAAGTGGGGATGTGTCGAAATACTCTCAACCAATAGGTTTTATACAAGTTTAGGTTACTATTTTAACCTTATCATTTAAATTTAACTCTAAGTTAAATAATTGAACTTTTATCGTGTCTTCTTGTTTTCTTTCACTATATGGTTAATAAACTTACTATAACAAGCCAAACGAACCACAAGTGGTTAAGTATTAATATATATAACCTCATATAAGTCATTTGGACAATCCTTAGATTTTTAGGAATATAATAACAATTAATAATATAATATGTTTTTAAAACTATTTTATGTCAATTTTGACACTATTTGGTAATTGATTTTTGTGAAAATCATAAAAACGTGATTAGTTCGAAATAAGTTAATTGAATCAATAATAACATGTCATATTAACCTATAAAATTAGTGTAATTCATAAAAAGTCTCAAATTACATTTATTTGTGTATTTATAACATCAATTATGTTAATATTTCATTAATAAGGTAATTAATGCATCATCATTGTGTCATAAATAAATTAACTTATTTAATGTCTAAAAATTATAAATAAAATACCATTATGTATGAAATTATTTTATCTTTATAATGAATATTTATAGTCTAATTTATCTTCTGTATAACTCTATATTAAAAATGTTTTAGTTATTAAACATTGATTTTAACTATATTAACTCTTCTATAAATAAAATAATAATAAGTGTCATAATCTAATATAAGTGGACATAAAGGGTAATATTTTATTCATAAGGTTTTTTTGGTCGAATTACACTTATCCAATAGAATTAGTACATGTGTTAGGGTAATAATAATATCATTTTTACCCTTAATTACCCTATTTAAAATTTACCATGGTAAATAAAAATAAAAGTTACTATTCACCAAAAATTATTTTTATCTTATTGAACCACATTTTACTCCTTGATATTAAGTTTGTCTCTCGAATTTTTTAAATTCAACCCACAGAAGCGGTAAAATTATACTTTATGTACAATTGAAAATGCTCGTAGGAGGTGGGTAAAAGACGGTAAAAAGTTCAATAAAATTTTTATGTATCTATATTGTCATAAAATTAATCCAATGGATTACATTGAAATTATGTAGGTATTATGTATCTATTTTTACCTAAAATAAATTTAAATAAAATAAGTTATTATTTAAAAAAAAAGTTGGTTTTTAAATAGAAACCTTGTGTTTTCACTATTCATCAAAAAATGAAAGTTTTCAGAAAAATACCAAAAATTAACCCTAGGCTAATTTCGATATTCTAAATCCGAAAATGAAGTCCATTTTGAAAGACAAAATTTATAAGATTTAAAAAAGTGGGTATTACTATTCATAATGGCTAGTTTATATAATATTTTAATAACATAACATTGTTTAGTGAAACTCGGTATTGCGTACAACACACGCTATCGTGGAAGGTCGCGATTGCGTGTAAAGCAAGCCAAGTCAGGGTTGAGTGTAGTGAAAGATTCATTTGTTGTTTTTTATAATATAATCCAACCATATTTCATTTATACATTGAATATATATATATATATACACTCAATGTTTCATAGAATAACTTCTATCAAACGAACTTGATATTTTGTGTAACACGATCCAAGAGTAGTGTTGCGTATACTGCAAGCTAATACAGTTTGGCATATAGCGCAAGATAATATTGCTGTAACATACAATGTAATACATCAAATAAATTAAAAATAATACTTCTCATAAAATCTCAAGGTGTTACAGTTAAGCTAATTTTTTCTTAATCGTTATAATTAATTTTAATCACTTTCACTAATACTTTTGGTAAAAAACTAATTTGACCATATTATACATTATAAATTATTATTATTCCAAATATTAAATAAATTTTTACCAATTCATATCATATAGGTTTCATAAATTAATTTTAAATTATTCTCGCAGATGGGACGACTATGTGGGTTTTTTAAGTAAAAGTTTTTAAAATTTTGATATGTTTTTACATCAAATTTAAAAGTGGAATTGATAAAAAAATACCAGGTTGAATTAATTTATGTATAATTAATATAATTATACTTTAAAACAAATTTAATTATTAATTTAACCTTATTAATAAATTACATGAAAAAGTATTTATCAATTAAAATTTAGTATTTTTTACTATTCATCAAAAAATGAAACTTCTCATAAAAATACCAAAAATTCAGAATAACCTAATTTTTATGTTTATATTTAGTAAATTAAGTTTATTTTATCATATTAAACTTATAAAAGTTCCAAAATTTAGATTTATAATAGGTTATCCATTAAAAGGTGATAAAACTACTTTTATAAAAATATTGGTTTTTATGTGTGAAATTAGGTTGGTTTTTATCTAATGACTATAAAATTTATTAGATGAATATAAGAAATATTTTTTGGAATATATAATATATATTTTTTATTAATATCATTCACTAATGGTTATTAATATAATTTACTATGATAAAACGCCTTTGGAATCATAAAAATAGTTCTTTATAAAAACATTTACCATGTATTCAATTGGTTTTTATGTTTATTTATATTTAGTTGTTAACCAATAAATTCAACCATTTATTTTAATAAATTATTTAATCCTATTAGTAACCATAAATTTAATTGATATTTTGTATCTTATTATATTAAATAATAATATCTTAATAACATATTATTATTCGGTAAAAATTTGTCTTATGTGTAACACAAACTACCAAACAAAGTGGTTCTTGTGTGTAACATAAGATAACATATATTTGTATGAATTAAAATATATATAATTTATTTATTTAAAATATTAAACATATCATAAATGATAAAGATGTTATATTCCATTAAATACTTAGTGTTATGTGTCTGATGCGCTATTAAATTCAATGTTCTTACTTTAGAATTTTAGGGTGTTTCATATAAAAAACTCATGATTTGTTAACACACTTCACCCTGAGATTACCATGAATACTATTATTTAATGAACTATCCAAGGTCAATTATAAAAGCCACCCAATATTTCAATGACATTGGTGAGTAACAACAGGATAAGAGAAAACAAGTCTCGTATAAATAAAAAAAATACATACAACCAGAGTAAAATTCATAAGAAAGAGAGATACAAAAAGATCCAAACAAACCAATAATGACTAGATAAACCAAAAATAATTAAAATACAAGACCAAAAGTTATCAATGTGACCAACTATCTCCTCCAAACAATCCTTCTATTAAGGAAATGATGAAAATAGAAGCTGGAATGCTACAAGTTTCCCTTACCTCTACCTTAGTCCCACAAAAAACATATACAAATGCCCAAAAAGAAAATTTGGGTTTGAAAACAAATCCAAGGATGATTCCACCATAGATACTTTACAAGGTCTAATATCAAGAATCTAGTAGTTCTATATTTGAAAATAGAAATAGTATTACAAATAATTTCCATAAATCCAAACCCATTTATAAATCATTTCCTTTAGTTTTCATAAAATAAATTCACATTCAAAATCCTAGTAATATGAAAAGTATACATGATAAAATAGTAAATCATATCCATACACCATAAGGTAAAAATTTAAACTCGCATCCAGTCCATAATTCATCACACTAAGTCATGTGATACAACCTCGTGTGAAAACATATGGGCAATAATCCATGAAAATATCCATCATGTGATAAATAAACCATAAATGAAAAAGAACATAGTATTTGGAACTATCCTATGGAAATACATAATAGAAATAAAATAGCATAAACCTGGCATATGCTGGTACCAAAAAATGTTGATTCCTTCAGCATTCCATCGATATCAAAAAATTAACCCCTAGTGGTGCCTCACACCGTAGAGTCACCTATGTCACTTTCTCGATGCACCTAAGGTTACCAATGTGCCATTTTTTCAAAATACATTTTAAAACCATTATAGAAATTTATAAAACATTTCAAAATAAAATTCAATCTTCTTCTATGTTTGAAAACCCATTTATGAATTAAAACCACCATTTAATCATTTAATCAAACACTTGGGGTAAAAAAATCCATTTTTAAAACAAATCACCTTTAAAAATGTGAATCTTTCCAAGAAAACCATTAAAACCACAAATAAATTCAAATAAATGAATAAAATAAAGTAATTTTACAAGAAAAATAAACAATTCATATAATTGACCCTTTGTATCGAAACACATTTCTCAAAATGGGTGTGGAACAAATCACCTTCAAAAACAGATACTAGGGAAGAGTAGATCAGGTCCTCACCATCCTAGATCCATATGAAAAAATGTAAATACTCCATCAAACCAATTATATCTATCATCACAATCCAATTGGGTTCCAAAAAGATGATAGGAAAAGATTTATAGTGTAGATATACAAAGAAGAAGGGAAGCAATATCAAAATAAAACACACCTCGATGTGATGCCTCAATAATAAAGGAAAATTTCCTCAGATCCAATAAGAGAGACCTCCAAAGCAGTGGTGAAGTGTTAAGACAAGCCAAAATGAGATTGCGGGTGACTATAATTTAAAATGGACAATGTAAAAAGTTTAAAATCCCACTTTTTAAAAGATCAGAGTGAGTCACACGGTTTCCTAGGGTAGGCTACATTGTTAAATTAAATGTGAACCTTAACAGTGTTCCCCCACTAACCATTCTATATGGGGGTGCATGGTTTCAACTGAGGGTTCCACAGTTTTCTAAAACCATTATCATACCATTTGACACCCTTTACAACTACCATACACCACACAAGGTTCACTGATCATGTCATATAGTTTGTCTAATAGTGCGTGAACCATTAAAAACTCCATTGGAACTTCATAGAGGTATACCAAATGGTTATCACACAGTTAAACTAATTTTGTGTATTAACCATGTGATTTTCTAGTTTCCCCAAATTATATATTTTTCATCATATGATCCCCAAATCTTCTCGGGCCCCAAAATAGAAATACTAAGGCTTGACTAAGGCATAACTATGACCTGGAGGGAGTCACATTTCCATCACAAGAATTTAGTTCATCTAAACATCATTATTATTACAATATATTAAGATTATTTATGTTTTCTTAATAATTAATTATGTAAATTATTATTCATTATTCATATGTGTGGTAAAATTGACCCTAGAAAGAACATATTATCATGAATGAATGAGTAAAAACATGTAATTGAATAATTATAAAATATCATTTAAAAAACAATTATGACATAAATTACATTCTAAAAAAATGTTAGCTATGATTTAAAAATATTTTGATGATTTATATAAAAGATAAATAATAAAATGATATAGTTGCTCATTATTTATAAACTTGATCACCTTTAGAATCCTTCGTCAATTTTTAAGGATTGTTTATCCCTATAGAGACCAAGTTGAAATGAACTAACCTGAGATATCATCTAACCTGGTACCTGACCCAGTCTTTCATAAGGCTCAAAAGGGAATTATTGATCCTCATGGGTTGTAAACTAGTGCATTGGAATCATAGAAAGAACCTTGGGAATTATTTTGTCCTCAAAAAAATAAAAAAAAATAAATGGGAGTAAATGAAATGACTAACTGATAATATATAATAAAACATCCAATAAAAAGAATACAACTGATATAAGAATAAATGAAACATTAAAAATAGATATACACAATACATAGCATAAAATATAATGATCCAAAAAATGATACAATTACTAAAATATAGACAAAAAAACTGAATAATCTCCCAAAATTTATTAATAACTCATGGTCACTATATGAATACACTTCTCCCTTGGAATATTGAAATAGGTGAGAAAAGATAGAACAAACCTCTACCTATAAAATATAGGCAAAAGTTAAATATCCTAGTAGACAGGAATCCACTGAATCTATGTAGTAAATTTCATATTACATCTTTAAAATTTTAGTTTTAAATATTTTAGAAAATTAAATAATTTTCATAAGGATTTATAAAAGTAAACAACAATGCATCAAAAGTGTGTTAACAAACCTTTTCTAGGATTTTCATTAAATAAAAACAATCTAAAGGAAAACATCTCTCACTTGGAATAATCCACTTTAGAAAACCACTACTTTAAATTACCACTTTAAAACCATTTTAGTAAACATCCATTTTTTAAATACACTTTTCCAAACCCAAAATAGGTTTCCCATTTTCAAACAGTTTTCCATAACATTATTGAAAACAAAATTACACTTTAACTAGGCACAGCAACTTAAACCCATATTTTTAAAACCCACACACACGTGAAGATTCAAAAATAATAAATATACACTATTACACCAAAAAACCATAAAAATATTTTTAAAATAAAATTATACATTTTAAAAAACACATATTTCAAAAAAAAATCGAGAACATTTTTATAGAACTTTAAGTAACACATTCTCTTTCCTTCATTTTAAAATTTTCCCAATCCCTTTTACAAATATTTGAAAATTAAACCAAATTTAAATAAGGGATGAAGTTCACATATAGTATTGACTATATCAATACACTCAACAAGGATAAATAAATATCATGAACATAGGTGTCAAATATTAATCTATTAAGCAGCGGTTAAAATAAAAAAAAAAGATAAATCCCCTAAAATAATCTTAAAAATGAATGAATCACCCCTATGCTCTAGTAATAAAGTAAATGAACTATAGATAATTAAATGATTATGGAACTACTAAACCTATCATGTCCCCTAAAATCTCATCAAACTATCCAAAAATGAACATTACTAGAACACCTTCATCCATTAAAATTAAAAATATTTTTAGCATAAAGGCTTATTAATCTTGAACTAACAATATCATAGTATTCAGGTAACACTCCCTAGTCAACCCACTATCTCCACTAAATAATTCCCTTAAATAGTTCATTTACTATATCCTTAAGGGTCCCTTGATAAGTCACGTAAGGAGATGAGCAATCACATGATCATATGAAACTAGAATAAAGTATTTGAAAATAAATCACACCTCACATCCCACGCCTCCACAAGAATTATCCCCAAATTAATTTGTTCATAAATAGAATATAAATATAAAACAATGTAAATAATACCTTCATGAGATCATAGGACACCATGTTCGTAACATAAATCTCAAGGGGATAAGATGGGTTCAAACTTTTTTTGAAAACTCATTTCTCATAGAATTACAAATTGGAATTATCTCTATTTTTTGGAATTACTAACCAACTCACCTTTCTCAAAAGTCATCTAAATATACTCTTGAGACCAATTTTATCAAAAAAAAATCTTTGAAATATAATGGGAAATCACACTTACCTTTAAAAAACCTTTGAAAATATTCAAATAAACTACTGAGTTTCATAATATAATCAACATGGGATAAACGATCCATTTGAAACCAACCAATCCACTTTGATTATTTCAAAATCATTTAAAACCTCAAAACATTGATATAAAAAAATCAACCAAGGCTGTAAAATGGTTTTAAATATAGTGCACATGGGTTGACACAACCCCTTTAAAATAAAAAAAACAACATAAAATACTCTAAACACTTTCAAAACACCAAAACACTATGTTTGAAACTAAATATAAGAACATTTTTAAAACTCACATATCGGTGCTCTTCATATGTTTTAAAGCAAAAAAAATCTTTGAAATCCATTTAATCATTCACATAAACACTTTTCATGAATTCTCGTTCCATGCCAACGGATAAAATTACTTTAAAATAAAATTTACCCCACATGGATCATACATATGATCATAATTTAATTAAAAACCCATTTTCAAACCATCAATAATATAAAGGCAAGTAATATAAAGATAAAAAAAGAAACCCCTACCTTGGTTCAACGTAGAATGGGATGGAAATCATTTTCTATGATAGAGAACACCCCCACAAGACAAGATGCACACTCTATAACCTCAATATGAAGATATTTCCCATGATTCAGAAACAATAATTCTAAAATTTCCCAAAATAAAGATTAAGGTTTAATAGGAGGAACTAAAAACCAAGGGAAAAAGTAAATATAAGAGAATAAGGTGTTTATAAGGACATACCATGGAAAAATCAACATTAAATCAAGGGGAGAATCTATAAAAATGAAGAGGGGGAAGGGAAAGCAAGTCCTACATAGGAATTTATTCTATTTGATCAAGAGTATGTAAAAATGGAGGGTTTGAGGATTTAATTTGGGCAGGGGGAAAGTATAAATTCACTTTTAAATGAATCAATTAAGGTGTTTTAGATGCATTGTTTTCAAAATCACATACAAGCCACTGCCCAGTCAATACTCACTTTCACAACTTTCCATGGTATGTCACATGGTTTGAAAAATTCTACACTATACTATCCAAATAGAACTATAAAAATATAGTGGGGATTTTCATACTTTTCACATGGTTTACCAAACCGTTCTCAAGTAATGTGCTACAACCCATACTCACCAGTGGTCCTGCAAGGTTTCTCAAAGGACTCACAATGTTTGGGACTCAACTATGTGATTCCCATATAACCTAAACAATATGAGATCAAAATGAACTAAACATAAAGGTTTTCTATATCCACATAATTTTCTTCACATGGTTTACCCCAACCATTCACCTTATAAATTATCCAAATAAAAACCCAAAAATATTCCATGTTTTGGGCTGAAGCTTCTTGAAAACTTAAAATGATTGCTAAACTAATAAAATATTAAAAATAAACACCACAATGAAAAATTGGGTGTTAAATTTATTCCCATCATACCACTTTCTATCACTATAAAGTTTCAAGTGCTTGTATAGGTTAAAGGAAAAAAGATTCTAAAATAATCTCTTAAAAAATTAGACTTTATCAAAAAACTGGGAGAATCCTCAATCAACAATGAACATCCTCTTATGGAACCAATCAATAACTAATTTTATATAGTCTCTAAATAGGGGTTATTGATAATTTCTTTCCCTGCCATTTAGAGTTGATCTAAATTAGTTTAACTAATGATAATATATTTTCTCAAAAAAGTAGGACATTTTAAAATTAATGAATTATAAAAATATCCCAAAGGAAATCATACCACACAAATGGACATAACCAACCATGAAAAACCAATTCAAAATCACAAATATAGAACCACTAAAATAGAAATCTCATAAGATTTTAGAATAAGATCTTCAATCCATGCAATACCAATCAGGAGAACAACAATAGTAGACATTCCTCATGAGGTGACATGGGTATAACCTAAGTGTCACATCCATCATGTTAGGGTGATTAGATACTAAATCTATGTAATACCATCCCATGGTGATTCTGAAAGAAAACATTTCCCCAATGGAATCCATACTACAAATAGAAAAAATATTACACCCCCAATAATCTAGGAATGCACCCTAGGTCCCCCCCCCCATGTTCTAGTTAATAAAAAAAATCCCACCCATGGTTTACACTCTACATGGTCATCAAAAAACATTAAAAAGAAACACTGTAAAAAAAATTCTTCAAGGAACCACAACTCATATGGAAAAATAAAAGAACCTAAGAAAACACTAGGTTCATACTTCCTCAAGATAAAAGTTCTCTAAATCACTAAGCATAGATACTCAAATATCCTATCACCTAAAAGAGACCCTACCAATCATTCTAGGTTACCCAAATGATGGACACTCATCCATCAATATAAAAATCTGAAATCGCTATTAAAGAAACAACCCAATGAGGTCTCACACAATTGTATCTAAAATAAAATGATCCTAACTAGTCCAACAATTAAAACAAGATTCCAAAGTCTAAATGACTAGGTCTACACAATTCGCAAGGGAACAGTCTCAACCAACATGGCCATCAAAAACTCTAACACATACTACCAAGAGGATAGAAACACATGCCACTAAATTTGAGGCATGGGCAATGTTAACACCTAAAGAAGGAAATAACCCCAATTTGAACACTCTAATTTTAAACTAGAAATTTATGAGACATTAATTATATATCTATAGAAATAGACCCCCTCCGATCATGTATTAAAAACACATAAATCAATAATAAAATAAACCAAGTTAAAAAAACCTAATTCACACTTTATTAAAACAAAAAATTATTTTTCAAAAGATACCTCTTTAAATACCATAAACCCATAACAGGATGTCCCAAAACCTTTTTAAAAAAAATAAGAAACTATTAATATTGTCCCTTTTCACTAAAAACCAAATAGAAACCATTTTAAAGAGGTATCTTTAAAACATTTCAAGATTTAATTTTAGAATAAAATAAACTTTTTTTAAATCTAGAACACCATTATGGGTTCTAGAATAATTCAAACACTTTACATTATAAATGTTTTAAAATATTTTACTTTTTTTCAGATAAAACCCTAAGGATATATACCCAAATAATTTATAAAATGCAATTTGGAAATCACTGGTTCCCCTTAAAATAGAAAAATTAATGCTTTAAAAAAATATTAAATATTAAAAAACAAAAATAATTTCTAAACTTCCAAAATAAAATAAACTATTTCTAATCATTTCATGAAATGGAACTCATTTTAAAAATAATATATAAGTCCTTGTTTTAAAACAAAAAACATTTTCCATGTGAAATTCATTTTTCACAAAAACAAAATCCAATTTCATATCACATATGAAATCATATAAACAATTTCATAGCATAATACTAAAAAAATCCAATGATTTTAACATATTACAAGACCCACCAGGACTCTTTTCCCATTTCCCTAATAGGCTAGGTAGTACTAGCATCAAGGGATATAAATAGAAGAAACCACTAGGATACGGAACCATTCTCGACTTGGAAACATGGTTGACAACTATATAAGAATCATACATTGGTCTTTAAAATAGATAATGCAATAAAAATTTGGTTTTATTATGGTTTTTTAGGCCTTATAAATCATCCTAAAACTTAAATTCCCATTACTATATCCATCTCAAACATAAAACATTATCCCCCAAGGAAACTCTAGTCATGCTATTATGGATCAAAGCACCATCATCTTCAATATCAAACCATAATCCAAAAACACCATTAAAATGGAAAAACAGAATCAAAATAAAAAATCCCAATTGTACATGGAAACTCAACAATCAAAAAGAGAAAGATCTCAAGACACTCTAATTAAACCAACCTACCGAGTCCTAAAAACCTTATCCTCGGACTGACAAAACCCTAAATAACAAGAGGGAATTCCAAAACCTATGACACACTAAGAAACTAGGATCTAATACCATTTTATAATGAATTAAATTAGGATGTCATATATCCTAGTACTTAACCTAGTTTGACATAAGGATTGAAGGGTATTCATGATCCACAAGGGTTAGAAAATAGTACCTGGTCATCACAAGAATCACCTTGGGAATGATTTAATCCTTATGCCAGAATATAAATAAGTAGTTTGAATGAAAAAAAATAACTAACTAACACTAAATAATAAAAACTAAATCTCCAATAAAAAGTATACAACTAATACAATAATAAAGGAAACAAAATAAAAAGATATATATAAGCAAGAGAACAAAATCAAATGGTCCAAATGGGTGATACAAGAACTAAAATCTAGAGAAAAACCAAGAACCAACTTCAAAAAAAATTGAGTGACCCAAGTTCACCATCCACCTACATATATCCCCCATAATATCGAATGAGTTTAAATGAACTGGAACAATCCTAGACCTATAAAATACAAGTATCATCTAAAAAACCCAGTAGGAAGACACCCACTAAATCTATATAGTCTCTTCCATATTATATACTAACAATTCTATTTTGTAATAAAATAGAAAAATAATTTTTTTTAAAAAGTTTATATAAATTGAAATAGAAACACATTATTTTTTTGACAAAACTCATTTTCCATGATTTTCATTAAATGAAAACAAACACTGGGAAAACATTTCTCTCATAATTTAATCCCTATTGGAAAGCCTCAGTTTTAAATTCCCACCTTAAAAAAATTCATGAAACACCCCATTTTGAAATATACATTTCCAAACCCAAAATAGGTTTCCCATTTCTAAACATTTTTCCAAAACATCATTAAAATCCAATTTCCAATTAAGTTAAGAACAAAGGTCTAAAACTCCATTTTTAAAATGCATGTGCACTTGTATTTTCAAAAATAATCCATATACACTTTTTTATAAAGCCCACACAAAAACTATTTGGAACAATATATATATATATATATATATATAATAATATTTCTTTTAAACTCATTTCAAAAACATTTTTAAATTAATTTAAAACAACCCACTATTTTTCTACTAAAACTTTTCAAAATCACATTTCAAAAAAACTTGAAAAGTAAACAACACATAATGAATGAATGAGGAACATAGTCAAGAACCACTATGTCGAGTCACACAACATGGATAAATAAATAAAAAGAACATAGGTAGAAAGAAATAATCTAAGAAGCAGTGGATACATCTAAAAAAATGTTAAACCCCCTAAAAGGATCCTTGTGTCATAGGAATCATCCCTAGGATCTAGTATTAAGGTACATGAACTAGTGATAATGAACCTAGGTAAGCACTACTGAACTTGTCACTTCCATGGAAGACCTATCAATGTTTCCAAAAATGAACTTCTCGATAACACCTTTATCTACGATAATAAAAATTATTTCTAGAATAAATATTAATTACTCCTTTCAATCTTTCCATTTTAGAGTATCTAAGAAACACTCCCTAGTTAATCCACTATATCCACTAGTGTTTTCCCTTATATAATCTATCTACTATATTTGTAGGACTCTCATGATAAGTCAAGTTAATAGGTGTGTAATCACACAATCACATGCAACTAGAATAAAGGATTTGAAAATAACTCAAACCTTACCTCCCACACCCACACAAGAATTATACCCAATCACATCTATGGATAAGTAGCATATAAAGATGCAAAAATTTAAAACATCCCCTCATGGGATCACAAGACACCATGTTAATAACATGAATCACATGGGGATAATAGGGTTTAACACTTCTTATGAAAGCTTATTTTTCATAAAATTCCAAAATAGACTTCTATTTTTTTAAAAAAAATCTTGGAATGCTAAGCTAACTCACCTTTTTCAAAATTTGTCTCAATATAATCATAAGGATGATTCTATCAAAACACCTTTGAAACTCAATATAATCTCACACATCTCTTTAAACCGCCTTTGAAAATATTTAAATCATATAATGATTTTGAAAATATAATCTACATGGGATAACCCACCCCTTTAAAACCAACCTACCCACTTTTATTATTTCAAAATATTTAAACACCTCAATACATTGAGATAAAAAATCAACCAATGTTGTAAAAATTATTAGAATATAGTGCACACATGTTAACACACCCCCTTTAAAATAAAACAACCTATTTAAAATATTTTATACACTTTCGAAACACCTAAAACATGGTTTCAAAGTAAATTAATACAAGAACACTTTTAAAAACCACAACCAATGTTTTCCACCACTTCAAACCCATATAAATTCTTTAAAATCCATTTATACATTTTCAAAAACACTTTAAATGAAATCATATTCCATGACAAGGGATAAAAATCAGTTTTAAATCAATTCAACCCTTCATGTGTCATACATATAAGCATAATTTAATTAAAAAATATATTCAAACCATAAAACGTTTAAAGGAATGAAATAGAAAGAGATAAAAAATAAAAAACGGTATTGATTCAATGGAGAATAATCCATAAGTCATCACATATGATGGAAAACACTCCCACAAGCCAATATGTATCCTCTAAAACCACGACACGAGAAAATACCCATGGTTCATGTAACAACCCAAAATTTTATCAGTGTAATTTCTTCCTTCATATAGAAATTTCATATAGTATAAATCTCATAAAATCACTTAGAGACCATAATAAAATCTTTATAAATTAAGAATTAATGAAAAAATATTTTTCTAGAAGTTAAGAAACCAATACCAATGAAATAGTAACTTGACCTTAGCAATAGTAATTTGACCTCTATTAATAGTAAACCATCCAAATGAATAGTAAACTCTCCCATTAAAGTATAAATAAAATTTAGGCATCTTATAAATGAAAATATGGTATAATTATATCATAGTATAAGTAAATAAATGTTTTAAATATTATTAATTAAGTGTTGGAATTTTTGTAATCCATAAATATTTAATTATGATTGTATGATTAATTTTATAATTTCAAATAATTTTTTTTCATAAAATATATTCATAAATTAATATTAGTATGTCTTCAAATTTTAAGATAATTTTATAAGACCTTATGTAATTTTCCAAAGTTTTATAAAATCAATTATAATTTTTAAATTTGTATTTTCCAAGTAAATGATGATTTTAATTAAAAATTAAATTACACGTATTTATAAAAATAATTTCATAAAATGGAGATCATTTTTTAATTATACACATCAAAAAATGGTTAGGATGAATTTTTGTGATTTTTCTAAAATACGTGAATTTTTGGTGAATGGTGAAATAAGATAATTTATGGTATATGTACATTATTAGTTAAATAAAAAATTAATTTAGTAATAACTGATATAAGAACCATAATCTAGAACATAAATTCATTATTTTAATATTTTTAGTGATAATTTTCAAACTATTCATTGTCTAGATATAAAATAATAAACTAATGAATATAATATTGAGAAAACACTACTCTTCTCCACTTTAAATACTACATCTCACACCCCCTTCTA
The DNA here is from genome assembly GCA_963277665.1 of Viscum album. Taxonomy (NCBI): domain Eukaryota; kingdom Viridiplantae; phylum Streptophyta; class Magnoliopsida; order Santalales; family Viscaceae; genus Viscum; species Viscum album. The sequence goes on along the minus strand of OY728142.1, from coordinate 164,552,225 downwards.
CTCACACCTCTCAAGATTTCATCCTTGTCCAAATTATTCTAAAACAAATCCCATATCCCACATCTAGGGTCTCTTAGCCTCATCAAAAGACCAAAACCTTTTCCCTAAGTAGGTTCTTAAGGTGGTGAGATATAAGAGGTAAAATCCTCTTCCTTTTTCTTTTAATCTATTGTCAATTTAATTTATTTTATTCTCTAATCCTCATTTTATCTTATCCAAAAATAATGATAAATATAGTGTGTTTTATAAATTGTAATTATATCATTTTAATGGAAGATCCATCATCTAACTCCTCTCTCTCTCTCTCTCTCTTTTATTCTAAAAATGAAATCATCGCTCGTGATGTGTCAATTTACCAACATCATGGCTGATTCACTTTCATTTTCCTTTAACACCTTCAAGGATGTTAATAAAACCACTAAATTATTGAAAAAATATTTTAAATTTTATGTTTTTACCCTTTTTATCTTACATTACTAACTTATTTACATAATACTAAATGATAAAACAAAACGAGTTTGTTGTGATCGAAAAAACCCCAAAATTAACCTAAAATGATCATTATTAACTTTTATCTAATGATTCATCTTCATACCATAAAACAAAATTATTTATAATATCATTTAAAATTATTTAAGATAATTAATAACATATAATAAAAAATTTGAATATTTATCTTCATTTTACAGGAACTTCAATTCATGTATACAAGTCAATTGATTATGAAAACCAAGAAAATGAATGCTCCCAAATGATGAAATTAAACTATATAACTCATCAAAAATCCCATAAAAGAACTTAATAAAAACGTAATGAATAAAATTAATTTATAAAATGTTCTTTATTTGTTAATTAATGAATCTAATGTGATTATATATTATATTAAAGTTATGAAATCATTCAGACATAAGGTAAGTGGAATTCTCGAACCCATCCCTATTTCTTTGGGTTTTCCCTCTTTCTCCCCATTTTCAGTAAGTATATTATTTACATATTATTTATTCTTTGTTATATTAAATTTTATTGGATATATTTTTTTTATATATTATTTTATGACAAACATAATGTTTTCCAAAATAACTCTTCTTTAAAAAGAACATACCTTTTACTTCTCGGGGTTGTTTCTTCTTCACTAAAGGTTGATGATTCTTATATCATATATGTTATTACCTCTTTAATTTGGGAAATTTTTTTTTTGAATTTATCATTTATGAAATGAAACTCATTATTTTACATGGTTTATTTTATTTTCAAGATTGATATATTTTCTATATAGAATGCATGAAAATGTAAATGTTATGATGTGACGGGTGCACCTGGAATTATATAGTGCAATGTAAATGTTATGATGTGACGGGTGAACCTAGAATTATATAGCACTCCAATTAATTGGGTGATATGAATAATATCATTAGATAAACTAAATTATGTATGAACATGATTATATCTTTGTTCACAACTATGTATTATAGTTGACCACTAAGACATGATGTTTCATTTTTATTCATTTCCACATTCAAATCCTTTTCTTAATTATTACTCTCATGATTATGATCCTATGCCTATATTATGATGATAATGATTATGCTCACCCCATGTTACATTGTTTCATATTATTATATACCCTCTTACTGGGATTTTAGATCACTCATTTTTTTATGTATATCCTTAGGTGATTAGTTGTACTATGGAGAATATGAAGACCTATAAGAAGCTATATAATAAGGAACTAAATAAATTTTTATGTTTTATTTTGTATGGTTCTAATTTTCCTAAGACACTAAACTTTTGTATCCTGGTCATGTAATGATTTTATTTTTTTTATAACTGAAATTATGTATTAATAATGTAATAAGAATTGGAGTCTGTGTAGTTGGTATCAGAGCATGGTTTAGTTAATTTGTGAATTAGGATTAGAGAACCTTAGTGAAAACCCATAGTATGAGACTAAATATAAGTAAGCACCCAAGAATCTTTTTTCAAAAATGATAGACATAGATATCCCATAATACATGCCTTTAGATTTAATTTCCCAAAGGGATAAATTATTGATGACTTTTTGACTTATGTTTTTTTTAACATTTTCTATTTTATATAATAGTGGGAACTATGAGAAACAAGGCCAACAACCTATATGAGGGACAATGCAGTGATTTCCCAAATGACATCCCCAATGATTTGGGAGGTGGAGTAAAAATTTTAATGGTGATTCTATCCCACTTGTCTCGGGTTATTAACAATAACCTTAATAATTTCAAATGTCCCCCTTAACCTAAGAGGGAGAAACTGACTATTGAGTGTTTTATCCAGCAACGACCACTAATGTTTAGTGGATCATCTTATCCACTAGTCGTGGAACTGTGGGTCAACTCAATGGAGAAGATATTTTTTTCTTCCCTATTTTAATATGGATAAGGTGAATCTGGTTGTTTACTATTTATATGTAGAGGCCAATAGATTATGGGACTTGATTAAGAACACTAATCCAAATGATTAAATTGAAGATATTGTGTGGCAAGTCTTTAAGATAATATTTCTTAACATGTATTTCCTTAAAACTATTCAAACAAAGATGGATAAAGAATTCATAGAGCTAAAGAAAAAGGAAGGATAATATGTCATGTCCTAAAAACCAATTTTCACAAGGCTTGAAAGGTACACTTTGGGTTTTTTATCAACAATTATAGAAATATTAATATATTCTTTAGTGGATTAAAACCATACCGTTGAAATGATCTATAAATTAGATAATTTGGGGGTTATGAAGAAGTTTTTAGATTTGATCTCAATGTGGATATAGAATTTTTAGAATGGTCCCATGGTTATGTTGATAAGAAATGAAAGATTGAGTTTCAATCTATAGGATCTCATGACAAAGGTAGAAATTAAACTCAACAACCCACATGTTAAAAATGTGGGAATAAGCATCATGGAAAATTCCATAAAAGGGTAGGGAAATGCTTCAAGTGTGGGAGAGAAGGCCACAAAGATCATGAATGTTGAAAATACATGAGGAAGTAGGATAATGTGGTGGAGGAAAGGAGAGCACCACCCATGTTATAATGATACAACTATATAGAGAAAGGGAACTATGAAAGTGAGTGCACTAAACCTAAATTCCTAGAGGGTAATCAGTGTCAGCAACCACCAAATCCAAAGCAGCAAGTAAAATATTATTCCATCACTATTGCTAAATTAGAGTAAGAAGATGAAATCATATAAGGTACACTTATTATTCACTAAATAATGGAAAAAGTATTATTTGATTCTGGTTCTACGCATTCCTTTATATCTTTCAAGTTTGATTGAGCTATTAAATCAAAGCCTCAAAAACTTGAAGTATATATATCTATAAAAACATTTAGTGGTGAAATCATTGAAACCTAAGTGATGGAATCTTATCCTATTGGAATATATGGGAAGATTCGTCCCGAAAATCTCATGTTACTTCCCTTAGTGGAATTGTGCATTATAATGGGAATGGATTGGATCTCATTATATAGAGCACATATAAACTATTGGGAAAAGGAAATATATTTTCGTATTCTGAACCATCTCATAGTCCTATACAAATTCAAAGAAGATCATGAATCTCCTTTTGAAAATACTTCAATGTTGTGGGTGTTGATTCCCTATGAAGAATCATAACTCACTCAAATGGTTGAGTCAAAGTATTTTATCAACCTAGGGTAAATTCCCATCATTATGGAATATAGTGATTTATTTTCTGAAGAGTTACTCAGACTCCCTCGGGATTTTGAGGTAGAGTTATCAATTGAACTCATACCTGGAGAGACTCATATCTTAGAGTGTCCCTATAGGATGGATCATATCAAACTGGAGGAGTTAAAGAAGTAGCTACAAGAGAATATGGACAAATGGTTCATAGGACCTAGTGCATCGCCATGGGGTGCACCATTTCTCTTTGTCAAAATAAGTATGGATCAATGCGGTTGTGTATCGATTATTGGGAACTCAATAAGATCATCATAAAGAACAAGTATCATATTCCAAGGATTTATTACTTGTTTTATGAGCTATGAGGAGCATATTACTTCTTAAAGGTGGATATTCGTTATGAATATCATCACCTAAAGGTGAAGAAGGAAGATATTAAAAATACTACCTTCCGTACAAGGTATGGGCACTATGAGTTTCTAGTGATTCCCTTCAGACTTACTAATTCTTTAGAAGTTTTCATGGATTTAATGAAAATAATCTTTAGACTTTATCTTTACAGATTTTTTTTAGTGTTTATTAATGATATTCTCATTTACAACAAGAGAAATGAGGAATGTGAATAACATATAAGGTTTGTTTTTGTGACATTAAGGAAGGATAATATGTATTCCATGTTAATAAAATTTGACTTTTCGATTCTATAAAGTCTCATTCTTGGTAAATGTGATCACAAGTGAGGGAATTTATATAGACCCTTCAAAAACAAAGGAAATTTAGAAATGTCCAAGACCCTCTACTATCATAGAAATATGAAGTTTTCTTTGATTAGCTGGGTACTACCAAGGTTTTGTGAGAAATTTCTCATGATTGTTAATCCCTATAACTAAGTTAATAAGGAAAGGGTTAAAGTATGTTTTTACAATTGAATTAGAGGAAAGCTTTAATGAGATAAAGATAAAGTTGATCTCTTCACCTTTACTCATGTTACCAAAATGTGGAGAAACTTTTGTGATATATAGTGATTCTTCCAATAAATTATTAGTTTTTGTTCTCATGAAAAATGATAAAATGATGGCCTAAGCCTCATGGTAGTTGGAGATCCATGAGCATACCTACCAGATGCATGATCTTGAGCTAGAAAATGTGATTTTTTCCTTGAAAATATTGCAACACTACCTCTATGGTGATAAGTGTGACATATATACCAATCACATGATCCTAATATATATATTCACGCAAAAAGAGCACAACATGCATCAAATGAGATGGTTAGAGATAATAAAAGACTACGATCTCTCTATTCACAATCATCCTGGAAAGGAAAACAATGTAGTTTGTACTCTTAACATAAAAGATCTTGCTACTCTGTCCAAGTTGCAAATTGAGAATGACCATATCTTCATGGATATGAAAAGGTTGTATTTGTAAATCATAATAGTGGGGAATAAATCCTACATTTACCAAATTATTTCCCAACCATCTATCCAAGATAATATTAAAGAGGAACAAAGGGTTGATCTTGAGTTACAAAAGAAGGTGAATGTAGTACAGGAAGGGAAACAGCAGGAGTTCCATATATATGATGATGGTGTGATTTGGTTTGGAATAAATATTTGTGTGTCTTAATCACCTAGTATAAAGAATAATCTATTAGATAATTCACATAGCTCAACTTTTTATATCCATCCTAGGACTACCAAGATGTATTGTGATTTCCAAGAACACTTATGGTGGTAAAACAAGAAGAAGAATATTGTTGAGTATATCTCAAGGTTCTTGATGTGTCAAGAAGTTAAATCTGAGCGATATAAGTCTAAAGGGATGATGGAACCCTTGCCTATACCCATGTAGAAATTAGATAATTTCATTCTGGACTTTGTCACGGGTCTCTTATTGACATCTAAAGGAAATAATTTGATATGGTTTGTGGTCGACCAAATCACCAAGAATTCCCACTTTATTGCTATTCAGGAAGATCTCCCACTTGAAAAACATGAAAAGATAGTTGTTAAGGAAGTGTTGAGACAGCATTGGGTTCCACTCTTGATTTTCTATAATCATGATCCTAGGTTCACATTTAAATTCTAGAGGAGTCTTCAACTTGATTTGAGTACTGAATTAAATTGCATCACGGATTATCACCCCCAAACTAAAGAGCAATCTAAAATAACTATTCAGTATATCAGAGATATGATAAGATCCTTCTCTTTAGAATTCAAAGGTGGATGGGATCAGAATATACCATTGGTTGAGTTCTCATAAAATAATATATTCCACTCAAGTATTAAGATTGCTGCATATGAAGCTCTGTATGTAAATCAGTTTAGAACTCCAACCTGTTGGGATGAAGTTAGTGAAAGAAAGATACATGGATCTAATATTGTTCAAGAGATGACAGAGAAGGTTAAATTAATCTAGAAACATATCAATGTTACTCACAGTTGTAAAAATAATTATGCTAGCAACTGTTGAAGGGACTTGGATTTTGATGTTGGAGATAAAGTCTTCCTTTGAATATCACCATGGATGAGATTCATGTGGTTTGGAAAGAAAGGGAAGTTGAGCCTAAGGTACATTAACCTCTTTGAGATCCTTGATCGCATAGGATCTATGACCAATCATCTTGAAATTCTACCTAATACGGCTCAAGTTCATGATGTATTCCATATATCATTCTTTAGGAAGTTCATACCTAATCCATCACATGTAGTGAACTCAGAGGTGGTATAGTTGGAAGATGATCTCTCTTATGAGGAGTAGTTTGTAATGATATTGGACCAAAGAGATAATGTTCTACACAACAAGACATCCAACCTCGTCAAACTGTTTTGGAGGAACCATAAGAATGAAGAATAAACATGGGAACCTGAGGAGGTGATGAAGGAGAAGTATCCTCACCTGTTTATGTAAAATGAAATTTTGAGGGAGAAATTTCAAAATGGGGAGAATGTAACGACCCAAAATTTTATCAATGGAATCTCTCCCTTCTTATAGAAATTTCATATAGTATAAATATCATACAATAACTTAGATACCCTAATAAAATATTTATAAATGAATTATTAATGAAAAAAATATTTCTAGAAGTTAAGGAACCAATACTGATGAAATAGTAACTTGACCTTAGGAATAGTAATTTGACCCTTATGAATAGTAAACTAACCAAAGGAATAGTAACCTCACCGTTAAAAGTATAAATAAAATTTAGGAATCTTAGAAATTAAATTATGGTATAATTATATCATAGTCTATGTAAATAAATGTTTCAAAATTTATTTATTAATTGTTGGGATTTTTGTAAGTTAGAAATATTTAATTATGATTTTATGATTAATTTAATAATTTAAAACAAAAACTATTTTCATAAAATATATTCATAAATTAATATTTTGATGTCTTATGATTTAAGGATAATTTTATGAGACCTTAAGTCATTTTTTGAAGTGTTATAAAATCAATTATAATTTTCAAATATGTATTTTCCAAGTAAATGGTGATTTAAATTAAAAATTAATTTACTCATATTCGTAAAATTATTTTCATAAAATGGAGTCCATTTTTTAATTCTACATATTTAAAAATGTTAGGGTGTATTTTTGGGATTTTTCTTAAGTACTTGAATTTTTGGTAAATAGTGAAATACGGTAATTTACAGTATATATACATTATAAGTTAAATACAACATTCATTGAGTCGTCGCTTATGTAAGAACCAAAATCTAGAACATACCTTGATTATTTTAATATTTTTAGTGATAATTTTTAAACTATTCATAGTATTTATCCAAAATAATAAACTAACGAATATAATAATGAGAAAAAACTTCTCTCCTTTACTATAAATACCACCCCTCACATCATATTCTTCTCATACCTATAATGCTTTGAGACTTGTCCAAATTATACCCAAAAATCTCTCTAATCCCCTATCCTATGTCTATGATCTTTTGGTCTCATAAAAATACCCAAACATTTTTCTTAAGGAGGTTCTCAATGAGGAGAGATTTAAAAGGTATATCCTCTTCCCTATTCTTTTAATTTCTTTTCAATTTAATTTCCTTTCTTATACTCTCAAATTATCTTATACAATGGTAATTATAACTCCATTATGTTTGATATACTTTAATGCTATCATGTTAATGGAATATCCATCGTCAAAATCATTTCTCTATCTCTTTTATTCTAAAAATGAAATCACCACCTGTGATGTGTCAATTTACCGACATTGTGGGTGATGCACTTTTATTTTCCTTTAAAACTTTAAAGGATGTTAATAAAAACATTAAATGGATGAAAAAAGATTTTAAAGTGTGTGTTATGACCCATTTTATCTTCTATAACCAACTTATTTACATAATACTAAATGATAAAACAAAACTAGTTCGTTGTGATCGAAAGACCCCAAAATTAACTTAAAACAATCATCATTAACTTTTATCTAATGATTCATCCTCATGCCATATAACCAAATTATTTATAAGATCATTTAAACTTATTTAATATCATTACTAAATATAATAACAATTATATAAATTTATCAGCATTTTACATAAACGTCCATTCATTTGTACAAGTGAACCGATCATGAAAACCATAAAAACTAATTCTCCCGAACGATGAAATTAAACTCTATAACTCATCAAAAATCCCATAAAAGGACTTAATAAAACCATAATGAATAAAATTAATGTTTAAAAGGTTATTGATTTTTTTAATTAATGAATCTAATGTGATTATACAATATATTAATGTGAATAAATCATTCAGACATAAGGTAAAGGGAATTCTCGAACCCAGCTCTCTTTGTTTGGGTTTTACCTCTTTCACCCCATTTTTAGTATTAATATTACATAAATATCATTTATAAATCATTATATTACCTTTTATTAGATATATATTTTTTCTAATTTAGTTTATGATAAAAACATTTTTTTTCAAAAGAACTCTTCTTTCAAAAAAACACATTTTACTTCTTGAGGTTATTTCTTTTTTATTCAAGGTTGATGATTCTTATATCAAGTGTGTTATTCCCTATTTCATTTGGGAACCCAAATTTTATGAATGTATGATTTATGAAATAAAACCCATTTATTTCCATGGGTTATTTTATTTGAAATATTTATATAGGTTCTATGTGGCATATATTATAATGTAAATGTTATGATGTGGCAGGTACACACGGAATTGTGTATCCCTATGTAAATTTTATGATGTGACGGGTGCACCCAGAATTATATAGTACTCCAATGTATTGGTTAATATGAAGAATCTCATGAGATAAATTGAATTATGCATGAACATGATGCTAAATTTCTTCACAACTATGTGTGGTATTTCATCACTAAGACATTATGTTTCATTTTATATATTGCCACATTCCAAGACTTTTTCTTAATGATTACTCACATGATTATGATCCTTTGCCTATGTTATAATGATAATGATTATACTAACCCCATGTTATATTGTTTCATGTTTTTATCTATCCTCTTACTCAGCTTTTATCTCACCTATTTTTGATGTATATCCACAGGTGATTACTTGTATCAAGTAGAATGTAAATATATCTATGAAGCTAGAGAAGAAAGAATTAAATAAATGTTTATGTTTTATTCTGTGTGGTCCTAATTTTACCAAGACGCTAAAACTTTAGATCCTATTCATGCAAATATTTTATGTAGTTTATCATTAAAATTGTGTATTAATAATTTAATAAGAAGTAGGTTCACTGTAGTTCAGAACAACCCTGACCCCAAAATCACCCGACATCATTATTAGGTTTCATGAGAGGAACTATAAAATAAGGGAAATAGGAAATAGAAGTGGAAAAGGGGTTTATAGGGACTTTTTAGGGAACAAACCTGTAAGAACTTGGTTTTTTCTATAAAAGACTTTGGAATATTCTTGATGTTATTCCAGATCAGCACCTTCAGACAGCGTGCGATTCCAAGCCCTGGTGTGGCCGGAATTAAATTTTCAGTGCATTCACATTGGGCATGCCAATTAAGCAGAATAACTCTTAAATGATAGCTCATATGGGAAACCTGAGGGCACCGTTGAGCCCAGAGCGTGTTGTTTACCCTAGTAGGGGTGTTAGATTTACAGGCAAGGGCCTCCTGTGAAAAATGCCACCGGGGGCGTTTTCATAATTTAGCGGCTTCGGATGTTAAATTTTATATCTTTTGAATGGGACATCAGATTAAAATTCTGAGACCTCGGTTGTGCTCAGGGGGTGGTGTTTACCCTAGGGTAGTCTTAACCTTGACCCCGTCGGGAGGTTCGGATACAAGTCTTCTGGTGGGTTTTAAAAAAATTAATTAAATGTTAATTAATTTTCTTTACATAAACACCAAACCCTCCCCTCCTTCTCCATTTGGTTTCCTCTGGCGGAAGAACTCTCCCACCTCCCTCAAGCCCTCTCAACCTCACCTCCTCCTCCCCCAATCCAAGCGGAAGCGACAATGGTGGTGGCGCAGCGAAGGTTTGAAGCCTCGGGCTACGCCCCACAAGGTAGGATCTTTTCGTGTTCATTTTAAATCTCCGCACCTACTTTGAGCCTATATTGTAGCATCAAATTGCTGTTTATTTATCGATAGAAACCCATGGATGTGTATTACTTGTTCTGAGATTTTCGATGCTTGTTTCCAATTGAGATTCCGAGTCTCGAGGCGTCCGTAGTTGTCCGACAAAGGTTTGAAGTATTTGGAGGGTTCTCTGGCCAAAGCCATCATTTTCCGGCGAACCCGGGTGGTTCAGAAAGATCTCAGGCGGTGGCTCGGAGCTGTGGATGGCGGCAGCCTCAGGCAGGTGGGGCGGCTTAGACCAGGGCGGCGCGGGCTCCCTTCAGCGGAGGTGGTCGGTGGCTCAGCCGGGCAAGCCGCTAGTGGAGACAGCGGGTGAGCGAGGCGGTCGGTGCGAGCGGGGGAGCCGAGCAGGTTGGCGGAGCCCAGCGGAGGAGCTAGGCGGTGCTGGTGCGGAGAGGCAGCATGGGCCGTGGTGAGGTGTGCTGGTGAGCTGCAGGGGGCATCGGCCATCGTGGTTGAGGGGGAGCCCAAGGCCTGGCCTCTGGCATGCGGAGGAAGCCAGGACCCAAGTGTTGTGGGTCCTGCTGGCACGCTGAGGAAGAGTGGGTCCTGCTGGGCAACGCAGCAGAGACCAGCCAGTTGGCCGGTCTAGTTTAAAAGAAAAAAACAAAACAAAAGGATAAAAAAAGGAGGGGCACAGCAAGATAAAAAAAGGGGGGTAAAAATAAAATAAAAGAAATAATAATATTATTATAATATTATTATTATTACTATTATTATTATTATGAAAATGATTTATAAATAATAAATCATCTGCAGGGCGTCCGATTTGGGAACCATCTAAAACCGCGAAATCCTTGAATTGAGACTGAGTTCTTGAGATGGTCTTGGGGGTTTTTAATTCCCAAGATGAGGGACTCTGTAGCGCGGCATGACCGTTAAGTAGTTAGCATTTTTTCCCCCGGGATTCTGGTTTTTGGGCGGCGCGGACACATCTGAAGTCCGAATTGAGCGCCGTCAGTGGAGTTGATACCCTGGCATTGAGACGAAGTTTTCCAGTGTGTTTTCAGGTGTTGAAACTGGAGTTGAGACATGGGCCCCACGGGCCTTCTTTCGAGCTGCACGCAGCAATTTGTAACTTTTCCATCAGAAATCCCTTCGGGGCGTGCAAGCAGTCGATTTTGACTATTTTTACGAGGGAATGGCAATAGTAAAATCTGCCCACTTTAATTCTGCATGGTGGTGTGGGCCCCACGAGGGACGTTTTGGGTAATGATGGTGAATTTCTAACTCCTTCACCGGGTGTCGGTTTCGGACAAGTGATTAGTCAATCTTGTGTAATTTTTCAAGAGGATCGCAATGGTGCGATCCATTTGTTGCACTTCAGGATTGATATGTGGGTCCCACGAATCACTTCTTGTGTGCGGTACGGCGAAATACATCTTTTTCTGCAGACATCCGTTCCACACAAGTAAGAAGTCAATTTGACGTGTCTTCCCGAGGAGATCACAACTGTGTGATGCACCTGACTATCTTCAAGACCGAGGCTCAGGACCACGGGACACCATTCGGGCATAAAGCAGTGTTGGACGGATTTTCTGTCGGATGTCTGTTTGAGGCGAGTAAAAAGTATATCTTGTGTGTTTTTTCACAAGGATTACAATGGTACAATCTGTTTGGATGTGTGGAGACTCATTCGAGATCTCATTTAATATGGAAGCATGAAAGGTCTACTGGTGGTGGTTCTTCCTGTGGTGTTTGTAGAGAACCTTTCGTGTTTGATCGTGTTCAATCTTGGGAGAGTAAAGTTAATGCTTAAAGAGATGTGGTTGGTCGTTCTAGGGCTGTGGAGGAAGCTGGTTGGTGAAGTTATGTTTACGCCTTTTTCATTGACATTGGATTTCGTGTTCATGATAGCCCATGGGCTAGCAATGTGTCATACTCTAGGAGCATACGGAAATTATTGGCGGTACATGTTGTAGTTTTTACCTGAGAACTTTTGTGCGCTTGTTTTAGAGATGAGTTTGGGCAACATGTCGTATGGGCCCCATGGGCGTGTCGTGTTCTACTTTATGTACCTTTGACCTCTCGTGATGTAGAGGGTCTTATTCTTGATGGTTTCGACCAGTAGAGTCGAGTGGGTTTCCCCCTGGTCCTGTTCACAATGGTTTAGACTAGCAGGGTTGAGTGGTTTCCCCTAGTTCTGTTCTCGACAGTTTGATCGGCGGAGTGGTTTAGGTTCCCCATTCTCCTTTAGTCATGTGGGCTTTCAGTATCACATCCATTCGTGTTCCCTAGTAGAATTTTGAGGATTCGGTCTGACCAATACATCACGTGGGCATCGATCCTCTACCAAGGAGGTTGTTTCCAGTAGGGATGGCCAGAGCAGTTCTGGGTTTACCCTCTAGTGGGGCTGGGCAGTGGGCTTCTCATAGAATTCTTTGGGTTTACCCTCCAGCAGGGCTGGAAAGTGGGTTGCTCATCGACTTCTTCAGGTTTACCCTTCAGCGGGGCTGGGTAGTGGATTGGTCATCGACTTTTTTGGGTTTACCCTCCATCGGGGCAAAGAAGTGGGTTGCTCATCGACTTCTTCGGGTTTACCCTCCAGTGGGGATGGGTAGTGGGTTTCTCATTGACTTATTATGATTTACCCTCCAGTGGTGCTGGGCAGTGGGTTTCTCATTGACTTCTTAGTGTTTACCCTCCAGCAGAGACTGTGTAGTGGGTTACTTCATGACTTCTTAGGGTTTACCCTCTAGCAGAGACTGGGCAGTGGGTTACCCGACAGCCTCTTAAGGTTTACCCTCTAGCGGGGCTGGGCAGTGGGTTACCCGACGAGCTCTCTCAGACTCAGTATTTTCTACTTGGCTAGTCTGTGGCTTTTTTCCATGACTACCGGAGTGGGACCCTTAGTTGTTCGGGTCAGTGATGTGACAACTTTGACTTTGAGAAGATCTCTCGACTGCGGGGCAGTGACGAGGTGTGGTTTTACTTTACCCAGAACTCTCAAGTATGAGGGGTGCTTTCCTCACCAAGACGCGTCCTTGAGACGCGACCTAAAACCATGAGGGTGAGTCAGTGCCGCCCAAAGCGGATAGTATAAAGGTGCGGTGATTTGATCCCCTTGAATTGCAGTTTGGGGCAAGCGTGTGGGATACTGGGCATCGATGGTGTTTTCTTCTAGAAATGTTGGCGACTTACTTTCTTGGGCTGAGCTATGAGATGGAGGTCCCCTTACGATCTTGTTCGGGTTTCTAGTTTGAGCATATGGATATGTATATACCTTGTTCTAGTACCCACTTCTTGGGTTTTGGTTACTCTCCTTCTAGGAGAGGTGAAGAAGCGCGGGGTATGCCACGTTCTTTCCGTGTCTAGCTTCTCATGGTGGGGCGAGTCTACTCTCCTACTATAGGTAGCGAATAATCTATAAGAAGTTCATCTACTCACAGTTTCTAGCTCCTTGTGTTTGGGCGAGTCTACTTCCTTTCTCTTGTTGGGTTGAGTTTTACTCTTTACTGCACTCTCGGTTGTAATCCTTTACTTTTCCCTGTTCAATCTAATAATCACCTATTCAGTACCTCCTTTGTTTCTCCCTTGAGCCTTCGGGGTATCCTACTAAGTATTTTTATACTCACCCCTGCTTGGGCTTTTCCCATACTTGGTGTGCCCTTACAGACGACGGACAGGATGCTCGCAACTTTAGTGGAGCTTAGGAGTTTGGGAGATTGGACCACGTACGGTGGTCGTAGTCAGGTTCCAGGTGATGGACCCTCCCAGCTGTTGTACTTTTGTTTAATTATTGTCGGGTTGTAGCACTTTTTTGGTTGGGCGCGTGTTTTTCCCTTTTTTCTTTTCAGTTTACCTTCAGCATTTACTTTTTATTGTTTAGAGGTCGATGCAATTTTGTGCTTGTTTATAGCAGTTGGTACTTTACTTTTCTTTTTTACTCTGCACTTCTGCATTAAGTGGGATGTGTGTGTGTGTGTAAAAGTACTTAGGAAAAGGCCTCCCCGAGTTTTTTAGCCTTCAGTGCTTTTCGCCAGCCCCTGGCCTATGGAGGCAGCCTTGGGGTAGTTGCGGCTCGAGCCCGGGTAGGGTTGGGTCATGACAAAGTGGTATCAGAGGGTGGTTCATTCCTTGGGACATTGTTCGGGCATCCCTAAAAAAGTAATTGGTTGGGATTTAGGGAAATGATTTCAACATGTCTCGAGAGTGACTCTCAGGCTAGGGAGTCCAGTGATGGTGCGGTGGCTGACGTATCCATTCGCCAGGACCCTGATAACCCATCTATCGACTCGGCATGCTGAGAAACCTGTTTCAGGGAAAATTGGTTTGTGTATCACATAGGATTGAGTATTTGACTATCCTTATTGAGTCATATCCTCATTGTTGTTACTATCATATACATATATGCTCATCTGACCGCGACACTCCTTGATAACATTCAGGATGTCTCCGCGAGGACAACCAACCAGGATACCATCTTTGGTTCGTGACGATGATCTTGTGAGTGACTAGGCCTCAGTCCAGGACCCATCATGTGAGTCCCTTTCTCTAGGTGGTCTGGAAGCATCACCCCCACCTGGTGAGTAGCAGACAGCTTCAGCAGAGCAGATTGAGCTTGAGCGCAGTTTGAGCACGCTCCATGAGTTCCAGCGTGAGAGACCACTGAGTTTTAGTGGTGAGCCAGACCCTCAGGCAGCAGAGGTTTGGCTTGGGATAGTGGTTTTCCTTTTCAGTCTTGTGCATACGCCGGCAGATCTGATGGTGTCCATGGCTACCAACCTTTTCCATGGAGTAGTTGGGCGTTGGTGGAGTCTATTGACTCATTTACTCGATGAGTCGTCACTTTCGTGTGGCGACTTTAAACTACTGTTTCATGAGGAGTTTTACCCATCCTTCTTATGCTCTGTTCGGATCCAAGAGCTCCTGTAGTTTCATAAGGGAGGGATGATTGTGACTGAGTACGTGATTAGGTTCATGAATCATGCACGTTTTTACCCAGACTTAGTCCACGTCATAAAATTCCGAGCATGGAAGTTCGAGAAGGGTCTTAGCAGAGAGATTCATGTTGTCATAGTACCCTTGGGCGTTTCCACTTATGTCGGGGTGCTAGAGAAGGCGCTGGTGACAGAGAGATTCCTGTCGCGTTCTACAGTTGGTGGTGGCAGTAGGATCGACAGAGCCGAGACGTCTATTGTAGCTAGCAGGCATCGGCTGAAGGAACCTCAACGCAGGCGGCCTTCTCACCGCCAGTTTTGGAGATTTGGTCGTGCACCACTGTGGTGGCAGAACACAGGTCCTCGGCCAAAGAGACCCTTCTGTGAGTGGACTCTGGGCCGTGGCCATACATCATAGTGGTTCCAGAGGGCACTAGGGAAACCCAGGGATCGTCAATGTTATGCATGTGATGGATGAGGTCACTTGGAATGGGACTGCCTAACCAGGCATGCAGAGAATATCAGGTAGGTGGCAGGTGCACCACCACGGCAGAGGCAGCGCCGTGATCTGAGTATCGCCCAGAGAGGTGGTGCTATCAAAGGATTGTAGGGATATGGTAGTGGGGGACAACATTACAAAGTCTTCCCATCACCACCAGACGGTCCACGTCAAGCTCTGGGAGTTGACAGTTGGGACCACGGACAGCCACGAGCTTTCGATGTCTATGATCCTGCATAGCATGAGGTGATAAGACGTACGCTCTACAGTTCTTCTACTTTTTGTAGTATAATTTTTAGACACTGTATGTGAAATTATTTCCTCCCTGCTCCTTGTTTGAGGTGTTACCAGGATGAAACAGGGCATTGGGTGTAACCCTGTGTTGGTAGAGTAGGATGCATAGAACCTTTTCTGTTAGTCTATGGTGTCGACTCCATCGCTCTCCGAGCATGAAAGAGATTCTTGGTTGTGAGACATCGACTGTGAAATCTTGTGTGACCAGATATCCTTGGGTGTTTCACCATATGGATATTATGAAGGAGGGAATCACCGGTCATTGTCCAAGGTCCAAGCAGTGATTTCAGTCACGGCGTGCGACGTGGGGGTTTGATCGGGGAGGTGATCTACCCCCAAGGGCCTTTGGGCCGTTTGAGACCATGTGAAGGGATGGCGAGGTCCCCTACCACCTTACCCTAAACCCAAAGGCTGGTTTGGGTGCATGACGTCTCCCATGTGACTCACCCGAGAAAAAGTGTTCGTGCTTCTATGCATGTCATCGGCAAGGGCAGACCTTGCGTGAATAGATCAAATCCTTTGATCTGTGTGGGGTGACGTGGGACTGTGCAAGAGCTCTTCTGGGTACGGGAGAGCCAGGTGTGGGCTTAGTACCCTGAGTTGTTCCCTGGTTTTTCTTTTTGGGGACAAAAATCTTGAAGGATGGAATGATGTAAGAACCCAGTTTTTTCTATAAAAGACTTTGGAATATTCTTGATGTTATTTCAGATCAGCGCCTTCAGACGGCGTGCGATTCCGAGCCCTAGTGTGTCCGGAATAAAATTTTCATTGTGCTCACACTGGGCACGCCAATTAAGCATAATAAATCTTAAACGGTAGCTTATATGGGAAAAACGAGGGCACCGTTGAGTCTGGATCGTGCCTTTTACCCTAGGAGGGGTGTAATTTTCGTGAGCGCGGGCCTTCTATGAAAAATGCCACCAGGGGAAATTTCGTAATTTATCAGCTTCGGACGTTAAATTTTATAACTTTTGAATGGGGCCTCGGATTAAAATTTAGAGACTTCCACTGTGCTTGAGGGGTGGTGTTTACCCTAGGGGAGGTTTAACCTTGACCCCGTCGGGAGGTTTGGACGTAGGTCTTCTGGTGGGTTTTAAAAAAATTAATTAAATGTTAATTAATTTTCTTTACTTAAACACCAAACCCTCCCCTCCTTCTCTATTCAGTTTCCTCCGGTGGAAGAACTCTCCCACCTCCCCAAGCCCTCTCAACCTCCTCTCCTCCTCCCCCAAGCCAAGCGGAAGCGACAATGGTGGTGGCATGGAGAAGGTTCAAAGCCACGGGCTACGCCCAACAAGGTAGGATCTTTTTGTGTTCATTTTAAATCTCCTCACCTACTTTAAGCCTAAATTGTAGTGTTTAATTGCTATTTATTTATCGAGAAAAACCCATGGTTGTGTAGTACTTGTTCTGAGATTTTTGATGCTTGTTTCAGATTGAGATTCTGAGTCCTGAGGCGTCCGCATTTTTTCGATGAAGGTTCGAAGTCTTTGGAGGTTTTTCCGGCCAAAACCTTCATTTTTCGGTGAACCAGGGTGGTCCGGCGAGATCTCAGGTGGTGTCTCAGAGAGGTGGGCGGTGGCGGCCTCAGGCAGGTGGGGCGGCTTAGACCAAGGCAACGTGTGCTCCCTTCAGCGGAGGTGGTTGGAAACTCGGCAAGGGCGGCCAGCGGAGACAACAGGTGAGCGAGGCGGTCGGCCTGAGCGGGTGAGCCGAGCACGTCGGCAGAGCCCAGCGACGGAGCTGGAAGGTGCCAGTGCGGAGAGGTGTCGTGGGCCGCGGCGAGGTGCGTCGGTGTGCTGCAGGGGGGCCTGGCCGTTGTGGTCGAGGGGGAGCCTGAGGCCTGGCCTCGGGCATGCATAGGAAGCCAGGACCCACGTGTTGCGGGTCCTACTAGAGCGCTGAGGAAGACCGGCCGAGTGGCCGGTCTGCTGGGAGACGAGGACCCGCGAAGCGCGGGTCCTGCTAGGCGACGTGGCGGAGACCGGCCAATTGGACATTCTAGTTTAAAAAAACAAAACAAAAGGATAAAAAAAGGAGGGGCACGGCAAGATAAAAAAAGGAGGGTAAAAATAAAATAAAAGAAATAATAAGTTTATAATAATAATATTATTTTTACTATTATTATTATTTTGAAAATAATTTATAAATAATAAATCATTTGTAGGGCGTCCGATTTGGGCATTGTCTGCATCCGCGAAATCCTTGAATCGAGACTGAATTTTTTAGATGGTCTAGGGGGTTTTTAATTCCCGAGACGAGGGGCTTGATAGTGCGACATGACTGTTAAGTAGTTAGCATTTTTCCCGAGATTCTTGTTTTGGGCAGCGCGGACACATCCGAAGTCCGAATTGAGCACCGTCAGTGGTGTTGAAACCCTATCATTGAGAAAAAGTTTTTCAGTGTGTTTTCGGGTGTTGAAATAAGAGTCGAGACGTGGGCCCCACGGGCTGCCTTTTGAGCTGCACACAACAATTTGTAAATTTTCCATCAGACGACCGTTTTGGGCGTGCGAGCAGTTGATTCTTAGTATTTTTCCAAGGGCATTTAAATAGTGCAATCTGCCCAATTTATTTCTACACGGTGGTGTTGGCCCCACGAGGGACGTTTTAGGAGATGACGGTGAATTTTTAACTCCTTCACCAGGTGTCTGTTTCGGACAAGTGATTATTCAATCTTGTGTACTTTTTTAAGAGGATCAAAATGGTGTGATCTGTTTGTTGCGCGTCAGGACCAAGATGCGGGTCCCTCGAATCACAACTTGTGTGTGGTACGGTGAAATGCATCTTTTTCTTCGGACATCCGATCCACGAAAGTAAGCAGTCAATTTGATGTGTCTTCCCGAGGAGATCGTAACGGTACGATGCGCCCGACTATTTTCGAGACCAGGGCTCGGGACCACGGGATGTCGTTCGGGTGTAAAGCGGTGTTGGACGGCTTTTTCGTCGGATGTCTGTTTGAGGCGAGTAAATAGTCTATCTCGCATGTTTTTTCGTGAGGATTACAATGGTACGATCTATTTGGATATGTGGAGACTCATTCGAGATACCCTTTAATGTGGAAGCATGAAATGTATATTGGTGGTGGTTCTTCCTGTGG
Source organism: Viscum album (assembly GCA_963277665.1). Classification (NCBI taxonomy): domain Eukaryota; kingdom Viridiplantae; phylum Streptophyta; class Magnoliopsida; order Santalales; family Viscaceae; genus Viscum; species Viscum album. The sequence continues at coordinate 164,533,189 of OY728142.1, read as the reverse complement.
TGTTTGTAGAGAACCCTTGGCGTGTGATCGAGTTCACTCTTGGGAGAGTAAAGTGAATGCTTAAAGATATGTGGTTGGTTGTGCTAGGTTCGTTGAGGAAGCAGGTTGGTGAAGTTATGTTTATGCCTTTTTGTGTTGACATTGGGTTCCATGAACATGATATCCCTTGGGTTGGAAATTTGGCATACTCTGGGAGCATACGGGGATGCTTGGAGGTACATGTTGTAGAATTTACCTGAGAACATTTGTACGCTTGGTTTGGAGATGAGTTTGGGCCACATGACATTTGGGCCCCTTGTGCGTTTCGTGTTCTACTTTATGTACCTTTAACCTCTCACGACATAGAGGTTCCTGTTCTCGATGGTTTCGAACAACAGGGTTGAGTGGGTTTCCCCTTGGTCCTGTTCACGATGGTTTAGACCAATAGGGTTGAGTGGTTTCCCCTTGTTCTATTCTCAATGGTTTGATCGGCGGAGTTGTTTGGGTTCCCCTTTCTCCTTTAGCCATGTGGGCTTTTAGTATCACGTTCCTTCGTGTTCCCTGGTATAATTTTTAGGATTCAGTGTGACCAATACATCATGTGGGCACTGATCCTCTACCCAGGAGGTTGTTTCTAGTAGGGATGGCGAGATCAGTTCCGAGTTTACCCTCCAGCGGGGCTGGGAAGAGGGTTTCTCATCGACTTCTTCGAGTTTACCCTCCAGTGGGGCTGGGCAGTGGTTTTCTCATCGACTTCTTCAGGTTTACCCTTCAGCGGGGCTGGTCAGTGGGTTTCTCATCGACTTCTTCGGGTTTACCCTCCACTGGGGCTGGGCAGTGGGTTTCTCATCGACTTCTTCGGGTTTACCCTCCATCGGGGCTAGGTAGTGGGTTTCTCATTGAATTCCAAGGATTACCCTCCAGCAGGGCTGGGCAGTGGGTTTCTCAATGACTTATTAGGGTTTACCCTCCAGCAGAGACTAGGCAGTGGGTTACTCGATGACATCTTAGGGTTTACCCTCCAACAGAGACTGGGCAGTGGGTTACCCGGGGACCTCTTAGGGTTTACCCTCTAGCTGGGCTGGGCAGTGGGTTACCCGATGACTTCTCTCAGCCTCATTCCTTTCTACTAGGCCAGTCTGTGGCTTTTCTCCATGACTACCGGAGCAGGACCCTTGGTTGTACGGTTCTGTTATGTGACAACTTTGGCTTTGAGAAGACCTCTCGACTGTGGGGCAGTGACGAGGTGTGGTTGGACTTTCCCTATAACTCTCAAGTACGAGGGGCGCTTTCCCCACCAAGACGCATCCTTGAGACGCGGCCTAAAACTGTGAGGGTGAGTCAGGGATGCCCAAAGTGGATAGTATCAAGGTGCAGTGATTTAAGCACCTTGACTTGCAGTTCGGGGAAGGCATGCGGGATGCTGGGCATTGATGGTGTTTACTCCTGGGACTGTTGGCGACTCACTTTCTTGGGCTGAGCTATGAGATGAAGATCCCCTTAATATCTTGTTCAGGTTTCTAGTTTGAGCATATAGATATTTATATACCTTTTTCCAGTACCCACTTCTTGGGTTTTGGTTACTCTCCTTCCAGGAGAGGTGAAGAGGTGCGGGGTATGCCACGTGCTTTCCGTGACTAGCTTCTCGTGGTGGGACGAGTCTAATATCCTGCTATAGGTAGCAAAGACTTGAAAATAACTTCATCTTCTCACCGTTTCTATCTCCTTGTGTTTGGACAAGTCTACTTCCTTCCTCTTTTTGGGTTGAGCTGTACTCTTTACTGCACTCTCGGTTGTACTCCTTAACTTTTCCCTCTTTGATCTACTTCTCACCTCTTCAGTACCTCTTTTGTTTCTCCCTCGAGCCTTCAGGGTATCCTAATGATTATTTTTATACTCAACCCTGCTTGGGCTTTTCCCACACTTGGTGTGACCATGCAGAGGACGGACTGGTTTCTCGTGAATTTAGCGGAGCTTAGGTGTTCGGGAGCTTGGACCACGTATGGTGGTCGTAGTTGGGTTCTAGGTGAGGGACCCTCCCAACTATTGTACTTTTGTTTACCTGTTGTCAGGTTGTGGCACTTTTCTATTTGGGCGTGTGTTTTTCCCTTTTCTTCTTTTTAGTTTACCCTATGAATTTACTTTGTACTGTTTAGAGGTCGATGCAATTTTGTGGTTGTTTATAGCAGTTAGTGCTTTACTTTTCTTTTTTACTTTGCACTTCTGCATTGAGAGGGTTGCTTGTGTGTGTACCGGTACTTAGTCAAAGGAATCCTTGAGTTTTTTAACCTTCGGCACTTGTCGCCATCCCCTAGCCTATGGAGGTTGGCTTGGGGTAGTTGCGGCTAGAGCCCGGGTAGGGTCGGGTCATGACAAAACCACTTGAAATCAAAGGGAAAAGACACAAAAATGAAGAGGATGAAGGGGTATGAAGTATCCTATATTAGTTTACAAAACTATATTCCAAATGAGCTCAAGAAACTTCCTATCCAACACTCACCCGAATAGTTTTTCCTAAGATAACGTATGGTTGGAAAAACCATATAACAACCATAAAAATCGGAATTTTTAAAATATAGATTAAATTATCACTTTTTCTTCACAGCTTACCAAACCATTCGTAATTCATGTGCTACAATCCAAACTCACCAAAGGTAACTTATAGTTTCTCCTAGGGCTCGTACTATTTATGACTCAACTGTGTGATTCATGTGCAACACAAACCATGTGAATTCAAAATATACTACATGTAAGGGTTTCTTAGATTGATTTAGGTTTCTTCACATGGTTTATCATAATCATTAACCTTAACTATGTATCAAATCAAATCCTTAAAATTTTCCAATTTTCGAGTTGAAACTTCTCAAAAACATAAAAAAAACCACCAAAATCATAAAATAATATAAAACCAACACCATAAAGATATGGTTGGTGTTTCACAGGAACTTCCAAACATTGGAGAAGGTTATTAGGGATATAATTTTTAATGATATTAGAGGGGAAACAGACTAAATAGTGTAATTTGATTTGGGTATAGAAGATGTCTTTTTTATCTAGCATATTAAAAAAATACTCATTAATTAATGTGTAATGAATGTAAATTTTTATAGAAAGTGTAACAAAAATGGGATCATAATTTATATGGTTCAGTAAAAACATCATAGACACAATTTTAAGGTAATTAATGTGTATATTTCTTGACATTATGTCTCATTTTATCCCTCTTATCTCATTTCACCCTTTACCATAGTTATACACTTTTACCCTAATAACTTAATTTTTTTTAAAATTAAATTAACCTTATTAACTAATTTTCAAAATATAATTCTAAATATAAATCCCATTTTATATAATTCAATTTCTTAATGTGGTTAAAAATAATTTTAAAATAGAAATGCATAATTCTTGAAAAAAAATTATTTATAAAAATGTCTTATAAAACATTATATGAATTTATTCCTTTTTATTACCAACAAATAATAATTATATGAATGTTAAATTATTTTTCAAGTATATATTCTATTAAAATAATTCGTTCAAAGTGATCTATTTAATTTATTAATATAAATAAAATAAGAAATTTATAAAAAAAATTATGAAAAATATCTATTTTTGATATTAAATGATTTAATTCATATTAATTGAAAATTATTCTATCCACTAATAATTAATTGAATTTTATGATTAATTTTGTATTAAAAATATTCATTGATTTTTATAAATATATTTATTCATTTTTTCAGTAATAATTAAAAAACACATCTTGTATTAAAATAAAACTGATAATGATAATAATATAAATACATATATTGTTTATGATATTAATAATTAAATGTTGATATTATACTAACATCAACTTAAATATCCCTCAAGACATTAGCATACTCCCAATTGGTGAGATGAATAATGGTGGTAGTCATAGGTGGTGAATCAACTATCATGAATTTCAGAGTGATTTTAAGAGCTTGATATTCTCCCATGAGTGATTTTTATTAAGACATACTTGTTTAATATGAGATTGGTATTGGTCTCAAGGAAAAACCCTATTGATGATTCCTTATTTACAATCATAGAGAAATGGGCCTCATACATAAGATATCTACTATTTGATTCAACAAATTCACTTTTTCATCATAAATTTCAAATTGTGATTACTTTTATGTATACCCATTATATCAATCACAATATTTAAAAGACCACAAATCCAAATTATTCTAATTAGAATGTAATTTTATTTCTATTGATGGAAAAATTTGTCTCACTAATCAATATTATATCGAATTATTGTATATTCCCACTTACTAAATATACCAAACAACCATTTATTACAAGATTCCATATATTCCCAATAGTCATATATTCCTAATGGATATATAATGTCTATATTTCCCTTTTACATCCCAACATATTATCGTACATACTTCATTTAACTCTTCAATCATATTCCCTCATTTTATTCTAAATATTTTATCATATTTCTAATGTGTTTTATTTTTTCAATAGTTATCATTGTGGGTAAGATATTTATGGGTGATCGTGATCATGAATATTTCAATCATGTTGTATTTTTATTTACTTATTATTTTATTCCATTGTTACTTTTCCTAATTTTTATTCATTTAGTTGTCTTATAATGTATTACAATTTATATCAATGTAATGTTCTACCTTAAAAGAATAAGGTATTTTTCATTTTCATTCAATATTGCGTGTATCACAAGAAATCAAATGCATGATCATTATTTAATTATAAATTCACCATATACATTTAGGGTATTACAAAAATAATTAATTATATTAATTATGTCTTTCACTAATTTTACACACACACATATATAATTTTAAATTGAATATTTTTTCTAAATATATTCTTAAAATAGAATTCAAATTTTTTAAAAATATATTACTTTTTAATTATGTATATCAAACATATAAATATATTTGTTACAAAACATTATATATATATTATATATTTAATTATATTTTATATATATATTCTTATAATTTGGAAAATATTTTAATTTTAATAATTAAAATCTCATTAATATCATATTTACAATTTATTTATTTATTTTAATTTAATTTAATATACATATAATTTAAAAAAATTAACTCCTTATATTATTTATTTTGTCACTATAATAATTATATTTTTATAAAAAAATGTTTTATTAATAAATATATAAAAATGAAAAAAAAAATTGAACTATGTAACAAATATAATATAAAAATAAAATTATTTAAAAATAATCATTAAATTTATGGTTTAAATAAATAAATTATATATCCTAAAAAATTATTTTAGGATCATATTTATCTAGGGGGTGTGTAATCAATTTTAACTGGTTAATGGAACAAATTTGATCAAACTTATTTCAATATATTAACCTATGATAAAAACTAAAAAGGTACAATGTTCAATGAAAAGATGAATTTTACTGAATACATCCAGTTATATCTATTTTAGTTAGTTTCAAATTTTTTAAAAAATAACTATTTGTGAAAAACTAAACTTAGACTATGGTATTACATGAATAAAAGATATTTTAGCTTTATTAACACCATATATCCCAAAAAAACTTTTTAAATAAGGTCAATATTCTAAAAATCCAATTTAAATCATCTATTAAAATTTAAAATTAAATGAAAAATAATAGAAAAATCAAATAAAAATTGTAAAAATAAAGAAAATATATAAAAAATCACCATTAAAAAAATAAAAACATATATTATATTAATTTTTAATATATTGTAATAAAATAAAAAAATTAATTTTTTAAATAGATTTCATACATTAAATCACATTAAGTAGTAATATTAATGAACATAATTCTCACTACATAGTTATTATGTTGTAAAGTAGAAAACATTCTAGTGTCAACACTTTGTATGGAATTCAGTGATACAACCATAAAAATATCACCATAAAAATTCAATAAACAATATGAAATATTTGATATTGAATTTAATTTTTATGTTTCATTCATTATTATATAGTCATATATTAGTTAAAATATTTTGAAATGATATTTTATGAAATTTAGTGAACCATTAAAAAATAATATGTTTCATTCATTATGGGTCAATTGTTATAATGTGATTCTAATATAGTTCATAATTTAATGTTTTAAGAAATTCTTGGAATTATAAAACATATAATAATTTTTAATGTTTATGAAAAATTTTAAAATATGATGGTTCTTCAAATATATTCCTTAATACTTATAAAAATGTGGCCAGAAATTGAGATGTGAGTAGAGCTCTCAAAAAATAAATATCCTATATATAAAAGATTTCATTATCTTTATCAATATTTTATAGAGATATTACATAATTTTTATTGATAAATAATAACACCAATAATTTTTCTTAGTTATTCACTCAACATGTGGATACCATTGGTGGTGAGAGACCATTGGCTGCAACTAATAGATCTTTGTCAAGATGATATAGTCTAAATTGGATTTGCTTCTATTAATGACATAATCGTTTTATTTCATCATAATTGATTGATAATTATATTTGTTAAAATTGTTTATTTCAATTCAAATTAACTTTATTGGATATTTTGTCTTGGTTTTCATGGTTTTCTCAACTATAAAAGTTTTATCCGTATACAACACATGCATTAGTATAATATACACTTCCAAATGTATTGTTTAAAGAAAACTAAAGAACATATTTACATGAATACCATTGTACTTAGTTTTAATTCTTAATTGAGAATGATTTATAATGTTAACTCTAAAATACTATCAATTTTTTCATTGGTTTTTTAGTTTTTCTAGGAATCATATAGATTTGTGACAATACACTTCCAACATTAAAAATAATACAACTCTAAAATATATGAAAAAATAGACCATCATAATGCATCTGTGTCTTACCTAGTTAGTTGGTTATGTTTTGATGTGGAAAACTGACTCATGTCTATGCCAATTCCTGAGTGATGAAATTTTTTATAGATTGGTTCAGTAATGCATGAAAATTAGTGGTCAATATACAACCTGTGAGGTATCATTGTTTTAAAAAATTAAATGTATTTAGTGTTTATTAATAATATTAAATATCTTAAAAGGACATCATTGGTGTGGGATATACAATCCTCCATTTAATCTAAAGGGGGTTTGTACTATTCCGTGATTTTCTAATGAATGATAATGGTATTTATACTTTTTTATTTTTGTATGAACCTGGTTCTTCCTTTGAGGTATGGATCTTTCCTTTTCAGTTTCTACTTAAGAAAATGGGGGGAAATAGGTTGAGGGACTATAGTATGGAATGTTATACAACATGACTAGAAACTAGATGTTGTTTACATATAGGTACAAATCATTTTTGTAAGGTTACATTCCATGTATTCTCAAACCACAACTGTGTAAAGGTCGGTCCAGAAAACTGTACGGACATGTCATGTAATCTCAAGTACACACCGTGTACTTTTTTTATTTGATTAATAAGTTAGGAAGTAAATAATTTTTTCTAATGCACAGAAAGAACTCACTTTCAACGTACGGAATTTCCATAAAATTTGAATGAGGTTCTGGCTCCCGATTCATTGTCTGATCTCCAATTCAAACATTGTCGGATCCGTTGGATTCCCCTCGGTGAACTCTAGATTCTTCTTGAGTATTTATTCTTGATTTCTTATCTCAATGAAGTTATTTAAGGTTGAACTTTTATACCTATTTTTTAGATCTAATAAGTTCTAGGGAGAATAAAAGCCTCACGCTGGACGAGGAGAGTCGTACTACAACAAGGTAGGTGGTTTGGTTCCTTTCGCGAATTGTCTTGATGTTTATATATGTCGGAGTGTCACACACCAAATTTTAGGGTATCTCTTTATGGAATAATAAACCTTGTTATTTCTTATTGGTGATTAGGTAATTGTTTAGATTATTTGAAAGCATTTTTAGGGTTTTCAACCATGAGTTAGGGCCACCCCATGGGTTCATTTCCCTTCGATAGACATGTAGCCAAGAATGCCTATGAGGGTTGACTTAAATTCCCATTATTGGGTTGTTAAAAATATATTTCTCATTATATGAATTTCCCACATGAGATAATTTTTTTAATCCTTTTTAATTGTTTAAATTGCAAAGTAGGCTTGTTATGTGTTTTTCCCCTGTGAGTTATCCTTGTTTGGCAATGTAATAGTTTAATTTACATGTGTTGGTTATTATATAAACTATTCCCACATTAGTTGTTTATGTTAAATTCATGTAATAGTTTAATTCACATTCATTACTTCTGAGATGGAATTTGAAATTGAATTAAATTATAAAAAGAGGTAATTAGCAGTGGGTGAGCCACAATCTTGGTAAAAATACAAGGTCAGGGTCATGTGACTAATTGCATCGTATATACCTTTGGTGAACCATTGTCTCAGTTAAACTATAATGGATGGTATTAAGAGTTTAATCATGTAAAGTTCTTGATGAATCCATTGATAGGGTGGTCGGGATCATTGAGTCTTATTTTAAAATGTCGATCGAACCTAGGATCTATTGGGGGATACCCAAGTCGGGCTCTATTGGAAAATAATTAAATGATTATTATGTCACGAGATGATGATTACATTTATATGGGAGGTCTTCAGGACTAGTCTGGACCTCGAGACTTTATATAATTCATAGAACTAGAATGATGGAATGGTTGACTTCTGATGCATCTACCAAGCCAACTCACAAGCTTGTATTCAGTCTTCACTTATATCGGTTTACCATTATCTTATGAGAAATCAGATGTGCTTACTTTTGAGTACCTTCTATTTACTACCTTTATTATCATACACTGCATGTTATATATATTCAATGAGATATTGGAATAGACTTTTGGTGGTTTCCTACTAAGATTTAGTCTGACACCCTATTTGGGTCATGCTTTGGGCCCAAACATATTATATGATTTCAAGTATTGATCAGGATAAGTACCCTGTTATAGATACTTGATGTAATGCTTAGGATTTAGAGAGCATGGGACTGATCCGAGGCTCACAATGATTCCCAGTATATTTTTGTTTCTTTGTTACTTTTGATACATATATTATGTATTACTACAGTGTACGTTTTTGTTTGTTTTCCTAGAATAGGTTACAATTTGCATCATCTTTTGTATAAAAAGTTTCTTGGTTATTTATCTTATCTGTCTTCTGGTGTTTATTTCTGTTTTATGTTGTTTACTACTTCTGTTATTTTATATTATTATTCTTTTGTTCTACACTCTTCCAGTGAGGGTATAGTTTCTCCACTATCACACCCTAGGACCTCACTACTAGTCAGTAGCCTCTGAAATTTGGGTAAATGTGCTTGAAGCTATGTGGCCAACTGAGTATGGGGCACTAGTTGAGTGGAACCTAGATCCAAGATGTTACAAAGTTGTATCAGAGGCATTTTTTCCTAGTTTTCTTTACTATTTGACGACAATATAAAGAAAATAGAATTTGGTAATTAGTTGTTCCTGGGAGTAGCTACCCTGTGTATAGGTGAAATCCAAATTACCTTGAATGAAATTGTAATTTTATGATTTTGAGCTATTAAAGTTGATTCGATTTCACCATTGGGTGATGAACTTGATTTGTGCTGTTATTATTGATATCATTGTGGTTATATTTTTTGCAACCCAATGAGATGAGGGTATACCATCTCATGCATCATATAGGAACTTGTTAGAAATTACATGCAATGCATTCTTGTCATGACATTTATGAGAATTACTGATTTCATGTTATTGTGATAGATTTATTGTAAGATATGCATGTTATTGTGATAGGTATTGTGATAGATATGCCTATTGTTGTGATATTTGTATTGGTACACATTATGGTTGAATTGGATGGAAGTCAAACATTGGTTCCTGAGGAGTATGGGCCCTCTTGGATTGGAATTTGGTGTATCATGTTTTGGACATTTGATATATATTGTGTTGTTATGTTCTAAATTTGGATACCGAGATTTGATTCTCAAGGAGTATGGGCCCCCAAGGATCGGAATTTGGAACACTATTTCTTTATTTTGAAAAAAAGAGGCTCTGGGGAAGTTTCTGAGGCTTACTGTCTAGAAACCTAGACAACACGGTGTGTGGTCCTATGAACACATGCCATGTGTTCATCTATTTAGGAAGAAAGAACTTTTTTCATGTACACATCGTGTACCCTATGTACACACCATATGGTATCTAGCTGTGTAACTAGTCGTGTGAGAAACAAAATGGGTTGCTGTTTTTAGGTAGAAATCATCGTGTACCATAAGTACACCCCGTATAGTTTTACATAGGCATGCCCAGTGTGGATCTAGCCATGTGAAAGTGCATGGCCAGGTGGGAGAACATGATTACATGTCGTGTGTCAGCATGACACGCCATGTAACTAGGATGTTTACATGCCAAGGTGGGATAGGGGTACATGCCCATGTAAGAGTTTAAAGGGACATGTCGTGTGTCAGAATGACATGTTGTGTTCCTAGGGTGTTTACATGACCAGACCAGCAAGAGTACACGACCATGAATGGGCTTAAATGTACACACTGTGTATGGTTCGCACATGTTGTATACTCATATATTGACAACTTTTAAGTCTTTTATTCTCCTATTTAGTTCTTACTCTCTTGAACTTTTTACCTTGATAAATAAGCTTATACTGAGGTGAATATGATTGGATTTATAGAGCAATGCCACCACGATGACCTCCAATAGTATGACAAGAGGGTGGCGATGATCATACCCCAAAGGTGGTAGTCCATGGGCTACTAGTGAACCCTCCAAACACATCATTTGTGGAACCAGATATTATACTGAATTCATGCGGTGATGTACTTTTTCGTAAAGGCTTTATGAGGTTCATGCAAAACTTTATGGGAGAACCACAACCTGCCATGTCTATGGAATAACTGAACTGAGTGTCCTGGTAGAAGCATCCACCCATGTTTTCTGGGGATGATGGTCCACAAGATGCATATTCATAGCTAGAGTCCATGTTATCGATCTTCAAGCATCTTTATATGCCTCCTAATAGGAGGTTAAAACTCATAACTTATATGTTGCATGATTCCATGAAGAGGTGGTGGGAAGTTGCCACAGAGATAGAGCGTCAGCAGGACATGGTAGTGGGAGATTTTCATATAGTCTTATATGACTACTTCTATCCTGAGATGATGAGGGATGATAGATCCCATGATTTTATGCATCTAGAGCAGGGTTCTCTATCAGTTATGGATTACTATGGCCATTTTTCTAATCTCCAAGGCTTCACACCAATTCTGATGGGTGACGATATGTCAAAGGCTAGACGTTTTGAGGATGGTCACAGGTCCATCATCTTCTCATAGGTGAATATCTTCCAGCTAACTATTGTATCTACTATAGTGAACCAGGTGCTTATTACCAAGTGTAATCATAGAGAATCTGTAGGAATGATCCAGGTCAGTTTGGCACAAATATCTTGTACTCTTTAGACCAATAGTAGGAAGCATCATCTGGATCTTACACGTGGTGAATCTAGTACTCAAAATGTATCTTTTGGTATCCAGGTGAGGTGTTTCTAGTGTAAAATAATTGGGTATACTGGACCTCATTTCCCAATGGACCTAGTCGAGTTCTGATCTTGCAAAAATATGGTCCATTTACATCATTTCTATAGGACATTTCCACCAAAATCTATTGAGAGAAGGTCTGCACTAACTCCATGTTCAGGAATAGGGTTAGAAACTTCTCACCAGTCAGAGAACTAGAATGTTTTAGGCCATTCAGGCTAAGGTAGTGGTTGTGTTAATGGTAGCTAGACCCCATGATCTCAGTGATAATAGGGCGGGTCAACTCAGGGTAGTTGTGCAGTGTCTCAGGGTCATGGTACAGGCTAGACTTATGCGGTGTAACAGACCCAGGAGGAGTAAGATCTTGGTCCTTCTACTATCAGAGGTACTATTCTAGTCACCTTTGTTTTATATTCTACACTCTTTGATATAGGGGCTTCTCATAGTTCTATATTTGCTCCCGTTTTGGAGAGAATAGGGATCCTTATTTTTACTTCTGACAACTTTATGAAACTAGACACTCTGTTATGGATTAAAACAGTAGGTGTGTGATAGTGTAAGGAGTGCCCCCTTGAAATTAGTGGGTGTCACTTCGTTTGGGATATTTATGTCTTAAATATGATAGGATTTTATTTTATAATCAGAATGGACTGGTTTATATCCTTTTAAGCCTTTTTCTATTGTTATCACTGCATGTTAAGTTTTACATCACCAGGAGGCAGATTGTTTCTTTACCAAGGATAGTGGGATGTCCAGGCAAGTCGAGCTAGACTGGAGCATCATGGGATGAGTGGGATGATAGCATATATTTCCATTTTATATCTGGATGACCAGGGAACACATCAGGTATATTTCCTTCTAGTGGTTGATCATTTTATGGATGTTTTCTTGAACAGCTTTTTAGGGTTACCTCCGGAGATATAGGTGGACTTCATGATCGAGCTAGTTCCAGGAGCTGCACCGGTAACCATTCCTCTTTATAGGATGTCTATGAAGGAGTTACAAGATATCAAGAGGTAGCTAGAGGATTTGGAGGCTAAGGGGTTCATTTGACCTAGTACTTCTATGTGGGGTTTTCCGGTCCTTTTTTCGAAGAAGGTGGATGGTACCCTTAGTCTAGGCATGGAATATTGGAAACTAAACCAGCTGATGGTTAAAAACCGATATCCATTACCAAGGATAGATTACCTATTTGACCAGCTTCGAGGAGTCTGGGTGTTCTCAAAAATCGACTTAAGGTCAGGATATCACCAGGTATGTGTTTGTTGTTCAGACATAACTTATACTGCATTTCATAGTAGGTATAGTCTGTACAAGTATGTGGTTATTCCATTCAGTCTCCCGAATGCACCTGCAGTTTTTATATCACTGGTGAACCAAGTGTTCCATTCTTAATTAGATTCTTCTGTGGTGGTTTTCACGGATGACTTCCTGGTATATTCTCATAAATCACACGATCATGCCACACATTTTGAGACCATTTTGAGTACACTGAGAGGGAATCAATTATATGCTAAGCTCTCAAAGTTCCACTTCTGGATGGATTAGATTCACTTCTTAGGTCATATCATCTCAGATAAAGGAGTATCAGTGGACCCAGAGAAGGTAAGAGTAGTAGTTACCTAGGAGCATCCCAAGAAAATATTTGAGGTGAATTGTTTTCTAGGGATGGATGGTTACTATAGGAATTTCATACAGGACTTCTCGTGCTTAGAAATACCAATGAAAGGATTGACAAATAAGGGTGTGAAGTACGTATGGTCAGATGCTTGCGAGACAGCCTTTCAGGAGCTGAAATGGAGATTAACGTCAGCACTGATACTGATTTTTCAAGATCCATGCAGGAGTTACACTGGGTACTATAACGCATCGAGTATCGGTATAGGAGTAGGGTTTATGTAGGGGGAACGAGTCTTTGCATATGGCTCTCGGCAGTTAAGGCCACATGAGAGGAACTACCCGACGCATGATCCCAGGTTAGTCATGGTTTTTCATGCCATATGTTGTTGAAGACATTACTGTTGGGATAGAATTTTGTGGTGTACACAGACCACAAAATTCTCAAGTACATCTTTACTCAGCATGATCTAAATTTGAGTCAGTGAAGGTGGGTGGAATACCTTCATTTTTTCTACTTCGAACTTGCCTACAAGCCCAAAAAAGGCAATGTAGTGGCTAATTCACTAAGTAAGAGGACTCAGATGCAAGAAGTGTAGGAGGCCAGTAGTGAGTGGCAGCTTATGGCGTTGCTCTCTGAGATGAATTTAGAGGTTCATGATAGTTAGGGAAATACATTCCTTTCATCTTTATTTTTAACTTATACCCTCTTGGATAGAGTGAGGATGAGACGACCATCATATTCAGAGGGCCTAGTCCTACGAGAGAGTGTAGAATGTGAGGATCTACCTCCTAGTTGGATGATAGGTGGTGATGAGATCTTGAGGATCCATGGATGTGTTTGGGTTCCAGTGGACATACGTGATGAGTTGATGTGGGATTTTCCTGCTTCAGCTTTGGTAGTATATCCCGGAGTTACCAATATGTAATTTGACTTGCACCGTCAGTACTGGTGTCCGTGTATGAAGAGAGATGTAGCTGGTTTTGTTACGAGACGTTCCACCTATCAGCAGGTGAAGGTGAAACATTAGCATCCATATAGGATTTTATAGTAGTTACCTATTCTATAGTGGAAATGGGATGACGTTACGATGGATTTCGTGGTAGGTTTCCTGAGGTATCCCTGAGGTAATGATGCAGTGTGGGTGGTGGTTTATAGACTTACAGAGGTCACTCGCTTCTTTTCGATTAAGGAGACCTTCGGTGTTGATGATCTTGGGAAGCTATATATTCATGAGGTGGTATGACTTCAGGGGGTCCCTCATTCTATCGTTTCATATAGGGATGCCCTCTTTATGTATAATTTATGGAATAGTTTTCAGAGGATTATAGGTATACAAGTGCTTCTAAGCAAAGCTTACCACCCTCAGACTGATGGTCAGTTAGATCGTATGATACAGGTGTTGGAGGACATGTTGCGAGCATGTGTTCTAGACTTGGGGGATCTTTGGAGAAACATATTCCCCTAGTTGAATTTTCCAACAATAATAGTTTCTAGGTGACTATAGATATGGCACCTTATGATCCATTGTATGGTAGGACATGTTGATCACCCTTGTGCTAGCTGGAGGTGGGTGAGGTAGCTTTACTGGGACCACGTCTCATGCAGGAGACTTCTGAGTAGGTCCAGTTTATTCAAAAACGGATGGATATTGCATAGAATCATCAAAAATATTATGTTTATCGCTACAAAAAACCTCTAGAGTTTGAGGTTGGGGATCGATTTTTCTTGCGTGTTGCACTGAGGATGGGACAAAATAGAATCATGAGATAGGGTAATCTTTCACCGAGATACGTTGGTCTGTTTGAGATTTTGTAGAGGGTTGGGTCGGTTTCCTACTGATTATAGTTACCTTAGAGGTATGGGTCTATGCATGATGTCTTCTATGTTTCTCAGTTGTGACTTTACTTTTTGGACCCGTCTCACACCTTTCTGACCAAGGAAGTGGAGTTACAGGAAGATGCGCCCTTTGAGAAGAATCCCATTAGTATTGCTGATCATTGCACGAAGGTTCTCCATGCCTAGTCTATTTGTTTGGTACGAGTGCTATGGTAGCATAGCCGAGTGCAGGATAATACTTGGGAGAGGAAGGCTGACGTACAATCATAGTGGATGGATTTTTTCTCAGATATTTCTTCACCACCCTTGGAAGGGAAATTTGGGGATTAATTGCTTTAAGGGGGAGTTCCGTAAGAACCCTTTTCATCCTTTGAGGTATGGATCTTTACTTTTCAGTTTTTAATTATGAAAATGGGGACAACTAGGTCTAGATACTTGAGGTAGGCCTTCTACATGACGTGACTAGGAACTATATTCCATGTACTTATAGGTACACATCGTGTATGTAAGGCTACATGCCATGTAATCCCAGTAAATTGCCACATAAAGTCGAGCTAACAAACAGTATGGACACAGCGTGTAATCTCAAGTGCACACTGTGTAATTTTTTTATTTGATTAATAAGTTGTGAATTAGATCTTTTTTTCATACGGATATAAAAGAATCACCTTAGACATATGGAATTCCTAGAAAATCTGAATGATGGTTTGGCTCTCGATTCATTGTCTGATATCTAATTTGAACACCATCAGATCCGTTGGATTCCCCTCAGTGATGTCTCAATTCTTCTTAATCCTTCATTCCTAATTTCTTCTCTCAATGAAGTTATTTAAGTTCAAACATTTATACTTGTTTTGTAGATCTACTATATTATAGGGTGAATCAATGCCCGACGTTGGATTAGGAGAGTCGTACTATAATGAGATGGGTGGTTTTGTGCCTTTTGCGAATTTTATTGATGTTTATATTTGTTGGAGTGTCGTGCACCCACTTTTAGGGTGTCTATTGATAGAATAATGAAACTTTTTATTTCTTATTTATGATTAGGTACTTTTTTAAATGATATTAAATCATATTTAGGGTTGTGAACCTTGAGTTAGGTCCACCCCATAGGTGTGTTTCCCTTGGATGGTCATGTGTCCAAGAATGATTATGAGGCTTGACTTAAATTCCCATTCTAG
This sequence comes from Viscum album, assembly GCA_963277665.1. Lineage (NCBI taxonomy): Eukaryota > Viridiplantae > Streptophyta > Magnoliopsida > Santalales > Viscaceae > Viscum > Viscum album. Next base: position 164,517,045 of record OY728142.1, on the reverse strand, counting down.
GGTTTTTAAAAATTTATTTCTCATTATATGAATTTCCCAAGTGATTTACTTATTGTGTTAATACTTTCAAATTGTTTAAATTTTATCATAATCTTTTTATGTGTTTTTCTCCCATGAGGTATCCTTGTTTGGCCATGTAATAGTTTAATTTACATGTGTTTGTAATTATGTAAATTGTTCCCATGTGAGTTGTTTAGGTTAAATCCATGTGATAGTTTAGTTTACATGTGTTTCTTATGAGATGGAATGTGAAATTGAATTAAATGATAAAAAGAGGTAATTAGCAGTGGGTGAACCATAGTCTCGGTAAAAATACAAGGTCGGGATCATGTGACTAATTGAATCTTATATACCATGGGTGAACCATTTTATCACTTAAAAGATAATGGACAGGATTAAGAGGTTAATCATGTAAAGGTTGTGAGCGAGCCAATGATAGGGTGGTTGGGCTCATTGAGTCTTGTTTTAAAATGTCAAGAGAACCTAGGATCCATTGAGGGATACCCAGGCCAGGATCTATTGGAATTGATTAAATGATTATTATTTCACGAGTTGATAGTTACATTTATATAGGGTATCATCAGGTCTAGGTCAGACCTCGAGAAATTATTTAATTCATGAAACTTGAATAATGAAATGGTTGACTGATGATGCATCTACCAAGACAAAACACAAGCTTGGATTTAGTCTTCACTTATACCTATTTATCATTGTCTTCTGAGATATCTATTGTGCTTACTTTTGAGTACCTATTATTTACTGCTTTCACTATTTTACACTGCCTGTTATATATATTCACTAATAGATGGGCACAGAACTTTGGTGGTTTCCTACTGGGATTTAGTCTCACACCCTATTTGGGTCATTCTTTTGGCCCAAATAGATTATATGATTGAAGGTATTGATCAGGTAAATCTCTTTACTATAGGAACATGATATGTTTCTTATGATTCAGAGAGCATGGGACCGAGACTAGGATCATGATTCTTCCTAGTCTCTTTTTGTTTCTTTTTTGATTTTGATACATATGTTGTGTATTACTATAGTGTACTTATTTTGTTGTTTTTCTAGAACATGTGACATGCTGCATCATCTTTTGTATGGAATGATGCTTGGTTATTTATCTTATAAGTCTTCTGCTGTTTATTTCAGTTGTATGTTGTTTACTACTTCCACTATTGTATATTATTATTCTAGTGTGTTACACTTTGCCAATGAGGGAATAGTTTCTCCACTATCACACCCTAGGCCCTCGCTACTAGTCAACAGCCTCTGGCATTTGAGGAAATGTGCTTGAGGCCATGTGGCCAACTGGGTATGGGGAACTAGTTGAGTGGCACCCGGATCTAGGATGTTACAATTTTACATGGTATAAGTTTTTAATCATAACATAATGTATTTATGTTAAAATTATAAATTAATTTATAATGTTCTTTAGATTATAAAGTCTTTATAAATACACAATATTTGAAATTGTTTTTTCTAATATTCATGAATTACAGTAATAATTTTTCATATAAAATACCATATTTTAAAATTTTATTTAGACTTTGCAAAAATGGTATTGTATGATTAGTTCAATGATCAAAATAAGTATAAAATAAATGTTATTAAATTTATTTTAAATTTTTTACATTATTTGCATGGAATTTTCAGATATTATTAAATATTAAGGGTTTAAATTTCTTATAGTATCATATATTATTTAAATAAAGCAGTTATTATATTCTCATAATAAATATTATAATATGTTTTGTTCATATTTGTGGTATAAATATAAAATATTTGTGTATAATTTTTATAAAACTCACCTAAAATCATGTATAAATGGTAACCTATCTATAATTTCATTATTTATAAAATTCTCATATATTTTTTCCACATGTCTAAATATTTTAAATCATAAATTTATTTAAAAATACTCTAATTTTTTCATTCATAAATATAAATTTTTTATGTTGTAAAAGGACATATGATTTATTTCAAAGTATTTAAAATAATTATTTTAAATTTCATATCATGCATATACTAAGTTAAACTCTATTTAGGATAAAGGTTATAACTCCATTCAATAAGGAACATGATTTATTTTTGGGTTATAAACATAATAATAAATGAAAATTATGATTAAAAAATATTTGGTGTCATGATTATATTTTAATTGAGTTTTCTTTTGATTATTTATCTATTAATAGTAGAAAATTTGTCCATACTTCACATTGTACTAAGAGCTTATCCTATGTACTAGAAATGTGGTGGATGGATACCTATAACACCATACATTATCAAGAGTATATTTTATATTCATATGATTACAATACTTTATATGAATGGGTTTTAGGTACCTTATACTTGATATTTATAGAAACACACACTTTTTATACATATATATCACATCTTATTAGAGGAATATTCATTACATAACATAATAATCCATTCCAGAATCGTATAGGTCTAGTGTCTTTAAAAACATTGACACATAAGCAACTTGTTCATAATATATATACATCAACTAAAACTAAATTCTTTATAATTATATCTCTTATTAGGAATATCATACATAATAACTTTCTTTATAACCTTGGGAAAGTAAACATAAGAAAGGGTGATCTCAGATTCTTAGTAAGGGTAAATAAGGTAGATATAAACATAACATGAAGATAAGGGTATGATAAATTGAGAATAACATTAGAAAACCATACCTCGCACATCATATATCATAAACTTGAGTAATGGAATAAATCGTAGTAGTTCATAATACATGAATCATAAATTAATCAAAGAATATAAGCTATGATAGCATAACATTGGCATAAGATATAGATTTGTGGAATACACATAGGCATAAAAAATCATTTCCTTATTTATCAAGGGTCATTTACAAGACAATAATTGTGGAATGGTTTCACACCCCAAACCATTATAGTAGTCAACATTCACTCCCAATACTATTATAGTGGAGAAAGTCACTTACTAAACTGGGTTTACTCCCCATTCGATTCATGTTTATCTCATGAGATATCAATCATTACCCAATGCATTTGAAAGGTGTATAATTCTAACCACACCCATAACATAATTAAAATCATATAGATGTGTACCCCAAAATCATAAATCATTTTTCATATCATCACCCATTAAAATAAATAGGTTACATAATAATTTAATCATGGCATAACCCATGGAAAACAAATAGTTTTCATAAATATTTCATCATCTCCTCATATCATAACCCATGGAAAAGGAATGAGCTTCATAAATATTTTTTGTCATAATCATAAACCATATAGATAAAGGATAATTATAGTATCATTATATAATATCCCAAGTAAATCCAAATAAATAACTTTTTTTTGTCTTGAATGAATAAGAATACTATAAAAAGATCATTAAAATAGTTCTTGAGTAAAATATCCTTTTCACATTAAAATCACTAATTTAATATATAAAAATTTCCCAAATATTAAAAAAACAATTTCTTTTAAAATAATCTTGTAAATTTGTAATAGAAGCTTCAAATTATTGTTTTTTCATGATAGTTGATTTTTTTTCATGTCATACACATTAAAACAAATATTCCTTTCACATTTTCAATAAAAAGTCAAAAAAACCTCATTCAGAAAACTACAAGAAGGTTAATTTTTAAAAAACTGTAAAAATTTAAATCATGGGTAAAAATTAATTTAAAAGTAATTTTTTAGTATTAAAAACATTAATTAAAACATGTTTAGGAAATATGAACATGTAATATTAAGGATTTTCAACCAAAGAGAAAAATAAAGTTGATTTTCCTTCAAAAAATTCTTTCAGAATATAGAGTACATAAAGAGAGAAAATGAGAATAAAACATGTAACTTAAAAAATAACTATAGGGGAATAAAATTCATGAGTTTCTTGATATATTTATCATAATATTTCATCATCATAACCATAATTATAAACATTCCTAAAAAAGAATGAGACTGTATCATAAAACCCTTACCACTTTTAGAAACTATGGAATCGTAATCCTCATTATGGGAAAAAAATATATGGATATGTATATACCATATTTTCCTGATAATAATCATAAAATACATTAATGGGAAGTATATACACCACAAAAAAGAAAGTGGTGAATATGGCATGTGTCCCATGGAAATAAAAGTTTGCCAAAAATTCCTTACCTCAAGTCTCGAATTTCCTTGCACATTATTGAACCTATTGTATAATAAATATAGGTGTATTATAAATCTATTATAGAAACACAATAATATATATCATACCATATATTATTTAATTATAACCTTTTATCATCTGTTCATGAAAAAATCTTTATTAAAATCACTATTTCGGGGATAATTTCATCATTTTTTATGTATGTTTTGGTTTGGTAGTTTTTGTCCTTATACTTGGATTATGGATCCATATTCTCTAAAACAATAATCGTAATAAAAATATCATATATATTCATTATATATATATAAATATATATTTATATTCATCTATAAAAGATAACAAATGAATTATAATGTTCATAGAGATGGTATGCCTTATATATACATGAACACTGTTTCCATATTTTGATTGATAGTGTGAAATAAAGGTAAATAAAAATTCACATTTATATAGTAATATTTATATAATTTATATCATATATATTCAAATTTATATTTATTACAATCCATGTCAAAATAAAATGAAAAACATATCACATCGCTTTGTATAGGCGGCAGTCCACACGTACGCATGAGCGATGCTATCATTTTCCAATAGATTGGAATGTAAGAAGGTATTTTTGATATTATAATTATAAAAATATAATTATTTCATAAATATCATACATATTCATTAAATACATTATTATTTCTATCAGGTATAGGTAGTAATGGTAAATTAATTACATCGATTTGCGAGGTAATAGTCTTTCATACACACAATCGATGGTTTATTTTTCCATTTGATGGAAGAGGATATAGATATAGGTCATACAATTAACATAATAATATCTTATTATATAGTATATATTTATATTATTATATCATAAGTGTCTTATAATATTTTAAGGAGATGGAAGAAGAAATAAAATAAAACACTTGGTTAAGAACAATACATCTTCCTCGAACAACCTCTTTAGGTTATCACCAAAATCCTTATTATAAGGGTCTAATAATTAGAAAAATTCTTCTAAGATGTTTGAAGGGAAGTAATTAAAGTATTTTGGTAGTTATTTTCTGAAATAAAAGATTTTTTAATGTAAATAAAATAATAGAGTATGTGCCTCTTATAAGTGAGAAGGAATGGAATTTTAGTTAATACCAAAAAATATTCAATAATTAAAAGTCACTCTCAAGAAAAGTGCCCAAAAAATTAATAAATAATGGATTTTAGGGAATATAATTATGATACCTAACTCCAATACTAAAAATATACACGTTTTAAACATGTTATTCGCTTAACCTCTAAGGTTACTTACTTTTACCATTTTAGTTTTCACCACAATAACTATTTTTTTACCTGGGTAATTTATCCATTAAGAATAAACATAAAATAGTCCTTATTAGATAATTTATAATGATGGATTATAAATATTTGTTATGATTTATCAAATAAAAATCATATGTGTGTTGTAAATTAATTTTAACACAAGCGCATGTTTCGCGCAAAACCTTTTTTAAAATTAACCTCGATAATAAATTTTTTACAATTTTTACTATTCATTATGACCAAAAAGTATGTTTAACTTATTACCTAATATTAATTATGATTATTAAAATTATTTAATCTATTTAATAAAATTAAAACAATATAATTGGTATAAGTTAATTTAATATTAAACCTATAATCATGATAAAAAAGTGGTTTTCAAAAGAAAAGTTTTTCTTAAGTATAAATTGTTTTTGTATCTATATTAAAAATTAAATTAATTCCAACTATATATACTATATTAATAATATAATAATTTAACTAATTTAATTTTTAAAAACTATTTTAAAAAATTGAAATTTTTAAAATCATTAAATGAAAATAAAGTTTCAATAAAAATAGTATTTTTAACTATTCAATGAAAAATTAATAAATTTTGAAAATTAACAAAAAAGTACTGTAATATAATTTTGAAATTTTGATTTCCAAAATGAAATTAATTTTTTTTTAAGTTTCAAATATTTTAAAAAAATTATTTTAAAATAAGTGCGCAAAATGCAAAAAAACAACTTTTAGAACAATATAGTTTTAAGCATAAAACTGAATTTTTTATTATCTCATGCCTATATGAATGTAAAACATTTGATTGAATATGTAATATATAAATTTAATTAAATTAATTCACTAATAGTGTCTAATTTAATTTATTAAGGAAAAAACACATTGCATGCATTGAAATGGTTTTTAAAAAAACATTCCTTTCAATTTCTAAAGATTTTTTTCATTTATAATCAATTGATAATAAATGAATTTATTTTATACATGTGTGAAACATATACTTTTCATAATTTAGTTATTACTATTCATACCCACCAATTTAACAACAAAGCTATAACTATCACATTAAATAATTATATTTTAATAGTATATCACAGTTCGTTTAAACACGGTGTTGTGTGTAACACAAGTTAGCAATGAAATTAAATTTATTGGAAAAAATATTTCATAAAATATTTCAGTGTTATATTCTACACCCCTTAAAATTAATTCTTCAATGAAATTTCCTTACTCTAGTAAAAACAACTGAGGATACTTATGCATCATCATATCCTCAGGTTCCAATGTAGCTTCCCCAAATTGGTGGTTTCTCCACAAAACTTTGACCTGGTTAGTGGTCTTATTTCATATCAATTTATCTCTACCATCTAGAATCTCCACCAGTTATTCTTTATAAGAAATATTTATCTCTAATGGTATGACCTCTAATTTTAGTACATGTAAAGATTCAGGTATTTACTTCCTCAGGAGAGATGCATGGAACACATTGTGGACTTGAGAGAGGTTTTCTAGAAGTACCATGTGATAATCAACCATCCCCAATCGATCAATAATATCAAAAGGGTCAATATAACTAGGGATCATCTTTACTTTTTTTGAATCTCATAGCCTTATTCTATAGTGAAATTCATGGACAAAAATTCTCATTAACTTCAAATTCCATATCACGCCAACAATTGTTAGCATAACTTTTCTATCAACTATGGGTTGTTTGGATGTGCAGTTGAATGGATGTTACTTTCTCTACCATTTCCTCCACTAGATTAGGTCTTAATAGATTTATTTCTCTAAATTCATCCCATTATTTTGTAGTAATAAACTTATTTTTATATAGGAATTCATAATGAGACATTTGAATGCTCTATTGAAAGCTATTAATGTAATAAAACTGAACTAGATAAATGTGTTAATCCCAGCCACCTTTGAAATACATAGAATAAGATCTCAATATATCCTATAGATTTTTAAAGGTTGTATTTGACTAAACATATGTCTAATGATGATAATAAATTATTAAAATTAGATTCATATCTATATCCTACTGAATACTTCACTAGAACATCAAGGTAAACCTGAGATCCCAATAAATATGATAGAATGTGGGGATTCATGAATCCTTACCACTTCCTTAATATATATTCTATAAATCTGATATAGATTTAAATCTTATCTAATATTAATGAAGTGTACTAATTTTTTAGTGTGATCTTCTACAACCCAAATAACATTATATACATTAGATGTTTTGGGGAGTCCATCGACAATATACTTGGTGAAGTTTTTTCATTTCCATTCTATTATAGGTAATGGTTTTAACATCCCATTAGAATTTTGACTCTTAGCCTTAACTTTTTGACATACCAAGAACTGATATAAAAACTTAGAAACATCTCTCTTCATGTTTTCTCACTACAAATACTCTTTTATGTCTCTATATATCACCATATTTCCATGATGAATAGAGAACGAGGAATTGTGATCCTTCTTCAAATATGGTATAGATGAAGCACATACATAGTTCGTGAACCTTATAATTCCATCATAATCAAGGTTAAATGTATGAACATTTATGACTTTATTATATATCTCTATATCTTCCTTTTGTGACTATTTAATCCTCACTTGGATATATGGTTGAAGAATCATTTGAGAAAGATAGTATTTCTCCCCGTCATTCAATATTTCTACATCCATCCTTTGTAAATCCATAAATATTTTATCTTTTTTATCATTATCATAGATAATCTATAATGATTCTTTCAATTCAAATCATTATCCACCTTGTCTTATTTTCTAGTGTGGTAATGTATTGTGCAGTCAAAATCATTAGTCAGTTCTAACCATCTTCTTTGGGGATATTAAACTATTATTATGTGAATATATACTTTAAATTTTTATGATCAGTATATATATCTCACCTTTCTCCATAAATATATTTCCTCCATATCTTTAATGAAAAAATTACCATTGGTAACTTCAAATAACGAGTTGAGTAATTTTTCTCATAAACCTTTAGTTTTCATGAGGCATAATCTATAACCATTTCATTCTATATGAGAACACATCCCAACCCCTTATTTGAGGAATTATTATAAGTTAAAACTCCTTATCCACTATAGGGTAATGTATGTACATTTTCTTCTGGAAAAATCCCTATTTGGTTCCTAGAAATTTTCTTCACATTCATTTCTCTAAAGGAACTTTACCCCCTTCTGAGTTAACTTGGTGAGTGGATTAGAGTGTTGTGATAAATTCTCAACATAGAAATGATAATATACAAACAAAAAAATAAAACTATGGATCTCATTCATAGTGGTTGGTATAGTCCAATGTTCAATAACTTTGGTATTTGATGGATCCACATATATACCCTCTCTTGAGATTATATGACCCAAAAATGAAACCTTTTGTAGCCAAAAATTTACACTTCATAAATTTTTAATACAAATTATCCTTCCTCGGGGTCTTAAACACAATTATAAATTGATATTAATGCTCTTACATACTCTTTTAATATATAAGAATATATTCTATAAATACTACCACAAACTGATCAAGGTAATCTCTAAAGAATCTTTTCATTAAATCCATAAAGATAGTGGGGGAATTAGAAAGACAAAATGGTGTCACTATATATTCATAGTGTACATATATTGTTTAGAATGTTGTATTGGGTATATCCTCCTTCATAACCCTCTATTTATGATATCTATAATAAAGTTAAATCTTGGAAAATTATTGAGATCTGAATAGTTGATATAATAATTCATTAATATAGGGTAGAGGATACTTGTTCCTAATAGTGATCTTGTTTAGTTACCTATAACAATTTCATAGAAACATTGATCAATATTTCTTCTTTAAAAATTGTTGTTACATGCCAAGGTTAGAAAATTTTCTGAATAAATAACTTATTAGATTATACTGGAGTTGCTTCTTCAATTCTGGCAACTCAATCAGGGCCATTCTATATGGATTTTTGGAAATAGGCATAGCATCAGGTATGAGTTATATTGAAAATTCCACTTCATGATTTATTTTAAGACAATGAAACTCTTATAAAAACAATCAAAAAACTCCCACAGAATAGTCATATATTTGATTTTGAGTTTTACCCCAACCTTCAGAGATAAAAATCCTCTTTAGAAATTGAATCAATGCCCATATAATGGATAAAATTTCTATTGGAAGTTCACATTTATCGTCACAATGATAGATAATAATAGGTTTTTTAGAATATCAAACATCAATATCGTTAATCAGAAATATATTTTGGATTTCTGTAGAGAAATCCAATTCATTCTTATGTTGAGATTAAATTCAACCAGAGGGGTAATAACAAGATTTTCAAGAAGTAAGTTCCCACAAACATCAATCAGAGAAGAATCATAAAATTGTGATGAGATCATCATACCATAGGGGTTTTCATTTCTAATTCAACATCTAATTTTTTAGGTGGAATTTTGATACCCTTATAAAATTCTTCATATATAAAATAGTGAGTAGTTCCATAGTAAAATAATATATTATTAGTTCTAGAGTGAATGTTATGTGAACCTTTAACCACATAATTATCATACCCCTCATCATAAATAGTGAACTCATGATATTTACATTTCCTAATCTGATTAATAGGTTTATTACATAAATCATCATCACTAACCTTTTTATTTGAGAATTGGTTAGTATAATTCCCTTACTCCTAGCATTTGAAACATTGGATTGTGGGTAGTGCATTTTGTAGAGATTTATCTATATTTTAATCATTAGATAAATTATTCCCATAATTTTATCATTAAATTCTTGAATGACCATCTCTTCCACAGATAAAACATTTACTATTCCCCTTAAGGAAATTTCCTTCATGTTTCCTTTCACACATCGATCATGAAGGAAAACTCATCTTCATTTATCTATGATTCTTATAATTTCTTTGAATTGAATCTTAATTTTCTTATCAAAACTATAATATTGATGGGTAACAATGATCTCTATTTGTACCTTAATATCACATAAAATTATGTCTTTATAGCTACTAAAGTCCCTTATGGATAACACCCTTGATAGACTTACTTTAAAACTACTTAAGAATCGTCAAAACTTACTTTTAGGTTGGATGATAATAACAAATGTGTACATCATAATTCTGGTAAACTTTTCCTCATTGGTAGAAATGGATTCATCATCTACCTACTTTAGATCTAGGAATTAATTCTCCATTTTAATTTAAATAATATGGGTAAATTAATTACTAAAAAATAATCTCTTAAACTCATCCCAATCCATAGAGTCAATTTCATTCTATTTCCTCGTATTCTTGATAAGAGTCCCCCAATGATCCACTTATCATTCCAAATGATAGACATGAAAAATGTATTTTTCATGCTTCAAAAACTAAATAATGAACTATATATTTTCATTGATAGTGATATATTTCTTACAAACTATTAGATTAGTGAAACAACTAAAATAAGGTGGATTTTTCGTCATGAAGGACTCAACATAAGGTTGTTCCCTCCTTTTATTGTTTGGATGTTCAGTATGATTCATAGATTGAGAAATTTTTTACCATAAAAATGAGGTTAAATATTCCATATCCCTTTACATTTGGTTTAAAATTATGAAAATCATTTCATTTTCCATTACATTCAACATTAACATGATTACTTCAAATTCTATACATTGAATAAAACCAAAGAGTATAATGTGAGGAATAATAACCATAGTGGGAAACCACATAATTATGAAAAATCATTTATAGTATTTATAAATCATTAATCCGAAATTCAAATATATGAAACCTTAGGTTTAACCTAGTATATTTATGGTCATAATTTATTTAAATACATCATGATGGTTTGTAAAGAATTTGTGAATTTCTAAAACATATCCCTCGGGAGTTTCAAACTAGGTGTGAAGCAAAAAAAGTCCCATTTTCATACAATTGGTGATGATTGATTCAATTCCCAATGTGACATTTTTAGATTTATTACCCCTAGGTACAACTATTCCAAATCCACATCCACTTGTAGTATTCAGATTAGGATGTAATTTCTTGGAAACCTCTCGATTCATCTTTCACCAAAGTTCTAAGACATTTTACTATACTTTCACTTATCCTTAGGGTTTTCACCAATGTTTTCTCATCCTAGTTTCCAATGGTTAACTAATCCTTTATTTGATACCATCTATAGTGGACCACACTTTTCATACATAGGTGTCATATCTTATTAGATGAATATTCATTACATAAAATAATGATCCATTCCAGAATACTATAGGTCTTTTATCTTTGGAAACATACACACATAAGAAACTTATTCATATGATATCTAAATAACTTCAAACATAGATATTAGTAATTATAAATCTTCTTATACATATCATATATAATAACATTATGAATAAAATAGGGAAATGAAACATAATAAATAGTGAGCTCAGATGCCCAGTAATGGTAAATAAGAGAGAAATCAATATAACACGAGCATAAGGGTATGATAACATGAGAATAACATTTTGAAAGTATTAACTACATTTAAAAGATCATAAAAATGAATTGTGGAATAAATCATGAAAGTTTATAAGATAATAATCACAAAGGAATCAAAGTATATAATCCATGAGATCATAACATTTTCATAAGACATAGATTTTTGGCATACACATAAGCATATAAAATCATTTCATTAGTAGTCAATGCTCATTTACAAGACTATAATAGTGGAATGGGTTCACACCCGAAACCATTATAGTAGTCATGTTTCACTCCAAAAACTATTATAGTTAACAAAGACCCTTACTGAACTCAATGCAATCCCCTTTCCAGTCATATTTATATCATGAGATATCAATATTTAACTAATGATTTAGAGAAATATATAATTTTGGCCCCATACTTAATTTAATGAAAATCATATATATGTGTTCCATAATATCATAAAACATTCATCATATCATAACCCATAAACATAAATGGTTTGTGTAATAATTTCACCATGGCATAAACCATGGAAGATAAACGGGTTTCATAAACATTTCATCAGTCCATCATGTCATAACCTAAGAAAGAAAACTGGTTTCATAAACATAATATCATCATAATTAAAATCCATCCTGATAAATGTAAAATAATGGTTTCATTTGATCATATATCCATTAAATCATAAGCCACATCCAAGGTTTTTGTCATTAATGAATAGAAATATCGTGAAAAGGTAATTAAAAATGTTATAAAGGAAAATATCCATCTCACATTGAAAAAAATTATTTAAAATATAAAAATTTCACCAATATTATATAAAACATTTTCTTTGAAAATAATATTATAACTTTTTAAATGAATATTCAAATCATTAATTGTTCATGATGGTGGAAAATCATGTTCATGATGTACATGTTAAAACAAATATTCCATTCACATTTTCTATAAAAAGTTAAAAGAATCTCATTCATAAAACTACAAGAAGATTCATTTTAAAACATTTTTTAAAAAGGCAAAACATCGGTAAAAATTAATTTAAATGGACATTTTTTAATACTAAAAACATTCTTTAAAATATTTTAAGAAAAAAATAGACATGGAAGATAAATGATTTTCGACCGAAGAGGGAAATAAAGTCAATTTTCTTTAAAAATATATTTAAGAATATTAAGTACATAAAGAGAGGAAAATGAAAGTAAAATATATAATTTATAAAAATATATATATGGTAATAAAATTCTTCATTTTCTTGAGATATATGTCAAAATATTTCAACATCGTAATCATAATCATAAAAACTCTTCATAAATAACGATATTGTATCATAAAACCCTTACCACTTTGCTAACTTTTGAATCATAAGCCACATAATGGAAAGAACCTTAGATGGATATGTATATCCCATTATATTTATTATGAGAATTATAAAATATATTCATGGGTAGTATATAAGCCAAACAAAATAAACAAGTTGTGAATATGGAATGTGTCCCATGGAAATAAAAGTGATACGAAAATCCCTTACCTCAAGTATCAACTTTATTTGTACATGTTCAAATATCATATATAATAAATATAGGTTTATTATAAATATATTACAGAACCATTATCACATATATAACATACTATATATGATCTACTTACAACCTTGTATCACTATTTCATCAATAATTATTTAATAAAATCATTGTTCCGGGTGATAATTGCTTCATTTTTAATATATTTTTTGGTTTTGTAGTTTTTATAATTATACTATAATTATGTTTCCATCATCTATTTTTTTTAAATAATTATATAAATATAATATATATTCATTATATACATATTTATAGTCATATATAAAATTTAGAGATAGAAAATTGAATTACACCGTTCATGGAGATGGAGGTCGTACGTACGCATGAATGTTGTTTATAGTTTTTGATGGATGGAATGAAAGAAAGGTAAATAATAATTCACATTTCCAAAATAATTTTTATATCATATATATCATATAAATTCATTAAATTATTCATTATTACCATCCATGTCAAAATAAAATAAAAATTGTATCACGTCATGTAACAACCCATAATTCTATAAATGGAAATTTCCTTATTATAATTATATAAGATAGTATAAATCTTATAAAATAAATTATATAAAAAAATAAAAACTTTATAAATTAATAATTAATGGAATAATAAGTATTTATAGAAATTAGGGAACTTATACCGATGGAATACTAACCTGCCTTTGGAATAGTAGTGTGACCCTTAGGAATAGTAATCTTACTAATACAATAGTAACATCACCAATGAAATTATATATAATACTAATAAATATTATAAATTAAAATATGATATAATTATATCATATTATAAGTAAATAAATTTTTTGAAAATGATAAATTTAGTATCGATAATTTTGTGAAACATAATTGTTTATTTACAATTTTATCATTATTATAATGATTTAAAAGGAAATTATATTTACTAAAATAGATTAATGAATTATTATTTTTTTATTATTATTATAATATAATTTCCTGAGAACATAATTAATTTTTTAAGGTGTTGTAAAATCTATTTTAATTTTAAATTTAGTAATTTTCAAATAAATGGTGATTTTATTTAAAAATTAAATTAGTATTATTTAGAAAATTATTTTCCTAAAATGGAGTTCATTTTTGAATTCTACACATCGGAAAATGTTAAGGGTGAATTTTTGGTATTTTTCAAAAATACTTGAATTTTTAGTGAATAGTGAAATACGATAATTTACTATAAAAAATAAATACATGAATTAATGAGCCATAGATGATATATGGATGATTTAATCCAATAATATCAAAATATCCTTCATTATTTTAATATATTTTGTGGTAATTCTCAAACTATATATTTTCTTGATCCAAAATAATAAAGTAGTGAATAAAATAATTATATAACACCCCTCTCCTCCCCTATAAATACCACCCCTCACCACCTCTTCTCCTCACACCTCTCAATATTTTATCCTTATCCAAAGTATACTCAAATAATTTCCCAATACCCTACCCCAAATCCATAATCTTGTGTTCTCAAAAAAAGACCAAAACCAATCCCCCCAAGGAGGTTCTCAAGAAGAAGGATTCAAGAGGTAAAATCATCATTCTTTTCTATTAATTTATTTTCATGTTTCTTATTTTATTATTTTATCATCAAATCCCATAATAAAAATGGTATTATAACTCTAGTATAGTAAATATACTTTAATTTTATTATTCTAATAGAATAATACATCATAATTTCTTTCTCCTCCCCTTTTTTCTAAAAATGAAAACACCATTTGTGATGTGTTAATTTATCACATTCAAGGACGACAAGTTTTAAATTTCCATTATTTCATTGAAGGTTGGTCATAAAATAATTTTTATGTTTAAAAAATATTATAATATATGTATTAAAAGCCATTTAATGTTCTTTAACCATTTATATACTTATTATTAATTAATAAAACAAAACTAGTTTGTTGTGATCGAAAAAACCACCAAAATAATCTAAATGATTATCACTAACATATTATCTAATGATTCATCATCACCCAAAATTTACAAATTAATTATATAATAAATTAATATTATTTATTTAATTTAATAAAATATAACTTCAATTCTATAAAACAATTATCATTTCACATGATATTTCATACATGTATACAAGTAAACCAATCGTGAAAATCAAGTAAATCAACACTCCCAAACGATGAAATTGAATCTCATAACCCAAAAAAAGGAAATAATTGAACTTAGTAAAAAAATTATAAATAATATATATGTATAAAATTTTATTAATTAATTGATTAATGTATTTAATCTTATTCTCCTTGGTATTAAGATCCAGTGAAGAATCATTTCAGACATAAGGTAAGGGATTCTATCCAAACCTCTATTTTTTCTTCAGGTTACTCTTTATCTCTCTTTACCCCAACGTAATGCTTCATTATTATTTTTTAATTATTATAAATTATTTTTATATTTTAAAAAATAATGTATCCAAATAAGACCATCCTTATTTTATGGGTAAATACATTTTTTAAAAATATTCCCTTCTCAATTCTTCCTGATAAGCAAGCCTGGTTAAAGGAAACTTCTCGAATTCTTATCCATTTCAAGTACCTTACATAATCTATTTTAAGTCACAATTATTTTTCTAAAAGCACAAATTTTATCATTAAAAACTATCTTGTTTCATTTTTTGGTTTTATACAAACAATTAGTCCTTTTTCTTTTTATAAAATCTTTAATATTTTTCTTAAACCGTACTAAAATGTTTTATTTCTAAAGCTTCTTAAGCCCTATTTTTACATGTTTTAACATAATTTTGACATTAATTATCATGATATATTCCTATTTTATTTTATTAATTTCCATTTATGGTTTAAATATTTTATTTCATAGACACCATTATGATATTCCCTTTAGTTATTCCTTTGACATGGTTATGATACCCAATTATTTCCATGGGTAAACCCTATGTTTATGTTTGATTTCTTATCTATGATTATTCACGTGGAACACATATTCATGAACATGTTATGATGGGTTCACCTGGATAGATATCCAATAAATTGGGTAATTTTTAGCCTCATGTGACATCATTTTCAATGGTCTTGGTGGTTAACCTTGACTCATACTCTATGTGCAACGATATTTGTGGTTATCCTTGACTCGTGATCCATGTGAAATAGTCTTGGTGGTTAGCCTTAACTCATACTCCTCTATGTACAATTATCCTTGACACATGATTATGTATTTTAGTATGTTTTTTCCACATCTTATGTGTTACCATGATTACAAATCTTATGATTCCTTATGTATATTGATTCCTTTTATGCTATCATGTTATTCCCTTTAACCCATGTGCTATGATTTATTCATATGTTTATTCCCTTATTGGTATTTTTAGCTCATACCTTTGTTCATGTATTCCCAAGGTTATCCTATAAAAATTTAAGGACTCAAGGGAAATTAGGGGCTCATTATGAAGTTTAAATAAAATATGTTTTTTAGTCCTGTGTTTTCTGTCTTATGTACCTAATATTACAAAGAATGTAGACTCTACGATACTTGGCTTGTATTTTCTGGTTAATTATGCTTAAAATAATATAATAATATTTTTAAAAGGCTAAGGTTGATATAGTTGATATCATAGGAAGGTCTGGTTATTTTTAGATATTAGGAAAAGATCACCTTTCTAAGAACCCTAGGGATAATTCTATCACTACAGTTATACTAGATTGAAACCTAGGTAATCCCAAGTTAGAATATAATTTTCCTTTATAATTTTTCCCTTTAATGTTCAATGCTACTTTTTTATGTACTTATTAGATAATTATTCAAGCCCCTCTAATTGAACTTTTTTTTAGTTAATGGATGGAAAGAGAAGAAATTGTGCTAACAATCAATGTTATAGGAAATGTGAGTATTTCCCTATTGAAATACCGAATATAATGGGAACAGGTTCTCAAAAATTCAAGACAATACTTGCTCAACTAGCTCAATTAATGAATAATAAATTGAATCATGTGGAACACCCTCCTTCTCCAAAGAAAGAGAAAGTTTCTATTAAATACTTCCTGTGAAAAATGCCTCATATGTTTAGTGGATCTTTTGATCCCCTCATCCTAGAACAATGTATTAACTACATTGAAAATATATTATATATCCTCTAGTTCTCAGAAGAAGAGAAAGTTGTTCTTTTGGTCTATCATTTTGATGGGGAAGCTAATTAGTTGTGGACACTGATCAAGAAAATGAAGTCCAAGGAGAAAATTTATTCCTTGGAATGGGAAGATTTCAAGAAAATATTTTTCAATAAATATATTCCCAAAACACTTCATCTCAAGATGGAAATGGATTTCCTCTGATTAAAGAAAAAGTAATATGATTCTATCAAGGCATACAAGGAAAACATCATCAGTCTTTCATGGTATAGATCTAGCTTTATCATGAACACCAAAACCAAGGTGGATTTATTCTTTAGTGGACTAAAGCTGATTCTATGAAAAGAATTGAAAATTTGAGACATTGATTGATATGAATAGATTGTCCATTGTTCCATCAAGGTGGAAATAGAGATCATACTCTCAGTGGTCACGTGGGTTTGGTGACAAAACGTAGAAAATAGAGTCTAATATGGGAGGATCAGTAGATAGTCCTGTGATGGAAAGAAAACACAACATCCCATGTGTCAAAATTGTGGGAAGAAGAATCCTAGGAACTATCTAAATGGGACCAGGAGATGCTTTAAATGTGGAAGAGATGGGAATCTAGCTATTAACTATAGAAGGGATATGAAGATTCCTACAAATATAGAAGAAGAAAGAAAGGTCCAGATCAACACCCAAATGGTAGTTCAGTGTTTCAACTACAAGGAACATGGGCATTATTCAAACCATTTCACTAATCCAATGGTGCTTAGAGGAAATCAAAAACATCCTCCAAGGTAGGAAGGAAGGGCATATGTTGTCACTACTACTGAGGTGGAGCCCGAAAATGATGTGGTGAAAGGTATGCTGGTTATTCATTCAATAATACTGAATGTTCTATTTGATTATGGTTTTACATGTTATTTCATATCATTAAAGTTTAGTATAACTATTTAAAGCCACCTCAAAATATGGAGGTTGAGTTATCTTTGAGAATAGAAAATGGTGAAATTATTGCATCCAAATTATATAACTCCTCACCAGTTAATTTTTGTGGACTAAACCTCCCATAAAACATTATATTACTTACTTTGGTAGATATTGTGGATATTTTATTCATGGATTGGATTTCTTTATACAAATATAACTTCAACTGTTGAGAAAGGGAGATCACTCTTCACATCCCGATGAATCCTCTAATTCTTTACATGTGTAAGGAGGAAGATGAAACTCCTTCAGAATCATCATCTCCAATGTGAATATTATTGCCTTATGAACAAGAATATCTATCTCAAATGACTAATAAAAATAAGAGAATTGTGATCAAATACATTCCCATTGTGAGGGACTACACTGATGTGTTCCCTGAATATTTTCTTGGTCTTTCTATGGACCACGAAGTTGAGTTCTTAGTTGAACTTATTCTTGGATCTCCCCCTGTATCAAAGACACCTTATATAATGTCCAACGTTGAGATGGAAGAACTAAAGATGCAGTTATAGGAGAATCTAGATAATGGTTTTATACGCCTGAGTGCTTCACCATGGAGTGCACCAGTCCTCTTTGTCAAGAAAAAGTATGGATCAGTGCGCCTTTGCATTGATTATCATGAGATTAATATAATAAAAATAAATAAAAATAAATCCCTTCCATGTATAGATGACTTGTTTTATTAGTTATGTGAAGCTGGTTATTTCTCTAAGGTGTACCTTTGGTTGGGATATCATCAATTAAATGTGAATAAAGAATATATTCCCAATATTTCCTTTTGAAAAATGTATGGAAACTATTAGTTCCTAGTGATGACCTTAAGACTCACTAATTATCTAAAAATATTAATGTATTTAAGGAATATATTCTTTATAGATTACATCAACAGAATTTTGGTAGTCTTTATTGATGATATTCTAATATACTCTTAAAGAAATTATATGTATGAGGATTATTTTAAAAATATGGTGAAGTATTTTTGAAGGGATAAAATATTTAAAAAGTACAAAAAGGTGTGTTTTGGATAAAGGAAATATCATTATTGGGTAATGTTATCACCAAAAAAGTAATATTTATGGACCCTTCTAAGATAAAGGAAATAGAAGAGTGGCTCGGACCAATATCTGTAATGGAGATCTGATGTTTCATTGGTCTAGATGGGTATTACAAAATATTCTTGAAGAAATTTTCATTATTTCCAAACCTAATAACAAATATGACTCAAAAGGGATAGAATGTTGTCTAGACTAGTGAATTTTAAGTCTGTATCAAAGAGTTAAAAAGGAGGCTTATTACTATACCAGTGTTCACACTAGCAGCAAGTGGGGAACAATTTTTTGTGTACAACAATGATTCAAAGAAGGTATTAGGATATATACTGATGAAAAATTATAAATTGATAGCCTATGCCTCAAGGAAGTTGAAAATTCATTAAAATAAACTATCCTACGCATGATCTGGAGTTGGTAGCTATGATATTTTCATTGAAAATCTAGCAGCATTATCTCTATGAGGAGAAGTATGAGATATATAAATATCATAATAGCCTCACATATATATTCACATGTAAGGATCTTAATATTTTCTAGCAAAGATGGTTAGATCTCAATAAGGATTACAACTGTTCAATCCATGACCATCTTGATAAGGTAAATAAAGTGGTAGATTATCTACGTATAAAGGATCCTGCAATGTTATTAATGATGAGAATTGGGAAGGATCCAATCTTATTAGATTTTTGAAGGATGGGTGTTGGAATAATTAATGAAGTAACATTATCAATTATTTCTCAAATGATTTCTCAACCATCCCTTATATAGAAAATGAAGGATTATCAAAGAAATGATGTGGAAATTCAGAAAAATGTGGAAGGTATCAGAAATGGGAAAACATCAGAGTTAAAAATAGATGAGGAAGGATTCATTAAATTTGGTTCACATCTATGTGTACCATCCAATTATGAGATAAATAAAGATCTTATTAATGATTCACATAGCTCAACCTTATCTATTCACCTAGGGAGCACCAAGATGTATCGAGATATTCGAGAAAACTATTTGTGGGAAAACATAAAGAAGGAGATCACTTAATTTACATCAAATTTCATCATCTGTTATAGAGTGAAGGTCGAAATAAAAAAAATATAAATGGATGATGAAACCATTACCCATACCAACATGTAAATCGGAAAACATTACCATAGACTTTGTTACTAGACTTCCAAAAACATCTTGAGAAAACAATACTATATGGGTGGTTGTGGATCTTCTTACAAAGAAAACTCACTTTATCACAATTCGAGAAGACTTATCCCTAGATAAACTTGAATGGATATACATTAGAGAAGTGGTAAGGCTTTAAGGAGTAAAACTATTGATTGTATTCAATCAATATCTGAGATTCACCTCCAAATTCTAGAAAAGTCTCCAAAATGATCTAAACACTTAGCTGAAATTCAATACAGCCTATCATCCTCAAACTGATTGCCAATCTGAGCAGACTATTCATACATTGGAAGATATGTTTATGAAATGTTCTATGAACTTCAAGGGAGTATGGGACCAATATATACCTCTAGTCGAGTTCTCCTACAATAACAGTTTCCACTTGAGCATCCAAATATCCCCTTATGAATCTTTGTATAGGAAAAATTATAGAACACTTTCACGATTGGATGAAGTCAATGAATTTAAGATACTAGTACCTAAAATGGTTGATGAAATTATATAAAGTGTGAAAAACATTCAGTAGCACATCAAGGTAGCCCAAACTCGATAGAATAACTATGTAGATAATAATCGAAGGGACCTTGAGTTTAAGGCTGGATACATGGTATTCCTCTATATATATCCATGGAAAAGGATCATGAGATTTGAGAAGAAGGGAAAGCTAAGCCTTAGGTGCATCGGCCCCTTTTAGATTCTTGATCATGTTGGAATCGTGGACTATCAACTAGAACTTCCAACAACCATGTCTCAAGTACATGATATATTCCATATATCCCTCTTGAAGAAGTACATACTGGATCCCTCGCATGTATATAATTTAGAGGTGGCACAAATGGAAAATGACCTCTCGTATGAAGAGCATCCAGTGATGATCTTGGATTGGAAAGATAAATTTCGAAAAAACAATATTTCTAACCTGGTCAAAGTACTATGGTGGAACCATAAGTACGAAGAGGTAACATGGAAACCATAGGAGGTGATGAAGGAGTTGTACCCTAACTTGTTTTCACTAAAATTTTTAAAACAAAATTTTGAGGGAGAAATTTAATAAGGGGGGGAGAATATAACAACCCAAAATTATATCCATAGAAATTACCTTATTATAGTTATTTCATATAGCATAAATCACATAAGTCACTTAGAGAACACAATAAAAACATTACAAAAGAATAATTAATAGAATAAGAAGTATTTATAGAGATAAGAAACTTATACTAATGGAATAGTAACTTGAACTTTGGAATAGTAATGTGATACTTAGGAATAGTAATCTTTCCAATAGAATTGTAACCTTACCAATTAAAGTTTATATAAACCTTATCCATCTTATAAATTAAAATACAATATAATTATATCATAGTATATGTAAATAAATGTTTTAAAAATGTTAAATTAAGTATTGATATTTTGTGAAACATAATTGTTTATTTACAATTTTATCATTATTTTAATGATTTAAAATAAAATTTATTTTAATAAAATAGATTCATGAATTTTTTTTATTATTATTATAAGATAATTTTATGAGACCTTAATTAATTTGTCAATGTGTTGTAAAATCAGTTATAATTTTAAATTTAGTAATTTTCAAATAAATGATGATTTTATTTAAAAATTATATTTCTATTATTTAGAAAATTATTTTCATAAAATGGGTTTCATTTTTTAATTCGACACATAGAAAAATTGTTAGGGTGATTTCTTGTGATTTTTCTAAAATACTTTAATTTTGGTTAATAGTAAGATACGATAATTTACGATAAAAGCTAAATACATGAATTATTTAGTCATAGATGATGTATGATTGATGTAAGCCCATAATATCAAACTATACTTCATTATTTTAATATATATTTTTTTCATTCTCAAACTATTAATAATATTTAACTAAAATAATAAACTAATGAATACAATAATGAGAAAACACACCTCTCTCCCCTATAAATACCACCCCTCACCACCTCTTCTCCTCAGAACTCTCAAGCATTGATAATTGACCAAATTCTGCTCAAATATCTTCTAAATACCCTACCACACATATTGGAGTCTTTATTATTAATAAAATACAAAAACTAACCCCCCCCCCCCATGAGGTTCTCAAGAAAAAGGATTCAAGAGGTAAAATTCTCTTTCTTTCCTTTTAATTTATTTTAAAGTTATTTTATTTTATTATTCTATCCTCACATACCCTCATACAAATGGTATGATAACTGTAGTACCTTAAATATAATACAATTTTATTAGGATAATTAAATAATGGGTCATTATTTCTTTCCCCTCCCTTTTTTTAAAAAAAATCAAAACATCGTTTGTGATGTGTTAATTTATCGCATTCGTGGATGACAAGTTTTCAACTTCCATTACTTCATTAAAGGATGGTCATAAAATAATTTTTATGGTAAATGGGATTATAATATATGTATTAAAAATAATTTAATGTTCTTGAATCATTTTATATACATAATATTAATTTAAAAAACAAAACTCGTTTGTGATGATCGAAAAACCGCCAAAATAATCCAATCGATTATCACTAACATCTTATCTAATGATTCATCCTCACCGAAAATTACCAAATTAATTATATAATAATTTAATATTATGTATTTAAATTAATAAAATATGACTTCAATTTTATAAAATCATTCTAATTTTACATGATTTTTTGTGCATGTATACAATTAAACCCATCATGAAAACCTAGGAAACCAACGCTCCTAAATGATGAAATTAAATATCATAACCCATGAAAAAGGACCTAAATGAAGTTAATACAATTATACTAAATAAAATACATGTATAAAAGGTTATGTATTTATTAATTTATTTATTTAATCTGATTATATAGTACATTAAGATCAATTGTAGAACCGTTTCAGACATAAGGAAAGGTATTTTGCCCGAACCTCTATTCTTCCATCAGGTTACTCTTTCTCTCTATTTACCCCAATGTAATGCTTATTTATTTATTTTAATTCTTATAAATTATTTTTATATGTAAAAAACTCATGTATCTAAATCATATCATCCTTATTTTATAGGTAAATACATGTTTTAAAAAGATCTCCTTCTCAATTCTTCCTGATAAACAAGCCTGATTGAAGGGAACTTCCCAAATTCTAAGCCATTTTCAAGTACCTTCCAAAATCTATTTTAATCCCAAATTATTTTACTCAAATAATGCATTTTATCATGAAAAACTATCTTTCTTCATTTTTTATTTTATAAAAACAATTATTCATTCTCTATTTTAAATAATCTTAATATTTTCCTTAACCCACACTAAAAGGTTTTATTGCTAAACTTTCATAAAACCTATTTGTAAATGTTTTCACATCAGTTTAAAATTAATTATCATGATATATGCCTATTTTACCTTATTAATATAAATTTATGATTTAAATATTTTATTCCATAGACACTATTATGATATTTCCTTTTGTTATTCCTTTGACATGATTATGATACCAAATTCTTTCTATGGGTAACTCTTTTATTTATGTTTGATTCCTTATGTATGATTATTCATGTGGAACATGTAGGACCCCAGGACACCCTCAGAGGGGAGGGGTGAATCAGGGTGGAAACTTTTTCTTCTTTTAGTTGTAGATCTTGTTCCCACGTTGGTAGGAACTACTTAAACCTGTATGATGGATATGAACAGCAATTAAACATTCACATGTAGATAGATGACACAGCTATTTTTAATTGTTTCACCACTAAGGGCTACGTCCAAGGAGCATACGCCGACAGGTTGTCGGTCGTACCTAAATCCACTATGCTTCACTAGCTGCGGATTACAAATGTTCGGGTACAGAAACTTTGTCCCAGGCTCACTGCCTTTACAATTGTTCAGGGATAGCTCACTGCATCCCTCGGGTCACTCCCGTTGACTCCCCCTGGCTCACTGCCGTTGGTGAAGTCTCACTCAGTTTATAGACGTGAAGGTCTCTTCAATAGGTGTGCATTGAAGTTCTCCGTCTCCTGTTCAGAATGAGACATTGCTTGCATCAGGGTTCAGATTTGATGCTCCTTTTAGTTCAATCCTTCTTTTTTAGTGCAATGAATGAATGCACTACATCCCCTTGTCTTCGTTTTCCTGAATCACAATCACTGATGTGATTGCTTACTCAATGAAGCTCAGCTTACTCGGCGTTGTCAGAATCAGTTCTCCATGTATGCATGAGATCATGCATGTATCATTTAGATTTCTTCTTCAATCTCACTTTTCACCAGAAGTATCAGGCAATATTTAATCTCTTGTGCAGCTCCAGAAAGGCGGGCGTGCTTTAACAATATCTGGCTCTTCTTTTCAAGCCCGGCGTGCAAGTCTCCCCCGGCGTCCAAGTCTTAGGCGCGCAAGTATAAACTGGCGCTCAAGTGTCACAAAAGCACCTGCGCGACTCTGCCTTCTTGAACTTTAAACCTGCGCGACTCACTTCCTTTCTTTCCCAAATTACCTAGGGCGCGCAACCATCAATCGGCGCACAATCACCACTTGCGCGGCTCAACCACCTGCGTGACGAGAGCTCGAACAATCTCTAAGTCTTGATCTCCGTTCAAAATGAGGAGGGGTGGTCCAGTATTTATAGGAAAACTGGACCCCCTGCGCGGCGGCGTGCAATTCATCCATCGGCGCGCAAGTCTCGGCCCCTGCTAGGAACTTGCGTGATCAACATCCAAACTTGCGCGAAAATATTTCCTTTTCCAAATTTGGATCTTCTGATCTCGAAAAACCATAGGCGCGCAAGTTATAATGCATTCAAGGCGTCGGCGCGCAAGTCTCTTCCCGGCACATAATTCACCTGCGCGACCTCACCAAAACTTGCACGACCCTTATCCCTTTGCCATATTTTGATGCTCTGATCTTCAAAAACATATGGCGCGCAAGTTTCCTATCCTCCAAGAGTATGGCGCGCAAGTCCCTTTTCCAAAATCACTCTTCTTCATTTGTTGATTTTGAGGCCCTGAAATTTGGCAAACACTAGAAAACGGTGCCACCTTGTATCTGCTCTTTTTGTACCGCCTCCGGATCATCCATTCCTCTGTCGATGTTCATGAATCAAACATAGATCGTTGACCACAACTCTTAAACTCGATATGTCACCATGGAATCTCCTTTGTCAACAAATTTGTATGTCGTTTGTTTGCTTTTTCGACAAGCACGATCACCTCAACAGCACTTCTTCTTGGTGATCTGTATCCTTCAGCAACTCTTTTTCTTTTATCACAAACTCCACTATTGTGATATGTATTCTTTGAAGGAACAGCTTTAGTACCATCATCTTCTATGACAATGTGATGTGCATGGCCATTTCATAAGTCAACTCATTGGCACATTGCCTCCTTCATCAACCGTCATGATCAACTTCATGCAAACCATGTGATTCAATCCGTCAAGAAGTCTCTAGCATGGTTCTCACGCAATCATGAGTAATTGAATAGTTTTCATCAAAACCCATTGTTCTCATGCAATAATGAGGAATTTCATGGTCTTCATCAAAAACACCATCCTGCTTTAATCATCCTTGGATGGATTACTCCTCACAATTTTCATTGTTGTAAACAATGTATCACCTTTGACACATGTTCTTTGAACTTACGATCAGTATAACAATCGTCTGAATCACTACTCCTCTACTTCATCAGAGTACTTCACGATCTCCTTCATTGTGAGCTTCCATTCCTCCATTTTATTGGAGTACTTCTTGATCTCTTTCATTTTGATATTCCATTGACAACTATTGACAAAAAATACAAACCTATCCACAAAGTGGTTCCAACAATCTCCCCCTTTGTATTTTTTTGTCAATACCTTATACATCTTCTGAAATGAATTTGTCAATGTCAAAATGAGAATCTTCTATTCAATCAACTTTTCTTTTCAAATGTTCATTTCACTTTCTCTCCCCCTTATTGACAAGAAATACAAAGCACATGGTAGGGAGGGTATCAATCAACACTTAAGCAATGTTTCATTAATCATTTCACTCTAAGTCTACTTGAGAAATGCTCGATGTAGAAAACAAGAGGATTTGATTATGTCAACAAGGCTGTCCATTATCCACAGATCATGATACCAACATGAGATGATAACTCATGTATCTTGTCTTCAAGGGTTTACCACTTTAATTCCAGGTAGAAGAAGATCAACTATGATAGAGAATAATTAACCTGAAACTCCTGCACTCACATCAAGAAATAGATCAAAAACATTCAAGTGTAATCGGCAGGATAAGTGACCTTGGGGCACTTCCATTCTCTTTATGTCACTGATCAATTCAGTTACTCCCCCTTTGTAAAATAATCTTTGATCTGAGTAACCAAGGGATAGTGATTGAGAAATGACATACCTTTTCCATTGGCATGTTCTTCAAGAAATTCACAGAGTAACTGCTTTTGAGTCCAGATGGAGTTGATATTGATTGAAACAGTGATTATGGAAGCTTCTTCATTCTTCTCCCCCTCAAGGGAAACACTCCTCATCATCTTTATCAAGAGTGATCCTTCATCATCATAATCTTTGAATATCAATTGAAGAATCTACTAAGGATGGAAACTTCTTCAGCTTGGCTATCAAGAGTTGACAGCATTCACTACTTCTCAGGTTCTCCCCCTGAGAGCATTCTTCACCTTCAATTCCCTGAATTATTAGCACAAATACAATACACAAATGATAACGGGAATAAGGTGGTTCCTTCTTGATTCATCAAGAAGACTTGCTTGGTTGAGGTTCTTTTCTCAACCAATTTCCTTTGTTCACTCCAGTCTTCATGCCTGCACATTTGAACATATGTTTTGACATTTGTCGGTGTGGCATGGCTCTGTTCACATTTTCTTCTGCTTTGTGTGGAGAATTGTTCTGCTTAGCAGCCATCATAAATGATACATTCTTACTCTTCTTAAGGACTGCTTCTTTCTCTGGTATTAAGTTTAGGCAACCTTTTGCAATGTGACCATATTTCTTGCATCTCTCACACAGAACTTCTTTGACACATGTGTTTCTCTTTGTTTGCAAACTCTCCTACACTGGGTCTTCATCATGTGAAAGTTTTCCTTTTCCTTTGTCACCAGCCTTGTCCTTCTCATCTTCAAGTTTCCTTATTCTTTTCAAATCTTCTGGCCAGATGACCAATATGTCATTTGGAACTTTTGCAGCTGGTTTAGGTCTTTCACATGGGTTCATCCGAGATTCATCCCACTTAGTGTTTCTTTTGGATGAATGACCCTTCAATTTCATGGATCTAAAATCCTGGGTCTTCTCAGCTTCCCTACTTGAGATCTTCTTGTGGAAATGTGTGTTCACAACATTCTTCTGATTTCTCCCCAAGTTAGCTGCTTCATTCTTTGACGACATCAGAGGTCTTCTTTTCTTTTCAACAGTGAAAGCATGTTGATATGGACATGTGCCTACATTGTGACCGCTGCCGTTTCATACATCACAGATGTTATCAAGGATTCCAAATCTGTTTGCAGAAAACATATGCTTCTGGACCTGCTGATGTTGCTTCTTTTTCTCTGGCTTCCTTCTCTTTGATATAGGCATTCTCTGTGCTTTTCCATGTAAGGGATTATAAAGACAATCTAGTGCACAGTGCCCAAATCTGTTGCAGCACCAACATTGACCCACAAATCTTTTCTTTTTTGTGTCTTCTGTATTAAGTTGTTGGGCCATCTACTTAATCTTTTGTGCTCTATTTGAGGAACCCACTTCCTCCTTTTTCTTCCCATCCACCCTAGCCTTGGTGGTAGGTTTCTTCTTCTCAACTTTCCTCATCCATACTTGTTTATAACTTTTCTTCCCACCTGCACTGATTGTAGGAGTGTATTTAGAAATATGAGTACAAGATGGTTTGGATGGTACCTTCACTTTCTCAGTTGCTTGTGATAGATCAAAGAGTGAAGTCCTGATCTTCTTATCACATGTTGGAGGTCTTTTGACAATAGAATCCTCCAGTGAGCATTGAGTACCAGCAACAACTGATTCTTGATATGGATAATCAAGAGTTGTCATAATCACTTTATCACATGTTGGAGGAATTTCAGCTTTAGACTCCTCCAACGAACATTAAGTGCAAGCATCACTCATTTAATTCTTTTGTGAAGTCTGAATATGTGTGTTCTCAATATTGGTCAACTGAGCTTCCAATTTTTGACCCACAATATTGAGGATGATCTTCTGATCTTCAATCGTGATCATCTTCTCATCACAAGTCTTCGTCAACCTTTCAACCTAATCTTCATGCATCTTAACTTTTTTTTGTAACAAAGAGTCAAGTTCCTTGAATTTAATGGAAGTTTCTTCCGAACAAAAATTCTTGACTTCATTGCTCTTCTTCAGCTCAGCTTCAAGTGCATGGATCCTTTCTTTTAGAGTCTTATTGACTGCCTCGTTTTCTTCAAAGACTTTAACCTGTTTGGTGAGCTTCATATGTTCCAGAACTTTTCTTTCCAGCCCCTTTTCCATATTGTCTGCTTCCCTTTCAAGTCGAGTGATCTCAACCTGCATAGAATCAAATAGGCTACAAATAATAGCAGCCATTTCTTCAGGAATATCATGCAGATATGTTTTGAGTTTTTCTTGAAATCATGAATTGGGGGTGTCATCCTTTCCTCTGGAAGAATTCTGAGTCACCTGATGGATACTTTCCATGCCTGATGTTTCTACATTTTTGTAATGGCATGGAGAACAAGACACTGCATCTTCTTTGGATATGAGGGACTTCTTTAGCTGCTTATTCTCTTTCTTTTTTCTGTTTTTCATGGTCTTGCTAGATGTAGACGTCTGCTCAGAAACTTCATCAAGACTGCTCTTCATTGTTGACTTTAGGAAAGAAACTCAAATCCTATTCTCAATAGAATTACTGGAGAATATTCAACATACGTTAACCTTTCCCTCTGATACCACTTGTAGGACCCCGGGACACCCTGAGAGGGGAGGGATGAATCAGGGTGGAAACTTTTTCTTCTTTTAGTTGTGGATCTTGTTTCCATGTTGGTAGGAACTACTTAAACCTGTATGATGGACATGAACAGCATTTAAACATTCACATGTAGAGAGATGACATAGCTATTTTTACTTGGTTCACCAATAAGGGCTACGTCCAAGGAGCATATGCCGACAGGTTTTCGGTCGTACCTAAATCCACTATGCTTCACTAGTTGCGGATTACAAATGTTCGGGTACAGACACTTTGTCCCAGGCTCACTGCCTTTACAATTGTTTAGGGATAACTCACTGCGTCCCTCGGGTCACTCCCGTTGACTCCCCCTGGCTCACTTCCGTTGGTGAAGTCTCACTCAGTTTATAGACGTGAAGGTCTCTTCAATAGGTTTTCATTGAAGTTCTTCGTCTCCTGTTCATCATGAGACATTGCTTGCATCAGGGTTCAGATTTGATGCTCCTTTTAGTTCAATCCTTCTTCTTTAGTTCAATGAATGAATGCACTAGATCCCCTTGTCTTCGTTTGCCTGAATCACAATCACTGATGTGATTGCTTACTTAATGAAGCTCAGCTTACTTGGTGTTGTCAGAATTAGTAGTCCATGTATGCATGAGATCATGCATGTATCATTTAGATATCTTCTTCAATCTCAATTTGCACCAGAAGTATCTGGCAATATTTCATCTCTTGTGCAGCTCCAGAAAGGCGGGCGTGCTTTAACAATATCTGGCTCTTCTTTTTAAGCCCGGCGCGCAAGTCTCCCCCAGCGCTCAAGTCTTAGGCGTGCAAGTATAAACTGGCGCGCAAGTGTCACAAAAGCACCTACGCAACTCTGCCTTCTTGAACTTTAAACCTGCACGACTCACTTCCTTTCTCACCCAAATTACCTAGGGCGTGCAACCATCAATCGGCACACAATCACCACTTGTGCGGCTCAACCACCTGCGCGAAGAGAGCTCGAACAATCTCTAAGTCTTGAGCTCCATTCCAAATGAGGAGGGGTGGTCCAGTATTTATAGGCAAACTGGACCCCCTGCGCGGCGGCACGCAAGTCATTCATCGGCGCGCAAGTCTCGGCCCCTGCTAGGCACTTGTGCGATCAACATCCAAACTTGCGCGAACATCTTGGCTTTGCCAAATTTGGATCTTCTGATATCGAAAAACCATAGGCGCGCAAGTTATAATGCATTCAAGGCGTCGGCGCGCAAGTCTCTTCCCGGCACATAATTCACCTGCGCGACCTCACCAAAACTTGCGCGACCCTTATCCCTTTGCAATATTTTGATGCTCTGATCTTCAAAAACATATGGTGTGAAAGTTTCCTATCCTCCAATAGTATGACGCGCAAGTCCCTTTGCCAAAATCACTCTTCTTCATTTGTTGATTTTGAGGCCCTGAAATTTGGCAAACACTGGAAAACGGCTCCACCTTGTATCTGCTCTTTTTGTAACGCCTCCAGATCATCCATTCCTCTGTCGATGTTCTTGAATCAAACATAGATCGTTGACCACAACTCTTGAACTCGACATGTCACCATGGAATCTCCTTTGTCAAAAAATTTGTATGTTGTTTGTTTGCTTTGTCGACAAGCATGATCACCTCAACAGCACTTCTTCTTGGTGATCTGTATCCTTCAGCAACTCTTTTGCTTTTATCACAAACTCCACTATTGTGATATGTATTCTTTGAAGGAACATCTTTAGTACCATCATCTTCTATGACAATGTGATGTGCATGGCCATTTCATAAGTCAACTCATTGGCACATTGCCTCCTTCATCAACCGTCATGATCAACTTCATGCAAACCATGTGATTCAATCCGTCAAGAAGTCTCTAGCATGGTTCTCATGCAATCATGAGTAATTGCATGGTTTTCATCAAAACCCATTGTTCTCATGCAATAATGAGGAATTGCATGGTCTTCATCAAAAACACCATCCTGCTTTAATCATCCTTGGATGGATTACTCCTCACAATCTTCATTGTTGTAAACAATGTATCACCTTTGACACATGTTCTTTGAACTTACGATCAGTACAACAATCGTATGAATCACTACTCCTTTACTTCATCAGATTACTTCATGATCTCATTCATTGTGAGCTTCCATTCCTCCATTTTATTGGAGTACTTCTTGATCTCTTTCATTTTGATATTCCATTGACAACTATTGACAAAAAATACAAACCTATACACAAAGTGGTTCCAAAAGAACACATATTCATGAACATGTTTTTATGGTTGTTCCAAGATAGTTCTCCAATTAAGTTGGTAATTTTTAGTCTCATGATATTTCATGTGCAATGGTCTTGGTGGTTAACTTTGACTCATGCTCCATGTGCAACAGTCTTGGTGGTTATCCTTGACTTGTGCTCCGTGTACAATGGTCTTGGTGGGTATCCTTGACTTTTTATCCTCCATGTTCAATGATACTTGACTCATGATAATGTCATGTTATATTTTTTTCCACATATCCTATGTTACCATGATTATATATGTTATGCTTCCTTATGGATATTCATGCCTTAGTATTCCATCATGTTATACCTTTTAAACAATATTCTATTCTTTATTCATATTCATATTTCCTTACTGGGTTTTTTATCTCATCCCTTTGTTCATGTATTCTATAGGTTATCCTATGTAGTTGTAAGGGCTCAAAATAATTTAAGAGCTCATTATGGAGTTTAAATAAAATAGTTTTTTTAGTCCTGTGTTTTCTATCTTTTATACCTAATCTTCCAAATAAAATAGACTATATGATATTTGTATTTTATTTTATGGTTAATTATGCTAAAAATCATGTAATAATATGTTTAAAAGGATAGGGTCACTATAAATCACTTCATGGAGGCGGTAGTCCATAGGTACACACTAGCCATGTTATTATTATCCAAAGGATTATAAGGTAATAAGGTAGATATGATACTATAATTACATATGTTGATTATTTCATAAATATTATATATATATATATATAATATATCCATTTTTATATCCATTTATGATAGGTCATGGTGGAAAATTAATTACATCGGTTCGTGAGGCGATAGTCCATCGACCACATGATCGATGATTTTGTTTCCCATTTGATGCAATAGAAGATGGATATAGATTATTAAATTTTGAAAAATAACTTATTAATATATGGGATACACTGATTATATTATATTGGAATTTTTGTAGAATATTTTAAGTAATTAGAAGAAGAAATATAATAAAACCCACGGTTAAAAACGATACCTCTTCCTCAAATAACCTCTTTAAGTTAGCACAAAATCCTTCTTAGGAGGGTTTACCAATACAAAAAATGCATCTATGACATGGTAATGTAATTAATGAATTTATTTGGTAAGTTATTTAATGAACCAAAAGTATTTGGAAGTGTTAATAAAAGAGGAGAGGAGGTACCCTTTTATAAGTGAAAAGGAGTGGCATTTTTGTAAATACCCAAACCTATTCAACAATGGGAAGTCACTCTCAAGAAAAGTGCCTAAAAATTTGATAAATAATGTATTTTAGATATGTTATGGTTGATCTAGAAATACAAAACTAAAAATACACATGTTTTAAACATGTTATTCCCTTAACCTCTAAAGTTACTTTTACCATTTTAGTTTTCATTATAGTAACTATTTTTTTACCTAGGTAGTTTTCCATCTAAGACTAAAAATAAAATAGGCCTTATTAGATAATTTTTACCCAATTATTATAAATATGAAATATAATTTTTCAAATAAATATTATATTTTTGTGAAAATTTAATGTTAACACAAATACATGTATCACAAAAACCTCATGTTAACCTTAACCTCGGTAATTAATTTTTTTAAATGTTTTTTCTATTAATTATAACTGAAAATAAATATAAACTTATTAACTAATACTAATTATCTTTATCAAAAATATTAAATACATTTTCTCAAATTTAAATCACATAAGTTGTAGAATTTAATTTCAAATTAAACCTCCAATTGGGATGAACAAAATTGTTTTCCATATAAAATGATTTCTTAAGTAAAAAAGTTTTTGTATCTAAATTTAACATGAAATTAATAAAAATTATCTAAATTGAACATGAAATTAAATGAAATGAAAATTTTAATAAAAATTATTATTTTCAAAAAAATATAAAAAATTATCTGCAAGATAATGTTGATATGTTGATTTAAAAATGAAGTTAATTTTTTCAAAACCTTTTTCTAAAAGTTTCAAACCATTATTTCAAAATAAGTGCACAAAATTTGATGAAACTGATTCTTAGAAAAATATAGTTTTAAAGCATAAAAATGGATTTATTCTTATCTCATGCCTTGAAAAAATATTATATGCATGGTAATAAATTTTAATGAATTATTATATATAAATTTAATTTAAAACATTTCCCAATATTGAATAATTTAATTAATTAATACAAAAACAAATTATGCGCATAAAAATAGTTTTTTTCAAAAAAATATTTTACTTTCACATGATTTTATTTCAATTTCTAATTAATTCTTAAAAAATGAATTTATTTTATGCATGTGTAAACTATATAATTTTAATAATTTATTTATTTCTACTCATACCCTCTAATTTAATGGATATAATTTTCACTTTAAATAATAATATTTTAATAGTATATCACTGTTCATTTAAAATAAGTTTTGTGTGTAATGAAATTAATCAAATAAATTAAATTTATTTGAAAAAAAATCATAAATTCTCTAGGTGTTACAAGATACAATTGGATATGTGTTTTTTATTTTTTAGAAAGTAACAAAAATAATTAGTTTTATAATGCATTACAGAATAATATTTTTTAAACATATTATTTTTTCGGAGGTATAATATTCAGATTTAATTGTTATAAGTTTCTATACATGTTGAGAATAAATGAGAATAGATAATGGAATATTAAATGACATCTAAAAATGGTAATTATATGATTTTTTCATAATTAAATGCTCATAATGTCCTTGTTTATTTGGGATCCATGTATTTGTGTGCTTCTAGAGAATTGCCTCATGATTATACTATGTTTCATACTCACTATCATCATTATTGAATCATTGATTTACCTTCAAATGGTCCATTTATAAAAAAATATACCATTATCAACCTATATTGCATTATTAAAGGTTCTTTATAACAAATTTTTCTCATAGGGACTTAATGATGACCCTTTAGTGATAATAAGATTGATTCTTAGCATTAATTCCATCATTATTCTAATTATTAACCATATGTGATATCCTTGGAGATTGAGGTCGTCATATGGGTTCTTGTCTACATTGATAATATTTTATGCCCTGTCATTGTTGAAACCCCAATATCACTACCATTTTCTATAAATTGTTTGACTGAGATGTGTATTATTTTTAGTCAACTATCTTTGAATATATATATATATATATATATTATTTTAGTATTGTATTTCAATGATTCACTACTCACTTTTAGTGTTTCTAATGTCAATGTCCTGACACTGATGTTGTGTTTTTGGGATTGCTGGTTTGATGTTGTTCCCCTACTTAGTAGGATTGTGTCCCATCCAATAGATTGATTTTGTTTTTATATCATACAACACTTTTCCCTAATACTATGTTATATATCTCATTGGAATGTGTGTTTGGATGATTCGTTTTTTTCAATTTCATCAGTATACAAGTCCATTTTATTAATACAACTTTGCTGTCATTTTTCACTGTTTATATAATGATATGTGAGGTGAAAAATCTTTAATTGAATATATTATTGAGTTTCACTTTCAATATTTAGGCTCATCATATTGTTTTATTGGGTTTCTTGAAGCATTTTAATTCCTGGGTCTTTGTTTCTTATTTATCATGTTTCTCACATTTTAAATTATACCAATTTATAAAATTAAAAATGTTTTTAGATATAGATTTTTATTCAAGGAATACAAATGATTTAATTGATTAATATACTCAAATTATTTTATATATGGTATCTATTTTTTAAATTAAATACGATAGCATGGATAAGTTTAAGATGATATATAACTTATATATGAACTTTCAAGAATAATAAATGCATGAGATAGACAAGGCTCCAAAGGCACTGTTTAGATTAAAATGATAAAATGATAATTATACTCCACTCATGTAACTAATATCATTAGGTATGTTAATGGTTTGTAAATAATGGGATTTATATCAATGCTTCATATATTGATTGATTTAATTCTATAATCATTGTTGAAAAATTTTAAAAATGGTATTATAAAAAACAACATGAATGAGTTAGATAAACGACTCACACCTAGTTGTCATCAACTTCAAAGGATTGATGTGAGAATTTAGAATTAATGGTTATCCTAAATTTTAATAAATCTACTAAAAATATAATATTGTTTATAAGTATAATTTATAACTAATAGGAATAATGAACCATATAAATTCATAATTTGTTACTAGTTAGTTTTATAATTAAAATGGAAATGAAATGTAAAATTAAACTTCTAACAATAATGATTATACTTTAATGAAAAACAAAAAAAAGTAAATTAATTTGAAAGGACGGTTTGTTAAAAATAATATTTCACTTATATTTCAATATAAGTGAATGTACTATTTATTGAATTCCTACTATTTCCATAATTCATCAAATAATTTTTTTTAATGTTATTCTAACTATTTCATTTATTTATCAAAAAAAAAATATACTATAACTAAGATTCCTTATGTATGAATTTCAAATGTAAAAAAGGCATCAAAGATACTCTAAAAAATAAAATCCATATCTATCACATTGGTATTAATCCTATATTCATTATATTTCTCAAAGAATAAATAGGTAATAATATCATCACTCATTTCAATAACATACCAAATCAAAACTGCCCCTCAATATGAAAAATTTATCAATCAAAATAAATAACCATCTCTATATTATTAATTTATCATCCATGAAGTGAATACTCACTCATGAATAATTTGGAATCAATCATAAGTGAATAAATCATAATAATATAATTCAACAACATGATAGTTGTAACATACAGACCTTAGAGCCACTATAATGATTCCTTAAGTTGGTTGGTCACATTCCTTCAAGCATGCCTCCTCGTACACCAGAGATTTCTGACTAGTAGTGAGGGTCTAAAGGTGGTCAGGTGGGGAGACTATACCCACATGATAAAATTAACAGTGGTATAATAATGAATAAATTAATTAATAGTGGAAATAGTATAAATAAAATATAGAAAAATGGAAGATAACAATAACTTATAAAATGGACAATGCCAAATATGCAAACATTCATGCTGGTCCATATGATGCTATAATCTCTAAATAATTAAGAATACAATAATAAATATAGTACAGTTCATGAATAAAGAAAATGAATGAAGGTATAAAGGGATAAATCCATGAACATATTGAGTTCTTACTCAACCCTATACTCCTATTCTCCCATGTAAAAATGAATAGTACAAGAATAACAGTAATAAAACTAAATCTGAAACCTTATCCTGCAACCACGAGGTCTGTTTGGGTACCCCAATGCAATGGAATCCTGAATAGGGTGTGAGATATAATCAATTGGCCATCACCAATTATTTATAAATCTTTTCAATCTGTGAATATAAATTCAAATAGTGTGTAAGTATATAAATAAATATGTATTGAATAAATAAATGCAAACAAGTAAGACTTAGGTTTTTCAAGGACACATGGATGATTGTATCTGCTTCATCCTAAGATATAATATATTTGATGATGTTTCATCATATATATATATATATATATAATTATGTATATATATATACATTATATATATGGTAACATATATATCAATATATTAGATACGTAGTGAAATCTACGATCTAAGGAGTAACTCAAGTGCCCATGATTAGTCACTAAAGTCTTATAAAATAATGAGGGATTAAATGATTGAGTATCACAATGCATAATGGAAGCCATGCATAAGTATCACATGTATAAGGGACACCATTATTAAGGGATTCCATGCCCAGGTATCACAAGTATAAATGAATCCATGCGTGAGGGACACCATGACCAAGTATCACAATATATAAGAGATGTCGTGCCCAAGTATCACAAGTACAAGGGACACCATTATTGATGGATTCCATTCCCAAGTATCACAATATATGATGGAATCCATGGCCGGGTATGATAAAGATCAGGGATGACATGCTTGAGTATCATAAGTATAAGGGGTTTCATGCTTGATTATTATAAATACATCTAACAAGGTCCATGTGAACTATTCATAAGCAGTTGGTACCTTACATGAAAAGGTATATCATAGTCCATGAAAGTATGCATGTCAAACTGATTCACCATGATTTTTATTTTTAGTCAATTCAATTTAATAATTACTTAGAGGGTCGTGTGAGAAGAAAACACATCATATTTCACTTCATTTCATTAAACTCAAATAGGTCAAGTCCATAAGCATTCCATAACTCAATTCAATCATAACTTTTGGGATGTTTAATTTATAATAAAAAATAACAAGTACATGGGAAGTTCCATGCCATTTATCATTCAAATATTCCCCCTTTAAATTCCCCTTTATATCTAAGAAGAAAGTGAACCTCAAAGATAGTTTTATTATTGGAAAGGATGATAAGATGAAATTATATATACATACTAGATATACTTATTAAAATTTTATTCATGATCTATTCGATAATTCATTGGGGTTTGGTTTGTTTTCATAGAATTTTGAATTTTGGACTCAAAAGAATAAATGAATAATAGTGCCAAAAATAGACTTTACATGTTGTGTATCACATACATGACGTCTAGTACTTATTCACAACATGCCTGTAAATATGCATACCAACCTGTAAAGATTTTACATGACATGAATATAGTATATGACATGTACATTAATTACACGGTGTTCAAATTTCAAAGATAATAATCCCACTAAAAGTTAATTACATACACGACCTATAGAGATTGTATGATGTGAAAAGTTTGAATTCTCACCCGTACAAAGATATGATCCAATTATTTGGTGGGAATTGTGGATCTCAAACAGATGACATTCAACCAACTTACACGATGTACGGATGTTGACACCGAAGTCACTTAATCCATTACACATTGCATATGACTTACACGTTGTGTATGAATTACATGTTGTGCACTTTTTTGCACTATTAATATTTTAGTGATCCTCCTCATACAAATGTTCGGAACACTTTATATTTCTCTCATTTTCTTCCATTTTTTTATCTTATTTTCATATATTTTCATTCAAAAACTATTTTAATTCATTAGTTTAATTTTTCTCTCAATTAATTTTGATTTATTGGTTAATACACATTCGTTTTACACCCGTTCTACATCTGTTGTGAATCTATTTCTGTTTTTGACATCTGTTTCATCACCGCATGTCATTATTCGTCAACACTTGCAACATTCTTCATTTATTCTTCATGCAGAGTGAGTTTTTAATGGATTTTCATGTATTCAATTGTTTGATCTTGATTCTTAATTTTTTTGACCCTAGATTTTTTTTTTCTAAACTTTTTCATGATTATTCATAGCATGTTTAGTATTTCCTTTCTTTTAATCATCACAACCATGTGAGACTAATACCCCTAGGGTTAGGGTTCAAGATTAGGGCTATTTCTGAGCCTAATAGTTATTTAGATTGAACCTTGGTGACTCTATCTCTAGTAATTAGGCTAATAATAATTTTTCATCACATTATTTTTCACAGCCATGACCATGGGATGTGAAATTAAATGAACCTAACCTAATTGGAGTTGATCAGGACTATGCCCATTATCCTATGAAACTTTTTGTATAGAAGATAAGAATAAGTCACCTAGATTTCTAGCTATACCCTGACCATGGGATAGATTTAT
Organism: Viscum album; assembly: GCA_963277665.1. Lineage (NCBI taxonomy): Eukaryota > Viridiplantae > Streptophyta > Magnoliopsida > Santalales > Viscaceae > Viscum > Viscum album. The sequence goes on along the minus strand of OY728142.1, from coordinate 164,477,408 downwards.
CATGGTTAGATCCAATTGGTTTGACCAAATCCAATTGGTGAATCTTACACTACTTCATATCCTAATCCATAGGACTATCCCAAGATAAATATAGGATTATCTTCTATAAAGAGTCCTAAAATTGACCCCAATCCATTCCTTAGTTATCTAAATTAAATCCAGAATACTTATATTTAGTAAAAAACAAATTTTAAGAGTGAACATGAGGAATACTTTTAAATGGTTTTGTTCGATTGTTTGATGGCCTGACAGTAATCCTCATGGGTTTGACCCCGCACTGCAACTTTACTATGCCCTAGTAATAAGTGTAGTTTGGGACTATAAATTTTTAATATGATTTCTTCCCATGTGAATTAAACACCATGTGTGGGGGTATAAAATTTGGGTGTTGTTTTTGGGTATTGTTATTGCTCACTAATAGTGACTATTGGATAAACCTACGATTACCTCACACCCTACCCTTTTCTTCTTTTTCCATCCCCTTTTACTTTTTACATTTTTTCTATTTTGATCGTATCTACATCCTCTCACTCTTTCTCTTCTTCTCAACTAGTTCATACATTAGGTACCCCTGACTCGGCCAAGAATCCTAGATGTACAAGAATAACTTATTTTTTATCCTAAAATCGTTTGATCAATAGCTAAACATAACCTTTTTTAATGGTTGGTCATAATTAACTTACACCAACATGCCCTAAAAACCCGAAAAAAATATGTAATATGCACCACCTACCAATCTAGTTGAGCGACCAACATTGTAAGAGAGTAGAATAATGGGTTATGGATTGTCTTCTATTAGTGGTGTTTCACCCAAAATTGTATGTCCACCAATTTAGGCACACACTTTCAAAATAAATCCTAGAGTCGTTCATATGATCCAGAACATGGGGAAATTTAGTGGACTATAAAGTAAAATCCCCCATGAATATATCTACAATTTATTATAGGTTTTTGATACCTTTAAGAACTATGGTTTATCATGACACACAATAAGACTGAGTATATTCCCTTTCTTCTTACACGATAGAGCCAAGGATTTTCTAAAAATTCAAGCCCTTGGGTCAATCATGACATGGGATGAACTAGCCAAAACGTTTATGGACAAATAATTCCCTATAATAAAGACTTGTAACCTTTGTAATGATATTATAAACATTGCCCAGGTGGATGGAGAATCATTTTGGGAAGTATGGGATAGATTTAAGGAGCTGACCTATAAATTCCTACACCATGAACTAGATTTGTGTCTTCAGTTACAGTTATTTTCCCAATAACTCCAACCTACTATACATACCATGGTAGACACTGATTCCAATATAGAAATCATTCTCAATGCACCATAAGTTGGCCAATCCATTGTTAATTAAGTTTCCCACAATTCCAGTCTATAGAAAAGTGATAAAGGAATGTCACATCATGGAATCCATAAGGTGGAGGAAAGAAACCACCTTGCGGCTTATGTAGAGGATCTGACAAAGAAGCTAGAGTCATTTCAATTACTTGTTGTGCCACCACCCCCTCCTACTCCGGTGATTGAAATTGAATCCTAAAAGATTTATGGAGGCAGTACCAATATTTAAAGTTGGTCTTATAGGAACCTCAATTTCAAGAATGTAATTATATTAATTACAATTAAAAATACTAGGAGTACTAGAAACCCCAAAAACATTTACAAAAAAGGAATCAAGGACCACCTTGGTACCTACCACAAGGTTACTTTCACCAGAGGAGTGTAAAGGTACCACCAAGAAATCAAGGACCACCTTGGTACCTACCACAAGGTTCAGATCCTCGATCTCACTAGAAATCCTAACAACCTTTTCTAGAGCTCAACAGTTTCCACCTATACATCATCAGTTATATCAACAAGATCTAATAAGACCACCACATCAAGATCAATATCTCTAGACCAATCTTGAAAACCTTCTCACAACCTTTTTTTAGAAATAAGATCAAAGGATGGAAACCCAAGAAAATGAAATTAAAAACCAAAAGTCTACACTATGCAACTTGGATCATCAAATGGATCAAATTTCAAAGAACTTATTTGATCAAATACTGGGTACGTTTCCCAATAATATAGAATATCATCAAGGGTAATAGGCTTAATCTATCATTGTTAGAAGTGGAAATGTGCTGGATTTTTAGAAATCATGTGGAGTTGTGAAAAATCAATAAAAAAAATAAAATAAAGCTGGTTAGGGGAGAACTCAAGAGGTAGAACCAACTGAGAAAGATCCAACAAAATAAAAGACTAAGAAATAAGAAATTTATGTAGGACCCAAGCATACAAGACAACCCTCCCCTTTCCTAAAATAATGAAACTATTAAAAAGGATGGGCTGTATAAAAAATTAGTGATTTTTAGACAATTTCATATCAACAATAAATTTTCATAAGTGATTGATCAAGTGAATGATTATACAAGATTATTTAAATACTTTCTATCCAGAAAAAATAAAATGATGTAATTAGGAGTCATCTACCTAAATGAAGAATACTTCGGAGTTATCTAACAGAATCTGCCTCTAAAAATGCGGGACCCAGAAGTTTCTCAATTCTATGCACTATAGGGGAATACAATTATGAAAAGGAATTATGTGACCTAGGAGAAAGTATCAATATCATTCCCAAGAGTGATTAAAATAATTTTGGGCTCATTGAACTAAAACTAACAAGGGTGGAACTCCAACTTGGTGTCCTCTTAGTCAAACATCCTCAAGGATTGATCAAGAATATCTTGGTAAAGGTTGGAAAATTCATTTTCCAAACTGATTTAGTTGTTTTAGGTATGGAATATGAAGGATATATTCCCCTCATTCTATGAAGACCATTTCTCACCATTGGAAAGGATTTTATTTATGTTAACCTAGGGATATTGATTTTTTAAAGTTGGTGAAGAAAATGTTGTTTTTTATTTGGAGAAGGCCTCTAATAAAAGAAATGAGTCGTTGAATTTTCATACCATATATCTTGCAACAAATAAAGATGATCATGTGGCCAGTAAAGATGAAAATAAGAAGCTACCTACTGTTGCTAATGGATCTATTACTCACAAGAATGAAAATTTCATTACACCTCTAAAAAGGGATGTCATCCTACCTTTCATCCCCTATGTCTTCAAAAATCAGTATACAAGGGATATCAACTCAAAGTTAAAGTCTTCTACTTTGAAAATTTTCTAACTCTAGAAAATTAATAAAGCACTAATTGGGAGGAAACACATGGTAGGTTCAATAGGTTATAGTAGGATAGTTCATCCTTTAGAATGGTTTAGACCTGCTGGAGGATTAATTAAAGGACCATTCCCAAAAGGGGGCACAAAATGAAAAATAAATTATGTGAAATCAATACACAGTGTGTTGAAGTCAAGAAAATAAAAATATAACAAATTTATGATTTTCATATTGTGTATTTAATAAAAATAATGTAAATTTAGAGGAAGGTTTTAAATACCATGAATCCTAGGTTCACTCCCCCTTGTTTCTTTCCATGTGTGATCTCTTCCCTCTTAAACCCTCTCCTACACCACCACGAACCAACCATCTCCTCTTACTCCCTTAATGATTATGCCTCACACTTCCTGCACTCCTATACTTTCCCTTCCCTAGTCTAAATTTTCATTTTGATATGTCTTACACTAAGACTATCCGCACCCCACCCATTGATTGTTTTCTCCAGCATGAGTAAACACCTCCCCCACCCAAGTAGTAGAAGGCCGCACCTTTTCCACCACCCATAGATCCATCCTCATCAACCAATGCTTCTTCATATATGTTTAATTCCACTTTTGGGGGATCATAATCATCCTATGGTGGATCACAGGTCCCTTTCCATCCCCACCTTCATCCTTTCCTCCACTTTTCAGACCCTATACATCATATTCACTTGGTCCACCTCCAGGTCAAGCTGATGTGGACCAAAAGATGCTGGATTTCGTAGTACATGAGTAGATCCACATCCACAAGGAGGTCTTTGACATCATAGGTTGGATTCACCTAACCCTAATTACCCAGGTGTGAGAAGAGACTTTTAGGGAGATATTCCATGAGTTCCTAGACACCTTCGAGTTGGCCATCCATTATGTCCTCTTTTGACTTGAAGGTAGGCCTTGGGCTCTCATCCTGAGAGATTTTTCTATTTTCCTTTGCATCTACTCAGCTATGTTCATCACCTACCATATCTTCCTAACATTTCATCTCGATCCTAACATGACTGAGGAAATATGACTTTGGGCCAAGATCACTAGAGACCATCAGAGCATATATGATCCTCACATCATGAAGAGAACTTCGCTCTAAGGTCATTCCCTATATATCCTACATAGGTCCCTTTATCATGCTTAGTTGGACCATGGTGATTCTCATGGAGGGGTGATTGAGATCAAGGTCCTCATTTTCACATCATCCATAGGAAGCTCATCCATCAACATGTCCAGGAAGTTTTGTGAGTTATACAGGACCCTAGAGAAGAGGACTCGCATTGCATTGAGGTGAGGCTCTTTCATCACCCATTTGGATAGGCATCTTAATGCCTTTGATGCCGCCTATACCCACATCTCCCTTGTCCCTATAGAGAGAATCATCCTACTACTACTCCATAATATCGGAATACTCATGATGGATGGAAGCATCTACCGATGGGTGCCAGGGTATATGGAGGATGCAGACGAGGCCCTTACCCATCATGTTTTTGACCCATCCACACTATCCTCACCACCTCATTCCCCTACTCCCACTGAATCCTCTACCACCACCTTAGGCCCTACTTCTACCACCACTATCTCACACCATCCCTCCACCACCCTCCCCCAACCCATATCCATTCCCATACCTACCCCTACCACCACTCATTTCCCTTATGCATCCACCACTACCTTTACTACACCATCACCCACCCCATTCTACCTAAAATATATATATACCATGTACTAATATATTTTAGAGAACATGTTTTAGATCTTCCACCACCTAGAAATACCATTCACTGAACCACCATTCTTTATTGCCCCTACACTACCACAAACCCCTATAGTATTCCATCCACCACCCACTTCCGATTATACATATAACTCTATACCTCATACCTATAACACCCAAGATGACCTACCCTCAGAGCCACTGACCCTATAGACTAGAAATATTTTATTGTGGAGTAGACCTGGTGGGGTAGGGGCCTAGCCATTCCACTATATATTGAGGTGACATTCATCGACCCCACTATTAGACACATGACCACCATAAATATATACACCACACCTTCACCATCCACTGAGATCCCAACTAGTACCAAGACGCCTTCAATAGATCTCAATGATAATATGTTTGTATCTATAGAGTACATTGATATGGTGGGCAAGATTAAGGGATCCACTATTCATGAGGGTAATTCAAATGCATTGGATAGAGGGAGTTCCCTTGTGTCTTAGTTTTCCCCTATAACCCTCCCCTACTATATTCTATTTAGGAATATTGTTTTCATTATATCCATGATTCCCCATTGTACTCTGTTTTACACATTTGTGGATGAGATACTCTATTTTGACTCTCATGCATGATTTACATTTTTCTTCCTAATTTACTCATTTTTATATCCATGTCTATCTCTTCTTCCTCATCTATGGTCATTGACATGCATTTCCTGTAACGACCCGATCATTTATGAATAAAATTTCCTTTCTTTTAATGTCTTGTGGATATAGAAAACAAATGAACTCTTTTTTTATTATTGGTTTTAAATGACAATTAAGTATCATTATCATTGATAATATAGTTGTTGAGCAGTGATCGAACAACTAATATAAATATAAGGTTTTAAAAAATCCTTTCGACATAGAAAAATGAGATGATGGCCTCATCTAGTAGAATCAGGTTGTACGAACCTCATTTTTCAAAGCTTGGAAAGGAGGTAGAGTCACAGGGATTTTCTCTTGACCAACACCAAGCTTAGATTTAACATGTTAAGCTTGAATAGAATCACCTATGGGAGAATTTCAAGTTAATATAGATTACCACTCAGGTGATGTTATCTGAGCCACCCCAAGAGTCTGTCACCATTGCACACCATACCCTTAGGTCTTATTCAGGTGTTATAAGGTGTTATTTAATAAATTATTAGTTACTTATTGTGTAATCCCTTTCTATAAATAAAATTATTATTCCACTAATTCGCTTATGGGAATAGTCTTTCTTAAAAATTGATGAGTTTGGTAAATTGATTTTTTGGTAAAAATGGTACTTTTGAGAAATAAATGAATTTTTATATTAAACTATGTTTTTTATAAATAATATTATAAAACAATTCTTATAAATGATGATTATATCAGTTTATTATCTGTAAATGATTAGGTAATCAGTTTGATAAGAGTTATATTTTTATACGATAAAACCGAAAGTGTATTTTTAAAGAATTTATTTTAAGGAATTAATGAATTTTTAAAATAATTAATATTTTAATAAAATATTATTAAAAAATTAATTTTATTAATAATAAATGATTATATAATTTTTATGAAGTCAAATGTAATTTTTATAAAGTTTTAAAAATAGTTTTTGTTAAAAACCATCAATTTTCAATAAATGTCGGTTATCATTTTAAAAGTAAAAATTAAAATATTTAGAAAATTATTTACATAAAATTAATATTATTTTTTAAATCATTACATCAAAATTATTCAACCGTGAATTTTTCATATTTCTCTAAGATAGTCGAATTTTTGGGTAAAAATTTAATAATATATAAATATATAGTGTGTTTTATGACATCATAATGACCGAATAGTGATGTAATAAATACCATAAAAAGGATATTAAACCAAATATATATTTTAAATTTAAAATAATTTGATTTTATATTTATTTTACTTATTTTATAATGCCTTAGTGAATCCTTCAAAATGTATAATATATTTTATGATTTTAAAGTCATTTCCTTGAGAGTGTGACTCACCTCAACATAAGAAAGGGAAATATTTTAATATATTCAGCCATTCTCCTAATAAAATTATATTTTCCACTACCCTTTTCCATAAAACATGTGTAAAAACTATGGGTTGGTTTTTGGTTTTGAATATTTTGGTGTGTAGTGTTTAAAACAAAAATAATAAAAATTCCTCCTCCTTTCCTATATAAACCCACCCAATAACCCATTACTCTTCACTAAAACTCCCTTAATATTATCTTTACTCTTATATCCACTCCATGGAGTCCTCTCAGGGTTCCCTCAAGCTCCTATGAATCCTTTCCCAAGCCTTTAGTATCACATATCCAAGTAAGGGTTCCTTCTTTCTCATTTTTGTCCAAGTTTCCTTATATTGTTATACCCTTTTATTTTCCAATTAAAAGTGATGGGGTATGTTTTTTAACCTCCCCCATAATTACCTTATTATTTTTTTATGATTATATACCTCTTTATCTCTCATTAATCTCTCTCATGTACACCTGTTTCCATTCCAAAATTTCGTAAGAGTTGTTATATTTCTCCTCTTTCTTCAGGTTTCATTATTATGTTATGAAATTTATTTAGAAATTACTTTCAATGTAAAATGTATTTATATGAACCCAATAATTTTCATTTCATTTATATGTTATAATATACCCATTTATCTCTCATCAACCATTTTTATGAATTTTTATGTCACATCGTTAGGCAGTCGAAATTGCACCATGAATTTCCATTCCAAAATCATTGTATAGTGAATACCATACTCATTCCCTATCAAGGGGGTTCACTTTTATACACATATACCTTTTTATTGAGGAATTAATTTTTTTTATTCCACACCCCTTGATCATGGAATAAATTATGATAATGAATGAATACCATGTTTTATGATCTGTGTGGCACACTTAAGAATGAGAATGAAATGAAAGTGATGGGTGCGCTCAGAATTATATTGCACTCCAATGCATTGGGTAATGTTTAGTGTCATGATACATCATTTTGGGACATGGTTTTACCTGATTCATTTTAGGAAATTTTTCCACCATGTTGGTATAGGGGTTACCTGATTCCTTTATGTTTATGATGCAGTGTTTTAAGTTGTTACCAAATTTCCATGTTATGATGATCTTGTTATATCGTTCCTTTATGTTGAAGTTTCTCTTATGCTCCATTGATATGTATATTGCCTAAAATGTGTTTTATTATTCAATTTATTCCTTGTTTACTACCTTATTAGGATTCATATCTCACCCTTTTCTTATGTATGTCCTCGGGTTATCCCATGCAATGCTAAGTATGAAAGAATGTTGTGGTCATGTAAAATATTTTTTCAATAAAGATGTTATATTTTATGTATTATATTTTCATGTAATGTTCCTAAGCCACAAATACACTAGACCTATCTATATTATGGGTTTTATTAAGTTAATTTTTATATAATAAATCATTTCTAAATTTTAAATAAAGATCAGGGTTGTTACAGTTTATATCAGAGGATAGGTTTAGTTATTTTTGGGATTAGGATTAGAAAACCCTAGTGAAATACTTAGGGATAAGACTAAGTATAAGAAAAACAACCCTAAATTTTGGTAATTATATATTAAGTGGTTTATCAAGAAAATACATCCATGTCTAGATACAAACAAGTAGAGTTAGATCTGGCACTGATGTATCTAGGGGTAAAACCCAAAAACACCACTTTGAGCTAGACTTGAACAAGAACTGGTGCACGAAAGTGGGTCTTGCTTCACTATTCATTTGAAACTCTTGGGGGATATGCATTGGTAAATTTATAAGCTTAGTATGAACCATTATTAAGGGAGAAAAAAATCCTATAAGAATATATGTTAGTAAATAGATCATGGATAACTTATATTGAATCCTAGAAATTAATAAGTTAAAGAAATAAATGTAATTTATAAGTTATACCTTTTTTCATTGGATTCAAATTTATATGTTTAATAGTTTAAAAAAATTATCCCTGGTTTTCCTTTTATTCTTGACAATGGTTGGTAATAGGAGGACTCGGGCTAGCAACTGGTGTGAAGATCAATGTGATGACTATTCTAATGAGATGCACAATCCGATGGGAGAGAGAATCAAAAACTTTTTCATGATACTCTCTCAGTTAACTCATGTTTTGAATAGAAACATGGGTCAAGAGGAACGTCCAACCCCCCCCCCCCCCCAAGAAAGAACAAGTTTAAATCGAGAGCTTCATGAGACAAAGTCCTCCTACTTTAAATGGATCAACTGATCCCTCAATCACCGGACAATGGATCAACTCCATTGAGAATACATTCTCCATACTTCAATGTTCTAAACAAGAGAAGGTTCTTCTGGATGCTTTTTTTATGGAGGGTGAAGCTGATAAAGAGTGTAAATTGATCAAAAATATGAAGCTTAAGGAATAGATCAAGGTGATGGGATGGAAGGAATTTCAGAAAAAAAAAATTAATAAATATTTTCCCCATACCCACCATCTTAATATAGAAAGATATTTCCTTACACTCAAGCAAAAGGAAAAAAGAACCTGTTGGGTCATATATGGAAAACTTTAGTAGAATTTCACAATAAACCTCTAGTTTTTTCATTACCCCTGAATTCAAGGTTTACCACTTCTTTGGTGGGATAAAACATATCCTACAGAAAGCCCTTCTGATCCATGACTTTGACAGCTATGAGGAGATTGTTTGATGTTCCCTCAAAGTCGAGATAGAGATCAAAAAATCTTAGGGGTATCATTGGGATAAGAAGTGAAAATAGTACTTTAATTTTAGAGGTCTGATGGATAAATCTAATGGTGCTAATAAATTCTAGCATCCCACTTTCAAAAGGTGTGGAAATAAAAACCTTTGAAATTTACTGAAGGGGATGAGGAAATGCTCTAGGTGCAGGAAGGAAGGACACCTAGATAGTTATTGGAGGCAAGAAAAATTCACTACTGTGATAGAGGAAAGTAACACTCTATTTGGTCCTGAACACATTTTTCATTACTACAACTGCAAAGAACTAGGGAACCTTTCCAACCAGTTCCCTAAGCCAATGGTGTTCAGAGGCAACCAACAACCTCCAAGGAAGATAGGGTGGGATTTTTCCATCACTACCGCCGAAGTGAATCCCAAAAAAGAATTGGTGAAAGGTATATTGGTTATTAATTAAAAAATAGAAAATTTACTTTTCGATTTTGGTTCTACAGATTCTTTTATATCCCTAAATATTATTAAAACAATCAAAACATCACCATAAATAATAGAAGTAGAGATGTTGGTGAAAATGGAAAATAGGGAAATTATTGTATCCCATGAATATAACTCCTTACTTGTCACAATTTTTGGATTTAACTTTCTATTGAACCTCATAATACTTCCCTTGTTAAAATTTAATTCAATTCTTGGCATGGATTATCTTTCCCTAAATAGATCTAACATAAATTTTCATGAGATGGAAATCACTCTTCATATGGTGAATCAACCCCCGATTCTATAAAAGTTCAATGAGGAGGATGAATCTTCTTTAACACCATATTCTCAAGCATGGATATTACTTCCCTATGAGAACATTTACCTTCCTCAGATGACTGAGTTTAAGGAAGTAACCATCCTATAAGACATGCATATTATGAGGCAATTTGTTGATGTGTTTATCGAGGAATTTCCTGGTCTTCCTCCTAGAAGTGATGTTTAATTCTTGATTGATCTTATACCTAATATGTTGCCAATATCCAAGACTCTGTATGTAATGGTTGTTTTGTAGCTGTAGGAGCTAAAGAAACAACTATAGGAGAATCTATACAATGGTTTATACACCCAAGTGCTTCACCATGGGGTGCACCAGTCCTCTTCTTCAAGAAGAAGGATAGGTCAATTCACCTTTGCATTGATTATCTTGAGATCAAAAAAATAATGATAAAGAATAAGGATCATTTTCCATGAATTGATGACTTATTGGATTAGCTATGCAGAGAAAAATACTTTTCCAAGGTGGATTTACGGTCAGGATATTACCATGTAAGGGTGAATAAGGAGGATATCCCCAAGATTGCTTTTCATACAAGGTACGGGAACTATGAATTCATTATAATACTTTTTAGAATCAATAAATCTCTATAAATATTCATGGAATTGATGAATAGTGTCCTTATAAATTACCTAGAAAAATATTTGTTAGACTTTATAGATGATATTATAATATACTCCAAAACCAAGGAGGGGGATGAGGAGCATCTAAGCAATGTACTAGAGACATTACGAAAGAAGAAGCTCTATGAAAATTAAAACAAGTGTGAGTTTAGGTTTAAGGAAGTATAATTATTAGAGAATATAATCACAAGAAATAGGACATCTATGGATAATTATAAAACAAAAGTAATTGAGGGGTGGAAGAGGCCAATATTTGTGATGGATAACCATAGCTTCTTGGGGTTAGCTTGATATTATAGCTAATTTGTGAGAAATTTATTATATTTTCAAACTCTCTTACCAAGATAACTTGGAAGGGAGTAAATTTTGATTATAATGATGAATGTAAAGAAATATTCATGAAGTTGAAGAAGAGTCTTATCATGACCCATGTTCTCACACAACCCACAAGTGGGGAGATTTTTGTAATCTTTAACGACGCTTTGAAGAAGGGAATGAGTTGTGCATTGATGCATAATGAAAAGGTCATCACTTGTGCCTCAAGGTAGTTGAAAATTCATGAGTAATACTATCCCATGCAATACCTAGAGTTTGTAGATGTGATCTTCGCATTGAAAATATGGTGGCATTATCTCTTTTGGGAAAATTTTGAAATATATATATATCAAAAAAGTCTCAAATTTATATTAACGTGGAAAGAGATTAACATTATCCAATGAAGATGGTTAAATCTCATCAAGGATTATGACCTCTCAATCCATTAACACCCTAGTAAAGTGAAAAAGGAGTAAGATTTTCTAATTATAAAGGAAAAAGTGATTCTATCATTGATGATAATTGAAAAGGATCCAATCTTATTAGATTTAGTGATGATGGACATGGGAATCAAAAATAAGGGAACATCATCAATACTTTCACAAATAATTTCTCAACCTTCTCTTTTAGAAAGGTTAAAGGATTCTTAAAAAGATGATGTGGGAATTCAGAAGAAAGTGGAAGCTATCAAGAAAGGGAAATCCTCAAAACTCAATGTTAATGAATAATGAATTGTTATATTTGGGTAAAGAATATGTGTTCCATCAAATATGGAGTTAAAGAAAGAACTTTTGGATGATTCACATAGTTATAATTTCTCCTTTCACCTAGAAAACAAAAAGATGTATCGGGATCTCCTAGAGAATTATTGTTGGGATAACATGAAGAAGGATATCGTTGAATATACATCAAAGTGCCTGGTATGTCAGCAAGTGAAGGATGAGAGGTAGAAGTCTAAAGGGATGATGAAACCATTACCCATACTAGTATGGAAATGGGAGAACATCACCATTGACTTTGTCACTGGACTTCTGAAGACTTCCAAAGAAAATATTTCTTTTTGGGTTTTGGTGGGTCGTCTTACAAATACAACACACTTCATTGTGATTTGAGATGATTTCTCATTGGATCAACTCACATGAATGTACATCAGATAAGTGGTAAGGCTTCATGGTGTACCACTATCTATTGTATCAGATTGAGATCCAAGATTCACCTCTATGTTTTGGAAGAGTCTCCAAAAGGCTCTAAATACTGAGCTGAACTTCAATACATATTATCATCCTCAAACTGATGGACAATCTAAGCAGATTATCCAAACACTTGAAAAAATGTTGATAACATGCTCAATGGACTTAAAAGGAAGATGGTATCAACATCTTTCTCTGGTTGAGTTCTCTTACAACAATAGTTTCCAATCAAGCATCCAAATGGATATTTTTCAAGACCTTTATAAGAGTAGGTGTAGAATATTGACATGTTGGGATAAAGTTGTGGAGCGAAAACTTATAAGTCTTTAAATGGTCTAAGAAATGGTGGAGAAGTTTAGATCTATCTTGCACATCAAAGATGCTCAGAGTCAAAAAAAAGTGCTATGCTAACAACCGTCAACGAGACCTAGAGTTTGATTTTGGAGATATGGTTTTCCTCCACATATCTCTATGGAAGAGAGTGATGAGATTTTGGAAGAAGGGAAATCATAGTTCAAGGTACATCGGCCCTTTTGAGATCCTTGATCGCATCGGATCAGTGGCCTATCAACTAGCACTCCCACCAAACCTGTCTCAAGTACATGATGTATTTCATGTATCACTCTTTGGGAAGTACATACCTAACCCATCAAATGTACTCAATCCAGAGTTGGTGCCATTGTAGAATTACCTTTCTTATAAGGAGAATCTGTTGAATATATTAGAACATAGGGAAAAAGTTATATGAAATAAGACAATGCCCCAAATCAATGTGTTTTGGAGAAACCAAAAGTTTAAAGAAGAAACTTGGGAATCAGAGGAAGTGATAAGGAAAATTTACCCTCATCTGTTTTAGTTTAGAAAAGGGAAATTTAAAGGGAAAAGTTTCTTAAGGGGTATAGGTTGTAACAACCCGGTAATTTATGAATAAAATTATCTTTCTTTTAATGTATTATGGATATGGAAAACACATGCACTCTTTTTTTATTATTATTAGGTTTAAATGACAATTAAGTATCATTACCATTGATAATATAATCATTGAATAGTAGACACAGACAAAGAAGATGATGGCCTCATCTAGTAGACTCGGTTCAGATGAAGCTCATTTTTCAGAGATCAGAAAGGAGGTAGCATCATTGGGCTTCGCTATTAACCAATCCCAAGCCGAGCTTCAAAACGTTAAGCTTGAATATAATTGCCTATAGGGGAAGTTCAAGTTAATAAATATTACCACCCGGGCGATGTTATCCAAGCCACCCCAAGAGTTTTTCACCATTTCACACCTTACCCTTAGGTCTTATGTGAGTGTTACAAGGGGTTATGTAACAAGGTATTATTTACTTGTTGTGTAATACATTTATATAAATAAAGGTCTTATTCCATCAATTCCTTTATGGGAATATACTTTCTTAAAAAAATGATGAATTTGATAAATTGATTTTTTTGGTAAAAATTGAACTTTTGAGAAATATATGAATTATTATATTAAACTATGTTTTTCATTGATAATATTATAAATAAATTATTATAAATGATGATTATGTTTTTTCCTTATCTGTAAATTGTTAGGTAATCAGTTTTATAAGAGTTTTATTTTTATACGATAAGACAGAAAGTGTATTTTTATAGAATTTATTTTAAAAAATTAATGAATTTTAAAAATATTTTATATTTTAAAAATTATTATTATCAAATTACTTTTAATAATAATAAATGAGTATATAATTTTTATAAAGTCAAAATATAATTTTAATTAAGGTTTAAAAACTTTTTTTTGTCAAAACCCGTCAACTTTCAATAAATATCGGTTCTCATTTTAATAGTGAAAATTTACATATTTAAAAAATTATTTAGATAAAATGAATATTATTTTTGGAATTAGGATCTCAAAATTATCCAATGATTAATTTTTCATAATTTTATGAGATAGTCAAATTTTTGGGTAAAAATTAAATAATATATAAATACATAGTGTTTTTATGACATCATAATTACCAAATAGTGATGTAATAAATACCATAAAATTTATATTAGACCAAATATATGTTTTAAATTTAAAATAATATTATTTTATATTTATTTTAATTATTTTAATATTCCTTAGTGAATCCTCCAAAATGTATAATATATTTTATGATTTTAAATTCATTTCCTTCAGAGTATGACTCACCTACACATAAGAAAGGGAAATATTTTAATATCTTCTGCCCTTTTACTAATAAAATAATATTTTCCACACTTATTTTCCAGAAACCATGGGCAAAAACCATGGTTCGGTTTGTGGTTTTGAATATTTTAGTGTGTAGTGTCCAAAACCTAAATAATAAATAATTCCCCCTCCTTTCCTATATAAACCAACCCAAGCACCAATTTCTCTTCACTAAAACTCCTTTAATATCACCCTCACTCTTCTATCCACTCCCTATATCCCTCCCATGGTTCCCTCAAGCTTCCAATAATCCTCTCCCAAGCCTTTTGGATCACACATCCAAGTAAGGGTTCCTTCCTTTCTCATTTTTTGTCTAAGTTTCCTTATATTATTATACCCTTTTATTTTTAAATTAAAAATGATGGGGTATGTTTATAAACCGCCCCCATACTAACCTTATTTTTTATGATGATATACCTATTTCTCTATCATTAATCTCTACCATACACGCCCTTTACCATGCTGAAATTTCATAAGAGTTATTCCATTTCTCCTCTTTCCTTAAGTTTCTTTATTATGTTACGCGTTTTATTTCCAGATTCCTTATGTTGGTACTTGTGTTTATATGACCCACCTAATTTACATTTCATGTATATATAATTAGAGACCCATTTCTCTCTCATCAACCATTTTAATTAATTTTTATGTCACGTCGTTAGGATGCCAAAATTGCACCACAAATTTCCATTCCAAAACCATTGTGTGGTGAATAACCAACTCATTCCCTATCAAGGTTGTTAGATTTTATGAACATAAACCTTTTTATTTAGTACTTTAATGTATTTATTCCACACCCCTTGATCATGTAATAAATTGTGATAAGTAATGAATACCATGTTTTATGATCTATATGGCGCACTTAAGCATGAGAATGAAATGAAAGTGTTGGGTGCGCCCAGAATTATATAGCACTCCAATGCATTGGGTAACGTTTAGTACCATGATATATCATGTTGGGACTAGGGTTTACCTGATTCCATTTATTAATTTCTTCACCATTTTAGGATAGGGGTTACCTGATTCCTTTATGTTTATCATGTAGTGTTTTATGTTCCTGCCACATTTCCATGTTATGATGATCATGCTATATCATGCCTTTATGTTCATGTCTCTATTATGTAACATTGATATATATATTTCCTAACATGTATTTTATTATTTATTTTAATCCTTATTTACTACCTTACTGGTCTTTATAACTCACCCTTTTCTTATGTATGTCCTTGGGTTATCCCATGCAATGCTAAGTATAAAGGAATGTTATTGTCATGTAAAAGAAGTTTTCAATAAAGATGTTGTATGTTATGTCTTAAGTTGTCATGTAATGTTCCTAAGCTCTATATATACTAGACCTATTGATCTTCTGGGATTTATTAAGTGCAATTTCATGTAACAAATCAAGCCTAAATATGAAATAAAGAGCAGTGTTTTTATATGTACTATCACCATCTTCCCCTACTTTAGATGTCTCGTCATCTATATGATGTCAAGCACCAACTTGATGGGATCTCAAATGATATTTTTAATCAATAGTGATATCCACCATAAAGATAAAAAATTATTTTCTTTCTAAATGAGATTCATTCTTAGTATGCTCTTGAGGTGGTTAACCCCTCCAAGAATCTATGTGATCTTGATGACACATCCACCAGTTCCTACAATAGGTATTTAACCTCTAAGCTGATGGACGACATTGCATGATCCTTTTTTCCATTTTTCTAGATGACAATGTTATTGTTATCCCTTAAAAGAAGGAAATATATATTTTTATATTTTATTTATTTTCAATCATCTCCTTATGATTTTTATTTTCCTTTTAGTATAATTCTAGTTCATCGGTCATTCTATAACTACACTATACTCACATTTATTCATTTATCTAAACTTATTTATCTAGGTTTTGACTTTATGTAACTACTCATTTATTTACTTCTAAATTGGTTAACCTAGTGGACTAATGTTTTATCTAGTGTAGGTTTTTTATTTCTAACAAATTTTTCAAGTCACAGAAATTATACTTAAACATCAAAAAGTTTCCCCCTGGCATGACATTCAATACATGGAGACCTCAATTCCCTAATTTCAATTTCAAATATCCATTTCATTTTTTTTATATTCTATTATTGATATCTCTACCATTATTCCTTCCAAGACAATGTAGAAACTATCTCATTTTAAGTGTGGGGGATTCTTTCTTGATATTTATTGTCGATACACTTGTATTATTTCTTATATTCGCTTATTTAGGAGACATTTTTCACTAAAATCGTGATTTAAAACTGAAAAATCAGTACACCGATTTAAATAAAAGAAAAATTTAGGTTTTAAAATTTTGAAATCCCTATTTTAAAACTATTTAGAATTTTTTTCATGATTTCAATGTTTAGTACTTTAATTATTTTTCTATGTACTTATAATTTATTTTTATTGAATTATTACTAGATTTTATACCCTGAGTGATTGCCAGTTATTTTATAAAATCCCATTCCTAAGAGGATTATGGACCCACAATATCATATTATTTTCGAAGAATATTTCTTGAGAGACACCTAGGGAATGAAAATTAATCAGAACTTACATTGAGATCTTATTGAGGGTATTATTGAACAAATAAAATTGTAATTTGATTGAGGAAATATTTGTAATCCACTTTTTCTTGATACCCATATGTACATATTTCCTTATTTAACCCATTGTATTTATAAATAACCTTGTTTGGATGGAGTCTTTTCAATCCAATTATCCCTTCCTACCCTTCTCTTGGTACGATGCATGACTATACTTTGAAAAATTAAGGGGGGATTTTCACTACTGATGGAAAAAAGATGTTGTTATTTAGAAGATGTATTGTGGCACTTTCACTAGACTGTTATGATGTGGTCCATGATTACTTTTTTCATTTTATTCACCAACCCTATTCTTTTGGAAAAAATATATATATAAATAAAAAGAAAAAATATTGGGTTGTGTATCAGGAAGGTTAAAAATCACCATTTATAGAATGTTTAATCCTATGATAGGTAAATGTGGTTATACTGGATGTGATACCTAGCCTAGACATTTTTTAAAAAAAAATAAATAAAAATTAAATGAAAGGAATTTGGTAAATTTTTTACACTTACTTGATATAATCATATACCCACCTTGGGCTATTGGAGCATGGATACACTTTATCTAGAAGAAATAACTTCATTTCATTATTTAGGTTTATCATGCATTATATTGTATATATTACCATCCTTTTGAGCTTGATTTTTACTTTCTACCCACTTACCTACAACCTAAGTTTCATTTAAACCCTTTTTGTTAAAGCCCTCGTGATTGATTTAGTATTTTTCTTTATAAAGTAAATATTTTAAAACCAATGTAAGATTATGGTTAAGAACATGTATTTAGGTTATTATCATAACTCTAGTTATATTTTACCTTAAGTAATTAGAGAAAATTTATTTTGAGGTAAATTGAAAAATTGGTATAAGATTTAATGAACGGTTATGAAATTGAAATTAAAATAATAAATAATCTAGAAAAATAGTTGAACTATGAGGCATAAATGATTTACTCTATAGGATTGATTATGGATAATTGACATTTTCTACTTACACTTAGTTTTATTTTCTTGGTTGTAATGAATTTTTCCTATGTTAAAAAAAATTGTTTGGAATCCTTATTGAGATTATTTTTTCTTTAAGATAAGAAATTGTTCAAGTGCAGGGTAATTTGATAAGATGAAATTATATATACATATTGGATACATTTATTTAAATTATTTTCATGATATATTTGATAATTCCTTAGGTTTTGGTTTTTTTAGATGAATTATGAATTTTGGACTCAAATGAAAAAATGATGAAAATTTCCAAAAAAAAGGCTTTACATGTCATGTATCACATATATGATGTGTAGTACCCATTCATAGAATGCTTAAAAAGATATAGAACAATAAATTAATATTTTATATGACATTAAGATAGCTTACAATGTGTACATTCATTATACAACGTACATATTTCAAACATCATAATCCTGCTAAAAGTGAATTACATATATAATGTGTAGAGATTGCACGACGTGCAGAGTTTGAAGGCTCACCTGGTCAAAGATATGAGCCGATTCTTCAATACAATTTTTGGATATAAAAAACATGACATATGGACAACTTATACAATTTACAGATTTTGGGACCAAAGTCACTTAATCCATTACATGACATGCATGACTTACATGTCATGTACTTTCTGGAATATTAATATTTCAACGTTACTCTACATACAAACATTTAGTGCACTTTATTTTCTCTCTTGTTTTCTTTCGTAGTTTTATTCTATTTTCATTTGTTTTCATTCTAAACACATTTTAATTCATTATTTTAATTTTTTTATTCTTTTTTAGTTATCGATTAATCCACATCTATTCTTCACTTTTTTTACATCCTTTTTAAATCGGTTTCTATTTTTGGCGTCAGTTTCATCATCATTTTCCATTCTTCATCAACACTTGTAACATTCTTAATTATTTCTTCAAGTTCAATAAGTTTTTTATTTTATTTACATTGATTACTATTTTTTATCTTGATTTTTTAATTTTGGATTGTTTATTTCTCAAATTTTTCATTATTATGTGTATCATGTTTAGTATTTCCTTAATTTTGATCATCACTTCCATGTGAGGCTAATCCACCTAGGGTTAGAGGTCAAGAGTAGGAGTGCTTCTGAGCCTAATTAATCTTTATTTTGAACCTTGTTAACCCTAAGGCTAGTAATTAGCTTAGCAATAATTTTTAATCACATTATTTTGCACAACTTTGACCATGAGAAGTGAAGTTGAATGATTCGAACCTAATTGGAGTTGATAAGAACTATAAACATTAGCCTTTGATTATTTATGCATATAATCTAAGCATAATGAACCTAGTTTTTCATTTATACCCTGAACATGGGATAGTTATAGCATGGGTAGATTCAATTTTTTTGAACAAAATCAATTGGCTAATCTTTCAATACTTTGCAACCTAATTTGTAGGACTATCCCAAGCTAAATCTTGGATTATCTTTTATCAAGAGCCCAAATATTTAGCTTGATACCTTAATTTATTATCTAAATTAAATCTAAACTACTTACCTTTAGTAAAAAAACATGAAGAATGAATGTGAGTAATACTTTTAAAGGGTTTTGTTTGATTGTTTTTTGACTTGAAAGTAGTTTTTGTAGGTTTTACCCCACACTTCCACTTCACTACGCCCAATTAGTAAGTGTAATTTGGGACTACAAATTTTTAATATGATCTCTTCCCATGAGAATTAAACACCACAAGCGGAGTATAAAATTTTGTCATGTTTTTGGGGATTAATGTTTCTCAAACATAGTGAACTTTGGACAAACCTTGGATTACCTCACCTCTCCCCTTTATTCTTTTTCCTTCCCCCTTTCCTTTTTACATTTTTTCTCCTTTGAGCACATATGTGTTCTCCAACTCTTTCCCTTATTATTGGCTAGTGCATGTTCTAGGGACCCTTGAACCACTAAAGAATCTTGGATACATAAGAAAAAATTCCTTTTGGTCCCTATATTGATTAATAAATAGCTTCCTACAACCACTTTTTAATGGATGAGCATAAAAATATTACAACACCAAACCCTCAAAACCAATAAAGTATAAAATATGTTCCAACTACCAATCTAATTGAGTCACCATCACTACAAGATTGAACCATAATGGATTGACAGTTTCTATCTATTACCGATGTTGTGCCCAGCATTGTGAACCCACCAATTTAGGCACACACTTTTTTAATAAATCCTAAACTCATTCATATGATTCAGGACATGGGGAAATTTAGTGGAATACAAATAGAATACTCCCATGAACATATATCCAATTTCTTAGTGTTTTTTATACCTTTCATAACCAGGTAGTATCATTAGATGCAATAAGACTCTTTATCTTCCCTTTCCCCTTATACAATAGAGCCAAGGATTTACTAAAAATTCAAGCTCCTGAGTCAATCATGGATTGGGATGAACTATCCAAAAGTTCCTAAAAAATAATTCCCTCAAATATGGACTTGGAATCTCTAGAATGAAAATTAAAACTTCACCTTTGTAGATATATAATCAGAATGGGAATAATGGTATATATTTAAGGATCTAACACATAAATTCCCACATCACAGACTATATGTGTGGCTTCGATTATAGAAATTATACCAAGGACTCAAACCTACTTCCTACACTATGGTAGATGTCACTGATAGTGGATAAATCATGCTCAAGACACTAGAAGTCAGCCAATCTATTATTGATGAAGCTTCCCACAATTTCAATATTTGGAAAAGTGATAGAAGAACACAACATCATGGAATCCATCTAGTGGAGGAAATCACTCACCTCACATCTAAAGTAGAGGCTCGGATAAAGAATCTGGAGTCATTTCAATTACCTATTATTCCACCACCCCTCTTGTTTTGATGATATAAATTCAATACTATAAAATGTGAGGAGGCCCACACTAGTATAAAGACTGAAAGTCAATATTAGAGGAACCTTGATTATAATATTTTAATTAAGTTAATTATAATGATCAAAAATAGCAGTACTAGAATCCCCAAATATTTCAACAACAAAGATATCAGTATAGGTCATCTAAGTATCCACAGTAGAAAAAATAAGTTTACTTTCACCAGAGGAGTGGATAGGTACCACCAAGTAATTAGTGGACACCTAGGTACCCATCACAAGGTTCGGCTCCTTCAACACAACAACAATTCCAAAAACCTTTTTCCTAGAGATTAGCCATTTCCACCTACACAGCAACATCAATATCAAAAATATCCACTAAGAGCAATGAAACAAGCACAACCTCTTCAGAACAATCTTGAAAACCTTCTCACTGCCTTCTTGTACAAAGATTATCAAAGGATGACAACCTAATAAACTAAAATGAAAAACCACAAGGCTGCACTATGAAAACTGCAGCATTAAATGGGTCAAATTTAAAAGACATTATCTGATTGACTAACAGGTAATTTTCCTCATAGTATCAAAGATTATCCAAGGTAAAGTCTAAATATATCATTTTTATAATTGTAAAGGTGTTGTATTTTCTACAACCATGTGAAGTTGAGAAAATCTAGTTAAAATAATTTGATAAATCTAATCAGGGAAAAAATAAAGAGGTAGAACCAACTAAGAAAGCTCAAACAAAAGAACAGACCAAGAAGTAAGAAATTTGTGTGGGACCCCAAGAATACAATCCTCCTCTCCCCTTTCCTAAAATAATTAAACAAGTCAAACATTAAGGGAAATATAAAAAAAATTATATGTTTAAACAATTTCATATCAAAATTCCCTTTGTAGATGTTATTTCTAAAGTGACCGAATATGAAAGATAATTTTTGGAATTTCTGTCCATAAAAAAGGAAATGAAGGACTTAGTATTCCTCTCCCTAAATGAATACACTCCATAGTTTTCCAATGGAAACTACCTATGAATATGCGGGACTTCATAAGGTTCTCAATTCCATAGACTATAGGGACATACAATTTTGAAAAGGCCCTATGCGACCTAGGAACATGTATCAATCTCATACCCATGAGTTCTTATTGGAAACTCAGTCTTAGAGAACTAAAACCAGCAAGGGTAGAACTCCAACTTGTTGACTTCTCAGTCAAGAATCCTCAAGCTTTTCTGAGGGGAATATTAGTAAATGTTGTAAAATTCATTTTCCCAATTGATTTAGTTGTTCTATATATGGAATAGGAATGGTATATTTCCATTATTATAAGAAGTTTATTTATCACTACAGTAAAGGTGTTATTTATGTTAACCTAGGAAGATTTATTATTAGATTTTGTGAAGAATAGGTTTTGTTTGATTTGGATAAGAATGCTAATAAAATAAATGATTCATTGAATTATCATACCATCTCTTTGTCTAATAAGAAAGATGATCATGTGACCAGTGAATAGGATAATAAAAAATTACCTCTTATTGGACAGGGATACAATTATAACAAGAATAAAAATTTCACTACACCTCTGACAAGGGAGGTCATCCCACCTTTTATCCCCTCTTTCTTTAAAAACTATTATAAAAGGGGCATCAACTCAATGTTAAAGTCATATACTTTGAAGAATGTATAAATTTATATAATAAATAAAAAGATTACTGGGAGGAAACCCATGGTAGTTTAATAGGCTATAATATGATAGTTTAGTCTTTAGTATGATTTAGAGATGTTATAGGATTAATTAGAGGGCTAGGACCAAAAGGGAGAACAAATGAAAAATACACATTGTGTAATCAATACATGGTGTATAAAAGTTAAGTAATAAAAATTTAACAAATTTATTATTTTCATGCCATGTATTCAATACACAGTATGTAAAATTCATGTATGGATTTAAATAACATGAATCCTAGGTTCACCCCCCCCCTGTTTCCTTCCATGCACGACCCCTCCCCTCCCAAAACCACTCTTCTACCACCACCAGACAACCCTCTCTGACTCCTCCCTTTGTGGTCACTCCTCACCACTTCCTCCACTACCCTCATTTTCCATACCTTATCTATGTTTCCATTTAGATATAGCTCACACCAAGACCATCTGCACCCCGCCCACTAACCACACACCCGAGTGTAAGGACACACCTCCACCACCCAAGAAATGGAGGGCCACACCTCCTACACCACATGTAGATCCATCCTCCTTTTCCACCGTTTCTACATCCATGTATGGTTATTCTTATGGGGACTCAGAGTCATCCTATAGTGAATTAAAGGGCCTTGTTCATCCTCACCTTCATCCTTACCTCCAATTTTTAGACCCTGCACACCAGATTATCTTTTTCCATCTCCAGGACAAGTCGATGTAGACCAAAAACATGTTGGATATCAAAATACTTGAGTGGATCCACATCTACCAAGAGGTCCTTCACCTCATATCTTAGTTGCACCTAACCCTGATTACCCAGGTTCAAGAGGAGACTTTTAGGGATCACTTCCTTGAGTTATTATCCACCTTCAAGTTAGACATCAATTTTTTCTACTTGTGACTCTAATTTAGGCCTTGGGGGATCATCTTGAGTGATTGTTCTACTGGCCTCAGCATCTAATAATCTGAGGTTTTTGCTCCCCCTATCTTCCCTATATTACAACTTGACCCTAGAAAGGCTTAAGCTTCACAACTTTAGGTTGGTATCAACATAGATTGTCAAAGTGTATATGATTCCCACACCATGAAGAGAATCACACTCTGAGGTGGTTCCCTCTAGATCCAACACATGTCACTTGCCCACACTTGGATGGCCTGTGGTGATTATCACAGAGGGGTGATCTAGATCGAGGTCATTATTCTCACATTATACATGGATGACCTAGTTGTCAACATGGACATGCAGTTAGGTGAGTTCTACTAGACCCTGGTGTAGAAGACTCATGGTACATCAAAGGGAGGATCTTTAATAACCCATTTATCTATGCATCTCTGTGCCTTTGATATTGTTGATCCCCCACCTCCCTTGGCCTTATGGAGGGAATCATCCTACAACTTCTCCACAATATGGGACTACTCATGTAATGCCCCGACCCCAGCTACCCAGAGTCGGTGCATTACTTCGTAACATTGGCATGATCATAAAAGATCAATTCTCGAAAGACCGATTAGTTTAGTAGCCTTGGAAACACTAGATACATTCATAAATGTTACATTACATCATAAAGTGAAAAACTAATAACAAAGTCTTCATATTCCACACTCATATCCTCTTCTGACTATCCCTGCAGGTCATTCATAAAACACTTCTTCACATCCTGGAAAATATTAAAACATTGAAAGGGGTGAGCTCAGATGCTCAGTAAGGATAACAATATTGCGGAAGCTTTCATAAATAAACATAAACATTTAAGGCAATGTATAACTAAAACAAAATCCTTTTAAACATGAACATCAACATAATATGGCAAATGTAAAATGAGATAATGCCATTTACTTCTTCACATGGATATTCTACTGGTCGAATAATCACATGCAATATCAATAACCACTTTCATAATGAGGGAATGTATAATGCCAGACATTCTGAAACATTTTGTCAAAGCCTCGGTCAAGATGTCTAAAATGATTAAGGCCTCTGCCAAAACCATAAATCAAATTGGGAAAGGGCCTCGGCCAATTCCACATCTAGTTGTCTCATGAGACCTACCGATGCATCGAGGAGCTATAGCGGGCTCCACCCGTCACTTATTAAGTCCAATACATTCCTCATATGAATAGGTTTAAACATATCATAAACCATAACATAATAGTATCACATAAAACATGCATAAAGGAAACATAACATTTCCACATTTCAATCACAAGATATCAATACAACACATTGTTATAATAAAAACGCTTTCAAAACCATTTTCAATACCAAAATAAAAGAAAGTTAAAACTTTGTATTTATTTTTCATTAAAAAAATGATGGCTTGTAGAGGAAGTCGAAACTCAAATAATGGTCACGGCGGCGGAGAAGTCGTTGTCGCCGCATAAGTACGGAAAGAAAAACATTCCCTTTTGTCGTTTAGCAAAATGCTTCGTATAAAAAATATTCCTTTTGAATAAACGTAAAAGTCAAAGGGGTTTATACACCGTATAAAAAAAATTGTGTATAAAACCAAATATGCCTCAATGAAAGGAGATTGAGACGATTTTTAAAATAAAATATATCTATTATGTGTATTCACTATAGGTACACATAAAGAACGTAAAAATACAAAATAGGACATAATAATATCATGACATAATTTGAAAGTAGGAGATTAACCCAAATAATGGAAGTTGGGTTAAGAGATTCCCTTACCTTGCGTCTTGTCCTGACTTGACCGTTCTTTAACCTCCTGAATAATAAACTAGAGTTAATTTCTATTTACTTAAGAACCTTTTTTATGTTCATTATTCCTTTTATATCACTTATTACCATGTTATGAATATTATGTGATTATTTAAGTTAATAACGGTCGTTTTGTCGATCTTTGGTACTTGAGTCAACAATAAACTTCTTATAATTACAAGTTGTTTATGTGGTAGAATATCCATTATCTCCAGAATTATATTCATGATTTAGATGTCATATATATCATATATATCCAGTATATACATTCATTCATAATATTACGTAACATTTAGAGGTTAGAAATGAAATGCACCGTTCATGGAGACGGTAAGTCGTACGTACGCATGAACGCTACTTTCATTTCTATTTCGTATTTAATGGAATGAAATCATAATTATATAAAGGTATAATATAGTTCCAGTATAATATCATATATAATATCATTTACTTCATCCTTTATACATCCCACATATGGCATTAACGATTCACATCACTTTGAGGGGGCGGTAGTCCGCACTTCCTAAAATGAAATTATCGCGTTTACCCATAATGGAAATCATAAAGTATGCCATAAATGAGAAATACAGAAGCATAATGAAAACATAAAAATAATATATATATCATATATGAAAATAGTGTCATCAAAATGGCCACCATTATAGGTGTTAAAAGAATTTGAACAATCATCGTTTCGTGAGGCAGTATTTCGCAACCCACAGAAACAGTATGTTCTTTAACCATTATACGAAGGTGTGTGTAAGTGTAAACCAAATACTTATCATAACAACATCCTAGTATATTTTAGATACTAGTGTTGTTACAAAAGAAAGGAATGAAAAGAGTTTAATGGGTTGGAGAAGCAAAATAAAACAAAACAACATTAGAGAAGACATTACCTAAAAAATCGGGTAACTCTTTTTAATTTGAGACAAAGGCTTCCTTGGGAAGAATTCTGCCCAAAGTGAGGCTTCTAGGAGTAAGTGAGGGATGTTGGGAGATTATTTGGGCAGAGGTTGGCTGATCCAAATGGCTTGAAGGTGTGAATAAGGTGGGAGTGGTGGGGGCCTTTTATAAGTGGAGAGGAGGGGCACTTTTGGAAAGTAATGAAATGTTATTCTATTATACAATGATTTTAGGATTATAAAGGTCCCACACTTTTATAATTCGAGGCTAAGGTGATAAGGGTTCAAAATATCCTCATCCAATAGGATTTGGACAAGTGTAAGCCTTGGATTTTACATTATCTTCTCATTTTATTTAAATCGTTAAATAATGAGGTCATTGTTGCATCATCATGATGTCATAAATAATTTAATTTATTTAATGTCTCAAAATTATAAAAATAATACTATGATGTAGGAAATATTTTTATCTTTCCAATGACTATTTATAATCAAAAATATTACTTGTATAAACCCATGTAAAAATTGTTTTAGTAAAACATTTAATGTTTGTGTCATTTTTTACTTTAACATTAAATAAAAGGTATTTATGTCATTTTCCAACTAAAGTGGATCCATGGGGTCCCCAAGTTGACCCATGGATTGTTTTGGTCGGCCATGGCACATCCAATGAGGATAGGACATGTGTCAAGCTCATCTCATATTATTAAAACATTATTTTTACCTTAAACTACACTAATTACCTCTAATCGCGATTAAGAACTTAAAAGTTACTATTCACCAAAAAATTATTTTAATCTCATTGAACCACATTTTACTTCTTAATGACAACCATGTATGTTGTATTTTTGAAAATCAAATCACAGAAGTGGTAATATTTCATTTAAACGAAAAATCAGTTATTTATCTACCACTTAGTGGTTTCACTATTCATCAAACAATGCCAAAATTTCACCCTAAGCTATAATTGATATTCCGAATTCAAAAATGATGTCTATTTTATGAAATTCCAAACATATAATTTGCATTAATTAATTTTATAATTAATTCATGTTTTCACAACAAATAGCGTGTTTTTAAGAAACAATTTATATCAAAAGATTGACAATTGTTTATGTCCAATTTCAAAGTGAAATTAATTCTAATGACCACCATTGGATAAAATGGTAAAAATATATTCGAATTATACTTTAAAACCACTCAATAGTATAACTTATCACTATAAATTATTTTGATTAAAAAAGTTGTTTTAAGTATTTTTCACTATTCATAAAAATTTTGAAGTTCTCAGAAAATTACAAAAAATTCAACATAGGCTAATTTCAATATTAGGAATATAAAAATGAAGTCCATTTTGAAATCTAAAATTTCTATAAATTTAAAAAGTGGTTATTACTATTCATAACGACTACTTTGATTAGTTGCAGTGTGTTATAACTCGATGTTGCGTACAATGCAAGCTATTACATTATTGAATGAGAAGCGTATCATGGAAGCTCGGGGTGTTACAACTCAGGAAGGATGGAAATGTCTACCGATGGGTTCCAGCGTATATGTAGAATTCTGATAAGACCCCTTCCCATCATGTTGTTGACCCATCCACACCATTATCACCACCTCAATCCCCTGCTCCCACCCCATCCTCTACCACCACCTCATACCCTACTCCTACCACCTCCATCTCACACCATCCCTACACCACCCTCCCGTGAACCATCACCATGCCTATACCTACCACCGTCACCACCCATTTCCCTTCTGTATCCACTACTTCCTTTCCCACACCATCACCCACCCCATCCTAATTGGTAGACCTCTAGACCATGCACCAGTATATTCTAGAGAACCTACATCAGATCTAACACCACCTAGATATCCCATTCATTTAACCACCATTCTTTACCATCCCCACCCCACCATTATCCCCAACAAAATTCTATCCACCACCCATTTTTTACCCTACATCTGCCTTCTTACCTCGTACCTTCGATTCCTCAGCTGACCTACCCACATAGATAACCAACCCTAAAGACCAACAGGATTTTCTTGTGGATTAGGCCACATGGGTCAAGGGACCAATAATTCCACCATATGTTGAGATATCATTCATAGACCTTATTTCCATACACATGACCACCATCAAGATCAGAACCTCACCTCCACCATCCAATGATATTTCTTCTATTATCGTGGCACCTTTAGTGGATATTGATGATCCTATGTCTGTGTCAACAGATGAAATCAATATGGTGGTCCAAATTGAGAGAACCACTATTTAGGAGGGTAATTTAGATGTAGATTCCAATGAGAGTTCCCAATATTCTTAGTTTTCCCTTTTAACAATCCCTTATTGTATTATGTTTGGGTTTATTTTTGTTTTCATTGTATCCATGATTCCCCATTATACTCTATTTTACAAATTTAGGGATGAGATACACTCTTTTTAATCTCATGTGTTCTTTACATTTCTCTTATTCATTTATGAATTTTTATAGCCATTTCTATCTCTTCTACCTCATCTATGGCCTTTCACATGCCTGTCCAACCACCATCTGCCATCCTACTTCGGATGTCTCAGCATTTGGCTGACGTCGAGTGCCGGCTTGAGGATCTCTCACATGAAATCATTTCTCATTATGGATATCCACAATTATTAGCATGGATTATTTTCTTTCAAAATGATATTCATGCTCAATATGCTCTTGAGGTGGTTAATCCATCCAAGAGTCCACACAAGGTCAATGACACATCCATCAATTCCTGTAGGAGGCAACGGACCTCTAAGCCAATGGACAACACTACCTAATACCTTTGACCATACATCTGGATAATTACATTATTTTTATCTCTCATGATGATAGAATTCATTACAAAAAGATAAAATGATAAAGGAGGAGGAGGATTCATAGACTTACCTATATGCTTCCAATACATCTGATGGTGCTCGGTTCAGACATAGGATGGAGGAGATCCATAGAACCCCATGTGAGAGGAGGATACTCTACGGCCTAGGTTCCCTCTAGTTTCCTAATGAAAAATAAAGGGTCGATACCCTACTGATTTTTTTTTTTAAAGATAGCCCCCATTATTCAGGACATGAACTATTTTCACAATGTGAACCGGATACACATCATGAATTCCTCAGGGTAAGAACCACGGGATTTCACATCCCGAATCCCCCAGGACACACATGATGAAATACATTCATGTTTTGAATGTGATTCATGATGTGAATGAACTATAGTAGCTATTTATAGTAGCACAGAAATCCCATTTTTCCTCTGGTGTTTGTCCAAATACCTGGTACTTCCACTGAAACATAACCCACATCTGAAAACATCATTTCTAGATGTTCAAATCCTCATAACCTCACTCATGTTCCCAAATTCCATAATGACCTATGAAATAATGGAAAAATATTAAATTCCCTTGGAAACTTCATATGGTTCAAAACACGGGATCTTATAGTATCCTCGCCTTAGAACTTCTCATCCCCAAGAATCATTGGGGATCAAAAAAACAATCATCCAACCTACTCAGGTTGTGAGATTTCATTTAAATGGTCATTTTTCATTTCCAAATGCCCAATTAAACTCAAAAATAACTTTTATCATAAGGTACATAAGCTGTTAAAACTCAATAAAATGATCACATTCCAAAATTGAGGCATCAACATAGTGCTTACATGATCCCATCTAACTAAATACATGATCATGTTTTCATATCTTTAATCATTTATCCTATAGTTCTCCCCATCATAGGTTCTACCAATTAATAGCCATCTTTGAGATATGGTACTTCAACCATTGGAATTTCCTATTTAAGTATTCCCTTAACATTATAAAGACACTCCTAGAATGAACCTCAATTTGATCCAAGGGTTAATTCCCAATTAGCCTCATTTAGTCTTTTCAATCTATCTTTTCATGAAAATACTCTGCCAACTTTAATCTTCACTCGTGTCATCCTAAATACATGACCAAACTAGATCCTCACCGAATTCATTCAATGAAACAAGAAGAAAACTAATCAATCCACTTTCAGCTGATTATTTCTGAAAATGATCAGCTTTACAACTGATGTATTTCCAAACTAGATTCTATTTTATTTTATCCAAATAACTTTACATTTCCTTGATCATGCTCACCAAAGACCATAACCATATTTTAGTGAAGTATACATCCCAAAAATTCCTTTATTTTTTCATTCCATGTCACAAACTTGGGTGTATACCTGATCCATCACCCTCGAATCGACACACTCTAATTAAAATCAACTGATCTCAACTTCAAGTCTGGGGTAACCTTGAAATCATCTAATAGAGTCCACAGATCTCATACAACACATTCTATACTATATCATTTACATTTTAGGCATCGATATATATATATATGAGATGTTAATATATTAAGAACATTGACTAATCCCAAGGGCGGTATCTCACATAGAAATCGAGGCAAGGAGTTAGATGGTGTCCATGAGTCCATCCATGGCCTTCCTACATAGTAACACTAGTATCACTCAGAAAAAATATACCTCTAATATTAACCATTCTCCCATAGCATAACTCCAAAAGAGTCCATTTATTAATCCAAAATAGGTATTAAATTATTTCTTTAGCTCGATGCATAATTGGTACTCTCTTAGCTTACCTTTGATGATGTCAGGATAGGGGTCATGATCATTTCTAAGAAAAGAGTATATTAATAGGTTATCAATGATTACCCATAATAATGGATACACTCCCATTATATCCAAGATGAAGTGCCTAACATGGTTTCTAACCAATCATATCCAACTACTCATAAGTAAGAATAGTTAAACCACTTATGGATTAATTCCTTTAAAAATTTGGCTGTAACTATCAACATGACATAATTAACTAACCATGATGAATTTACAGTCTGAGGCATCATGTGATCACTCAAGAATAACCAAAAAAATCCATCCTTTATTGATTTTCTTTTCAAAGGTTATGGAAATTTCTAACGATATCATCATCATGTTGCCTCAAAATTACCAACATATTATGAAACTCACTAGACCCATGGGAATTAAAAAGAAGTTATGACCATTTCCAACCAGTCTTGTACTATTATGTTCCATCTACTTTGAAGGATATGCTAAAACTCATTTGAAGCGATGCTCCCCACCTTAAGAGTTCCCTATTAATCATTTATTGAAAATGAAAACTCATCAAATGGAACACATTCCATCAACCAAAAACCACGAGTCCTAGGCATGGCTAACACGTTGTCACCGAGCGCTAATTTGAAAAGAGGGGGAAACCTACTGCTTGAAATCATGCTAGATCATATTCACCCTCATATGTACATGTAACAATCCTTCTAAGTTATGTTTATTCCTGGTATAACATCAATCATAAAATCCAAACAAAGATGACTGATGGTGTTATAACACACATTCCATCATTCCTAACATTGGGACAAGTTGGATTTACTTTAATGCTCAGGTCACTATACCTCAAAGATGACCTATGATAAAAGAATAATATATAAAGGCTCAAATTATTACCATCAAACACATATGGTTTATTTCCCCATTTTTATCAACTCGATGGGTACCCTTTATATAGGTGTATACTACCCCTAGATTTCACAACAGTGCAACTAGTATGTTTATCTTCCTTTAATTTGTTGGCCCAATGATACTATGCATCTATGAGATGGTAACAAGTTACATGATCAAAAAATTGGTTGAACTTTCCCTAGGAATGTCTAAACTTATGAAACCAAGCATTATACGATTCTCATTCCCTTAATAAGGGTCAATTAATCACATGAATTCCCCTTCAACTCGGGTTTTATTTTTTAACTACGAGTCCTACTCAAAATAAACAGTACCCAAATGGAACTTGACATATGAAAAATCATCACAACATTTTGAAATGAATTAATTTATTTTGGTTCTACCACAATCAATCTTTCCCCTTATTTTTTAACATAAGGCATTAAATCCTAAAAATAAATTCATTTTGAGGATATCACTTGGCTCTAATGCTTATCATTTATGTTTACGCGATATAAGAAGAAGTATATTTGAAATTATCACATTCTCATTCCAAATAAATTACTAATGAAACATAAGGATTAAACCTTACACATTAATCTATAAACACCATATTAAGGTTATTTTTAAACCATTTAACTAATTCACATTTAAGAAAATCAAGTACCAGTCACAAGACAAAAGTGTTTGGTACTTTATTTAGATAACACCACAAGGAAATATAGGAAAGTTATATTAAAATTCCTTTTAAACATTACTTATTTATCTAAAATCTTATCAAAACTATGAAATTTATCTTGTAAGTTTCTTTTATCTATTTTATTTATCCATAAGGATCTCATAATTGGTCATAGTTAAAGAAATTTTAAATTCCAATCTATATATGAAAACAAACTTTAGGTTATAATTGAAATTTTAATTAACTAACACCTCATATAAGTATATCTCAAAGGCAGATAACTATTTTTTATTAATTAATGGGGATCAGTTCAGTAATATTATATCATACATTTATAAGTAACATGTATAAGTGGTTTATTCCACTTTAAATAACCATCACTACGTATCATGAATATACCCACATGGGTTTTATTATTAAGAAATATAAAATTAAAGGAAACCTATGAGGATCCAATCAATCATTCAAAAATTCCATTACACCATTTGTGGGTTTATCTCATAAGCACAGAGCACCATGATTGACCAACTTTGGTCAAGTCAAGTCTATCTTATAAGAAACATGTAAGATCCCTGGATTTTTTATGAGGTATATATCCTTTAATTTTGGGTTTTAAACATTTTTTTATTTTTATAAATTTTCAATGTGGTTTAAGGAAGGTCTTGAGAGTGTATGGATATTATTTGAAGCTTGGACCACCGATTTTTTGGAGAAAATAGAAGAGTCACACATTTAGTGCTTGTTTAGTGATAACTACTCACCTCAAACCATGCAACCCTATATGGGTGACACATGGTTTTTATAAACCATTAAAGGGGGGTTTAATGATTTGGGGATGAGATATAGGTTTTTCATGGGATTTACCAAGTTTTTCTAATCATGCATTGCAATTTGTGAGGGGTGTTTCACCTAGATAGTGGGGTGTGCATGATTATCACACGGTCCATCCAACTATACAACCAAAACTTATGACCTTTAAATTTTGAGAGAAAAGACTATTTTCCCTCTATTATTTTAAAGGTAATAACCCCATTTTATTTCTCATTCTCTAGAAGCTTCCACCCATGAATGAGAGCTCCCTCCACCCTCTTCCATAGGCTTTGAATTCATTTCTTCATCTGAACTCTGATCGGACCATTATTTGTATCATTGGATCCATATCGGTAAGAGCTTAAATCCCCTTCCTTATTTCCTTTATTTATCTTCCCATATTCACAATTATTTTGGTGCAAGATCATATACCCTATTTTTAGGTTGTTCATCTATTATTACATTTTCTCTCGATTTAAGCCAAACTAAAGGCTAATACTAGACAAGTGTTATATCATAAGGATAAGGAAGGTGGTCTATACCTTTTCCATAAGGATTATTCATTTATTAAACTATCATCATTATGATGCATGTCATTCCTTCTAGGATTTTCTCCTAAATAAATTAAATGCCTTAATTAAATTGTTGGAACCATAAATTTGTTTCCCTCTTAAATATTAGACTTGGTTGTGGGTTGTCAAACTCAAACTGAGCCACCAATGAGGTGTGTTCTTTTATATACCCTATATTAAACAGCCCCTTTCATTGTGTGATCTCTCTACCATTTTAGTGGGATCATTTTTAAATTAAAATGGATGATCGGTGATAGACATTCCTCCTTTTCCTTGATGTTAAATGTTATTAAAGTGATTAAATTATAATGTGAAATGAGATGGATATTTTATTATCTTGTACCTTTTTATACTAATGACTGTAAATGGGTATAGAAACTAACATAACCCTTTTCCTTAATATATTTACATATTGATGTTGGATATATCAGTATTTCACCAACTTCTTATGAAGGTATGGCACCTGTTTTGTTATGGTGTTGAAACTAGAGGATCGAGTTATAACACCTACAACCCCTAGGTATTAATACTTACAGTATGGAATCCATGAGGGGGATCAAGGTATGGAACCTATGAATTTCATATACATCCATATCTTTGGATATAAGTCACCCTGTTTATTACCTTAGGACCTGGCCCATGTAGGCCAAATATTATTCCAAGATTGTCATTGAATGAGATCCTTGGTCTCGATGTGGTCACCCTAGTTATATACCTTGTGACCTCGCCCATATAGGTATGATAATCTTTCACATGTGGAGTATGTTGAGCTATTAGTTACCTAATATTGACACATTATATATATATTTATTTATTCTCACCTATTATATTCTTATTTTATTATAGCTTGTTCTTATACACATTTCAGTACTGACTTAAACTTTACATATTTACCAGTTACATTTGCATATAGTTATAGTTTATATAAAAAGGTTGGATTTGTTATAGACACTATTGGTGGTGTCTTACTGAGTATATATCATACCTTTTTTTTCACCGATTAGTACCTATATAGACTTCATAGATGCAGGTACGGATGGGGAAAGCACCCATTTGTTGATGCTTTATTGATTATAGCATGGGAGAAGAGAGCACCTGATTGATATATGGCTCATGATGCTATCTAGAGATAGTCTTTTGGCCTTTTTGGTTATTTTTATATACTTTTATGTATGTGTACATGCTTCATCATTTTTTCATTATTTTTTAGAGACATAAAATTACATCATTTTTTTATGGTACTAGATATTTTTATTTATGACTATTTATTATTATTGTATGAATGATTTATGTTCTGTTGTTAGTTGGTATTAATCTTCTTCTATTTATCCATTTAGTATACTGATGTACTACTATAATCATGAGAGTGTAGTCTCCCCATTATACCACCTTATACCCTTCCTAATATTCGAAATCCTCTGGCATATAGAGAGGTGCACTTGAGGCATTGTGACCAACCAAGTTTGGTTACTTATGAGTGAACTAGGTTTGGGATGTTAAAAATTGGTATCATTGGTTTCTTTTCCCTACCTTATTATTTTGGGGTAGTAGAAATGAGACTGGGATGTATCAAAATTTGGTAATAATCCTGTGACTAGGAGTATCTAAACCATGTATGGGAGAAAAGACAAATCATCTAGGAATTGATATGATGTTCTATATTATGAATTTTATAGTTGTTATGATTCCACCATTGGTTGATTCACATGATATGTGATGTTATTATTGTTATGATATTGGATTAAATTTTTTCCTTGGACCGGTATGGAAATGAAGCATTGACCATGCATCATTTTAGGCACCTTATTAGATTAATATGTCATGAATTATGCCATGTCATGTAGGTTGCATTGCCTAAATTTATGATACTTGTTGTATGTGTCTTGAGTGATATATCTATTATACAAAAAATTGGTAGGAAAATAGGAATTTAATAATTAGTTATTAAAGTTTATTCATAAACCAAAACTATGTTTTCCAATATAATTTTATGATGGGACATTAACTATATAATTATCACATGACTGAGTTATGTAAAAGAGGTTACATAGACTGAAACATTAGTTAATTTTGAATACATGAATGTCATTTATAATTTAAAGAGTTCATGTACCTCTATAAATTTTGAATAAAGTCTCATCTAGTTAAATCATCTTATAATACCTATCACATTTTTTTTCAAATGTAAAGGTATAGATACTGTTAAATGAACTAATAATTATAATTTATAAAGCAAGTACTTTTATAAATCGGTAATGGTACTCATTTAAATGGTCTATAATATGAATTCAAGAATTTATAAATCATAAATTTGAATGTATTATCCATTAAATAGGGATGCCAATTTTATCTTAAAGGGTGTTTTCCTCTATAATTTCCAATTGAAAGTCCATATACTAGTATTTTTATAGAAAAAAATAGAGCTTGTCCTAGACCCAACCTTATTAGTGGGTAGTTGGAAGTGTCTCTTTTGTTCTATATGATCATTCCTATCATGTTGACCTAGCTTAAAAATTAGGAATAGTGGTGTTAATTTTGAATAGGAACACTTTTACCTATCATGTTCCTATGAAATTAATCTTTACTATCATCAAATCTTATATAAGGTTTGTTCTAGGAATTTTTAGGGCTATTCCACCATGACATCCTCGATTCATGTTCTAGGAAGGTGGTGATGATCATGCTCCATAGGTGGTGATCCATGAGCCACCATTGTTACCTTAAGTAGTTCAATATGTGTAACCTCCTATTATACCCAATGTGGGTAATGATACCTAGTTTCAAGGGGAATTCCTACCGGTTATACAGATTATACAGGGAGCTTCGTGACCTATGTCTTATATGGAAGAGTTGATGTGAGAGCTTCAATAGAAGAATCCACCTACTTTGTTATAGTATAGTGGACCCTAGGCTATAGATTTATGGCTTGAGATTGTCTTTTATATATTCAAGAACCTATAAATTACTCCTAAGAGGCGAGTAAATATCACAACGTATATGATTCAAGGATATGCCAAATGATTGTGGGATATTCTAAAATAGGAAGATTATCATCGAGAAGTGATTTGGAGGGATT
Organism: Viscum album; assembly: GCA_963277665.1. NCBI lineage: Eukaryota > Viridiplantae > Streptophyta > Magnoliopsida > Santalales > Viscaceae > Viscum > Viscum album. Next base: position 164,440,162 of record OY728142.1, on the reverse strand, counting down.
TCCAATCTACCTTCCAGGACTAATTGTTTCCTGAGACATGGAGAGATAATCATTCTAGGGATTTATTGAACCTATAGTAGGGTTATATGTCTATTGTGGATTACTTAGATTAATTTATAGAGATCTAGTACTTTTCACCTATCTATACTGCTGATGAGCTAGTGAAAGTGATACGTTCTGAGGATGGGCTTAGGCATCCTATTCGATCACAGGTGAATTTTTTTTAGTTAAATACCATGTATGATATTGTAAACTAGGATCGTATTTCTAAACATAACCTAAGGGAAGCTCGATGTCCAAATTATAGAGGATCAACTTCTTGAACTAGTAGTGTAGTATCTAATGGAATGAAGCATTACTTCAAGACCTCTTATGAGGGTATGACCAATTAGAGTGCATGTACCGGTGGTTTTTTAGTTTTTCATTAGTGTAGGAAGAAGGGTAATATGAAACCTCAATGTGATAAGGGACCATTTGAGTTCTGATATTGTGGAAGGATGGTCCATTTATAGAGTTTTTATAGAATCCTACCTTTAGTGGACATTGAGAGAGGATCATCACCAAATTCGGGTCTTAGAGTAGAATCATAAGATCTAAATCCGGTGGAGAATGGTTCTACTACCAATCAGTTAGGCCATAAAGGTGGTCATGGTTGGGGGAGATAGACACTAGTTGCACAGTTTCAGTAGAGCGGGCCTTCTTAATGAAGTCATGTTGTATCTCAAGGATATCGAATGGTCTTGGTTTATGCAGTGCTTCATGTTCCAGGAGAGAAGAGTCCTATACCTTCTAGATTTTGAGGTATGATTTTAGTATTATCTAAAATAATATCTATGTTTTTTTACATAAGGGAATTGAATTATTTTAACTCTGTGGCTATCATGGAAAGCCTCGAACTTGAAATTAAATACTTCGGTTGGGTGATGGCCCATGAAAATTCTTTTTTTATCTGATTATAGATTTCACACTAGGGTAAGGAGTTCCCCATTAAGATAGGAGACTATCATTTTCTATGTAACTTCTTATTCCTTGAGATTTTTGTTTTAAACATTATCCTTAGTATGGAATGGTTAGTTCCTTATCATACTTAAATGGATTTCTACAATTGAAGGGTTTCCTTATCACTAGAGGGTAGTACTTATATTCACAAAGGTGAATGGGATGTCCATGTTGGTAGATCTAGGACAATGAATCGTGGGATGGGTGGAGTGACATCCCAAATTTCTATCCTTTGAATCGATGATTAGGGAATATATCTAGCTGATTTACCTCCTATAATCAATCATTTTAGGGATTTATTTCCTAAAAAATATTCTGGATTACCACCTGATATAGCTAGAGTTCTCTGTTAACATGGTTTAAAGAGATTCACCATTTTCCATTCCTCCATATAGGATGGCCACTACTTAGTTATAGAATCTCAAGATACAACTGGAGGAATTATAATCTAAGGGTTTTATATGGCTCAGTACTTCCCCCTAGGGTTTAGAAATCCTTTTCACAAAGAATTTAAATGGATCCCTCAAGATTTGTGTGTATTTACACAAGTTTAATCAGATTACTATGAAGAACTGGTAACCTTTTCCTCTTATAGATGACCTCTTTGATCAGATCCTAGGAGATATGGTTTTATCATAGATTGACTTGAGGTAATTTATCACAAGGTACATGTTATAACTTTGAACATACCTCATAAAATTGTCCCTAGAAGGTATAGTATTTATGAGTATGTGTTTATTTCCTTAAATCTCATGAATGTACTAGCCATTTTCATGGATTTGATGAATCAAATTTTATACATGTATATAGAATATTTTATGGTAGTCTTCATGGATGATATCTTAGTGTATTCTCATAATTGACATGACCATCCCAAACATCTTGTGATTATTTTGAATACAATTAGAGATAACCAACTATATTATAAGCTCACTAAGTTCCACTTTGGATCGATGAATTATACTTATTGGGTCACATTATCTTAGAGGTGGGAGTATCATTTGAACTAAAGAAGGTGAGAGCTGTAGTAACCTTGGAGCATCCCAAAATTTTTTTTGACATACATAGATTTTTATGTTTGGATGGATATTACAGGTGATTTATATAGGACTTTTCATTCCTAGAATCACCTATCATGTGTTTGACTATGAATGGTGTGAATTTTATATGGTTAGAATCCTACGAGATAGCCTTTCAGGAGTTGAAAGGGATACTAACTTCCACACTAATCCTAATTCATCCAGAGTTGGGAAGAATCTATAAAATCTATTGTAATGCATCAATTATCAGTCTAGGAGTAGTTCTGATGTATAAATATTGAGTCGTTTCATATGGGTCATGAAAAATGAGGTCTCGTGAGTGGAATTTCCCTATGAATGATCTATAGTGGGTAGACCCGGTTCATGCTTTATGTTGGTGGAGGCATTACTTTCTTGGAGAGTAGTTTTTGGTTTTTACAGACCACAAAATTCTCAGGAATATTTTCATGTAGAATGACTAGGAAAAGAAGGTGGGTAGAATACCTACAATATTTTGACTTCAAGTTGGCCTATATTCTTGGGAAGGGGAATGTTTTTTTTTATGCTTTGAGTAGGAGGAATAAGATATAGGTAGTTTATGAGTCCAGTAATGAATGGAAACTTATGGACCTATTTTATAATATGAACTTATAGGTGTATGACCATCATGGATGGAATTTAATTGCATCATTATCATTTACCTCTTCACTTTTGAAGATTGTGAAGATGATATAGTTATCAGACGTCAAAGGAATAGTCCTAAGGGATAGTGTTTTAGACGAGGAACCACCAGTATGGATGGTTAATGGGGATGAGGTCTTGCACATCCATGGACATGTTTGGGTTCCTACATACATCCGAGAAGAATTTATGTGATATTATCATTCTTATACTTTGGTGGTACAACCTAGGATTAAAAAAACATATCATGATCTACATTTTCAATATTGGTGTCCTAGTATGATAAGGGAGATAGCATGTTTTGTTAGTTAGTGTTCCACATATCATCAGGTGACAGTATAACATTAGTGACCAGTAGGACTTTTAGATCCTTTGACCAAACCTGAGTAAAAATGGGATGATGTCATAGTGGATTTTGTGACTTAATTACTGAGATCCCTAGAGGTAGTGATTCATTATGGGTGATCAAAGATAGTATCACAAAGGTATCTCACTTATTACCTATCAGAGAGACCTTCTTAGTGGATAATATTGGGAGACTATATGTCTGCGAGATCATACACTTACAAGGGGTCCCTCATACTATAGTTTATGATAGGTATTATCATTTCAAGTTGAGGTTTTAAAAGGTGTTACAAAAATATTTGGTCAGATAGGTGTTTTTGAGCATATCCTTTCACCCTCAAACTAACAGTCAATCAGAATGGAAAATATAGTTACTAGAGGACATGATCTGAGAATGTGTCCTTGATTTTGGAAGTTCTTTGGAGAAATATATAGCTATTTTTTAGTTTTCCTACAATAAAATTTTTTATTTGATGATTCAGATGGGTCCCTATGAGGCCTTATATGGTAGTCCATGTCTTTCGCCTTTGTGTTGGTTAGTGTAAAGTGAGGAAACACTACTTAGAATTTGTCTCATTTAGGAGACTTTATAGTAGGTTTAGTTGATCAGGAAGATAATTTCTAAAGATCAGTATAGGTAGAATCCATATGTCGATCATTGTTGTCAACTACTAGGGGTTGAGGTAAGGAGTTGGGTTTTATTATGTGTTTCACCTAGATTGGGGAATTGATAGAAGGGGAATATTTCACCTTAGTTATTTAGGACTTTTGAGTTTATAAAGAGAGTAAGTTCAATAGACTATTAGTTTCAATTACATTATAATTACTAAGATATGCATGAAATCTTCCATGTTTTATAGATTTACTGGTATTATTCAATCTCATCCTATATCTTTCATCCTAATGGGGTTGAGTTGGAAGTAGATGTATCCTTGGAGGAGAATCATATCCATATTTTGGACTAGAACAAGAAGGATCTATGAGGTAGGTCAGATCCTCTACAACGGATTCTATGGAAGAACAAACACATACAAGATGATACCTAGGAAAGAGAGGCCAACGTACGTTCTCAGTGGACATATTTTTTATCAGATTATATTTTACCGCCCTTGTAAGGTAAACTCAAGGATTAGTTGATTTAGGGGGGATAATGTTTGATCTTGAGTTTTTTTATGCGGTATATATCCTTTAATTTATGTTTGGAACACTTTTTATCCATATAAATGACATATATGGCTAAGGAATTGTTCGGGAGTATCTAGGGACTATTTAGAGCCTGGAGCTTTGGTTTTTGGAGAAAATAGTATAGGCACGCAGTTAACACATGGTTAGAGCATGGTTATTGATAACCATGCACCTTAAACTATGCATCCCTATAAGGGTTCCATATAGTTTTTATAAAACATGAAACGGGGATTTTCCCATGTGGGGCTAAGACAGAGGGTGTACATGGGCTACGCATGGTTTGTCTAACTGTGCACTACTATCTATGTAGGGTGTGCCACCTGGATAGTGGGGTTCACATGGATGGTTTATGGTTTGGCCAATTGTGCTTCCAAATCAGTTGACCTTTAATTTTTTTGTGAAAATACCATTTTTATTCTATTATTTTAAAGGGCCTAGCCCCATTTATTTCTCATTCTCTACCAACATCCTCCCATATGTGAGATATCTCTTCTCCCCCTTTCATAGGCTTTGAATATGTTTCTTCATCCAGACTCTGATCAGACCATCGTTCATCTCATTGGATCCCTCTCAATAATATATTTGATCTTCTTCCTTCTTTCCTTCATTTATCTCACCATCATCATCATTATTTTAGTGCAATATCATATTCCCTATTTTCATAGAGTTCATCTATTATTCTAGTTTCTATTGATTTAGGATGAACTAAGGGATTATACTATATGAGTGTTCTACTATAAGCATAAGTTAGGTGGTCTATACCTTTTCCTTAAGGTTTTCTGTTTATTAAAATATCACCATTGTACCACAAATCCATCCTTCTAAGCTTTGCTCCTAAATAAATTAAATTCATTAATTAAATTTGTAGAACCTTAAATGTGTTTCCCTCTTAGATCTTAGAGTAGGTTAGGGTTTTTCAACCAAACTCGAGCCACCTATGAGGTCTGTTATTTCATCTTCTCTATATTGAACCACCACTTTGGGTGTGTGTTCTCACTACCCTTTTAGTGGGATCCTTTTTAAATTAAATGATATGATTGGAGATGGATGTGACTCCTTTTACATTATGTTAAATTTTTTTTAAAGTGATTGAATGATAATGTGGAATGAGATGCATATTATCATGGATTTTAAATTTTTATACCAATTATTTTAACTGGGTATAGACACTAACATAGGCGATGTAATTATTATATTTCCTGATTGATGTTGGATATCTCAGTATGGAATTGACTTCTTATGAATGTATGGAACCTGTTGAATAATGGTATAGAACCGAATAAGGGATTGAGGTTTAAAACCTACAACCCCATGGTATGATTACATATGGTATGGAACCAAAGAGGTTGATTAAAGTATGGCACCTATTAATTATGTATACAAACATATATCTGGTTATAGGTTTCCCTCGTAATAACCTTAGTACAAGTCCATGTAGGCCTCATACTATTTTGAGCTTAACATTAGACGAGATCCTTGGTCTCAATGAGGTCATTATGGTCATATATCTTGGGACCTGGACCATGTAGGTATAATACTCTTTCACATGTGGTGTATGTTGAGTTGGTAGTTACCTGATGTTCAAAATTTATATATATGTATTGAACCTCACCAGTTATAGCCTGATTTTATTACAGCTTGGACTTATAGACATGTCATGATTGACTTATACTTTAGATCTTTACCAGTTACATTTTCACATTGTTATATTTTATATCCACATGCTATATTTTTTATAAACACCATTAGTGATGGCCTACTGAGTATATATCACACCCTATTTAGGCCTCTGATTAGTACCTAGAATGACTTCATGGATTCAGGTGGGAATAGTCGAAAGCACCATGTTTTTTTATGCATGATTGATTATATATAGGGAGCGGAGATCTCAAGACCATACTATGGCTCATGATGCTATCTAGAGATAGTCTTTTTGTTCTTTTGGTACTTTTGATATACCTGTATGTATGTGTAATTGCTTCAATTTTTTCTGTTCTTTTATTTAGAGACATGAAATTACATCATTTTCTATATGGTACTTGATATTTCTATTGATGACTATTATTATTATTTTCTGGATGATTTACATTCTACTATCAGTTGGTATTATACTTCCAATATTTATCCATTTATTATATCATTTTTCTACTCAGATCATGAGGGTATAGTCTCCCCATTATACCACCTTAGACCCTTGATACTAGTCAGTAGCCTCTAGCGTACAAGGAGGCATGCTTGAGGCCTTGTTGCCAACTGGGTTCAGTTACTTATGAGTGAACCAATTCCATAATGTTACATAGTATGCCCCAAATGTCCTACTTAGGTTGAGTTGATAATTTAAGAATTTATTCATATGGGTATTCATGCCCAAGTGATAGAGTTACAAGCCTTTATTTTCATAATATAATAATTTTATATGTAATTATTTTTTATAAGTGTTACCCTTTCTAATTTATAAGGTCCCACACACCTTATAAATTTATATTTCCCCCCATTTAATCACAACCATAAATGTTTCATCTCATGAAACCAATATTCCATGACTCAAAAATGTTCCAATTGGTTGGTAAAATATAATTATACCATCAAATTATGGAGGAAAATTGTTTAGGTTAATGTTGACACTTTTTTTAACCAACCACATATCAAAATCATAATGTGTCATGTTATAAAAGTGATAAATACAGGAAAACAAGAAAATAATTATGGTAAGACACTACATAAGAAAGAATCTATAGAAGCATATTATATAACAAAAGCATTCTAGATAATCACTTAAACATGTTATAAACATATACATGTTTCTAAAACACACAATTCTCATCTAAAATGTTACTAGGAAGCCAAATAATGAAACCTATATATAAAAGAATATACATGGAATGTGAATCTATATGTTACTATAATGATTCATGTTTCAAAACTTCCTTACTATACCAGGACAAGGGTAAAATACCATAATATCATAAATCAATAAGTAATAAAAAGTAAACAAATCACCCAAGGTGAAATCATAATAAACTTTAATAACAAATAGCATGAACAATTATCCCATCCCTAGCCACTTGGTCTTTTCCCCATGCATGGGTTGATCACTCCCAGACACGGTTATTTACCAAGTAATAACATATTCCTAGTCTCTTGTCTACCTTCCCAAAATATCAATATAAAGGGAAAAACATTTGATAGAAATTTGTAATGTACTGAAACAGGATCCATTGAAACGGTGCCCTAATTTGGTCAGTCACATAGCCTCAAGAGTGCCTTCCCATATCCTAGAGGTTGCCAACAAGCAGCGAGGTTGTAAAGGTGTTTCACTGGCGAGAATATACCCCCATTATTAGAGTATAAAAACAATATAATAATTAATAAATCAATTAAAAGAAAAATAATATAAATAAAATATAGAACAATGAAAGATAACAATAACTGATAAAATGTCCAATGCCAAATATACAATCATGTATGCATGTCTAGATGTTTCTATAATATCTAAAGTGGTAAGTGTAAAATAGGTGATATAGTACAATACTTGGATAAAGAAAATAAAAAAAAAATCCTAAAGGGATAACTCCATGACCATCCAAAGCTCTGGCTCTGTCCTGTTCTCCTTAGCTTCCGTGTACAAATGAACAACACACGCATAACGATAATCAATCCAAATCTAGAACATGATCCTACAACCATGAGATATATTCATATACCCTAGTGAAATGGTGTCCCAAATAGGGCGTGAGATACTCATTAGGAACCATAAAATGTGTCCAATGTTATCTAGTCTATGAATAAAAAATAATTTAGTGTGCAGGTATATCAATAAAGATGTATCAAATAAATAAATGTAAACAAGTTTAACTCAGGTTCCTAAAGGACACAAGACCGACTAAACTTGCTTCAACCTGAGACAAAATATTTTTGATGAGGTGTCACCATACATATATAAGTATTTATTTATATATATATACTATATATGTAGTAATATATATATGTGTGTATGTATGTAGTGCAATCCAAGACCCATGAAATAACTCAAGTATCTAAGATTAGTCATTAAAGTCTCCTCGAATGATGAGGGATACCATGCCTGGGTATCATAATGAATAAGGGATCCTCTGCCTGAGTGTCACAAATATATGGTACACAATTCTTAAGGGAATCTATGACCAAGTATCAAGGTTATTAAGTATTCCATTCCTAAGGGACACCATTCCCAAGAATCACAATATATATAGGACGTCATGTGCAAGTATCACAAGTACAAGGGACTCTATGCCTGAGGGACACTATGCACAAGTATCACAATATGTGAGTTACTTCATGCTTGAGTATCATGAAGATAAGGGATTTCATTCCCAAGTATCTCAAGTATAATGGATTTTATGCCTGAGTATTTTAAAGCCATATAATAAAATCTAGGTGAACTATTTATAAGCAGTTGGAATTTTACAAGAAAATTTATATCATAGGCCATGAAAGTATTCATGCCTAATTGATTATCCATGATTTTTATTTTTCTTCAATTAAATTTACTAATAACTAAGAGTCTTTTGTGATCAAACACTTCTTACTACACATCATTTTATTAAAATCAAACTGGCCATGTCCATAAGTATTCTATAACTCAATTAAATCATAACATTTAGGTTGTTTCATTTATAAGATAAATAATAATGTCATGTTAAGTTTCATTCCATTCATCATTCAAATATTCCCATTTAAATTCCCCTTTTTATCTAAGAACACAGTGTACATCACAACAGGTTTTATTATTAAACAGGTCTCGTTGGTTATAATACCCAAATTACTTAATTCAAATTAATCATCCCTTACTTGAGGGATTAATAATAACACATAAAATGGTGATATATATTTGAATTCATTATAATTATAATCATTTAAAACATCACCCAAAATTATGTTTAAATATCCTTGATGAAATGTAGGTCATGTTCATAAAAGCAACAAACTCATTAGATGGTTCGGGTTAATGTGAAAAACCCCCCAATAGTTCTATTAATAGCATAATGGTTATTTAATATGAGGAATTAGCATATAAAATATTAATTTAACATTTTAAGGGAAACAACTACTAATTCCATCACGTGGTATAATAGTGTAGTTTATAAATAATCTAGACATTAAAGTAAAATTCATAGAACAACTACTTTATACCAAGGAGGTTCCACTAATCCATTATTGGACTTTAACTCAATCCAAAATGAGAGAAATTAGAATATTTTAAAAACACATTGAAAATAGATAGAACTAGATTGAATGATTTTAGCATTCATTATGGAAAGAGGAACCAAGAAAGGGGGAAGGAGGATTAATAGACCTGCTGATATGATTCCAACTCATCTGAATCGATTTGGATGCCATACGGAGGAGATCCAAGAAACCCTAAGAGAGGGGGAGGATCCACTATAACTTGGGCACCCTCTTGTTTCCTAATGAAAAATATAGGGTTGATCCCCTATTGACATTTTTTAAGCCATCCCACATGATTCAGGATGTGAACTGGTTTCATGACATTAACCAAATTCATGATGTGAACTAGATACACATCATCAATTACTTAGGGTAAGTCACCCATGATTTCACATCCTGAATCTACTTGGAAAAACCCCATGAAACCCATTCACAAGTTTATTGGGTTCAAGATGTGAATGGTCTATAGAATCTCTTTCCAACATCCTAGCATGCATGTTCTTCCTTTAGTGTTTTCCCAAACCCCCAATACTTCCACCAAAACATAAACCAAATCTAAAAACTACATTTTTGGGAATTCAAACCCTTATAATATCACTTATATTCCTAGATTCTAAAATGACCAGTCCACCAATGGAAAATTTTCATATTCTCTTGGAAACATCATCCAGTTCAAAACATAGGATCTTACAAGAGTTATAGAAAATACCAAAGAATATTAGTAAGAAAATAAATGAAATTAAATTATATTAAAACATTGATCCATGTTTTCCATAATAAAAATTTCAATATCCTTTCTCTATTTAGATTACCAAAAATATTAAAAAAAATCAAAACTTGTGGGAAGTTATTCATACATTGAAAAACATTAAAAATGTATACTTGTAAGAAAATAATGAAAAAATTAAAATAATTACATCATAATTCATATGTCACTTAAACTCCTCCATATATTTTATCCACAATCCTCCTTTATCCTTCCATTAAAACTTTATGTCATCAAATGCTATCATTTAATTGAATGTGATTACTATATATTCTTTATATGTCTACTTTTTTATCATAAAATGTTTTTAAATCACAACATAACCTCTAACGTTTTTTAGTTATGATTCAACTTTATAATATCTTCCTAAAAAATTTATGTTAGAATAGGTACCTCGTTATGGTATAATAAAAATATATTAGATTAATCCACTCTACCATGACCATTACCGCATAGTCATCTACCTCAAGCAATGATTCATACATCATTAAATTCCTTCACATGTAATCTTGTGGAAGATTCATGGGTGTAATGTTTAATAATAATGTTGAAAATTTTATGTCCTCTAATATTTAAAATTATATCCTTTTTTGGAAAATGTGAAGGGGTATTTATGGGTTGTTTCATATTTAAATCACATTTTCTATCTTCAAATTCTTATAAATAACCATGCCATTATGGATTAGATTATGACATGATTTTTTATTATCAACATAAAATTTTTATAAACTCTAATATATTATTCCAAAATATCAAAAAGTTTTTAATATTATAAAAAAGATAAATTATTTTGTAAGTATTAAGCCCAATTTATAATGAAAATCATTAAAAATGATATATATATATATATATATATATATATTAGAGTAACGAAATTCCCCCATATATAAAAATTTACTTGACCCAAAAAAATTATAATATAATATCAAAAGGAATAAATAATTTAATAATAGAAAATATTAATTCCATATACTCATAAATATAGTGGTATAACTAATGGTTACAAGATAATAAAACTCACCTAATTAGGAGCAATCAAATCATGCCTCCTATATGAATTTAATTCCTATATCTATTACCCTTCCATTCACATGATTAATCCTTTTAATAGTATTCATGAAACTTATGATATAGATTAATATAATATTATTTCTCTTATCACTCGTATCATTTAAATTGTATTAATGATGAATTTCAAGTACATACACTTTATCTATGTTTAGAAAGATATTTAATCACCACATTAGAATTCAGTCCCCACAAATCAAGTAAGAAGTTCAAAAACTATTTTTATGAGGAAAACATTGGGTAGTTCATGTTATATGAATTATAAGGATAAATAAAAGATTAATTTCTTAACTATAGTGAATTATTTTTAATTATTTTTAATGTAATACTCATATCATTAGTTTCTCAAAAATCCTTACCATATACCAATTCCTTTCCTTATCTTTCTCATATCATCAAAAACCAAAGCATTCAAAATAGTGATGCATTTCCTATTTTATATAATTTTTCAATACTTTTATTCATTCATATTTTTTAAAATAATAAATAAATCATAAAAACACAATAAAATATGTATTTGGGAAATAATTCACCCATAAATCATTTATGGAAAACTAAAATAGTCCAATGATTCAGATGAATATAGGTTAGTATGGATAAATCTAATTGTAATATGGATTTCCTAACTGGTTGTTCATGGTATCTATATTTTTATAGAAGGTTCAAATATAAGGTAGTTTTATAGGATATAGGGGATTGAAATTACTTAAAAATCATAAATTATATTAATGTGATTTTAATTTATATAAAATTTTAGAAATATTAAAAATAATGTTTTAGATTAATGGATATCCAAAAAATATCTTATGATATATGGAACTACAAAAACTATATCAAAGTGTATAGAGTATCTCTTATTAATGGGATTATAATTTAGCTCGTTATCTATTGGGATGAAAAAAATAATCAATTTAATTAATTTAAATTTCTATGAATTAAATTCAAGAATAAGTAATATACCATTATTAATTTTATAAATAACTAAAAAAATGTGAGTATATTCTTACCTAAAATAATTTACTTCTATATATTTAACATGTATGATCATTAATTATAAATTTTTCCCGCCAAGGTTAAATATATCTTCTACATTATTGTGTCCCATATATCAAAAAGGGGTAAAAATTCAGCTGAGTCTAAATATTACTTTCTTTTAATGAGGAAAACATTATCCCAAATTATTATCTAATGTGGAATACATACTAAATGGTGCACTGGTATAAAAAATTAATGTCTCTAAATTTGTTTAAGAAATTAAAATAATCACCCATTTTGTAATTTTATTCTTCTTTTACCATTATATTGAATTAATTTTGATGATGTCAATTCAATTTGAGGTATTATTGGGTTTATTGAATTTATAAACTGTATAATTTTACACTTTAGAAATGTATAATCCATATTATCTATCATGAATTATTTGAGATAAATTGTTTATTAAAAATATATTAGATCTTATATATTTTAACCTAAACATATAGATGAACATAAATAATAATCTCAAATGAAAAATAGAAATACATGGGAGAGTATAAAGAAGTTAGAATGGTGTAAGTCCAAAAAATTAAGAAAACAATTATGTAAGGGGATATCCAATGAATCCTAAGAATATGACTCATCATCCTTACTATCATCCTCCTCGTACACAAGTAGTGGTTATTAATATAGAGAATGCAGAACCATGGATTTATCTTACCATTTATAGACCTCCATTATCTCACATAATTAACTATGGTTTATAGCCTAAATATAAGGTCCACAGTCAATAGAAGTGAGAAATAGGGTTGAGACATCCCTCTAGTTATTTAATTTTTCTTTATGTATTCCATGGTTGGTGGACTCTCAAATTGTGGGATGGATTGGAATTGGTTAATTGGGGTCAATGGATGTGGTAGATGTCATGACTCGACCCGTACCAGGGCTCGAGCAGGAACTACCCCAAGCCCGCCTTCGTAGGCCATGGGCTGGTGACTAGTGTCGAAGGCACAACAAACTCGGGGAGGCCTTTTCCTAAGAACCTGTACACACACACATAGCTAACTCAATGAAAAAGTGTAGATAAAAAGAAGAAAGCAGGGTTCCACACTACTATAAAAAGGGAACCAAACAAAAATGCATCGACCTCTAACAGTACAAGTACAAGAAAATTAAAGCTAAAAGGGAAAGGGGGAAAAATACACACCCAACTAGAAAAGTTCCACAACCCGGCAACAGGTGAAAAAGTAAAACAGCTGGGAGAGTCTCACTCCTGAATCCCAAGTTACGACCACCACACGTGGTCCAAGCACCCTGTATCCCGAAGCTCCTCTGATGTCACGATCAACTTGTTCATCGTCTGCAAGGGCACACCAAATGCGGGCAAAGCCCAAGCAGGGGTGATTATAAGAATACTCAGTAGGATTCCCCAAAGGCTCGAGGGAGAAACAAGAGATTTACTGAATATGAGAGTAGTAAGAGAGAACAAGGTACAATAAGAGTGAACAAAAAGAGTATAGCTCCACCCAATAATAGACATGATCGCTCAAAGAAACCCAAACGATAGAGTAAGGGAATATTCATCTCACAGCTCACACTAGGTATATGACCATACATATACCCAGGGAAACCAGATATACTCATAACTCAGACCTGTAGTCTAGAGAAAAGTTACACAACTACATACCCATGCTAGGGATCCAGTTCAAAGATTTCCACGAAGTACTCATTCTGGGAGAACATAATCCACGAGTCTGATAGCTCTGATGAAGTCCGTCTGAGAACTATTGTTCGTCAGGAAATGTCACGAGAGGTAATTACACTCATTACGGGAGACACACTCTTGAGTGGGAAGATCATGATAGATAGAAGAACTAGTTATGGGAGACACGCTCCTGAGTGGGAAAGATCATGATACACAGATGAGGATCACTGCCAGGGCCATGGCGAATATCAAGACTCATCCGGATTCACCAGCTAGGCGATTCACCAGCTAGGTAGAAGATCAACACTCGGTAGAGTTGGTCACGTCGATTATTGACTCTACCTAGGGTCAAGAATGGATAGATTATCACACTCTGGGCCTCTAGGAGGGATGTCGACTCTATCACAGAAAGTCCTGCTGAATAGATCATACTCCTGTAGAAGGAAACGATTCCTAACTTTCAGAGGAACAAGAAAAAGGGGCACTAACCCAAACAAAATATGTCCAAGATATGGTGGGCAAGAAGATAAATCCATGTATTGAAAAGTACACTGCGTGTAGAAAGGTTACACACCATGTCCTCTGACCCTGGGTACTACCCATGTACAACGGCCCATGTCGCAAGGCTGGTCATGTAAAATGCAACTATACAACATGTAGAAAGGATCACCAGTCGTGTCAATATATCTGGGGTCCGCTCCGTGTATGCTGGCCATGTACCCGTACACGGTCTCAACCCATGTATGCCAACCCATGTAATCGGAACACAAGGTTACCCATGCAACCGTCCTGGTCTGTCCATGTGGTGGAGTATCTACTCCAAAGATAGGAAAACAATCTCAGAGGAAAATGAACCCGCACTCATGAGGTGGGGAGTCTCGTCTTTACCGGAGAAGAGGAGTAAGAAATACTCGTGCCTTGAGTCTTCAAGGGATTATCCATCTAAGAAACTCCCTAGCTCTGCTCCTCAGGTCATCGGTCATACCTCAACCACCACGAAGTTCCACAAGGGAGCAACCCGGAGGACTGTTATGTTATAAGGGTTCCAACACGACAGACGGTGCATCAATTTAACGCTCAATCTTTAAGTTATAGGCATTTTAGTACTGAGGGCCTGGTTGGATTCATGTTTGATCCAACCCAGTCGTACTTCAAATGACACTAGTTAAACAAACTGGTCACACCGTTGCGATCCATACAAAGAAACACACGAGATGGACTACCCATTTGTCCAAAACAGATAGCCAGTGAAAAAGTTGCATTTCACCACAACACGCACGAACCGGGCCTCATGGGGCCCACGCCTTGACCTTGACTTAAATATAAAAAATTGCTCTTGAAACATCCGTCTTAATTTTAAGGTCGAAACTTCACAGACGGTTCGTTATTCCGACACTGTATGAGAGAGATATGTTAGATTCAAGACCCCGTAATATTATTATTATTATTATTATTGGGTGTTTCGTGGACTTGAGCCATGAACCCGAATTTAGTATCCAACATTAGACTTGAAATGGCCATGTTAAAGACAGGGTCACATCCCCGCTAACGATGAGTCAATCGAACATTGCACGCATGAGTTATACCAGGTCGAAGATTTAATAATAATATTAAATCTATTAATGTATGAGCGTTTCGGGTACCCGATCCGAAAACCCGAAAAATACATCCAATATAGGACTCATAAATTCCGTCTTGAATTCAGGGTCGCACTGCCACTTATGGTTTGTGAAACCGAGGTCGCACGAAGAGAATACCGTCAAAATACGGTTTTCCCCATGAAAATAACAATAACATTATTATATTATTATTATTATTAATTTACTTTAATTCCTTAAATTCTCACACCCCAAATCCACACACCACCAAAAGTAGTGCCTCCCTCCATGCTTCCTTGATTGATATCTTTTTTTCTTTTAATTTATTTCTCTTATTTTCTCTCTCCAATCTTCTTTCACTCATCCGCGATTCCTCACGCTCTAAAAAAACTCTTACCCCAAAATCACGACCCCTCAACCCAAAAATTCAGCTGCCGGTGAAACCCTACAAGCCAAGGGTCTTGCGCACCTACCACCTACGGACAGTTGCGCCTCATGTCCACTCGATCTTATCGTTGGACCACCGTACCGGCCACCTACCTGCGATGTCCTGCTCATGTCGTTATTCCAACCTCGCCCTCGCATCGACCGCCCTGACTCCGTCCTGCCGCCTTTTTCCACACCAGACTGCCCCACCCAGCTTTTGTAGTGGCCTAATTACCTCATTGAACCATCGCCTTGAACCGCCGAAACCCTCGTCGGACCCACACCACAAGATCCTTCCGTGCATCATTCCGTATTCGATTAACTTAGAAAAAAATACGAAAGTGGATTTGTGATCCTTGGGTCGAGACCTTCATGTCCGTATGCCGCGCTCAACGAAACAATGTGTTTCTAGTGAGCTTAATTATTTGGGGATGCAGAACACACGAAGAATGAGCGGACAATGAATAAGGAAAGATCACGGTCAAAGTGTGGATCGATAGCCATGTTATTTTAGCCATCATTTTTGAGAATCAAGAACATGGGGAAATTGGAAATTAAATATTTATCATGCTTCAAGAATTTCAAATTCAAGATAAACAAGAAGAAATTTAATTCAATCCATTGTTTATCGATCCGCGAATTAATTTATTTAATTCGCGTTCATCATAAGAAATTAAACCGGGATAAGGAATCCACAAAGATAAATCCTACATCAAGTTTGGATCGATCGTTGGTGAAGATCGCATTCATCAAGATCCGCTCGGTGTTTACGAGGATTGTACTTGCACAAAGATGAGAAGAAGATGTTTCGTTCGTCACTCTTCGATTTTCCTGAATCCGAGGCTTCATCGTCGTTCGTCAACGGAGAGGATATGAGAGGAGAGGAGTATAGGCTTTGTCGTTGTTGTAAAAACTAAATTATGTGGGAAAACCCTTAAAGCCTCATATTTATAACCTCTTACTAGGTTAAAAGATCTTTTAATCAAATAATTAAATAAATAATTATTTACTTATTTAATTTTTTCTCCATGATGGTGCAAAAGCCGAACACCCTACGCCAACAAAAGTTATACCTTTCCTAGGGTAAAACCTACATTCTGAACTCATCTGTGGTCTCAGATTTTTCATCTGAGTCGCTGTTCGAGAGATATCATTTTTTCTTTAGTTAACTTTGCATGAATAAAATAAAAACACTTAACATTTTTATAAAATTAATTCCGAGCACACCGATCCTTGGAATTGCACGCCAACTCAGCGCCCAGCTTTGGAAATATTCTTATAAATATTTCAAAGTCTTATTAGGCCAAAAACCGGGTCTCTATAGTAGAGGCATAAAATGAAATATTCATGTTCAAGGGAACATGAATGAAGTCTAGGATACCATGTGAAAAATCCCAAGGAAGGTAGAGAATAATTCATGGACTACTAAAAGGTCACTTAGACCATTCATATCAACTATGCATGTCAATAATTTTAACCAAATGGACATCCATGGTCATAAGAATGGTTGTTGGTATCAGGAATTAAGTTCATGAATTTACTTAAAAAACTCTTAAACCTTTCTATTTTTAACTTATTTTAGTCATTTTGGTCTCATTTCTACCCTTCTCACAAATATTTCACATTTCTATGATCTTGTGGGAAATTTTTGGGTGATAAATTTCTTTAAAAATATTCCTTCAAGGATTATTGTGTAGTTAGACTCAAAATTGATGGTTATTGATCTCTTGATATGTCATAATTTTTTTTGTTTTTAATAATCTATTATAAAAACCCTAACTTTTTAGTTTTTTTTAAATTGAATTATTTTTATTCAATAAATTAGGGAATTTTTTTAGGTCCTTTGGAAGGGAATAGGTAGTGTATATCTCAGATTTAGGGTTACAATTTTACTTGGTATCCTACTTGAGGTTGGTGGACTATTTTATACATGATTTTTGTGATATTTTTTATGTCTAGATGTTATTTTTTCATTACATTAATTTATATTATTAAAATTATTTAATGATTGTTTCAGTTTGATCAGTCAAAATGGTTTTTGTGTGAGTAGTTTAGTGTGAACATAAAAGAAAAGAATTTATGGGTGCTAGTGTGTTAATTATAAATTTTGGGGAAATGTTAAATATTTTTTGATATTATTATTGATTAGTGAATTATGCTTCATAAATATAGATATTGTGATTATTACTAGTGAGATGGTTGGGGATGGTTCGAACATGAGTTGAGAATTTTTAACTTAGTCAAGGTGCTATTTCAGGGTTGATATAGATAATAATTTCTATTTATGTGTGGTTTTCTAATCAAGATTGATGGGGATATTGTAAAATAGTTGGGTTGTTGGAATATTCATGACTAGTATACACCCATTGTTTTTTGTTTATTTGTCATGGTTTCCATGTTTAGTCTTTTATTTTTTGTGAATTAGGTATGTTCCAGTGTTTTACTTTAAATGATTGAATTTTCAATGTGTTTAGTTATATATGTTTTGAATTATGTTAATTTTTACTTCTTTTATAATACTATATTCTTTCTTAGTTTAACAAAGTATAATGGGGTTGGGATATATTTTATAAAACAAATTTAATCATTAGTTTATTTTCGCATTCATAGAGTGCATGGGATGTTTTGGGGATATCCTACTAGGTTTTATACTCATCCTATACTATGCATAAACATACTGGATATCTATATAGGAGGAGTTCCTAATGATGTAATGACTCATAAAGTATTTTGGAATGTAAGGAGGAGATGTGTGTTCTCTATATTAGGGAGTGTCCTTTTATAACTTTGATGAAAGTTATTTTTAGAGTTGTTTACACTAAAACATTATTCTATTATGAATGCTTTAAAATTATTTATTATCAAAAATACATGTTATCTAGGATAGTATTATGAATTATTGTTGATATTTTTGGTTAAATGATTGTAATTTCTAACATATGAATACCTTATGTTAAAGTTTTTTTAGAATATGAGCATAATAAGTTTGGTTCAATTGATTGAAATATATACATAAAGTTTATTGACTAATGTCTTGGAATGTATTACCAACCTTTAAAGAATATGGGACACACATAAGGACCAACAACAATCTAACTTAACTCTAGTGTGGTATATGGGTGAATGGTTGGGTTATGATATTAGAGTAAACAATGTTGAGGGATAGGGACACTAGAAGTTTGGAAGAAACATAAAATATTGGTGGAGTCATATTGGGTATCTATTACTAAGGTATAGAGAAGTGGTCGAGTTATGTATATGGGTTAGTATATGAGGTAGTTCAAATTATATCTTTAACTTCATGAATATCATGTTCTAAAGGACCATGATGTATACTAACATTTATTCAATAAATATATACATCTCTATTAAATGTTTTTATGTTAGAGGGTAATGATTAGGGTATGTTCATGTTGTAGGTATGTGGGCATTCTAAGGGAGGGATGTTTCATGTGTGTAACCCACATCAGCCTAATCCTTAACCATAGTGTTGTTGTACTCCTCATACTAAACTTATATATCTACCCTATTCTATAATAACCATATCATATCCAATAAAGGAAGATCAATTAACATAATCTAAAAAAGTGAGTAAAGTTTCTAGGAAGGATAAAAATTTATAAGATGTTTGGTGAGATATCAATTGAAATTTTCTACCACAATTAACCCCTTAATCTTTTTCCTATAACCCTCAAAATGGTGGTCAAATTTTATGAAGTTTTTTAAGGTTGTATCCATGAGAATTTTATAAAGAATATAAATATTTTTCTATCCTACAGTACCCTAGATATCACCCTTGGATATCCAATATTGTCTGGGCTCTTTTTGAATGATATATATTAGTGATCACTTAAGCTAGTTGATCTTAATCTTAGGTTGATCATTGTTAATGATAGAATCAAGGGCTAAGTATTCCCAACTCTAAAATAACAAAATTGATCCATGAAACCATATTCAATCATGTGTTTTTATTATTCTTCATAAACTAATATTTATTCATGCTAAATATCATGAAAAAATTAAAGAGTGAAATTTTATAAAATCACCTAACAATTATAAGATGCACATCTCAATGTTTGTAATTTTAAGTGGAGAGGAACTCCAAAGTAACATATTGATATGGCTCTACCCACACCATAATAATTTTCTCTATATACATTTACTATTCTTCCTTAATGAAAATCTCATGGATTAAAATATTTTCTAGTGTTGGCATATAAAATTGAAAGATTGTTCTTTTCTTAATGACTAATCAGTTGAATCTCCCCTAGTTTGATTATGTTTTAAAGTTAAATCCAGTTTGTAAGTATTTATGGGTCTCACCATTAATCAAGAATAAAAATTTAATGGTGGAATGGTAGTGGGTTTTTTTTGGTTATTCCTTGAGGAGAATCTGGGTAGTAGTGGTGGATTGGGTTTTCCATTATATTAATTATGGAAATGTATTTTTTAGGATACTCATCCTATTTATTCCACTTGGTAGGATCAAACTTATTATTATGAACCATATATAAAGTATGTTAGTAATATGATTAAAAGGTGTATTTTGGTGTATATTAATAGGTTTTAGTAAATATTGTAAGGGTTCTATTGGTTTGGGTGAAAAAAGGGAATGGATGTGATGTTTGGGATTAGGGAGATGGTTGGGTTTGAGTCATTTTAGTCGAGGATAATAATTGACTCAAATAATATTGGGAAATAATATATTTTTAACTCAAGGTAGGTTTCCATGATTCTAGTGAGGTCTGTCCATAGGATATTATGAATCATGGTAGATAACTATAGGTGTTTCACAAGACAAGTGTAAGATCTTGGGTTTTTCTATGAGGTACAGATCCTTTTTGTTTTAGTTAAACTCTTTTTTAAGTACTCTTTTTGTCTTAGACCCTAAATTTGGGCATGTGGGATGGTTGGGTTGTTTTTTAAAAAGAAGGGGTAGTATGGTTGTAGGTTGGTTGAAGTATAATTACACATTATGTAATTTTATTACATGGAATGTACTCATTACACAACGTGTAGTGGCCTAGGAAGGCCAATTCAATATGTGTAAAGGGTTTTTCCTAGAAGGAATACCCTAAGATTTAAATAACATATAAATAATTTACATGTTGTATAATTTCCCAAGTTTAGTTTTTTAATTTAGAGGCAGGGGCCTCTATTTTTTTCAACAAAACCACACCTCATCCCTTATCTTGCACAGGAGAACCCTTAGAATCCTAAACATAGGCTTTGGTGTTATTTCATGATCCAAACTCTATTTCTTCCACCATCAGTCTTGTTGGATTCATTTTGGTTAATTCTTCATTCCTCTAGTACTGTTATATGTTTACCTTTGTATTAAAGGAGTTATTTTGGTGCAAGATAATATACCTTTTTTCAAAGTTTTTCATTAGTTATTTGTTTATCTCTTGATCTATACTAAATTAAAGCTTGATACTAGATTAGTTCTCTATTATAGACATGCAGTAAGTTTTTTATACCTTTCACATAGGTTTTGCTGTTTTATGATAATAGTTGTTGTTGTGATGCATTTCAGACTTTCTAGCATTGCCCCAAGAATTAATTAAATGTTTGTAGTGAATGAATTAGAACATGTTAGGTTTCCCTTTGAGTTACTTTTTATGGTTGTACGTCATTTATCCTAAACATCGGCCACCCATAGTGTGTGCCCTTTCTTTTTCACTTTTCTATGCCACTTTGTTTGATGCGTGTTATCTCACCACTAATTTTTGGAGCTTGTTAAATTAAAATAATTGAATTAAATTGTTAAGAGAAGGTTTTTCCTCCTTTTACATGTGTTTATATGAGTTTTAATTATTTAATTATTTAAATTTATTTTATAGAAAATATGGAAATGAGTTGGATGAACTCATAGAATTCGATTAATTATGAAATGAATAATTAATATATTGATGAGTTGATTATGGTATTGGATGATTGGTTGGTGTACCTTGGATCCCAATTCCATAGGATTCCATGAAAATTTATACTCCCTGGTTCTTGATTATGGTAGTGGGTATCTTGGAACTATTTACTCCTTAGATCATGATTCTATAGGATTCCATGGGAATTGATAACCCTTAGATCCATCATACTTGGGATCACATTGGACATGGTTTTTTGACTTTCTTATTAGACCCCACCCAAGTATTTATTGAGTTTCCATATAGATGCTCTTGGGATACTACATGGATGCCTTGGTCTTCTAATCCTTGGATTTGTCCCTTCATGGTCTGACACTTTTGATTACATGGTGACCCCATTGTGGATGAAACTTGATTACATGGCATGGATGTGATGGATATTGTATATCGAGTTATGTGGTGTGGTCATGGTAGATATTATTACTTAATTACACGGTGAGGTTGATGTGGATATTTTTTTGTGCTTTATAGATAACCTTGGTATGCGTATTTGACTCCAGTGGGAAGACTGGATAGTATCACTTGTTTATTACAGTTTACAATATCCCTTGTTATGGGAGCTTGATATTTGTTTGTAGGGAGCCTTGGTAGGCTTAGAAGTATCGTTGGACTTGTTTCCATTTAATTTTAGTATTTTTATACTTGTGATATATTACACACTACATTTTTTTGTATCACACAAATTGGATTTGTTATAGACACCATTGGTGGTGGCCTATTGAGTGTTATCTCACACCCTTTTTGGGTCACCATTGGATACCCATCCAATCATTATTGATGCAGGTAAGGACTGGGGAAAGTACCCATAGTATGATGTTTTATTTTCTTATTGCTTAGGAATAAGAGATCACGGGACTGGACTAGGATAATGACGCTAGCTAGGATAGTAATTTTTTGTCTTTTTGTATTTGATACATGTATTAAATTATGTTATATGATCTTATACCTATTTTTATGATTTTTAGATACATTCCATGACACATCATTTTGTATATGTGATAATTCTGGCTTTGTTTATTTATTATTGTCTGGGATACTTATTTTCTATCTGGTTGATTTTCTATTTCCTCTATTGAATGTTAATATTATACCACTAAATTTCACTCTAACATGAGGTAATAGTTTCCCCATTGACACAAAATAGTCCCTCACTACTATTTGGAAGCATATAACATATGGGGAAGTGCACTTGAGGCCATGTGGTGCAACAGCTCAGGGAATCAGATAGTGGATCCCTGTTTGAGGCTTTATAATAGGTTAGGGTATTCACCTAATATTTTTAGGGGTTTTAGGAATTTTTTATTGACTTATATTAAATATTTATTAATTTTTATATAAAAAAAATTAAATTTCCTATAATTTTACTAACATAAGAATATTGTCATGATATTAATATATATTTCCATAGTTTTTTTTGAAATTTTAAATTTCAAATTAAAAAATTATACAACATTACTAATAAATAATATAAGCCAATATGCTAATTTTTTCAACACATTATTAATTTAGATTATGTGATCTTATTTATGGTGGGTTTTTTATGGTGAAATTTAATACTATGATTTTTCCTTGGTTGGACATTGACTCATTAAGAGGTTATATTACAGCATTGCACTTACCCCATGAAAATAACCATCACTTGTAATTCCTTTTGTCATAATGGATTTAATTTGTTCTATGGTTGTATTTTTTTAATTTCCATGTCCTAAGCTAGTTATAGAGAGATATTATATAATGATGAATATTCCAAGGAAAATTTTAAACATAGATATACATTACTTTTCATCATTTGTACCAATATTTTGAACTAGGGTTTCTTAAAAAATATTATTATATATCATGAATATAATTATTTATTTAATTCGACCTAATGGAAATGTTCATTATGGATTTATGGTCACAACTTAATGTGATGTGATGATTTTCCATGTATTACTTATAATTAATCCTTGAGACATTCTATGATGTACTAAAATGTAGTTAAATTTAACATACATGAATTATTATCCTTCCAAGAATATTATAGTGTAGTATGACCATATAATCTATGAAATATAATTTGAAAAATAATGAGTAAAATGGTATTATTTCAAAATTTAATATATTATGTTTTCATTGATAAAACCTCTAAAAACATTTTCTTTTACTTATTCAATGAATACCAAATCTTATAAACATTTTCCACTACCATTTAAATTTTTATATGGGATTTTTGTGTGGATTTCATATATAGATTTTGAGGGGCTTCTTCAGAATCTCTAAAAATAAATATCAACCCAAAAATTCCAAACACACTTTCTAAAAATAAGAATAATTAAAAAATGAGAGAAAATATTCATGGTTTACCTCCTAGTAAGAAATTTATTTGAAGTTAAAATATAAATATAATGATATTTCTTTATTCAAATTACAAGGTGAATATGCACCCTACATTATAATATTTAATACATTGATTTTGGAACAGTCCATTAACCCTGAATAGGGATTATTCATTACTCTGAATTTACATTCCTCTATGTGGAAGGGTTGTCACCTACATAAAGGGTCCTTAATATATCAACTTGATAATCCCTAGAATCAATCAAAAACATGAGTTAAAATTTAATTCTTTATTTACTAGGTTTAGATCATTTCTATAAATGTGTTGATAATGAAAATATTATTCCTCTCATTCATCAACCTCCGTCATTTTCTTCTTTCCTCATTTAACTTCCCTTTAATTTACTAGTTTGACTTCCTAATATAACTTGTTTGAAAGATCCACTAGAATGTTTCTTGGTTTAAAATAAAAAATTTGAAATTATTAAATTTACAATGATGTTTTATAGGATGATCTATAGGTTGAAAAAGAACCTTCATGTTTCCTGACCATTATTTTCTTCATGCATTAACCATATTCTACAATATCTATTTAAACTCATTATTCAATAAATCTAATTTTCTACTCATTTAGGGGTGATATAGTGTTATTATGTTATATAAAACTTCAAATTTCTCTATAACACCCATTAATTTTAGCTTTTGTTGTAGTTATTATTCATCTTCATAGTGATTCACCTTTTCATTGGTTTTTATGTTCATTATAGTTCCTTTTTCCACTTGTATATCATTTTTGTTTCTTTTCATATGGTCCTCCTTTAGGTTCCTCTATATTTTTATTGGTATTTTTGTTCAATATTTTTTGGTTTTACATTTCTATTTGATTTTGGGTGTTGAGTTCCTTCCACTTAATTTCATGTTGGATTTAAATTGGTTTTCTATGACCAAAGATTCATTATTCCTCCCACTCTTCTCTTTTAATTATTCCTTATTTTAGAATTAATTTTGTCAATAACAGTAGTTCGTATGTTGTATAGGGATGATGGTGGTGCAACATTGGTTTAGCTTCTTTGGTTACTCTGATTTTTCATTTTTCATGTCTAGTGGGTCAGCTTTTATGGTTATTAGTCATAGTTGAGGACCAATTTCACATATACTCTACTATTTTTTCTGGATTTGTCATGTTAAAACCTAATCTATTTTAATATAATGTATCTCATGGTGTCTTGGTATTATGTAGGTGTTTCTATTTTCAGCGGTTTCTATGTACATGATTTTCATTATGGGAATAAATTATTGGTTTTCCTGCTTTGGTTTTAATCTAATTGTGGTAGTTCTGAAGGAAGGTGTTGATGGGTCTAATAAATTTCATATAACACTTTTAATAAATATTACAATTAAATATTTTCTCTTATTTCTTGGTCTATAATTATATTACCTTTATAGTTTGGTGAAGTTTATTTCATCATGGCTTTGGGATGTGTTTGTTGAGTGGTTGACCGTGTTCCAAGAGGCATGTCCTATGTTGGATTCCTTCCTTGATAATTCCCATGGAGTTTCTTCCTCTATAATGATGAAATTTACAAATTTCATGGTTTATATTATATAATATATTCTCATTTATAATATTGTGAGTGTTGCGGTGTTTTTAAGTTTTATTTATTTTATTCATCTATGTTCTATACTTGTACTAAGTGTGTTTTTATTCGATATGTTTCTAGTGAGGATCTGATTGATTAGTGTTATAGTGACATCCATGTGTGTGTGTTAATTCCTTCAATGGTGATTCTATGAACAATAATGTTTATTGCATGATTGAACTTGGTTTACATGACCGCATTCATGATGTGAGGAGAACAGTTTGAGGCATGACCATTCCATCTTTGGTCGCACTGATTCCTTCCAATTTTTTCTTTTTGAAATTTTAATTTTTGTTTTGGTTTGTTCTTTATATATGGTTATAGATTTTGTTGGGAGATTCTTTGGTATCCAATATCATGTATGGATCACACATTACTTTAAATGTGTTATTATTCCAAAATATATAAAATAATTATGGATTTAAATTAAGGTGTTTATAGTAAAGAGATATAAAATTTCAATACACATTCCACATCAGTGTAGGATACACATTGGTGAATCAACCCACCAGCATTGCTTATAGGGTAAAGAATATTTACAAAAGTATATTTTCACTTTTTTATAATATCCAGTTCCTTTATTAATAGGTTAATTATTGGTAGATTTTAGAAGTCTATAAATAATTAGTAATGTCCTTAAACCATGGACTTATAGTAAAATCCATCACATATAATTATTCATCTTGAAACTCCTCATTGATGCACACTTATTATTATTTTAATAGTTATAAAAAATATAACTTTCATAAATAGTTTCCAATAACTCTCTCTAAACCTTTATTTTATTTAATCTCAATATCAAACTATTGGAGTAAAAATATCAACTAACTCAAGTGTCACTTTTCATCCTCCTTGTTCAACAATTTTGTCAGCATTGAATAACCTTTACAAACTAATACATTATAGAGTAGAAGAAGGTACAAACAGGATAAAATAAAACACCAAAAAATTAGGTTTGTATCTATTATTGTATATTTTAATTATGACATCAAAAGATTCTATATTTTATGGTTGAATATTAAAATAATTATGTCCATCTACAATATATGCACTACCCCAAAAAACATAATGAATCGTGTCAAACATGACCTCAAAAGGTACCAACCAATTTATTAGTATGGTGATCGGGGTATTGATTATCCTTTTATTTATCTCCTTAATAGATTTTTTATAAACATTTTTAAAATAGTTGTGTTCAGGAATCTCATACCCTACTTTTTTTAATGATAAAAATGGCTTTGTAAGTTTCAAAATTTCAGTATAAGTATTTTTTTGTCAAAACAGATTTTAAGTGATCATTAATCTAAATGAAAACAATATATTCTTACCAGTTAAAAAATGTATTTGGTTTTTTTAGGCTTCCCACTAGAACATTGGTATAAAACTACTAAAATAATGGTGATAGAATCATTTCCTACTACCTTCACAACCATAACATTTGTGAGTTTCATTGGAACCCAGGTGGTTTAAAGGATCTTCCACCAAAACTATGGTGGGATAGAAGCATGAATTACGAATAAATTTTCCAAAAAAATAAGCGAACACTATTTAGTGAATATAATGAATATATTCTAATAAAAATATTGATATTAGATCTCCAATGGCACAAAGGGATTGAAATATTAATTAAAGGTTATAAATATAAAATCAATATAGGGAAAGGAAAAGTTGTTTGATGTTATTTACCAAGAATATAATAATTTAACATGTTTTTTAATCTATTTTTAATATTATCAATAATTTACTAATATATAAATTTTATCCCAATGAAATTATAAATTCATGTGAGAAGATTGAGTCTCACTGGAATTGTATCAAAACAATCCATCTTCATTCCTTTTTCTTTTCATGGGTGTTCACTACCATTAGTGTGAGTGAATTGTGTTTCATTATACAACCACAAAAAATAAAGTTTAACCCCTTTTCCACAGGTTATATGGATACTATATAATCTAATAGGTTAAATGAATTATTAAGGGAGACATTGGAACCTATGTAATTGTCTTTTTAGTTGAACTTCATTAACAAGTCTTTTTGTATTCAAATTTTCAATACTCACTCAATGTTAAATTTGATTTATTATTAATTTATAGACGTAATTTTAAAAAGGAAATTTACCCTGATTATTTCCATCCAACAAAAACTAAAAATTGGTGTGAGATCAATCCTTTTTATATAAACATTCATTAGTTTTAGGGGATCAATTTTATAGTATGGTAACTAACTTTAATGTTGAAGGTTCTCCTAAGGGATAGTAAATGGGTCATGTTTCATTCATTGGTGGAATTAAATATGGTTATTAGAAAAATAACATATCTATATATATCAAAATTATAGGATGTATTGATTTTAAATCTATCATGCATGGTTATAAAAACACTATGTATGTAGAGGAAAAATTTACATCTGATGATATTATAACTTTTGAGATTATTGGAATATATATTAAAACGCTTAAGTTTAGTTTAGTTATAAATAAATGTAATCATGTTTACACATGTAAAATTGATCAAGAAATTTGGTAATGTCTTGATGTCACACATGAAGTTATAAGAAAAGTTAAGTATACTATACATGTAAAGTTAAAGCATGAATTTAGAAGATTCATCGTGCATTCCAAAAAATAAATTATTCATATATTTACCCATAATAAAAACATTTTAATTTGTAGAGAATAACATAGTGATGAAATTTAAACAAATAATATTTCTAAAAATATAATTTTGTTGTTTCCATGTTCTTGTTCACTATATTTAATTGTTTTTTTAATAAAAATACATCAATAACATGCCCATAGAGGAACTCATTGGATCTCTCATAACCTATGAGATTACAATGAAATAGCATTTTGAAAAGGATGATAAGGAGGTCTTGGAAAATAAAACCATTCATTTCATTGATTTTAAAGGTATCACTTCTATGATTGATACTAAAATTACTTACATGTAAAATAATATGAAAATTTTCATGAGAAGGAAGAAGTCCATTTGATAAGGAAAATAGGCGGATAAATGTGTGGAAGAATAAGTAACTTTGTATAAATGAATGATTATGGGGGAAATCTAAATAAATTATAATATTTAAAATAATAATAATAATTAGAAGAATAAAATTAGAAACCCTTTAATGTTTCAACTTAGTGTTCAAGTGATGACCCTCTATGTCCTACTAAATCAGGTGATGATAGTGTTAAATGTTTCATGGCCAAAATAGAAGAAATTTGAATGATAAATTATAATATTTCATTACATGAGTTAAGTTATTTTAATTATATGGATCATAATATAGATAAAGATAAAATATATGAAGGATTTAGTAAATATTCCAAAAAATTAAAAGAACATAAAAAATATGTTTGAGTTAATTATGAAAATTATTAACTCTCAAAATAAAATAGTAGAAATATATCCAAAAAATTAAAGTTCAAAAAAATTTAGTGAATTTTATTTCACTCTTAAAGAACATAGATTGGTTATTTATTAATTCCCCCATAGTGAATAATAAATAGATAAAATTATTTTTTTCCAATTACATATAAAGAAATGTTTTTTCGTTTGGTTTCATTAAGAAAAATTATTCCTAAAAATTGATACAATTTATCAAAAGACCTTCTCAAAATAAATTCTGTAACTATTTCCATAAAACCTGTAATATTATTTATGAATAAAACTATAAAAATACTTATTATAATTGAACAATAATTTTTCACTTATCATTTTAATTTCCTTATATATCCCCCATATAAATAAAATGTGGATTCCAAAATCTTATTTGAATAATATTAGTGGAACATAATTCATGTGGGTATAAAATTCATTAGTAAATTGATTCTTTAATACAAGCCCATAATATTAAATACCATATATATACATGGTATATGGATATAATATTCTAAAAGAATATTTGTGCTAAGAAATATTGGTAAAAAACATAAAAAAATACTCCATTGGTCATGTCATAGTGGGTGATAACTCAAGGAGAATGTTATTTGATATAGGTACCACTAGTTTTATCAATTATACTATTATTAAAAATGGTTTATATATTTATGTACACAAATATAATTATATTAGTATTAATAAATTATATGATAATGTATTTAGAGTTTTCATTGAGAATTAATCTAGAAAATCCATTGATTTTAAAGGTAAACTCTTATTTTATTCTTCTTGATTTCAAAATGCATATATTATTGATTTAAAATACCACTCTAAAAATGTTAAAAAATAATGAGTCTATATAATATAAATTATTAGTTGCGATATTTATTCCTAGTCCATTTTAGAAATAAAACACTTGTTAAACATAACCAAAATCATTTTATAGATGATTTTCTAAAATTTTGTTTCTAAAAAGACATTTTTTGTTATCTTTAACTAAATGATAAGAAAAAAAATCATACTTAAAATAAAAAAATGAAGTGTCCACGTCAAATTACTATGAATTAGTTCACATTTATTTACTCAGAACAATCCAAGTTTTAAGAATAGGAATAGAATCTCATACTTTTCAAAAAAAATAACTTTACAAGATGTATATGGGGTTATTTCATGGGAAAATGAGGATTATATGTATTTTTATTAAATTTACTAAGAAAGATAAAAATGAAAAATGATATATAATCATATTAATTATTAGTTTTCATGGGGTAGAGTTTGAAAATAAATGATTTGAATATCATTATAATTAACAAGGTTATAATCAATATTTTTTCTCATAAAAATGCTAAAAAAATTGTTATTGAATAATAAAATTAAAATCTATAATAGATTACATGAAATATATTAAATGTTTTCAATATTCCAAGATTTTTGTGGTTCAAGGAGGTCAATACCACTTATTATACTTTTAACCATTTTCTCATAAGACTATTCCTAAAGAAGCCCCCAGTGAATTTATGTTAAGGTGAAAACATAATATTTGTTATTTTAAGGTGTTTAGATGAAAATTATATTTATAATCAGAAGGATAATGGAGTAAAATTTTATCCCCGATTACATGGATTTATTTTTTAGTTTCTCTAACTCATGTAAAGCCTTCCAAAATATCAATAATTGGACCAAGACTAAAAATGAATCCATTTATATTTTTTTATGATAATATTTTGTAATGCCTCGAGTTTATAGGAAGCATATTCCTTTTATAAAACATATGTTAATAATTTTAAACTATTTTTTTAAATAAATTGAAATTTATTAAGAAATAATTCATATGATATATTAATTAAACAAATAACACTGTATTCATTTATAAGTGGAACATTAAAAAAGTAAATAAAACTTTGTATTACACGGTATGTATTATTACTAGACATAAATAAAGTATATCCATTAAAATTTAATAAATAAATAGGGTAAATAGATAGAAATGAACAAAATTATCATGACTAGGAAATATTATAGTTCATATTCAACCTTCAGGATCACCAATAGCCAAAATAAACCCATAATTAGAAGTGCATCATAAAAGTAGAAATCGTTATGAAAAATCTATAATATGAAATAAGAGTTGTGCCTTGTGAATGTAGAGACCCGAAGCCTAACGTACATGAACATTACATTACTTTTGCGGAATACTTAATACATAACAAAAATATACAAACAAGGATCGTAATAGTTTAGTGTCTTTGGAAACTCGGAATGTAATCTTCTAATCCTGGTGAAAGATCTTCAAAATCTCCCACAAAGATCTTCCTTTTTTTTTACCTAAAACCTTTCTTTATATCCTGGGGAAAAGAAAACATAAAAGGGTGATCTCAAATGCTCAGTAAGGGTAAACAAAAGAAATATCAATCACATAATTTTCATAAGAACATAACATTTTTGGAAATCTTAACCTGCAAAAGAGAGCATAATTTCATAACATGGGATAAATCATAGTAGTGAAAATGAAACCCTTACTTAAAACATTACTCATTGTGGCATACACACATAATCATAGAGAATCATTTCTTGTTAGTCAAGACTCATTGCCAAGACTATCTTAGTGGACAAAGTCCCTTTCTGAATCGAGTAATCCTCGTTTCAGTCCTGTTTCACTGAACCGGTATAACCTACCATTCCAGCCATGTCTATCTCATGAGATATGAAATATTTACCCAATGCATTGGAGGGAGATATAGGTCCCACCCATCTCTTAATGAATCCTTTCTTATGTGTGCCACAAAATCATAAATCATACATCATTGCATAACCCACGTAATAAAAATGGGATTCTTAAACAACATGACATCATAAAACCATTCATATAAGATAAAGGAATTCATAAACATAATTTCATCACAACATAGTCAAATCAATGTAAAAATATGGATAGAAACAGAACCCTTTATTATCTTATATGGAAAATAATTTTGATAAAACACTTGAATTGAATTCTTGAGGAAAATATCCTTTCTTCTCCAAAATCAATTTCTTTTCACAAAACATCATGCAATTTTAAAAGAAAGATATTTTATTGAAAATAGTCATGAAATATTTTAGAGGAAGCTTCATGAAAATAAGGCTTTATAAAACAGTATAAATCCGTTCGTGCCGTATAAGTTAAAAAAAACATTCTTCGTACTTTTGTCGGAAAAGTCAAAAAGTACCTCGTACGAAAAAACGACAAAAGATTCCTTTCATATTCTTTACTAAAAACTCACCTAAGGGTAAAATTGGATTTAAACTATTGCAAGTGGATGGAAACAATATTACATATTGAGGGAACATGGATTTGGATGATAAAATACACCCCAGTAAATACTTACGAATAAACAATCTCGGATAAAAATGAGATTGTGATATTTCCCTTACCTTAGGTCCGATTTGCTTTGCTCGTGTCCGAAGCTCCTGTATAATGGTTTAAATAATGTTATTGACTTATTCCAGAATAAAACATATTGATATGAGATCATATATGGTCATATTATTAGCTTCTTGTTAGTAATATTTCATTGTTACTTGTTACTCGGGTCTTTATAACTTTTTGTTCTTATGCGTGTTTTGTCGAATAAATTCTTATTCTTATCTTTAGGTTATAGATAATTCATTTCCAGAATGGTATTAGTGTAGTATATACCATATTCATTCATTCAATTCATTTATACAATCATTATGAAATGAAGATCATGTAGAACAAGTCGCATCACATCGTGGAGACGGTATTTCGTACGTACGCACGAGTGATGATATCGTTCCTATGATCGTGGAATTGTATTGGAGTATATATATATATTATTTCAGTATCAATATTACTTAATAATAATCATATATAGTTACTCATTACACCATTATACCCATCCTTGTAAGGTGATGGTGGAAAATAGATTACACCACGGCGTGGAGACGGTATTCCGTACGTACGCACGCGCGGTGATTTCATTTTTCCGTAGGATGGATATAAGTGAATTAGGGTTGTTTCATATTTATAATAACATATCAGTATGTAAGTAATACTGATGTTATTACTTTATCATGAAACAACTAAAGAAGAAGAAGTTGAAGAAGAAAGAAATTGAAAAGGTCGGTAATGGATATTACCTCTTCTTTGGAACGCCTTTTTGAATCCTCCACTTAAGGAACTAAGATTGGTCTTTGGAGAAGACCAGGACCTCTAGGATTATTCTAGGGAAGTGGAGAGGAGAAAATGGCAGGGGTTGGCCGAGCTTGAGTGCTCAATTTGGTGTGAGGAGGAGGGGGAGGAGGTGTCCTTTTATAAGAGAGGAGAGGGGCACCTTAGGAATATCTCAAAATATTATTTTATATTAAAGTAAAAATCGGTTTATAATGGTTCCAAAGGGTCTTATTTCGAATATAAAGTGGGGATGGATCGAAATCCTATCAGCCAATAGTATTTAGATAAGTTTAGGGTATTATTTTAACCTTATCAATTAGATTTAACTCAAAGTTAAATAATTTAACTTTTACCGTGTCTTTTTGTTTTCTTTCACTATATGGTTAATAAACTTACTATAACATGCCAAAAGAACCCCAAATTGTATATTATTAATAAATATATCCTTATCTAAGTCATTTGGCCGAACCTTAGATTTTTAGGAATAAAATAACAATTAATAATATAATATTTGATTTAAAAACTATTTTGTGTCAATTTTGACACTATTTGATATATGATTTTTGTGAAAGTCATAACAGAATTATATGTTCGAACCAAGTTGATTAAATCAACACTAATATATCATAGTAACCTAGAAAATTAGTGGAATTCATAAAAAGGCTCAAATTACATTTATTTTGGTGTTTATAACATCAATTATGTCAATATTTCATTAATAAGATAATTACTGCATCATCTTTGTGTCATAAATAAATTATATTATTTGATGTCTAAAAATTACAAATAAAATACCATCATGTAGGAAATCGTTTTAGCTTTATAATGAATATTTACAATCGAATTTATCTTATGTATAACCCCATATTAAAAATTATTTACTTATTAAACTTTGATTTTAACTATTTTAACCCTTCTTTAAATAAATTAATAATAAATGTCCTAATCTAATCCAAGTGGGCCTAAATGGTCATATTTTATTCCTAAGTTTGTTTTTGGTCGAATTACACTTGTCCAATAGAATTAGGACATGTGTTAGGGTAATATTAATATCATATTTACCCTTAGTTACCCTATTTACTATTAACCGCGGTAAAAAAAGTAAAAAGTTACTATTCACCAAAAAATTATTTTCATCTCATTGAACCACATTTTAGTCCTTGATATTAACCGTGTCTCTCGGATTTTCGAAATTCCATTCACAGAAGCGGCAAAATTAAGTTTTATGAAAAAATCATTTTTTTTAACTACCACTTAGTAGTTTCACTATTCATCAAAAATTGATGTTTTTCAGAACAATGCCAAAATTTCATCCTAAGCTATATTTCATATTCCGAATTCAAAAATGAAATCTATTTTACCAAATTCATAACATAGAATTTGCATTAATTAATTTTATAATTAAATCCCGCTGTTAAAATAAATAGCGTGTTTTCAGGAAACAATATATATCAAAAGATTGACACTTGATTATGTCTGGTTTAAATGTGAAATTACAACCAATGACCAACATTGTATTAAATTGTAAAAATATATTCTAAATATACTTTAAAACCACTCAAATTAATAATTTATCACTATTAATTATTTCGATTAAAAAAGATGTTTTTAATTATAATTTAGTAATTTTCACTATTCATCAGAATATGAAAGTTATCCGAAAAGTACCAAAATTTCACCTTAGGCTAAATTCGATACTCCGAATCCAAGAATGAAGTTCATTTTGAAAAATAAGATTTACAGAATTTTAAAAAGTGGTTATTACTATTCATAACGGCTAGTTTTAATAATATTTTAATAGCACATCGTTGTTTAGTGAAACTCGGTATTGCGTATTACACACGCTATCGAGGAAGGTCGCGATTGCGTGTAATGCAAGGCAAGACAAGGATGCGTGTTGTGCAAGCTCCTTTTGGTGTAGCGTACAACACAAGACATTAATAAAATTAAAAAGATATATTTTTTTATAAAATCTTGGGCTGTTACATTCTACCCCCCTTAAAATGAATTTCGCCCTCGAAATTCGTCGGGGTTATAAATGGTTTACTATTCGAAAGTTTCTTTGATAGAAACCCACATCGTAAAAAAAATACCAAAACTTATCTTTAAAAACAAAAGTATGAAACGTAACGGTTACCCAAATAAACTAATCACTAGGTTTCCACATAGGTGAAAATATGGATATGGAAGAGAAATCTAACAATCATGTTCTGATGGAGAGTGGTAGAGAACATGGCTATGGAAAAGCTAGCAATCACAAAGCCATAAATTTGTGACGATCTAAGGTATCATCCGAGTCATCAGATATAAGATCACTAGGACAACATTTTTGGTTTTCAATATCATTTCCCTAAAGTTGAAAATTTTGAATTAGAAGAAATACTTACTTGATTTTGGTATAATCTCACTGTTGTTCGTGAATTGAACAATTTACACTTCTTCCCTTAAAGAAATGAAGTTTAATTTGTTATTCGTGATGTGTTAGCAGATCATGTGATAGAATGACAGGTCATTCCATCTGTCTCAAACAAAAGGTTAGAAAACTTATATATATAAGTCGATCTATAGTGAGATTAATCATATATGGTTCCTAAAATGGACTTATACTTCATATATCATACTGCTTAATATAATAAAACTAGTTTCTACTAAACAGGGACTTCCTGTAGGTCAGTGGTAGGCGATAAAGGCCAGTCGCACTTCGGTTGTGGGTTCGATTCCTACAGCCTTGTCCGAAGCGATGGGTTGTCGCCCGTCCTGCAGGTTGTCCTTTTTCTAAAACTACATTACTATAACATCCCATCAATAATATCGAAAAAAAACTTCTATCCTTAAACAATAATCACTTATGTCCAACATAATCCATTTCAATCTTTAGGATTATCCATAATACTGCAGTCCACTCTCATAACATAGTGAAAACGATTACCAGGGATTTAATACCATCGTTGATCCCCATATATCATAAGATATGTCTTGTTGGTTACATTCCAAACATTCAAAGGCCTTAATCATGTATTCTCTTGAATACCTTAGTGAAAACATGAATGCAGTTAAAAGTTAACTCTTTCCACATACCAAAATCCAAAAATTCTATATACTCAAACCATGATATAACCTTCTCCTTATATCAGTCATGAGCTCATGAATAAAATCAAACATCTTATTATTCCTTCATTATGCTCATATCATCTGTTTACCAAAAATGTCTCAATCACTTTTCATGGTTACCGGTACCATAAAATTATTGAAAACCACAATAGATCAAAACATAAATATTTCAGTACACCATAAAAGTACCTCAACAACATTATTCTTGAATACCAATACATAAACACTTCAGTCCATCCACTTCAATGATTGTCCTGGAATAATTCCTTCCTTGATTTAGAAGTAACTTTTTAGGTCAGGGCATTGAGTTGGGTAATGCCCATGTTCTCCACAAATAAGACATTGAACTCCATAACAATCTGTCACTCTATGACCCTTTTCTCCACACAGATAACATCAGTCCCTCCATTTGAGGTATTCCTCAAGGTTCTTCTTCCCTTCTTTAGAAATCTCAATCTTCCTTTCTTTATACTCCTCAACATGCGAACATGCATAATAGTATATCTTCCTCTTCTTTGATGAATTAGTCATACCACTAAATTTCACCTTGTTAATAATATATCGCGATGACTGATTCGGCATAATCACAACATCTTTCTCTCTAGGCATTACACAATTTTGTTTCTCATAGTCACCAATTTGTCCATTGGATTTACTGTTAACCGAATTCCTTTTGGTTCCCTCCATTAACTAAAACACAAAAATAATTTTGTGAGAGGCAAAAATCATGCTAGAGAAAACAACATAGTAAAGGGGAAGTATCCTGAATATCTAACTTCTTAGGTTAAATTCTATGATCGTTACCGTAGTTCTAGGACTGTATCTTATACGTATACTTATCCTTAGGGACATCCCTAGATATACCTTATAAATATCTCTAGGGATCTCACTAAAGATCTCGCATCCTAGTTTCCAAAGGTTGACTAAACCTTTCCTCTGATACCAACTGTAGAGACCCGAAGCCTAACGTACATGAACATTACATTACTTTTGCGGAATACTTAATACATAACAAAAATATACACACAAGGATCGTAATAGTTTAGTGTCTTTGGAAACTCGGAACGTAATCTTCTAATCCTGGTGAAAGATCTTCAAAATCTCCCACAAAGATCTTCCTTTTTTTTTACCTAAAACCTTTCTTTATATCCTGGGGAAAATAAAACATAAAAGGGTGAGCTCAAATGCTCAGTAAGGGTAAACAAAAGAAATATCAATCACATAATTTTCATAAGAACATAACATTTTTGGAAATCTTAACCTGCAAAAGAGAGCATAATTTCATAACATGGGATAAATCATAGTAGTGAAAATGAAACCCTTACTTAAAACATTACTCATTGTGGCATACACACATAATCATAGAGAATCATTTCTTGTTAGTCAAGACTCATTGCCAAGACTATCTTAGTGGACAAAGTCCCTTTCTGAATCGAGTAATCCTCGTTTCAGTCCTGTTTCACTGAACCGGTATAACCTACCATTCCAGCCATGTCTATCTCATGAGATATGAAATCTTTACCCAATGCATTGGAGGGAGATATAGGTCCCACCCATCTCTTAATGAATCCTTTCTTATGTGTGCCACAAAATCATAAATCATACATCATTGCATAACCCACGTAATAAAAATGGGATTCTTAAACAACATGACATCATAAAACCATTCATATAAGATAAAGGAATTCATAAACATAATTTCATCACAACATAGTCAAATCAATGTAAAAATATGGATAGAAACAGAACCCTTTATTATCTTATATGGAAAATAATTTTGATAAAACACTTGAATTGAATTCTTGAGGAAAATATCCTTTCTTCTTCAAAATCAATTTCTTTTCACAAAACATCATGCAATTTTAAAAGAAAGAGATTTTATTGAAAATAGTCATGAAATCTTTTAGAGGAAGCTTCATGAAAATAAGGCTTTATAAAACAGTATAAATCCGTTCGTGCCGTATAAGTTAAAAAAAACATTCTTCGTACTTTTGTCGGAAAAGTCAAAAAGTACCTCGTACGGAAAAACGACAAAAGATTCCTTTCATATTCTTTACTAAAAACTCACCTAAGGGTAAAATTGGATTTAAACTATTTCAAGTGGATGGAAACAATATTACATATTGAGGGAACATGGATGTGGATGATAAAATACACCCCAGTAAATACTTACGAATAAACAATCTCGGATAAAAATGAGATTGTGATATTTCCCTTACCTTAGGTCCGATTTGCTTTGTTCGTGTCCAAAGCTCCTGTATAATGCTTTAAATAATGTTATTGACTTATTACAGAATCATACATATTGATATGAGATCATATATGGTCATATTATTAGCTTCTTGTTAGTAATATTTCATTGTTACTTGTTACTCGGGTCTTTATAACTTTTTGTTCTTATGCGTGTTTTGTCGAATAAATTCTTATTCTTATCTTTAGGTTATAGATAATTCATTTCCAGAATGGTATTAGTGTAGTATATACCATATTCATTCATTCAATTCATTTATACAATCATTATGAAATGAAGATCATGTAGAACGAGTCGCATCACATCGTGGAGACGGTATTCCGTACGTACGCACGAGTGATGATATCGTTCCTATGATCGTGGAATTGTATTGGAGTATATATATATATTATTTCAGTATCAATATTACTTAATAATAATCATATATAGTTACTCATTACACCATTATACCCATCCTTGTAAGGTGATGGTGGAAAATAGATTACACCACGGCGTGGAGACGGTATTCCGTACGTACGCACGCGCGGTGATTTCATTTTTCCGTAGGATGGATAGAAGTGAATTAGGGTTGTTTCATATTTATAATAACATATCAGTATGTAAGTAATACTGATGTTATTACTTTATCATGAAACAACTAAAGAAGAAGAAGTTGAAGAAGAAAGAAATTGAAAAGGTCGGTAATGGATATTACCTCTTCTTTGGAACGCCTTTTTGAATCCTCCACTTAAGGAACTAAGATTGGTCTTTGGAGAAGACCAGGACCTCTAGGATTATTCTAGGGAAGTGGAGAGGAGAAAATGGCAGGGGTTGTCCGAGCTTGAGTGCTCCATTTGGTGTGAGGAGGAGGGGGAGGAGGTGTCCTTTTATAAGAGAGGAGAGGGGCAACTTAGGAATATCTCAAAATATTATTTTATATTAAAGTAAAAATCGGTTTATAATGGTTCCAAAGGGTCTTATTTCGAAGATAAAGTGGGGATGGATCGAAATCCTATCAGCCAATAGGATTTAGACAAGTTTAGGGTATTATTTTAACCTTATCAATTAGATTTAACTCAAAGTTAAATAATTTAACTTTTACCGTGTCTTTTTGTTTTCTTTCACTATATGGTTAATAAACTTACTATAACATGCCAAACGAACCCCAAATTGTATATTATTAATAAATATATCCTTATCTAAGTCATTTGGCCGAACCTTATATTTTTAGGAATAAAATAACAATTAATAATATAATATTTGATTTAAAAACTATTTTGTGTCAATTTTGACACTATTTGATATATGATTTTTGTGAAAGTCATAACAGAATTATATGTTCGAAACAAGTTGATTAAATCAACACTAATATATCATAGTAACCTAGAAAATTAGTGGAATTCATAAAAAGGCTCAAATTACATTTATTTTGGTGTTTATAACATCAATTATGTCAATATTTCATTAATAAGATAATTACTGCATCATCTTTGTGTCATAAATAAATTATATTATTTGATGTCTAAAAATTACAAATAAAATACCATCATGTAGGAAATCTTTTTATCTTTCTAATGAATATTTAAAATCGAATTTATCTTATGTATAACCCCATATTAAAAATTATTTACTTATTAAACTTTGATTTTAACTATTTTAACCCTTCTTTAAATAAATTAATAATAAATGTCCTAATCTAATCCAAGTGGGCCTAAATGGTCATATTTTATTCCTAAGTTTGTTTTTGGTCGAATTACACTTGTCCAATAGAATTAGGACATGTGTTAGGGTAATATTAATATCATATTTACCCTTAGTTACCCTATTTACTATTAACCGCGGTAAAAAAAGTAAAAAGTTACTATTCACCAAAAAATTATTTTCATCTCATTGAACCACATTTTAGTCCTTGATATTAACCGTGTCTCTCGGATTTTCGAAATTCCATTCACAGAAGCGGCAAAATTAAGTTTTATGAAAAAATCATTTTTTTTAACTACCACTTAGTAGTTTCACTATTCATCAAAAATTGATGTTTTTCAGAACAATGCCAAAATTTCATTCTAAGCTATATTTCATATTCCGAATTCAAAAATGAAATCTATTTTACCAAATTCATAACATAGAATTTGCATTAATTAATTTTATAATTAAATCCCGCTGTTAAAATAAATAGCGTGTTTTCAGGAAACAATATATATCAAAAGATTGACACTTGATTATGTCTGGTTTAAATGTGAAATTACAACCAATGACCAACATTGTATTAAATTGTAAAAATATATTCTAAATATACTTTAAAACCACTCAAATTAATAATTTATCACTATTAATTATTTCGATTAAAAAAGATGTTTTTAATTATAATTTAGTAATTTTCACTATTCATCAGAATATGAAAGTTATCCGAAAAGTACCAAAATTTCACCTTAGGCTAAATTCGATACTCCGAATCCAAGAATGAAGTTCATTTTGAAAAATAAGATTTACAGAATTTTAAAAAGTGGTTATTACTATTCATAACGGCTAGTTTTAATAATATTTTAATAGCACATCGTTGTTTAGTGAAACTCGGTATTGCGTATTACACACGCTATCGAGGAAGGTCGCGATTGCGTGTAATGCAAGGCAAGACAAGGATGCGTGTTGTGCAAGCTCCTTTTGGTGTAGCGTACAACACAAGACATTAATAAAATTAAAAAGATATATTTTTTTATAAAATCTTGGGCTGTTACAGTGAAGTGAGAGTGGAATGAATGAATAATTTAGTAAGTATATATATTGTAATTAAATATAATAATTATAAATATGTTCATTACCAATATAGTCATTGAAAATATGGTTGTTAGTCATATATCACATAAGATTACTAAATTTTTGTGTTGTTAAAAAAATATAACCCACAATGAAATAAAAATATGATATCAAATTATTATAAGTATATATACATTAATGTGTTATGTATAAATATTATTATAATTATTATTGAAATATGATATGGTGTATATATAAAATTAAAATAAATATTTAAATATCAATGAAGTGGTAAAATTAAATTTAAAATATAAATAATTCATTAATGTTATTTATTAAAGAGTATTTAGTATAAAAGTAATATTTATTTTCAAAGAAATATTTCATTAAGTATTTTATATTTTTTCTAATAAATTAAACATATATTTTTAAAATATTATTATATTATCAGAACTCAAATTTGAAATTGATATGAATTAATATTAAGAACACGAGATGTTTAAAAGCTCTGTTTTTCAATAAAATCATATTTTTTTTATATTTTTTTATTTTTTTATTTATAAGGTAAATATATAAAA
Source organism: Viscum album (assembly GCA_963277665.1). Taxonomy (NCBI): domain Eukaryota; kingdom Viridiplantae; phylum Streptophyta; class Magnoliopsida; order Santalales; family Viscaceae; genus Viscum; species Viscum album. The sequence goes on along the minus strand of OY728142.1, from coordinate 164,398,077 downwards.
TTTAAAATTTAAAATTTTTAAAATAAACTTTTTTTCATAATTCATCATATCAAAATTATCTTAGGATGAATTTTTGATATTTTTCTATAATAATCGTTTTTAGCTGAATAGTGAAAAATATTGATTTGGCTAATAGCATCACTTTCATATGACTTAAAAGTTTTTGATACCTTTTTTATATGAATAATATATATTTATAGAGTAAAATAAATCATTTAAAAAAATACTATTTTTAATTTATAAAACCCCTGAATATAATTTTAGAAAATCAAGTAATATTTTATGAAAACTATTTTTTGTCTATTTCATTAAGTAAATTTATGTAAGGGGGAATTAGTTTTTTGGATTTATTTTATTGTAAAATGACTCATATTTTAATATAATAATACTATTAATATCATTATAATTTATAACATTTATAAATTTTTCCTATTCATAAACTTTATTCTTAAAAATATACTTTTCCTGAAAATGGCTTTTTATGCGTAACATGTGATAAAATTAAAATTAATTTTACTATATGTTGATATTTAATTTTATAAAATAGATCTAATATTTTATATAATTATTCTAATATTATTTAATAATTACAATTTAATTTTTAGGCATAAAAATAAAATTACCAAGTTTAATGTTAATTACCACGTTAATGTTGAAAAGGTTTCTTTTGAATTGTTTTAATGATGACATGTAATTTTTATCTAATAGATTATATTAATCTATTTTAAATTATTAATATAATATTATTTATATATATATATATTAACACTTAATTAGTGATTAATAAATACTGAATAAGAATAAGAAAACTTGATGTTAAAAACAACTTTTTTCCTCAAAAATAGTTTTTATAAATATATTCGGTTTTAATTTAAAATTTAATATGATATAAATTTAAATTTAAATTGGATTAAATGGATATTATATTTAGTTTCATCATATAATAATTAATTAGGAGGTGTTACCTTTTAAATTTAATAAGAAATAAAATTACTTAGTTGAAAACTAGTTACCATAGTAAAAGTTAATTTGGGTAAAAGGTTAAAAGTAAAAAAAATCCTTAAATCACTCTTATATTGTCTCAAAATGAATGTATGAAAGGATTTTTGAATATATATTGTCTCACTCCCCATCTTTGTCCACATTTTATCTATTTACATTTAATGACCCTATTTTTTCTGTTAAATAATTTTGAATATTTAAAATAATATTTCCAATGTAAGGCATGGAGTCGGTGTATAATTTCGAGCTTGTGGAACATAAGTATTGATTTATTGAAAATATTAAATATAATATATCATGCATGCATGGTTTTTAGAAATAATGGAATATCTCCCAAATAGAGTCTTGGCAGAGAAAATCAAGACTATCATAAATTCTAGAATGTGGGGTTTACCCTAGGCATGGAATAAGTTTGATCAATGTTGGAATTTTTAGTAATGTATTATCTCTAGTATATGATAGATAAAATAAATAAATATAAATTAAATTATTTATTTTCTAATTAATTCATAAAACCTATAAAACGCTCTTTTTATAACAATGTTGTAATAATATCTAGGGTTAGTCTTATAACCATAGAGATGGGAGGAGTGCTTTCATTGGGATAAAACTTTAAGTGTGATTGAGGAGTTTTTTGAAGACACCAATGGATGTACTAAATTCATCATTATCCTCTCATATGATATTTCCTTCACCAATCATCACTCTAATACAAGGTATGATGTTTGATTTTTTTTATTTTAATAATTGTTTTGTTTCTCCATATAGAACGTGAATTCGGTCTTTTGGAAATTAAATCATAGATCATTTTTGTTGTCTTATGGTTATTTAATTTTAATTCCTAGACTAATTAATTGTTCAATCCTATTTTTTCTACTCAGTTTATTGAATTCTCCACTAAAAAACAAACGATAAACCAAACAATGGACAATGTTAGTTTCCTTCTTTTTTGTTTTATTCTCTTCTCCATTCATTAAATGAATGTTCATCCTCGATATTTCTATTGGATGATGATTCTGCTGTAATAGTGGGTTACCTAGACCCAAATAATTAATAATATTGATTACCATATCATGAATACAGTTAGTTGTATATGATTTATTCTTACCATTATATTGTAGACATTTCTACATCTACTATTTAAACGGTAATTTCCATAGATTAATCATCATATCAAAATGTTATAATAGATCCCAAGATATAATTAGAACCTCAAGATACTATGGAATTGATATTAAATATATTTCATATGGTTTAAATACTTAAAAATAACTATATACAATATATTTTTGACTATCAAGAGTTGGGGGCTCATAAGCATTGATAATTATTCTCATAAAGTTCATACATGGTGATCTCTAGAAGGTGAAATCATGAGGATAGACATGTCAATAGGAACACCACATGTTTCAGGTGTCATTGTTTTTCCTATCTATGGACATGTGTATTGGTCTCTCGACTTGAGATCATTTCCATTATGTTCTATTTAATCACATACTTTGATGCAATAAAAAAACTATGATAATTAAGTTGTGGTTAGGTATCTTGTATTGGGTGCGTCATTAGTGTTATTACATTGGTTGAATGACTGATATATAATTTTTCACTTCCTAGTTGAGGAATTAATATATCTTAGGCCTTGTTGATCAAGTTGGAAGTAACTTCATAAGTCCTAGGTTAAGGTAGTTGAAGGTAAATCCATCCAGTTAGATCAAAAAATAATAAATTAATAAAGTATGATGACCTGAGTGTGCATCCTTCTTTATGAGATATCTAAAGATAAAGTGATTATATTTCACAGTGCATGTTCATAGGTTGGTTATCATTACTATGACTACCCCTTATCTCTTTATGGGCCTTTATTGTTTACTAGATTCCACTCTTATTCTATGAATATTATTTACTACTATCGAGATAAGATCCTAGAGGGTCACACACAATAGCGTATTCAAGAATCTTTCCTATTCTAGTGAATAGGTATATAGGATATGGTGTACCCCGCCACAGGGTTGAAGTGTTGTCTAAGTTATCAATCACCAATAAATAAATAAATTCATTATTATTAATGTTAATAATAATTGGGAAAATTTTATTTAAATTATTTACAGGTGTAAGTAAATACGAAAAATAATATTATTTGAATGAATATTATTTTAATATTCCTTGTTTTTTTAATATTTACAGGAATTTAAAGTCAAGTTAATGACTCAGTTTTATCACGTAACTTATTTAATATATATTAAAATTATATGATAAAGTATAAATAATATTTATGATGCGGTTTAGTTCATCATAATTATTTGTTTAGTGGAAGTTTAATAAATGGGGATCGGGGAACCCTTTCCTTGTATTTTAGAATCCACTATAAATAAGAGGAGATAAGAACTCGCACAACAACTATTCACTATGAATTTTTTAGACCCTCTCTCTCTTATCTCGCTTTCTAGAGAGAGATGATCTCTATAAAAATGATCGGATTGATCTGATCTCCTTAAATCGAAGGAACGTCAATCCAAAGATCATTGGGACATCGATGGCATCTTCAGATCATCATGATAGCACCTGAAATTCAATGACCAACACTTTTTATGATTTTTGAATCATGTGTGGATGATCTAGAGGGACTCTACGTTGGATCCTTTGAGAAATGGTCCCTGGAATCAAGTGACAGATGAACTCACATCGATTTTAATAGGTTATGTATTCAGTTAATTTTTGTGCTCTATTTAATTTGTGTGAGATCCTGAGACCGTACCATGGATTAGATCTCTATAGACGATAAGTTCTATCATCCCAGTGGTAAAAAATTTAAATCAACGGCCCATCGGCTTCCATTGAACACCCTGGTACCTTCAATTTGTATCAAAGGTATTTCATAAATTATTTGAGCTAAGAAAAAAAAATACTTTTCATTAAATTGAGTAGCGGGTTTAAATTCGGTCCCAATGTAACAAACTAAACATCGATTCGATTTCAAAAGGCCAAGTTATGTAAATTTGAAATTTTAATACAGATTTTTTGTGGTGTTTTCTCAGGTATGAAAGTTAGAAAAAACATATATTTTAGATATGTTATTTTATCTGAATCTAATTTCAGTGGTAATTTCTAACCGGTGAATCTTGTATAATTTCGTCCAAATACCTACTAGAATTCTATGGTTGGTTTTACTCCAACGGGTAAGGAAAATAATGTTTCACATGATTGTGGAATCTAAAAACAATATAATAATCTAATTATTGTTTTTCCTACCAAAAACATAATTGACTTGTAAGTCGCTGCAAAATAAAATTTATTCTAGTGTGGAATAAGGATGGCAGTGGGAGTTTATTTTCGTGTGGATATAATTTTATTAATTGGGTGACTGTAGAATTATTTTCACAAAAAACTATCCAAATATTTATAAAAATAAAACTTTAAAAAATGGCTACTTTTTTACTTAAAAAAAAGAAGCTTTCCTTCACAAGAAAGACTATCGGGAAAAGGGACCCCTCCTCCCATTTTTCCACCGAAGTGTACACTGCCTCCCCTACCTTGAGCTCACTGCCTCCTCTCCAAGAATTATAGATCCCTATATGGGATCCCTCAACCTTGAGAATCCAACTCCCAACAGCACCACTGAGATTCGTTCCACCCACGGTCTCCCCTTCCAGCCAGATCCTGGTCCCTACATCGTCACGAGGTCACTGCTGTTGAGGTTGAGCTACCATCGCCGACTACCACCCTCGATCCTCCCATGCCATTACCCTACCACGAATTTGGTCACCCCAGACACCACTCGACCTCTATTGGGAGCACCTCCTTGGTACAAATCCGGATAGCCTCCCTCAATGACAGCCTCCCCTGGACACATGTCGCGAACCTCATTTGGCATCTCCCGTCACCCAGGAATTTCCCCTCTTCTGTCATGTCCATGATGTTAGGTTTCCTTGTTGTAGTCTAAATGGTCGAGCTAGGTCTGACATCATTACCCCTTTGAATAGCTAATGTCGCAGGTCCTAATCATCAGGGACGCACCCTTGTGTGACTTTGGCCGCTATGTGGTACTCACATCAGTGAGGTTACCCTCCTATCATGGCTTCATTAGGTCATGTTGGACTAGAACATCACCGTAGTGGGTCGAGGAAAGTCGACCTGACCTAGAACGGGTTTGGTCGGGCCTGTCTGACCCAAAACAGCCCTACACAGGCTTTTCATGACCTAAAATGTTCTTGTGCAGGTTCGGACCAACCATCACAGGCCCTGGGCGGTGTTTTGGGGCCTGGAAATATTTTATCAAAATTAATTAAGTTAATTCATTTAATTTCATTATTAAATTACATTAATGAAAATTAATTTTTATTTAAAATTTAATTTTTAATACCCAGGACAAATTAATTAAATTTTGGTATCAAATTAATTAATGAATTGATTTAATTTTTTGGAATTAAAATTAATTTAATTATGGGACCAAATATAATTAAATTATTTGAATTTAATTAATTCCTTTAATTTAATTAAATACCCTCATACTTTAATTTATTTTAATTTAATTTTTATCAATATTTTACTTTACACATTGATCAGTCTTGAGAACTGACCAAATATATGTCTGTTTGGTTGTTTTATTTAATTATTTATAATTGTGTGCGATGATTGTAAATAGTTAATATGGTATGCACATCTTCATTTTTTAGTGAATATGTATAAGGGTATGCATGTGCAAATTTATCTATTGTATATTGCGCCCCTAGTTTCCTTTACCTGCGAGAGAGTACATCTGTACTTTGACGAAGATGATGTATGATGTGGACCCCACCAAGATGAAACAAAATACATATGAGGAGTGGAAAAACTGGATGGGGACGAGCTGCATCATGATTCAAGCCCTAACTCAGGTATGATTCACCCAGTTCATGGTTGATCCATTAAATTTCAATGGATGAACCAATATTATATGCTCAAGACCAGTTAGGTGGTTTCTTTCCTTTATTAATTTATTTATTATTTTATGCATTTTATAACAGTGGTGAACACATAAAATAATAAATAGTAAAATGAATAAAGAAGCAATGAATGTTTTTTTATTAATGTTCAGATGTGAGAGCGACAACATATAATGAACAAGAGTAATATAAATGGATTATATTCATCTATAAAAATATATAAAAACCATAAAATAAATATTAAGTAAAAATACTCCTTTTTTATTTGAATTTGAACACAACCAAGTGTTTAGGGTGATCATCAGCCATAGTTGAGGGTGTCTCCTACTACTAGGGAGTTCTTATGAGAATGATGGGTTAACTTAACTAATGTTGCAGCAAAAGAGTAGTCAAATCTAGCTTTTTGTAACTTCAGAGGAAAGTAATGAGTAAATCCTTTTTATGATTTTAGAATCTGAGACTTCACTCAACAGATCAAGGGGTCACGAGTTAATGTGGTTGTCCATTCAAACGCCTACCTTGAACTCTCTGAGTAGTGGCATATCCATATCTTGTAGATTATGAGGAGAAGTTTAAGGATCCTTGTCACTAGAATACTCAAGTGACATAGTATTTAGATTCTAGTACATAGGTTTCCTAGAATTCAATAAAAATAGTTCGAGCCATTTAATTATATAATTAATCAATAATGCCTAATTTGGTGATCAAGATAAAAGTATAATCTGCTATATTTTATTTTTGTATAAAATAGAAAGTAATACCTCAAATTACGTAGTGATAATCATGGAAAAATTTAATGTCAAAACTTACACTAATTTCCCAATATAGTATAGTTGTTTGCGTACAATACTATGATATCATAAATTCAAGTCATTGGTGTCCCCAATACCTATTCAGCTGCCTCCGGGAGCAAGGTTGTAAAAATTCTTACAAGAGACTCATGTATGATGCATATTATGTTTACGTCATAATGTTGTCATCAATGTCCAATGTGAGCTGAAGATACAACATCAGGACATGGATGACTTTACAAGTTGTCTCATCTCTGAAGTATTTTAAGGAGAAACTAAAGCAATATATGAATAAGGTGATTATTACACAAGACATGTGTAAATTGAAAGATAGATCAATATATTTAAATGGATCCATTTATCATATCATTTTGACCCATTTATTCAAGTTTCATTTAAGATAAAAAATGAATAGTATGAAGTAAACACTTCATTAACTTTTAGGTATGGTTCGCCAAGAAAAAAAAGAACTTGAAGAAGGTTAAATAATTGGTTCGTATGGCATACAAAATTGAAATAAAATGAAAAAGGTATAATTTTAAGAGTGATGAAAAAGGTGCATTCACAATGTACTTAAAAAAAAGAGGTATTAAACATGACGTTATTCTCTTCTCATATCATGAAATAAATCTAAGGAAGCTTAATCGAAATAAACTAAATCAAAGAAGTAATTAGTCGCTTATTCTTTCAGAATATTCATCAAAGTGTTTTAAATTTTTCTATAATACTTTTTGGGTATCAAATACAATATTTTGATCACATATGTGTATTGATATAGTGACCAAGTAAGTAATAGAAACATTATAATAAGTAAGGTGTGTTCTCCAAGTAGTTGAGAAAAGGGTGGTTCCTAAGTCAGCAGTGAGAGAAATACAACTTCTATATTTCCAAGTGAATGATTATAGTATAACTTTTATTGATTATTATCAAAACATTAATCTCACATGTCTAATGGAAATAAGGAGACATTATTCTTGGTCAGTAATGAATGTTGTTTGTGGTCTCATACTCAACCAATTTATTAGTGATACTTGAATCATAAGCAATAAATGATGAATATAAAATGTAATACTTATATACTCAGTCATAGAATGATAATTATTTATCAAGTAAAACTAAAATTTGACATCAAGGACATAACCAGTATGGTATTTAGACTCAATGGAGCTAAACACCTTTGGTATTATTGATGTATATACTTATTTTGTTCTGACAAAGAAAACTTTAGAAATAAAGGTAAGCCGAAAATCTTTCGAAAATAGTTCATATAGAGAGCATCAACTATTCCAGGGGTAATATAGTGGTAAATATACATTATAAGATTCCTTTAATTAATTAAGTAATGTGAAAGTGAAGTATGGTATGTGCATGGTCATAAGATATGAGATGCTTCAGGATAGTATGCCAAAGAATATCTTGACCAAGCATTCATCGATCATTATAATTTAGTGTGGAGTAATTCCTAAACTCACATTACCTTATCCACATCAGAGTTATGACACTAATAAGGAGGATCAATGATGATGAGTCTTATATATTAACATTGATAAACTAAAATGTAGTGTGGATCAATTCCTAAATGCACATTTCCATTTACACATCAGATTCATGATGTTGGTAAAAGGAGTATCAATGCTAAAAATTATCCATTGCATATGCTTCCATTATATTCCAAGATGTGCTTCGTAAATAATGTTGATATCTCATAACCATATGCAAAATATAATGAAAAATGGATATCATATGAGTTATAGTATGATGGAAATCCATTATGTTATAAGAATATGTGTTTAGATGTAAATATTTTGTTATGGAAACAAATAAACTTGCATCAACTAAAACACAAAGTGAAACTATAGTAATAATCCTAAAAGTTTCATAGGATACTAAAAAAATACCCATGATTGAAAGATATAGTCAAGTTATAGATTATATTTATATATAAGGGTGTACATCTCTATTTGAGATAGTGGGAGAAATATTGAATTGGGTTTAGTCAATGTCAGAGATGCATAATTATTTTTCATAGGAACAAGTTCCACAAGAGCCCATGGAAGAGGAATGTTCCAGAGACACGTACTGAGTTGTAAGGTTAAAACCATAGTGATGGTTTTATATTCACCATAGTCAGTGATACATTATTTGTTGAGAATTGTAATTTCTATAAGTAATCAGTATATGGAAATTACACAAGAGTGATGAGACCAATTAAATTCAATAATGTATTTTGTGTATCAAAGTACATGGGGAATGTTATTTTGAATACTATGGTGGGTATTCAAGAGAGATGATACATGGATAGAATAATCATGGTACCAATAAGTCTTGATTGGTTATACCAATTCATTATACTTGAATCAATTAGAATTTTACTTGTCATGGCTAATATATATGATCATGTTATTGTGCATTGGATATCAAGATGGAAAATTGTGGAAGGTGTCTATATGACACAACTAGAAAGGGATGGTGACATCATTGAATTCCAATAGGGTTGTAAGTTACTCAAATATAGTTCGGGATTAAAATTAAGAAACAAGATCATAGAATATTCTTTAGAATGGATCTTTTCCATATTCCTACTAGAGGTTAGTTAGAGTTCCATTTTTTCTGGGTGAAATATTTTTGGTAACATATGGAAAATATATATTGGTCTTACAGTTAATTAAGACCAGAATAAATGTCTCTCTCTAGATATTGACTTCCAGTATCAACCTAAGTTATAAGGAACATTATCTATTGAGGTAAATCTAACTATTTCTTAGACCTAGTCAATAATACATATGCTGACATGGTATTGAAAAATATAAGCTATAATAATTTAAGATAGAATTGTTACCAATGTCACATGGAAGAAATCTCTCCAAGAAAACATGAATGATAATAGAATGAGATTAAAGTGGAGATTTTAATTCCATATTCTTTTGTGATAGATCACTCATGTATGCCATGATATGTAAAAGATTTGATATTTCCAAGATATACTTTATAATAGGAAAATATCAGTTATATCCAGCCGAACTATAAGTAAAGTAGCCAGAAATATCCAATAGTACAAGAGAAAGTACAAAGGATATATACTTTGTATGCGAATAATAAGGGATACTAGTTTTTGGGGACACAAACTAGTCTTTCTATAGATCAATATGATATAATTTCACAGCAAGGCTAATGAAATGAGAAATACAATCTCATAGAAGCAGTGGTATCCATATCTATAAATACCGAGTATGTTGTAGATTTTGGGGAAGCTAAGAAGTATTGTAAAATAAAAAATTATTTTTTCCAATTCATGTAATTACACCTATTAGGTAAAGTTTTATAATTATGATAATTCTTTTACTGGTATTATCCAATATTTCAAGTAATTAATGTGGAAAAAACTGATATATTAAGGGATACTATCCCCTACGAATTTTTACTTAAAGAGGTGAGGTCGCACTTAGCAGGGTTTCTACAAAGTGGAAATATGGCATACCCACTAACTAGATTTGTGACTCGGCAGAAACATGATTTTAATAATGTGAGAGCTAACAAGGTTTGTTAGAAAGTTAGATCTAGTGAAAGTGGGAGTATTTTAGTAGTGGGTACCCTAGACCCAACTAAACAGTACTTTTGATTTCCATAACATGAATACAGTTAGTCATACATGATGTAATATTACTATTATAGTGTAGAAATTTATGTATCCATTATTTAAATGCCGATTCCCATAGATTATTTTTCATATCAAAAGGCTATAGCAGATCCTAATCTATATTTATAACCTCGAGATACTATGATATTGATCTTAAATATATTTCATATGGTCTAGATACATCATACTGAATGGAAATAGTATATGTTTGACTACTGGGTGTTTGTGGATCATAATCATTGAAACTTCTTCTCACAAAGTGCGCACTTGGTGATCTCTATCATGTGAGATCATGTGGGAAGACCCACCAATAGGAACACTACATGTTTCGGGTTTTATTGGTAGTTCTTATCTACAGGCATGTGTATTGGTCTCTTGACATGAGATCATTACTAGTGTGTTCCATTTTATTGTGTACTTTGATACTAGGAAAAAACCATGATAATGTAATTGTGGTGAGGTTTCTTATGTTGGGTGTGTCATTGGTGGTATGGCATTGGTTGAATGATCAAGATAGAATTTGTAACTTTAAATTTGATGAAGTAATATATCTCGGGCCAGCTTGATTAGGATGGTAGTACATTAATAAGACCTTATCCAAGGCAGTTAAGGGTAAATCTATCTAGTTAGATCAATAAATAATAAATCAAGAAAGGACAATGACATGATTCTGCTTTATGATATATATAAATAAAATGAGATTATATTACAAAGTGGGAATTCATAGGTTGGTTTTACTTTCTATGACTACTCTTTATCTCTTTAGAGGCCTTGATGGATTTCTAGACTCCACTCTTAGTCTGTTAATATTATTCAATGCTATCAAGATAAGGTCTTAGAGGGTCACACATAATAGAGTATTCGAGAATCTTCAATATTCTAGTGAATGGGTATATAGGACATGATGGGCCCCACCATGGGGTCCAAGTATTGTCCAAGTAATCAGTCATTTATAAATAAATAAATTCATTATTAATCAAGTTCATAATAATTAGGTTGAATTTATTTAAATTATTTCTAGTGTAATTAAATACAAATAATAATATTATTTGAATGAATATTATTTTAATAATCCCGGTTCATTTAATATTAGAACGAATTTTGAGTAGAGTTAATGAATCTGTTTTATCACATAATATATTTAATATATATTAATGAAAAAATATAAATAATATTTATAACACAGTTTCATTCATCATAATTATTTATTTAGTGGATGTTTAATAAATGGGGGTCAAGGAACCCTTTCTGGGTATTTAAGCATCCACTATAAATAGAAGGAGAGAGGATCTCACATAATGACTATTCACTATTAATTTTATAGAACCTCTCTCTCCTATCTCACTTTCTAGATATATATGCTCTTGATCCAATTTATTGGATCGATCTGATCTCCTTGTATCAAAGGACCATCAATGTAGTGATGGTCGAAACGTTAAAGGCATCATCAAATCACCGCGCTAGCTCATGGAATTCAACGATCGAAGATTCTTCATATGATTTAATCATGTTTGGATGATCTAGAGGGATTATTATTTGAATCCTTCAAGTAATGGTTTCCGACATCAAGTGAAAGATGAGCGTGATTCTATTTGGACGAGGTACATGTTCAGTTTTAATTTATGTGCCAAGTTTAATTTCTACAAGATCCTCAAACTATACAGGGGCTCGTATCTCTAGAGATGAAATGTTCCATCATCTCAGAAATAAATAATTTTAAACCCCTGGAAAACCAACTTCCACTGCAAACCTAGGTACCTTCATATTCAACTATACCCTGGAACTGAATGTTGTGAAATCAATCTTTTCTAAAATAGATCATTGCCATAGGTTTAGTTTTGGGATCAAAGGTGAAAATAAGACATAATGGTGATGATGGATATTTTATAATGGTGTATGTAATAGATTTTTTACAAGATAGATCATATGGGTGCTTCATTATGGAGATGATATGCGGTTTTCAATCATAGGGTGGTCATAATCCAACCACAAATGATATCGCGGGCTCGATCAACCCAGATCCAAACATTGTAGTAAAAAATCATGGTTGTAGAAGAAGAATAATACATAAATATATGCATGAAATATTTGATATTTCTATATAATTCTGATATTAATAGAATATATTTCATAAGAAAACACTCTGTGTAGACCCCCTTTTATGGTGGCTAGGGTTTATATGTTAAATTAAATATCACATGCTTGTATGGATTATTCACAAGCCATGTGGTCTGTCAGCTTGCAACCTGGAATATACCCTAGGGTATATGGTCATTGACATGACCAGTGTACATGGTCATGTTAGGAGTACATGGGCATAGGTTGGAATTCATGGACATGAACATGAGAATTTCTGAACATAGAAGGAAATGTTGTGATCCCTTTGTACATTCCTCATAATTCTTATAGGGTGGGTTGGAGACCTTGTTCCCCTTAGAATAATTTCAATATCTGTGTGGGTTTTTTCCCTTGGTCCATTCCTAAGAGGGTATAGTGTGGTAACCCATCTTGAGCAGAGGCTAAGAGATCCCCTCTATAGGGTAGTCATGGATAGATTCATGTATCCATTTGTGTGGGTCAAGGTGTGATCTTATATCATTATTCCCTAGGTTGGGTCAGGTATCCCATTTCTTACATCCAAGGTTTGTGAAACCCTTCCTAATAAATTATCCTAGATAGGGTTAGGTATCCCCCAAAATCCTTGGGTGTGACCCCCTACCTTTGTATCAACATCATATGAATTCTATTGAATAACTAAATATGATGAGGCCTAATAAGTATGACCTCATTGATGAGATCCATAAGTGTTAACAAGACCTTATGAGTGAGTTATCTTATATGAGCATGACCTTAGATCCTCAAGTGGAATCCCTTGGCTGTTATTGAGGATGGACCTCACCTTTAGATTTTAAGTCTTCTTTTATCTTATATGGGTTATATTTTTTACTCCCATTTCCTTGTGATTTAGTGGTGAATCATTTCCTGATGCTTTGTGTTTACTATTTATAGGGTTTAATAATAGTTATGTTTATACTCAACATTATATGTGATATTCCCACATGTGTTGTGTATTAAACAAATTATAGGCCTTTAAATATAACTCTAAGTAGACAGGGAGTATTTGGAGATTAGTTAGGCTAAATGGACCATAGGTGAATCCTAGAGTTTTAGTTTGGTAGAATTCCCTCTTTTGTAGTAGTTTTAACTCCTTTGTAGTATCAGTGGGATTGTATTTGGTCCCTTTTTCTTTTATAATCTCTTTTTTCTACTTTAATATGAAATTAGATGTTATGAATTCATTCTCAATATCAGTTATTTACATTTATTAATTATAATGGTGTATGGATAAGTGAGTATGTGTATAGTTTTTTTAGGATAAGGCCTCCCATGTGTGTGATATACCTACTCAGTGCTAGTTTCCAACCCCTAGCCTATTGGAGGTGGGATTAGGGTGTCACTCTTGGATTATCACTAGACAGTAATACCTCGATGGTTCAGGTCATGATAGAGTTGTATCAAAAGAATAAGTTATATTTGGATAAAAAATTGAGATATGATATATGTGAGGAATGGTTGAGGAACTAGGTAAACAGTGTTAAAGTGTCCCAAGATTATATCTCTAGCCAAGGAACCCAGTAATATTGAGGCAACCAATGTATAAATCTACTAGGACTCTGAAAACCTTTTTTTTACACTGTATATATAGGTAATGGTTGCAGGCCAAACATTGGTACATGCATCATTTATAAATGTGTTATTATTTCAATGTCCTTGAGTAAGCTCCCCAGATATGCTCTTTTCACCATGGTTCATCTTGACTATTACAGGATACCTCTATGATGACAACCATATTTTATTCCAAAGAAGGATTTTGATGATGATCCACTTTGTGATGAGACTTTATTCTAAGTACCTATAAAGGATATTGTTCCTCCACCTATTGAGAAGCTAATTATTTAGCAGTATTGGTAGATGATGTTTTCATTATGTGTGAACTTCATAAGTTCTATAAGATATATATATCTTAGGATTTGGGGAGATCTATACCCCTAGGTATCAGAGTACTAGATAGAGATGGTAGAGTGAGTTTTCCAACTTGGGAGGACCCTTACCGACCAGATAGTGGTCCTAGTAGTGAACCTTCCCCATTGACAAATAGGGTGATGGTAGAGATTGATTTTTTAGATACATAATGAGGTAGCACTCACTTTTACATAGTTTAAGAATCTATTTAGATATAATTTTTATCTTATAAAATTATGGAAAGTATATATCTAAGAGATTTTGGAGCTCTAGCAGGGTATCATGAAAGACATAGAATACTCATCAAGGTTCACCAACCACTCATGGTATTCCATAGATATGGTTCATGATGAATACTTTTGAACATAGAAATTTTAGTGTTTGATTTTCTAAGATATACTATCAATATTTTTATCTCTTTTCATCCCTTATTACATAGGAGTGTTAGATCATTCCTTGGTTGTGGAAATATTCTTAGAAGAGTAGACACCAATAGTTGGTTCTGGTAGTGGGAACCCTAAAGTAGAGGTCATAGTAACTAGTAGTTGACATCATACTTAGGGATCTAGAAATTTGAGGTTTCTTTGGCGGAAGTCTCAGGAGATTTTTTCATCCACTCAGGGTTCCTAGGGTGATTCAAGTTGGATGATGAAGAGGTTTTTCTTTTATTATGATGGTTGAGTCTATATCACATGGGATTGCTCAAACCACTCTAAAGAAGACATAGATATGATTAATGGGCCACTAAAGTAGAGTAATTGACTTGATAAGGGATTTATATAGGGTGGAGAATGTAGTAGAGGATCTAGGATGGATGTGGGATGTAGACGATGTTATGAT